>CM060935.1:468689386-469889386 GCA_030765085.1 Allium cepa
AACATTTTTGTCTTTTTTTAATACACACAATTATAATTTAGAGTAATGCATTTTTTTGTTTCATAAGTAAATACGTGCACAATATAATACTCCTAGTTCATTCAATCATTTTATCGTATGCCAAATAACGTATACAATCGTCGAATCAGGGCATACACAACAATTTACATATACATGAATAACCACAAAGTATACGTGTTTTTCACAATTTCACGATAAAAGATGAAATATGTATGCCATGTGATGCTATAAACCATTATTACGTAATGCAAACAATTGCAATCGCTAATTCGCCCTAATTTATCAATTTATGCAAATCTAAAATTAGGGTAAAAACTGAAATTTTCAGAAAAATAAGAGATTATACCTGAGATTGAGAGCAAGAGGTGTTGAATCAGCAGCGTGGAAGGAGAAAAAATCATGAAATTGGCGAATGGAGGTGGAAAATGCGGATTTGGGGTTTTTTGGTGAGATTGGGGAAAGCTGGAAAATGAGGAAGAAAGGCTCGGCCGACTGCAGGTATTCGCGAATTTCCGACGGCCGCCGACGGCCCGTCGGAAGCCGTCAAAAATTAGCCGTCGGAAGCCGTCGCCCCCACCCGTCGCTATTTCGCTTTTTTCTAGTAGTGTGAGGTTCAACTTACTATTTATCATACCGTAAGAGATTGAAGGATGCAAAGATCAAAATTCGATCATGGAAAAGTTGCAAATTGATTACTAATGAAATGAAAGCTTAGATCTTATTTCCAAGTGCATTCCATAAAGGTCCTGACCAATTACCCAATAAATCAAGTGTTCAGCAAGCAAGAAACTTTAAGACAGCCAATAAATTGAGGAATGAAATCAAGTCATTATGACATAACATATTTACTAAGAGTGCCCGTAGAAGGTCAACCATAGGCAGATTTTGTAATTGGCTGTACATGATTTATAAAGGAGCAAGCAAAGAAAGAATAAACTGCCAGCTATTCATGGATGGGGCATTTAATGAGCAAGATGTTGGTGCAGTATATGCGGTAATTACTCTAAATGGACATTGCTTACAATATGCCATTGAGTTAGGATTTCCTATCACAAGCAATATCATTGAATATGAATCAATGATAGCTGGATTGACGGTTGCACAATAGAAGATTTCTAGAATCGATATATTTAGTGATTCTCAACTAATGGTAAATTGGATAAACAAACTATATCAAGCCAAAGATGAAATTTTGGCGCAATATGTGAAAAATGTGTAAAAGATGTCGATAATATTCGAAATATATTCAGTTAATCCAGTACCCAGTGATAAAAATGCTCAGGAAGATTCACTAGAAAAATTATCAAGTTCACGAGGAGCACCCAAGGTTAAAAAAATTATCCCAATAGGGTTTCAAGAGGATTCAAGCATAAAGTCAAGGGAGAAAGAAAGTTGCAAAGGAATTTTGGGTATGATACGATCTCAAACTAATCAAAAGTATGGAGTAGAAAACCACCACAACAAGGAATTTAGCAAACATGGAACATATACTGATACAAAAATTTACATTCCTTGAAGCCAGTATGTAAGCAACTAGATGGCATCTATAGTGGAATATTAAAAAAAAGGAATTTTGCCAAAATAGATAAATAAGGCTAGGAAGATCACATATCAAACATCATCCTTCATGATGATTGATAGAATATTCTATAAGAAAGGCTACTCTGTTCCATATATACATTCAATGAACAATGAAATGGGGAAAGGTTATACATCAAGAACACATGTAGGATATTGCTAGGATCATTCTAAAGGGATGAAAATAGAAAAGAAAGTAACGAGCCAAGGATATTACTGGCCTCAAATGAAGGAAAATTCTCTACTTTCTATAAAGAAATGTGACAAATGTCAGCAATTCTTTAGAATTGGAACAACTCGAGATTTTGGCCATTAGATTTAAATACTTTACTAATTTTAAATATTGATATATTTTTTTGACTTAAATAATCTGAACTAATTTATAGAGATTATTTAAAAACTTTTGAATTATGGAATGGATATTTGAATTATGATTTAAATATTAGGATTTTAAATTGAATATTAACTTAATGAGTTAATAACCTTATTTAACTCATTTTAAATTAATAAATAATAACCGTGAATTCAATTTATAAATTTATTTACAGTAATAAATGGTTCGAATAATTAATCAGGAAATTTACTGTTATTTTTGCGACTCGATTTTTATCAACGTATTATTAATTTAATTAATTTGATTTTTCTATAATTTTTAATTTGAAAAATATTTAAATTTTCGTTTGAAGATTTATCGAAAAACGATTGTGTTTTTGTGATTTTAAAAAATCCAATAACAAATATAAACTAATATTGTTCTGAGGTCGCGACACTGTTTTTGAGCGCGACCGTATTTTTATTTTGTCGTTCAGAGCAAACGCGAACGAAATCGCAAGCTACGACACGTCGGAAATCACAAGATAAACATAAACAATAGAACACATTTGTCTTTGTTTTCTTTTTCATTTCCTTTCTCTTATCACTTTTTAAGTAAATGAAAAGACAAGCTTCTCATTTAAAACAAAGAAAATAATATGTTCCCCTTCTTATAAATTGAAAATCAGTTCACAAAAAGATCAAATAAAAAGTGTGATGTTTGTATTTATAAGGGTGAGATCCTCGTTTTTGTATAAGCTTTGAAGGTTGCGACATCTTTTATGTGGTTCGATAATAAAAGCGTGGCCTTTGTTCAGTTATGGTTTAAGTTTATAGGAATTGGGGTCGACGATTTGCAAAACGGATGCTGGATTTGGATTCGAGGAGTCAAATAACACTTGTGGCCAATTTATGGTGGAGTGAAATCACCATTAAAGAATGCGACATTTGGGTCATGACAGTGAATCACCGAATTCGCGATTTGCATAGCTCGACCGAGTTTAAGTGATGGTGGTGGTTGCGGTGATGGAGCGAAGAGAGATTGATCTGTGGAGTTGGAAATCGTTTTCGTGAAGGATTTAGGGGAGAAGACAAGTGTGCATGTGGCCATGGACATAAATACGTGCACGCTGTCATTAGTTTGGGGAAGAAGGATGTGGTAGTGGATTAGGAGGGTAACTATTCTAATGGTGTAATTAAGTTGCAATAAATTAATATTTAAGTTTTGAATCTTATAAATTGCATATCATGTTCGTACAAGCTCCAAATCGAACACGGTCAGTTGCGTTGGATTCGCAATAACGAGAACTACATTTTGGAATTGGTTTCATGAAAATTAGAGCTTGTAGAATTTCAAGCTAAATAGAATCAGAACGCTTCAGCGATAACTCGAATTTCGGTGAGTTAAACTCACTTTTTGGTAAATTAGTATGTTATATTATAGATAAAAATCATTGATTGAATGCTTGGATGATTTATTTGCTAGTTGTTTATTTTGGATAACTTATCATTTTATAAAATGGATTGTGTACAAAGTGATAAAATAATATTGATTTAAAGTAATTACGTTACTTAAATAATAACCTATTTAATTTAAGTATGCTTTTTTGGTGTTATTTATTTGGCCAAATAAACACTTCTAATAATAAATAAAAGAGTTTATGTTGAATGACATTTGTTTAGCAGAATAAATCTCGGTTCCGCTATTATATTAATTGGACATTCATTTAAGTGCCAATTGCTTCATACTGGATAAGTGATGTATTAACAATTGATTGTTGATTACGAATTTGATTTACATATATGCATGTTTATGTGAATACCTCTAATTTTATTTGGGAAGTTAAGTTGAATTTAATGGTAACTTGCTTAAGTACCATTGTGGTCGCCGAGCCTTTTTCTGGATTTGGAAAGTTATGGATTTAAACTAACTTCAAATTTTATAATTTGTAGTAAATTGTTTCATTTAATTATTACCTGAAGAAAAGTGATTGCTTAATTATTATTTTAACATACTATTTTGTCAAATTTTTATTTTTACAAAGTATTTTTTAAAATTGTTTATTCAGTAAAGTTTATTATTATATTTATAATGTTCTAAATTTAATTACTATATAAGTATCATTTAAAGATAATTAATTACATATCATGGTTCTCTAAAACTAATAACTTATTATATAATTGATTATTTAAAACTAGTTATTTCTAGTATAAATCTTGCATGAAAGTTAACTAATTATATTTTGGAAGTAGTTTAAAGCTATTTTACTGTCTTTATTAAAATGTTTTTAAAATTCAATTATTATATCATTTAAATTGTTTTTAAGGTTTATTATTATATTATTTTAAAATGTTTAAAATTTATGTTTATGACGTTAATTATTTATTATAATTAAATATTAAATTATTTGTGAAAGGATTTTCTTTTATAAAAGGACTATTTAAAGGAGTCTATAAATTTGGAAGAGTTTAGAATTGGAAAGAATTTGGGTTTGAATGATTTATAAAAGAGGTTTATAAATGGTTAGCGATTTTAAAGGGAAGTTTTATAAATGGCTTTTTGAGATCTATAAAAGAGTTTTTTTTATAAATAAAACTTAGAGATTTATAGAGAAGTTTTATAAATCGATTGGAAATTTATAAAGAAACTTTATGAACAGATTTGAAGATTTATAAAGGATATATTTATGAAATAAAATCGATTTATGGAAAGGAATGGTGTCTTGGATTATTTACATCTCCATTTTAAAAACATATAAGGTTTTGGTCGTACTAATATGATTTAAAAATAGAAAATCTTTCTGAATGTTTTGTGATTATATTTATACCATTGTATATGTATGTGGGAAAGCTTTCCAAGTATGAAAGTGAATGGTTTTGTGAATATATTTGTACCGATGAGATAAGTATATGAATATTTTAATAAATATCTGAAAGGTGATTTTTAATTAGTGAAGGATTGATTTGAGAGGCTTGGTGGTTTCCATAGGAAATGCAATCTCTATTTTGAATGTCTGTTTATTGACAATTAAATAACCGACTATCAAATCATGGCCTAAACGTGCAAGCCTTCTTAATTTTGGTGGTACTGAAATATTTTCCTACTTAACTCCGAATGATTTTAACGTGGGAAATATCTAGGAGAAACACGAGGATTATATGGTACAGTTATAGTCAGTGTTGCTATACTGTATGTATAAACTCGTTTTGTTCCTCTAGGATAAATGATGAGGATATCCGTCCAAATAAATAGTTAAGGGGTGATCCTCGCTCTTATGTATTGTCTGATTATTTCCAAAAGAATCAGTTTGTGCATTCTAAAAATCGATCAATTGATTTCGAAACATCCGGTAAGTGGGTGGGTGTACTTGTAATGGATGATTCGAAATAGTAACCACTCCAAAACCATATACATGTTATATGCTTGTAGGAGATTCGATATTTGTTTTGGATGTTGGAATCCGTGTGTTTATTCCGAGACCCGTTGGGGTATGGGAATCCATATGTGATTCTGTGAACTTTGTTGAGATATGGGAATTTATATGTGATTCCGAGACCGTTGGGGTATGGGAATTAATGTGTGATTTTAAGAACTTTGTTGAGACATGGAAATCCATGTGTGATTGGAGACCCATTGGGATATGGGAATCAGTGGTGATTTCAAGATCTTTGTTGAGATGTGGGAATCCTCATGTGATTCTGAGAACCGTTGGAGTATGGGAATCCATTTTTGATTCCGAGGTCTATTTTGGATGTTGGAATCCATGTGTGATTTAGAGACCCGTTAGGGTATGGTAATCAATGTGTGATTCTGAGGTCTATCTTGAGATGTGGGAATCCATGTGTGATTTCGAGACCCGTTGATGTATGCGAATCCATGCGAGATCCCATGATCTGTTTTGGTGATGGTGCTTAAGCTGGAATGCCAGATGTAGCCTCATTAGCAGTAATGACTAAAAATAGAGATAGGATGCATGGTCAGAGGTTCAACTAACCCATAAGGGTGCACTTATCTCCTTTCTAGAGTTACTTACTGTTGTCATGCATGCACGGAGTGATGCATTCGGCTTGACATTTTTTGGGCCAGCTATGTATATCCTATTGTATGTCACTAGGGAAGTTTTGTTACTTCAGAAGGATAACTATGGTCCTTGTGCAGGAGGACCATTCAAAGTACCAAGGGCACTTTCAGGGAGTCCAACACAATTAGTGAATGCGCCTTACGGTTTTTGATTATATACCTATTGTTGTTATGATGTACAGTCACAAGCTTCACAACTACTTGATTATTGATATTTTCACCCTTAAACATTATTATATTACCACTGGATTTTTCAATATAAATGGTTTGGTTATCGTAAGGTAAAAACTCATCAGTGTTTATGTGTGGCGCGATCTTACAGGATATCATTATTTAAAAGGTTTTATAAACATTTAGAAGTCCAATTGAGTTGTTTTTCTCATGCTGGTTTACCATACTGATTTGGGTGTTATTTTATTTTAATGCTCGGGTCATACCAAGCATATTTTTAGATTTGGTTTGGATGCTTTGAAGCTTTAAGAGACGAGCTGAATGCCTTTAAGATATATTCACAAACATTCTATTCTCCATTGGATTGGTTGTTTATGTTTATGTTATTCGTAATTGTGAGGGCATGTTGTTATAATTGTCCAAGATGTTGATTTATTTATTGACTCTGACTGATATATATATGTATAACAAAGTTCATTTTTTCTTTTGTAAAGATCATTGTTATATTATAGATTACTCATTACATTGTGGGATTTTGTTATGCCTTTTTTTTCTTTTTTCCCAAACAATCTGTTTTTCCGACACTTGGAAGCTCAACACGTGAATACCATGGACGTATTAGTATCGACTTTTAAGGATCGAAAATGTGGGTCATTACAGTTGGTATCTGAGCTTAGCTTTGGTGGGGTTAGCTTAATTGAGATCGGGTAAGTGAGACCCTATGATGAGTTTGAGTGTATTATATATAAGAGTGCATATTTGTTAGTGCTGTAAAAATATTTTATATTGTGTTGATTTATCGTTTGAGTGGCTTATGGATTCTGATCGAGACGTGGGATGCAAGTTATTTATAAGGGTTTCTAAACACTTGAACGAGGAAAAACGACATAATATTGTTTTTAAATAGGTAAATAGAATAATTTTACCAAGTTTTTATATTTTGTATATAGAGGAATACTTTTCATAAAGTAGGTATACCTATTTATGATGTGTTTTTTAGGGAATAATAGTATTTAATTATTATCATTTATTGTTTGATTAGTCATGCTCATCCACTTAGGAGTATTGGCTATTGTTTATTGATTGATAGTTGTGCGTGACCAGTTTATGGGCATTGATTATCGTGGTTGATTAGGAGCAGTTTTATCTTAGTAAGATTGAAATGTACACTTTGTGAATTCAGTTTCATAATTTGACTATAAGGTGTTCAGTGATAATGTTGGGTTAAAATTTATTTTTAGTAAAAGTTGTTTAATATAAATCTAAACAACAATATACATTGGTAAAATGATTTTATGTAAGGAAGTGAAAATTATATAAAGATGATTTATAAATGTAGTTTATAAATAAAAAAAATTAAACTGAGAATTTGAAAATTTAAATCCCGATGTTCTGGAAATTTCTTTTCAAAAAGTTTTGAAAAATAACAATAATATAATTTGGAAGTATATTTTGGAATAGAAATATTTTTAAAGGATTTTGAAGAAGATAGAAAGCACTGAACTCATTTCGATCGTTGGAAAATAATTCCAATGATTACTGCAGTGTCATCGGTGTTCATTTTCTAGTTTGTAAATGAGAGATTGCTACCATAATATTTTGCCGTAGAGTTGTTTGGATAAGAAAATTTTGTTTTGAATTCCAAAGGTGTGCATCTGGTTTACAAAAGAAGATATGTATATATTATTTATTACAAATAAAGTTGAAATAGAACCTAAGTATTTAATTATGAAGTTCTCAGTTAAGTCATTTGGTGGAACTAAGAAAACCTAGAATAAATACGTAAGTTGTACATGGATTATTTTATTCGCACAACTGTTTGATTCAATTTCGACTACACGATTTTGAGGTGATTTACATCGGTCCGAGTTAGGAATTTTTATTTAATTCTTGAACATGAACACTGGTTATGAATTTTTGATTTGATTCCAAAGTTTTCTTTAATAGTTGATGTAAATAGAACAATGATTTCAAATCAAGGAACCGGATCAGAGTTTGCGCTAGAGTGGTTGAGTGAGTGACACTAGTTCGGAAGTGAAATTTTGTGATCGAGTGAGAAATCAGATTTGATACTGCATATGGATGGTACATGTACATCGTACGGGCTTTAATAAATTATACTTTTGACATTGGAAAATGAAGATTATATGGTTATAAATGAGAAGCAGGTTCATGGAAACAAATGCTTGTTTCATGTTTTTGGTTTCATGAGTAAGTTGTTTGCCCGATAAATAAGTACGGGTTTATATTGTTGTTTGGTCGTTTGTTTTAAGCCCCAGATACGGGAGGCTACTTGTCTTTTGTTTTCTTTTGATTCGTTTGGATCCGTAAAGGCGATCTGTAGTTTTTTCGAACACGCTATGTAAAGGAGACGCTGCCAAAAATTTTCGTAACTTTAAGGACTTAGAAAATTTGATAACTAGTTTGAACTAATTGATTTTGAAAAGTGTAAGTGTTTGGAGACATTTTTCCTACGTTTGGAATTTCTGGAACGAAATTCTTTTAAAGGAAGGAGTACGTAACAACTCGAGATTTTGGTCATTAGATATAAATACTTAATTAATTTTAAATATTGAAATAATATGTGTTTGACTTAAATAATCTGAGTTAAATTATAGAGATTATTTAAAAACATTTAAATTGTGGAAAGGATATATGAATAGTGATTTAAATATCCGAATTTTAAATTGAATATTAATTTAATTGGTTAATGGTCTTATTTAACTCATTTTAAATTGATAAATAATAATGGTGAACTTAATTTATAAGTTTATTTACAATAATAAATGGTTCGAATAATTAATCAAGAAATTTATTTTTATTTTTATGACACAATTTTTATTGAGGTATTTTTAATTTTATTTATTTGATTTTTCCATAATTTTTAATTTGGAAAATATTTTAAATTTTCGTTTGATGATTTATCGGCAAATGATAGTGTTTTTGTGATTTTACAGAATCAACCAGTGTGTATTATTATTGTTTTGAGGTCGCAACTCTATTTTGAGCACGACTGTATGTTTGTTTTATCGTTTGGAGTTCATACGCGAATGAAAATCCTGTATTGTGATGTGCCTGAAATCACAAGATACGTATAAACAAGAGAACACACTTTGACTTGTTTTCTTTATCGTTTCCTTTCCGTAAATGAAAAAAAGGCTTCTCATTCGAAATAAAGAAAAGAAAATAATCCCCTACTTATAAATTGAAAATCAATTCATACAAAAATTAATTAAAAAAGGGTGTGATCATTGTATTTTAAGGGTGAGATCTTCGTTATTGTATGGGTTTAAAGGGTTCGGCATCGTTTGGTGTGGATTGAAAGTAAAGGCATGGCGTTTGTTCACCTAGGGTTTAAGTTTGTGGGGATTGGGGTCATTAACTCGCAAAATGGAGGTTGGATTTGGATGGGTCATCGAAGAGCACTTGCAACTGATGGTGGAGCGCGAACATTATTTGAAGAATGCGGCATTTGGGTTGTGGCAATGAATCGCCCAGGTTGTGATTTGTATAGCTCGACCAAGTTTGAAGTGACGGTGGTCGTTGCGGTGCTGGAACGAAGAGGGACTAATCCGTGGCCTCTAAAACTGTTTTCGTGGAAGGATTTGAGGGAGAAGGTGTGTGTGCACGCGACTATAGACGTAAGAACGTGCATGCATTCGTTATTTTAGGAAAGAAGGATGAGGTAGTGGATTAGCATGGTAACTATTCTTATGATGTAATTAAGTTGTAATAAATTGATATTTAAATGTCGAATATTATAAATTGCATATCTTGTTCATATAAGGTCCAAAGTGAACGCGGTCAGTCGTGTTGGATTCATAATGACGAGAACTACATTTTGAAATTGGAATCGTGGGAATTTGAGCTTTTAGAATTTCAAGCTAAAATCGAACACTGCTTGATTTTAGATCGTATCAGAATGCTTCGGCGATAACTAGAATTTTAGTGAGTTAAACTTATCATTTTAGTTAATCGGTATGCTATGTCATATATAAAAATTATTGATTGAACGCTTGGATGTTTTATTTGCTAGTTATTTGGTTTGGATAACTTATCATTGGTGGTACGGAAATATTTCCATACTTAACATTGAAGGATTTTAACTCTATAAATATCAAGGAGAAACACGAGGATTATATGGATAGTCACTATTAGTGGTATTATAATGTATATATAAACTTGTTTTGTTCTTCTAGGACAAATGATGAGGAGGTCCGTCTATATAAACAGTTAGGAGGTGATCCACGCTCTTATGTATTATCTGATTGTTTCCAAAAGAACTGGTATTGAGCATTCAGGAAATCGATTGATTAGTTTTGAAACATCCGCTAAGAGGGGGAGTCTACTTATAAGAGATGATTTGAAATCGTAATAACTCCAAAACCTTATATGGGTTCTATGCTTGGAGGAGATTCAAGACATGCTTTGGATGTTGGAATCCATGTTTGATTCCAAGACCCGTTGTTGTATGGGAATCCATGTGTGATTCCGGGATCTTTGTTGAGATATGGGACCTGTTGGGGTATGAGAATCAATGTGTGATTCCAAGATCTTTGTTGAGATATGGGAATCCATGTGTGATTCTAAGACCTATTGAGGTATGGGAATCCATGAATGATTTCAGATCTATTTTGGATGTTGGAATCCATGTGTGATTTCGAAATCTATTTGGGATGTTGGAATGCATGTGTGATTTCAAGATCCATTGGGGTATGGGAATCCATGTGTGATTTCGAGATCTATTTTGAGATGTGTGAATCCATGTGCGATTCTGAAACTCATTGGAGAATGGGAATCCATGTGGGACTCCATGATATGTTTTACTGACGGTGCATGAGATGGAATGCCAGACATAGCCTCATCAATGGTAATGACTAAAACGAAAGATATGATGCATAACTATGGGTTTAGCTAACCCATAAGGGTACATTCGTCTCATTCCTAGAGTTACTTACGATTTTTATGCATGCATAGAGCGATGCATTTGGCTTGACATTTTTTAAGGCCAACTATGTATGTCCTATTGTACATCACTAGGGATGTATTATTGCTTCGAAAGGATAACTCTGATCCTTGAGCAGAAGGACCGTTCGAAGTACCGAGGGCATTACCGAGGAATCCTACACAATGAGTGAATGCTCCTTGATAATTTTTGATTATATACCTATTAATGTTGTGGTGTAAACTCACGAGCATCATAGCTACTTGATTATTGATATTTGTGCTCTTAGACATTATTATAATATCACTGGATTTTCTAATATAAGTGAATTTATTATTATAATGTAAATAACCATCCATGTCTATGCAGTGCGGTCTTAGGAGATACTTTTATTTAAAAGGTTTTATAAACATTTAAAAATCCAATTGAGGTGTGTTTCTCACACTGGTTTACCAGACTGATCTGGGTGTTATTTTATTATAATGCTTGGGTAAAATAAGGCTTGTTTTCAAATTTAGTTTGGATGCTTTGGAGCTTCAGGAGACGAGCTGGATGCCTTTAAGACGTATTTACATACATTCTATTTTCCACCGCATTGCTTTTTTATGTTATCAACAATCGTGAGGACATATTATTAACAGGCTGTTGATTTATTTGTTGACTCTGATTGATATATATATATATATATATATATATATGTATGTATGTATAAAAAAGTTCAGTTTTTCATTTATAAAGATCATTGTTGTATTATTTACTTGTCATGTTGTGGGATTCTTTTCTGTCTTTTCTTTCTTTTTCCTCTACAATCCACTTACCGGCACTTGGAAGCTTGGCACGGAATATTGGGGATGTATTAGTGTCGACTTTTAAGGATCAAAAAGGCAGGTCATTACAAGAATCATCAGGTTACCCCTGTTGGAACGGGTCAATCAAAAGCGAGTAAAATAAGTAGATTTCAAAAAAAAAAAATCTTGTTTTGATCTATTAGGCATGTGAAGTCTTAAGAGATTCTAGATCAATCTAAAAGAAGTTTTATATAAAATCCTTCATTTTGTATGATTAGTTTAAAAGAGTACGAATTTGGTATAAGGTTAAATAAATAAGCGTATAAATTACACGCATGTGTGTAATAGTGTAATAGTTACTCATTAGAATTAATTTGAGAAGAAAATTATATGTTTCCTTCTCTAAAACCTATGCAACCAGTTAAGGGAAGAAATAGTTTTAATTAGAGAGAGAAACCTTTCATTTCTCTCACTCTGATTATAATAATGATTCATTAAATGTCATTGATGATCAGTTTAACATAGCATGAATTGTGAGTACATCCAAATATGCTCATAGTGCATATTGTGCAAGTGCAACACATATGTAGTGTGCATAGTTAATGATTCCCTTTATTATATATACCTTTATTGTCCATAAATATATTTATTATAAACAAAAAACTTTTATTATATATATATATAAACATAATATATATATATATATATATATATATATATATTCTTGTTTACGTAAAGTTGATTTTGGTTGTTTGATATGTTTTAAAGTAAAGCAAACAATTTAAAACTAGTTTTAATTAACAGACCGTTTAAAACCAAAATTGCAATTTTCATAGAAGTCCACTTTGTTAAACTTCAATTAAGAACATGCCTGTGCAATTTATGCGCTCGGCAGATTCAAAGCGGTGGAGGTCCAAAAAGTCATAGCGGGGATACAGTGAGGATATAGCGGGATATAGTGGATGGCGTTAAAATAACATATAAAACTCATACTTAATGTTTTTACAAATATATAAATGGTAATTTAATGAAAAATTATCATTCAATTGAATTATTATTATTACATAAATAGTTTTAAATAAAAACATGTGCGAATATACTTTAAATAAACGTAAAACTGTTACATAACATAATTGAATTTAGTAGAATATTAGAGTATTTTCATTTTTGAAAATATATTAAAAATCAAATCAAATAAATTAGTTTCATAATTTTTATAATGTATAAATGCAATTTTTCAATTCATTTTATTAAAAAAGATACAGCGGAAATAATGGAATATAGCGAGAATAACGGGATATAGCGGAAATGGCGGGGATTAAAGCGGAAAGGCTATATCTTGTGGCTACATGGAAAAATCGTAGCGGTAGAAGTCCGCTATGAGATATAGCGGGACTATAGCGGGGTAATAGCGGGGCATTAACTACACTAGAACACACACACATATACATATAAACATACATACATACATACATACATACATATATTCACATGTATATATATATTCACATATACGTATACAATAATCGAATCAATGTTTTTAATTCAAAACAAAGTGTAACGTGTTTATTCAATTAATTTATAGTTTATAATATATATACATTCACTCAAAATAAGAATCTTAGATCTAATTGTTAACTTCAAATAAAAGTTTTAAGATTTAACAGAAAAATCTTTATGATTTAACAGAAAAGTCCATATGTAAATCTTAGAATGAATTAACCTTTTTATGTAAATAATGACTGTTTCAAAATAACTTTTAACACGTGTACTCATTTCCCAAACTTGTAACATAAAATTTAAATCAACTAATCAAAACAATTTTCAATAAACAATATTATTCAAATGATAATTTCAAAAACAGAAAAGAATTAGACAATCAAGACATATATAAATTCATAGTAATAGGATTCAAATCTAAACAAAACATACAATATGAATAGAAGAATAAAAAGGGTAACGAATCAAATAATATTAAAATAAATGAACATATACTATTAGGGAATGAAGAACACGTGCAGTCTGAGTTTAATCAATATAATAGAAATGCTTTTATTTGAGATAAAGGGGTGTTGATTCACATGTTTAAAAACAATCAATTAAACACATAATGAACCATTTAACTCCAAACATATGAATGATAAAACATATAAGTAAATATACTAGAGAATCACTTTAGGATATTTCATGTAAATCACACCTTAAATGATGAATCAAGAGCTCATAGATCAAGAAATCAACCTATGGATTTTGCAAAGATCGGGAGGCAAAACCTTCTTTTTTGTTTTAATTTTATCTGATTTTTTATTTTAAAATTATACCCTAAAAGCTATCAAAATTTTAGCCATTCCTTGATGGGTGGGAGGGAGAAAGAGTTGTCCTTTGACTAAGTGAACGAAATATTCCTTTTAAGAAAGCAATAAAGGACATAATCAAAGCTAGAGGTTTTTCCTCTTCCTTTTATAAATCTCTTGCCTTTTCACATCCAATTTGAAATGTCAAACTCCTTTCTCTTTGGTCGGCCATAACATGGTGCAACAGGGCCTAAAAAAAGTTTCTGAACCTATTAAGTATTCATTCCATTTAAATCTAATTTAAATGTTCTACCGATATTGTATATCGATATGCGTATGCATAAATTTTCATATATGTGCATTTCATCAAATACTATTGGTACTCAAAACTCAAATAAAATTAAATAATTAATATTTATCAAATACTAATTAATTTACAATGATTATAAATTAATTAAATCATGTGGTATTTTTCAAAGTATTCATTATTATAGTTATGCAAATCAAAAGTGTAAATTCAGTCAGCTATTAATGTCAAAAAATTCGAATATTAATGTGAAATACTATAGGATCTTTGTATAATTGCAATTTATATACGTAAGTGAGAGAGTTTATATTACAAATTACACTAAGCAGAGAGTAATAACCGAATATAAAGAAGGTAAATAATAAAAGCAATCACACCAGATATTTTATAGTGCTTCGGACCTCCCGTCCTACATCCAATACCGAAGCTCCCCTTTGGTATTTCCTTTGACCAAATAGACCTTGCTTCGCCCGAAGGAATAGACTGATACAAAAAGTATTTCTGTGACAACCTTGCGTTCCAAATAACATGGATTTTGAATAATAGTACAATTCTTCCTATGATCTCCTTTGAGTACGTGTATGTGAGTACTTTGAGTCATATGAAGTGATTTAACCAAAATAATATTTTGGTTATGATAGATTGAGAATATATAAGCAATGCATGTCTAAAAATGTAAACAGAGAGTAATAAGAAATTAAGAGAACAGATTACAATTAATTTGTCCAATTCTTAATCTTTGAAGTATATATAGGTTTAAGTAGATGCATATAAGGAGTTGTTACTGTTTAAGTAAACTCCATTTTTTTAATGGCCGCAACCGTTGAAGAAGCGATGTTATTATTCACTATAAAATGAAGCATCCTTTCATATTAGAGCAGTTTCCATATGATAGACGTCTGTGGGAAAACCACAGACGTTTGTGGCTTCATGAATTAAGTTCTGAAAAATATTCATAGACGTCTATGGCTTTCCCACAGACATCTGTAGGTGGCTATATTTGAATATCATAGTTTTTTATGCCATTGTTGAATATATGAATTCGTATGTGCATATATATACTCAAGGAGACCATACAATGTTTTTCTAAGATTCTTAACACATGATTATAATCTTACTAATTATAGCATGGTCCATAAGTCTTTATTTGCCTTAAAGTCTTGATAATTTTTAGCATAACGATCTCTTACAGTATATAACAGTAATCTTGATAAGATATACTATATGTGATTGTATAGTTGTTGCCATTAAAACCAAAAAAAGGAGGTTGTAACATAATGTTCACAGTCACCTTAGCTAATGGTATGACATTTTTACTTAATTTATCGCGCACACATCTTTTGGATAAAATCCAATTTTACTTAACTTAAGCGGTGCCTGATAGTGATGATTATTTATACCAATTCTCTTCGTCACAATTATATCACATTAGGACTTATAGAATTTAGTTTTGGTCAAAATTTCAACATCGTCCACATTCATATTTGTTCAATAATAACAATTATTATTAACCGTACTGCTATGTTCAGAGACTTTGACTTTGTGTTGACTCAAGTTGACCCCATGATAATAACCCCATATAACTGATAGATGAATTCTCTCTTGTATAATGCACCACTTCCGTTGCTTCCACTTGACCTAACTATAGTCGTTCGACGGATGTTATGCCTAACTATAATCAAAAGTGAAATTTCCAAACTTAAGCTTGGTAATATTCCCAAGTCAAGGGAAATATGTAAAATTATCGCATCGAAATTTTATGTTTGTCCTTGGTTATATTAACCAAAAGAAAACTATCGAATGAGCCATTTCATAATTACCAAATAACTATCGGTACATAACACCTTCGTACTCTCGGCAACCATAAGTACTACACTTCCCAATGTTTGCAGAGCATTATGTACTCTAGTCTCGATGGATCTATCGATATCCAGTCTCGATATATTTTGACTTGGAATATTTAAAATAGTATGTTTATTTTATTATGATAAGTCACAAACGATTATTACATATTGTAATTATAATCATGAAACATACCATTTGTGGATTTTCTATACTAAATATAATTTTAGTTAAATATATAATTAACTACATCAAGTATATAATAGAAATGAACACCTTTTATTTTGAACCAGATTGGTTACCGAGTTAGATATATTTAACAAATACATAATTGCCTCTAGGGAATACCCCTAACACTGGTAGTCTCCAACTTGCACTTGGGGTTAATTATGGAATATGATTTTAACTTCATCGATCGGTTTTCTAAAAAATAATCGGTTAGCCCCTTGGTGAATGGGCGTGATGTATTATTTTAATTATCTACTCTATCAATCTCCTCTCTGCGATGTTGATAAACCGTCTTTATTATGTGGAACTACGAAGAGTATGTCGTTTGACTACAAGTGAGCTCTAGGTTCTTTTACGAACTGTATCACAACATAATTAACAAATAACACCGTCTTGGGATTCTTAACTTTTAGAATTATCCTTAGCCCAATTATAAATTTGTGCACTTATTTATACTTCTCATATAGTAGTAGTCTTTGGTTGAATTAGCTACTACTTATTGTTTGAAACAATTCCAACTTAAAGCTTCTTAACTGAAGTTTGAACATGAATTTAATATTCATGTATTATACACGATAACATTCAAGTCTGAACGCTCTTCCATAAGGAGTTCATTATTTCTGTAAACAATTCTCTAGTATTTTGTGAATATTCGAGAATACTATAAACTACTATTTAGTGATCTTAATTTGGATTTGATATTTGCTTCTTGCATTAAGTACATAAGCAAGATATGATATTGTAGACAATACAACATGTATGATAATTCCTATTGTCAATACATAAGGAATCCATTTTATGTGTTTCATTTTAAACATATTAACACGATGTGTTCACATATTGTTTGGGACATTACCAACATTCTTT
Organism: Allium cepa; assembly: GCA_030765085.1. NCBI lineage: Eukaryota > Viridiplantae > Streptophyta > Magnoliopsida > Asparagales > Amaryllidaceae > Allium > Allium cepa. The sequence continues at coordinate 468,706,821 of CM060935.1, forward strand.
GTACTTATTATAAAAGATATAATTTACAAATCAAATATATTAAACACTAGACCATTACTGATTCTAACATATGTAACGACTCACCTTTTCGATCCTCAGATGTCGACATTAATGCATCCATGGTATTCACATGCCAAACAACCAAGTGCTAAAAAGACAAATTGCTAAGGCATAAGAAAGAAAGGATAGAACAGAAGAAACTAAACAAAATAGAATCTCACAATGCAATAGAACAATATAGATTATTCAACATAATATTTTACAAAGTCATTTCAAAAATGGTACATTAGAGTCATACTAATAAAAATTCTACCCAATTGCAGTTATAACAGCATGTACCTACCTAATAGATACAAATAACGTACAATATAGCGGAAACAAGAAAAATAACTCGTTATCGATGAAGCCACCTGCTCCATGCTCCTCCAAAGTGAATCTGTGGAAAAACCTGAACTACGTGGCTGCCCATTCAAATTTGAGCACCAAAGAGTTTAGGAAAAGGGAAAATAAACTTTGGATTAAACATGAGCCTGGTGTGAGTAAAGCATATATTTTAACCTTTTAAAAACCTACAAAACAAGGGTATTTCATAAGAACATGCCACATATAAACACGGATAGGTTTTTACCTTACGATAACCAAAACATTTGTATAAAAACTCCAATGATATTATAATAATGTCTATGGTTTTAAAAAAATATGAATATAGCTAAAATGCTTGCATATCACATTTTGACATATTTGGACACAACTAAGTCCTCGTATTGGAAGATATATTCCAACAATGGCCAGTTAAGGACTACCTTTCGATGGTACACCCTTAGAAAATGCACCAGGGGTCAGACCCTGCCTTGATCTATCCCTGCTAACATAGAGCCGACCGCCCCTTTAACATGGCGAACCACATTACCTCATCCCTTGACACCAAAGGCTTATACTACCACTGCGTCTGAATGCAAAACAACTCGAAAAGGGACAATCTAGAATGAGATGATGGCTCTTGATGGATGCTGCATACCCTTTTTTTGCCTTTTTTCCCAGTTGTGGGACTTGAGGCAACGCTTTACCTTGTTTCATACCAGCAAACAATCATAGAATGATAACACTGCCTTTCATGCAGAGATGTAATGCCAACATTCATCCATGCAAGTTGTTCCTAGATCGAACAAACATTCCATATTACTATCTTCCATTTTGGAATCACCCTTAGGAAGAATAGTATAACTCCACAGCATGCTTCAATATGATTTAACATCGTTCGTATTAGTTTGGAGTAGTTCGGATAAATTCGACGACCAGTGTCTCTAGAACTAGGCGATAATTTCTATCTAACTCAATTTCGATTGTTTTAGAAGTATGCACGAAGCAATCGAGTCCTCACCCAGGAACTCGAATATACCCGACATACCTCCTGAGTCAAAACGGGTCCAAATTTGATAGTTAGTTATTTAACTGTCAAATAAACAAACAACGCCCAGCTCCATTTGAGATTTATTTATCCATAGCAACCCTTAAGCCTCAAAATAAATCATTATTTAATAAATCTCTTTCAAACCATTTGTCTAAAACATTCATATACTTATCTCTCTAACATAATTATATTCACCAAACATTTGCTAATAATTTCTTACTTCCAAATCACGTTAAAAGGATTAAACAAATGCGAGTTAAATTGGAGGTAAGGACAACCCTAAACACTATTCCCTTGGTTTTAAGTGTGGAATGGATGTTCCATGCACCATTTTTAAAAAGTCAATGTAGAGAAACCCAGATCTCAATTTCTTCATCTATTTCTTTCGATAAATCCTTTTTAATTAAATATATTTCATTTATGAGATCTCTTTTACTTGAGATCTGAATCTATTTCAAAATACTTTCCAAACTTCCAAATTCATTTATAAATCCCTTTTATAAATATTCAAAGTCATTTACATAAATTACTTTTAAAAATATCCGTGCCTTTTATCTAAATTTCTTATAAATATCCAAACCTTTTTATAAACTCCCTTTATGAATATTCAAATCATTTTTGAAAAATTCTTTTATAAATACCTCAAAATCATTTACAATTTTTTTTTATAAACATTTCCTATTTAAACAACTTCTTAAATAAGCTTAGATCAAATTAGCTTCCTTTAATAAGCAAATCCATTTTTTTGAATTTTCTTTATTTATGAAATCTTCTTTTCTTAAAAACTCAAATCCATTTACCCAAAACACTTTATAAATTTCCAAATTCCTTTATAAAACTCTTTATAAATCCTCTTTTTATAATCATACAAATCATTTAGAAAACTCTTTGTAAACTTCTTTTTACAACATTAGAGACCGTTTCATTAGTTCAAATAAAACCATTTACCAACTCATCCTTTAAATATCTTATTCAAAATGTAATAACTTGAAACCATTTTAAAAAGAAAATTAAATATTTATCCTTACAAAATCAAACGAAGGCTTAGCGACCACAATGATGCTTTAATTTGGTTTTACTTATCCAGTTTAACATGGCATCACATAACAACGCGTATATAATGGATCAACACGTAACAATCAATCAACTTAAGTAAATGTCCCAGTTAATTGTAATAGTAGAATGGTGTTTTGTTCTACCGATAGATGTCATTTAGTTTTCCTAATCATATAGGGTTACTTAACGGTAAGCGACATAGAAATCCCTTGATTTAAAACAAGCTTGAAAAAAAACCGTTTAAAACAAAACTTAATATTTAAACTCAAAGCAATTTTAAAACAATTAAAATATCATTAATTTGAATCAAATCCTTGTTAAACAGTAATTAATCTCTAAATAGAAATAATTAAACCTTAATTACACCTTATTAAAACATAATTAAAATTTGATCAAAGATTAATCGAATAATTCCCTTTTAAAATAATAATTAATTAATAATTAACTTAAATAATAAATCAATTAGTAATTAATTAATCCTTAATTAAAAATTAAATCATAGTTAACATTAATTAAGTAACTAATCATGTTTAAATTAAATGATTAACACTTAAGTATAAACATCCTTTGTTAATTAGTGATTAAGTACTAATTACTTTGATTAATAAATTAATTAATTAGTTAACCAAATAATTAATTAATTAACCAAATAATTAATTAATTAACCAAATAATTAATTAATTAACCAAATAATTAATTATTTATTTCATAATCACTTAATTTAAATTATAAACCCATTTATAAAATTTAAGTTAAATTAGGTTTAGATTGAAAAACAGTTAACTTTTTTCGAACTGCGCGTATAGCGACTATCGCTATACGACCCATCATTTCAAAAAAAACTTGATTATTAAGAAAATTAACTTCAAAACTCTATTTTTACACTTTAAAACTTATAAAAAAGGTTAGAAAACACCTTTCAAAAAGTTTCTAAATAGAAATAATTTTCAGATTTGGAAATAGTTTGGTCTTAGCAAACCGTGCATATAGCGACTATCGCTATAAGACCCATAATTTCAAAATTTGATTTTGTTTTCCTTTTTCTAACTATTAAAATGTAAATTTTAAACATTTATCACTTTTAAAACATATAAATAGACTTTTGAAAACAAAACAAGAATTAAAACCTTGCAAGATTCAACTTATAAAACCAATTTCAAAACTTTTAGAAAAAGATTTCAATTGGTCGCCTTTAGTTAGTAAGGCACTAACTTTTGATGTTATAAACAATGCAATATAAAACATTTTTATTGACTAACAAGTATGCACTCACACACACGCACACGCACACGCGCACGCACGCGTGCACACACACATATACACATACATACATACATACACACATATACACATACATACATACATACATACATACATACATATATATATACATACATACATATATATATATATACATATATATATATATATATATATATATATATATATCACACTCAGAATCATTCTAGGGCACTACTGACCCTATCTATAATACTTTACCCCACCAAGACCAGGTGTTCGCTCAACCTAAGCTCTAATACCTAATGTAGCGATCTACCTTTTCGATCCTTAGATGTGGGCACTGATAGATCCATGCTATTCACGTGTCGAGAAACCAAGTGCCGGAAAGATAGTTTAGGGGATAAGAAAGAAATGACAGAATAGAAGAAACTAAACAACATAAAATCTCACAACGCAACAGAATAATATATATTATTCAACACAATATTTTATGAAGTCATTTCTAAAATGGTACATTAGAGTCATATTAATACAAATTCTTCCCTAAGAAATTTATAACAGCCCATCCCTACCTAACAAATACAATATACATACAATACAGCAGGAAAAAGAAAAATAACTAGCTACTAATGAAGCCGTTTGCTCCAAGCTCCTCCAAGGTGAATCTGCGGAGAAACCTGAACTACTTAGCTGCCCACTTAAATTTGAGCACCCAAGAGTTTAGGAAAAGAGAAAATAAACTTTATGTCAGGCATGAGTCTAGTATGAGTAAAGCATATATTTTAACTTTATAAAAACCTTGGAAAATAAGGGTATTGTTGTGTGCATTTCCACCACCGAGCCAACGAGCAAGGGGACACGATCGAACCAACGCTTCTCCAATACCTGCCGGTCCAAACCCACTCCCTAGCTCCTATCGGACCACTTCTCCACCAAGTCCCACCGGTCCAACATCTCACCGGACCGGTTCCACCGAATCAACATTCCACGACAACCGAACCAGCTCATCACCAACCTACGACCGGACCAACCCTCACTCCACCTACTACCGGTCCAAACAACATACCACCTCCTACCGAACCAACCTACTCCACCCATTGCCGAACCAAGTTCCACCGGACCAGGGCGTGCCGGACCAACTCTTCCAGGCCAGATTGCACCAGCCCAGGCCCACCAGCAGCCATATACATCCAAGACCCCTGCCCCCAGCCTCACTCTATAAATAGAGGGGCAGGGGTACAACAATGGCAGAAAAGTTTGAGAGCTCAAGCACGGAAGGAACTTTAAAACAACTTTCATATATTTGTATACAAAGCTTTGTACTTGTAATCTGAAAGAAAAAGGAGAATAACATATAAAGTGGACGTAGGCACGTTCTGGCCGAACCACTATAAATTTGTGTGTCTTTTACAGTTTAGTCCCTGCTTTTTATATATTTGCATAAATCACGCAAACCACTAGAAACAACCTAAAATCGACTAATTCACACGACTTGGAGGTGTTTGTCCATTTTTTGTGCAAACATTTTTGGTGCTTTCACTGAGAACCAAGCTAGAAGCTACAGCTTCTCCTACTCAACCTTCTTCCTCACAGCATCGTTCCTTGCTCCGACAACATGACTTCCAGGCAGAGGAGAGATGTTAACAAAGGAAAGAACGTCGCAACTAGCAGTATCCCAGATCCAGTGGCCCAAATCAAGAGAATCATCCCGTTTTAACAGCAATACCAGATGAAAATCAGGCAAATCCAACAGCCCCCGCCGCGGAACAACCAATTACTAGGGCAGATCTAGACAGGGTTGTGGCTGAAGTAACTAACCGCTTCGCATCTCAACAAGAAGCCTTGGTGGACCAACTCATGTCACGCCTAAGGGATGCTGAAGAATCCAACCGCAACACCGAATCATGGGGCGAGTCCCAATCTGGAGGATCTGGAAGGCGACAAAGACCTTTCTTCTTCGAAGAGGTTAACAGCAGAAACAGCCATGGAAGGAGCCGAGCCCGGTCTCAGCCCGAAGTTCGACCCGAGAAAACACTTGGAACCGAACCCAACGGGGGAGGTGCCAGGCAAGGGTCGGATGTAGCTGAGCCTGTCATGCTACCTAACCATGAAAACACCAGTAGACGGGGCCGAGCTGGAGTCCAGCCCGAAGTTGGACCCAAGGAAGCGCTGAGGACATAACCCAGCAGGGGAAGATCAAGGCAAGGGCCAACTATGGCTGACCCCAGCATGCCCCCAGAAGAGCAGAGATAGCCTTTGGAAAATGTTAGGAGTGACAGACGATACCATCCCTACAAGTCATCTGGACGGAATCAATCCCGCAGGGAAGAACCAAGCTCATTTTTGTCCGCTCCAAGTTCTGATGAAAGGACGGCGCGATTGTTCAGAGAGTGCGTCCGACGGGAGCAAATGGATCGGGGGAGAGGTGCTAGGGTAACCAGCCCCTTCACCCGCAATATTGAAACTGCCATCACCCCCGAGAATGGAAAATGCCAACGATGGAACCTTACAAGGGAACCTCCAACCCCATCGTACACTTACAGAGGTACACCCAGCATATGCTCATGAGCGGAGCAACAGAGGGAGTGTTGTGTAAATGCTTCCTACTATTCTTGGCAGATCTAGCTACCTCCTGGTTCTGCCACCTACCCCAAGGGTCTGTCGGCTCATGGGAAATGTTGAAAGAAAAGTTCATCAGTCAGTTCCGCATTCATGTGGAGCAACCCAAGGACGCTTATTCTTTATCTAATATCAAACAGAAACCCGGAGAGACATTGCAACAATATCTAACCCGATTCAACGCCGCGGCAACCGCAGTCCAAGATGCCGACGAGAAACTTATCCTAATGGCCCTTTGCAGTGGTGTACATCCGGATACTAAATTTGCTAGAAGACTAACCAAGGAAAAACCAGCTACTTTACCTGATTTCTTCCATGAAGATGGAAAGTATATGAGACTTGAGGACGCTGCCACTGAGAGGCAATCAGGGCAACAGGCTAAGACAGCTACAGACAGGTTCCCTGCTGCAGCAAAGGATGTTCGAAGAAATGACTCTAGAAAAAATGCTGGGGGCAAAAAGGGAGAAAAGCGCTTATATCGACCAGGACCAAGATTTGACTCTTACACTCCTTTGAATGAAACGATCGAAAACATCTTCCTAGCCTCTCAAGACGAAGTTAGGTACAAGCGCCCCCCGCACAAGAAGGAGTCAGATAGCGCACTCAAATCTGGAAAGTTCTGCCGCTTCCACGAATCCCACGGACATGATACCAATGAATGCCACCATCTCCGGGACTTGATTGAAGAACACATCAGAAGGAGGAGACTGGAGCGCTATGTAAAAGGCCAGAACATGACTTCAACTCCGGCCAATAAGAATCCTGGACTACCCCACCCAGAAGAAGGTGGGGGAAATCGCAACACCAGCGGCTCTAGTCAAGAGAAGATAGTGGTCCACACCATATCAGGAGGACCGCACATCGCCGACAGAAGCTGGGCGGAGATGGAAAGATACGGTAAGTCACTGAGGAACGCTGAAGGCTGCATTAATTCTGTTATGGAAGAACGCCAACCGAAACGGAAAGAGAATTACGACATCACATTCAGTAGGCGTGATCTAGAGGGAAGACAATACCCGCACATGGATCCTATGGTCATCTCTGCCTGGTTCGGTCCAGCCAAAGTTTTCCGAATTTTAATAGACACTGGAAGCTCGGTGAATATCCTATTCAAGCATGCTTTTGACAAAATGAAATTGTCAATGAAGGATGTGTTTCCCTGCAGCAAACCGCTACATGGTTTCACCGGAGATACGAAAATGCCCCTCGGGCAACTTGACCTCTTTGTCGAAATAGGAAGTCATCCCCGCTCCGTTGTGCGAAAACAAACATTTGTGCTAATAGAGAACCACTCGGCCTACAACGCCTTTTTGGGAAGATCAGCCTTGTCTGACTTCCAAATTGTCCTGGCCCCGTGGTGCCTAAAGATGAAATTTCCAACAGACAATGGAATAGGGGAAGTAGAAGGAGATCAAGACGCTGCTCGAGACTGCTATGTAACTGAACTTCGCAATAACCGCAGAAGGGATAAGGGGAAAGATGCAGAGACTACTCTCTGCATGAAAAGCTTGGAAGCATAGCAACTAAAGAAAGCCCATCCTCTTCGATATACCAGTGATCCTTTCAATGAACTAGACCCCAGGGACGAAGAGGAGGAGGCCACCGCCGAGCCTGCAGAGGCTATGGAATTCGTATCTGTAGACAAACATGACTCAAGTAGACTATTGAAAATCGGATCTCAGCTGGAAAAAGAATTGAAGGATCAACTCATTGAATTTTTTGGCCACAACATGGATGTATTTGCATGGACGCACGCTGACATGACAGGAATCTCCCCAGACGTAGCATGCCACGTACTGAACATCGATCCCACCAAGGTGCCAGTAAAGCAGAAAAAGAGAAGCATAGGGGCAGAACGATCAGCAGCCCTCGAGGAAGAAGTAAAGAACCTACTTGCCGATAACTTCATACGAGAAGCCATCTACGCAAAATGGATCGCCAACCCGGTGCTGGTAAAGAAGGCTAATCGGAAGTGGCGAACATGCATCGACTTCTCCAACTTAAATGACGCTTGCTCGAAGGACTACTTCCCACTCCGTCGAATCGATCAGCTCGTGGACAGCACAGCCGGACACGAACTCTTATCCTTTATGGACACATACTCAGGATATAACCAGATCCCTATGCACGCCCCCGACCAAGACCACACTAGTTTCGTCACTGACCGGGGATTGTACTGCTACAGAGTAATGCCTTTTGGACTTAAAAACGCCGGAGCTACTTATCAACGCCTCATCAACAAGATGTTTGCGGAACTAATAGGACGAACTATGGAAGTTTATGTAGATGACATGCTGGTAAAATCGAGGAAAGCCAGCGATCGTATAAGCCACCTGGACGAGATGTTTCAAGTACTTCGCCAATATGGAATGAAGCTGAACCCTCTAAAGTGCTCCTTCGGAGTATCGTCGGGAAAGTTCTTGGGATTCATCATCCATGCCAGAGGAATTGAAGCAAACCCTGAACAAGTCCGGGCACTGAAAGAAATCAGGATACCTTCCACTCGAAAAGAAATGCAAAGCCTAAATGGGAAAGTGGCCACCCTAAGCAGATTCATCTCTAAAGCAACTGACAATTGCATCCCTTTCCTCGAAGCCCTAAAGAAAGACAAAGGAAAGTTCGAATAGACTGACGAATGCTCGACAGCCTTCATTAACTTAATCGAACACCTCCAGAGACCACCAGTACTCTCAACTCCAAATGAAGGCGAGGAACTATACCTATACCTTGCTGTATCGTCCCATGCTTTAAGCGCCGCTTTGGTGAGAGAAGACAACCGCGCGCAGCGGCCCGTATACTTTGTAAGCAAGAGACTTACAGGGGCAGAAGCCAGATACCATAAACTTGAAAAGCTAGCATACTGTTTGCTAATCACGTCACGGAAACTGCGACACTATTTCCAATCTCATTCCATCAGAGTTTTAACCAATCAGCCGCTAAGGCAGGTACTCCATCGCCCCGACACTTCTGGGCGACTACTTAAGTGATGCATTGAACTGAATCAATATGATATCACCTACCATCCTCGCACCGCTATCAAGGGGCAAGTCATAGCTGATTTCATTGCCGAATTCACTACTAACGAAGGTAATTAGCAATCTGAAATAGCAGAAGATATCAAGTGGAATCTCTTCGTAGATGGAGCATCAAATGAACAAGGTTCGGGGGCAGGTGTTGTGATAATCACCCCCAGGGGAAGGAAGCTGCACTACGCCCTAAAGTTGGAATTCGCTGCCACCAACAATGACGCAGTATACGAAGCAGTGATAGCCGGATTAGAACTTGCCCTAGAGATTGGAGTCGGTTCTTTATGTCTCCATAGTGATTCTCAACTTATTGTAAATCAAATATTGGGAGAATTCCAGACTCGAGGAGAACGACTCACATCATATCTAAAGAATACCAAGCTGCTGCTCAATCAATTAGATCACTATTTAATCAAACACATTCCTCGAGAAGAGAATCAGGAGGCCGACGAACTGGCAAAGCAATCTAGCATGAAGGACGACACCGCTTTTCGAACAATAACCATCTCAAAGCAACTAGCCCCGAGTTACGAGCCCATGAATATGATGGCTGCAATCGAAGAGGAAACTTGGATGACTCCCATCCGGAAGTACTTACAAAGTGGCACACTGCCCGACAGGCGTAACGAAGCTAAGAAAATCTTAAGGAAAGCTTCCCGCTACACATTACAAGACGGCATCCTCTATCGGCGCGGCTTCTCTAATCCCTTATTAAGGTGTATCGCTGGAAGGGAAGCCAGGGAAGTCTTGTCCAACATCCATCAAGGAAGTTGCGGAGATCATGCAGACTCTAGCAAAGAAAATACTCCGATACGGGTATTACTGGCCCACTTTAAACAAAGACGCCTTGTACTTCGTCAAAAAATGCGACAGATGTCAGAAATTTGCTAAGATTCCTCGACTACCCACAAATGAGATTACTCAAATGACCAGCCCTTAGCCCTTTGCAATATGGGGAATTGACTTGATTGGTGAACTGCCAGTGGGCCGAGGCGGAGCCAAATATGCCATAGTGGCAGTTGACTATCTCACCAAATGGGTGGAAGCGGAGCCTCTAAATAAAATATCTTCGGCAAAAGTTATTAACTACTTGATCAAAAATGTTTTATGCAGGTACGAGGTTCCACTCAAAATCATATCGGACAATGGACTTCAATTTGACAGCAAGGAATTCACCGATTGGTGCCAAGAGCATGGAATTCACAAAAGCTTCTCATCTGTGGCTTATCCCTAGGCAAACGGACAAGTCGAAGCTGTCAACAAAATGCTCAAAACTCTAATCAAGAAGAAACTTGAAAAGTCAAAAGGCGCTTGGGTGGATGAACTTCCTACGGCACTTTAGGCCTACCGCACGTCTTACAGAACATAAACAGGGCATACTCCTTTCTCTTTGGCATACGGATCAGAGGCCATGCTACCAGTTGAAACTGTAGTGCCTTCCCACCGTAGGATCCACTACAACCCGGAAGAGAACGAAGAACTCCTCCACATGTCTTTGGATCTAATTAAGGAGAGAAGAAATGATGCAACACTCAAAGCAGCAGCTCACAAGCAAAAAGTGGCAGCACAATACAACTCCAAAGTCAAGCACCGCAGCTTACAAGAAGGAGATCTTGTCCTCAAGCGGATCTTCCCGCGCTCCGGAGCGCTAGGTCCAATCTGGGACGGACCCTATGTAATTCATAAAGATCTCCACAACGGAGCTTATATTTTGTCAACAGTGGACGGAGAGGTGTTCCAGAGGGCATGGAACATCCAATACCTTCGTCGATACTTCTCCTAAGTTGCACTGCCCATATAAAGTGAATTAACAAAGAGAATCAGTGGACGTAGGCATTTTCGTGCCGAACCACTTTAAAAAACTTGTCTCTTTTTAACTTGTTCCTTTATATCCTGGCTGCTTGTTAACTGTATCCTTTTCTGTTGAACAAAATCCTGTGTAATGGCATCCCCATTCAAGACATTTCACGGCGCAACCTCACCTAGACAAGACCCAACAGGTACTATGCGAATCTATGCACTCGCCAATGAGACACTTTTGCTCCAGCATCCCTCTGCTGTGGGTTAACTCATTGCTCGCGACCGCCCTCAAAGCCAATTGTAATGAGCCGATTATAAGCCATCAAGAAGGCCGACTATAGCCGATGGCAGCTCATTATGGTGTTCGGCTCGCCGGCAACTATGAACCTACTTTAAGCCCCAACATAAGGTGTGGCCAGCTAGGGGTAGTTCACGGTTGACGATCGGCACCCACGCTAGCCGGCCACAGTAAATCGAATAATACCCACGATTACAGGCCATAATGGCTCGGGTATTTACTGTGCGCGATCTCGGCTCCGATAGGTCTTAAGTGCGGCTGTGGTAAAAAATATAAACTCCCCGCGGAGGCGTAAGATGGGTGACAAATGTCTCCATGACCCACAGCTAGGGAAAGTGACTACGAAACCCGTTTGCCACGAACTTAAGAATATCGAAGGCCTTCCGTGATTGGAAGTTTTACTATTTCTTATATTTCCTTTTTATTTATAAAACTCTCCTCCTATCCTCTATAACGATCCCTAAAGTACAGGACACAAAATAGGAGACACTCGCTAATGGGAATGAGAACTCACAGCTGGACGGCAGGTCACTCAGCTGCATTCCATATCCAATTACGCAAGGTATTCAAAGCTATCGTCTACAGCTAAAACTTGAAGGGCGGTACTTTCTTCTCTTATACATAAATATGTAACCATAATTTATTCGCACATCACACAAACATCGCAAGATATGAAATCATATTTTAAGCAAGAAATTGACATCAAACACAATTGAATCACAGGCATGTGCACAGCTATATTTCTTATGCAACACATCAGAATAACAAAAGCGTTCAAATATAGCAGAATCAGTTTATGTTATAAAATTACGTAAAACCGTTCATTACAAATGACATAATTACAGCCCAAAAGTACACTAATGTTTTGGAACTAGTATATACAGGAGTGCCAAGTAAACCAAAAAAGTAGTCGGCTGCAGCAGGGCTCCGCCTCTATCCTGCTAGCCCTCTGAGATCTACTTGACCACAGGATCAGAACTCGCAGCATGCTGGCCAGAGGTCCCACCTGTCCAATTCAGGAGAAGAATCTATTAGACAAACGATAAGCAATCAAGTTGAGAAAAGATTAAAAAGGGAAGACTTACCAGCGTCTGCTCCCTGATCATCATCCTCCAATTGCACACCCACTTCCTTCACCGCTACCCTCTCCTCCTTGGTGAACTGTGCGGTAAGCACATCCATTCTGAAGGCCGCGCCACCCTCTTTATCCGCTTCAGCCTTGGCTTCCTCCAAAGCCCGGAGATATATCCTAGCCATAACCCGGGGTTAATCGTCCATCCAGGACAGGTTGCCCTGCTTCCAAGTATGGAAGTACATGTCCTGGAGCATCTCATCCATCATCCCCTCGTTCTCCTCAAACTCCCTCATCCATGCCTCGGAAGGCGACAGCCTTGCAACGGCAGCGTCTCTCTCCAATTGGTATCTCGAGCAGTCAACCTGAAGGGATTTCGCATCGCCTCCATCTTCTCCTTCAGCTTAGCTTGAGCAAGCTCTGCGGCCTCAAGCTTCCTAGATAACTCCTCTATCTGCTCAAGATCCGCTCTCCGAACCTCATCCGCGGTGGCAATGGCCATATCAATTCGTTCCTTGCAGGTGGCCTCCATTTTTCGCAGCTCGGCTCTACTAGCCTCCTCCATAGCTTTCTTTAGCTGTCTGGAGGCCACCTCATGCTGGGAGATCTGAATGGCCTGAACGACAAGCTGTTTGGCCTGATCGGAAATCATTAGCCGCAGCCGAATGTTAGCACTTCCAATTTCCTCTCCATCCTTGACCAGTCGGGCGTGATGCTCTATTAACTTCTTGGTCTCTTCAGCCACCCGATCAATGTTTGCCTTGGCCTCATCCCCCATAGTCACAATCCGAGTAGTCAACAAGTCGAGATCAAAAGCCTTAGCCTCATCAAGTACCCTTAGGATTGCAGGGTAGGAGGTGCTCACCAGTAACCTCATCGAAGGAAATATCATGGGAACTCGGGTCCAGATCTGGATGACCCGCAAATGGGTTACGAGCCAAGCCGGGACGATCAATATGAGTAACGGAAGGATTCTCTGATGGATGTGGAGATGGTATGGACTCAGTATCTTCCTCCGTGATGTCATGAATATGCTGGGTTGGGGGCTGAGGTCCAAGTGTAGGCTCGAACATGGAACGCCTCCTCTTTCTATTTTGAATATCCTCTTCGATAACTCCGAGAAGAGGATGGTAACTGGCTACGCTCCCGGAAGGTCAGTCGAGGGCTTCGGTTTAGCAGAAGCCTTGAAGAGTTTGAATTGCTCAAGGCGGTGCCGAATGTCCGATGTCTTGGCCGCCTTACTTGTTCCTGAAATAAAACCCAAGTGTTACAAGCATGAATGAGGCTATAATTCAAGAAACATATGAAGTTAAAAAAGGAGTTAAGAATTCACCTTGAACCGCCGGAGTCTCCTCAGCCGGAATCCTCTGAGAAGATGAACTGGCACCAGTCCCGGCCTTATCAGTTTCCTTCGGTTTCTCCACCAAGGCCGACCCTTCCTCCAACCCCTCAAAGGCTTGGCGGAAAGCATCATCCGTCCACTCTTGAATCTCACCCGCTTGCGCAGAAGTCAAGGCACCAACGCCACTACCACTCTGCCCTTCGCCGCGTTACCACCGTCACCTTCTCCACCACCTCCGCTCTTCTCCTCGCCTCTTTCCTCCTCTCCACTTTCCTCCTCCGGGACATCTGGGCATGTGATGCGAGAAGGTCCATCAGATTTCTTAAGCTTCTTCCCCCCGACGACTGGAGGTATCGAGAAGGGTCTCCTCTTGCTACTCTTCGTCATAGCCCCGCCTTTAGCTTTGGCAGCCCTCTCCTCGGCTGTATCTCTCTGCTTAACCACAGATTGATGTGGCAAAATCAAGTTGTGCTCCAGGAGAGTGGCATTCCTGATCAGGTAAGAAGCTAACCTATCCCTTCCTGAGATGGCCTCTATCTCCGCAGCCATCTGTACCAGGCGATCATTCTCCACGACCGCAAAGCCACCTGTAGCTAGCAAGAAACAGAAGTATATAAGAAGAAGCATTGCAGTCGGGACAGAGAAATTACAAATGAAATTCAACTTACCGCCAGAAGTGAAAAGGTGAAAAGAAAAAGAGTCGTCCTTGACGAAGAACCATTCCTTCTTAAACATGGTGAACTTTGAGTATAAGTCCAAGACCGGCTTGAAGGACACGGCCGATTCCAAACTGATGTATGGGGACCCCTTCTTGTATCCTCTCAAATTATATAGGTACCGAATCTCCCAGTTGGAAGGGGGGTGCCCGTACTTCCTCTGGAAAATGATGAACAAACACACCAGGATAGCATAGGAGTTGGGCTGAAGCTGGAATGGAGCCACCTTCAAGTAAGTGAGGAAGCTAACTATCCAGGCATTGAACGGAGGAATGGCCCCGCACATGCAATGGTATCGGCTATAGGTGAAATATCCTTCAGGAGGATCATACGGCATCACACCATCTCCCGGCAACAACATACTCGCTCTGTCAATCCCAAAGGAGCGAGCGATGACATCAAGTTGCCCCTCTTTAAGGGAGCTCGGAAAGCAATCGGGAGGAGAGTCCAGAAGCTCTTGGGGGCCATATCCGTCCACTAATGACCTCGGGGCAGGTCCCTGTCGTCCCGGTCCTGGCTGGGCTGGGGGCACAACGGGGGACTCTCTTATATCCGATGATTTTCTCTTTTCTGATCGAGTTTCCACTTTGCAAGACATTATCTGCAACACCGGAAAAACATATTGTTAGAACAGAGGATATTAACATGCAAGTGCATATAGTCTGAAATTTCACTCATAAATCAAAATGCTCAAACTCCTAGTGTCATTCGGTAAAGCAAATGTAAAATTTCATTCGGTATTGGGAGTCTCAGGGTCCATCCGGTGATTCAAGAATGAGTTCATTCGGCGTTTCCCGTTCTCATTCGGTGGTTCGAGCACGAAGTCTCATTCGGCAATTCAATGTGTCAAAGGGTCATTCGATACTTAAAACCCCTCGGGTCCATTCGGTGAATCAAAGACATTAAGTTCATTCGGAAGCTCGACATTAAAAAATCGTTTGGCAGAAGAAAGCTTACCTGGTCCGGCAGATAAGTTGATTCGGTATGCAGTTGATTCGGCAGTTAGGAATTCGATTCAGCTATTTCACTGGGTAGGGAATAACGGAGGCCTAACACCCCTACTTATAGACGAATGCAGGATGACCGGACCGGGTGGTTCGGCACATATGACCGGGTGAAAACGCCCAAGTTAAAACAAAGCACGCCATGTGCATGCACATGCCCTACTTTGGGGGGCAAGTGTTGTGTGCATTTCCACCACCGAGCCAACGAGCAAGGGGACACCACCGAACCAACGCTTCTCCAATACCTGCAGGTCCAATCCCACCCCCTAGCTCCTATCAGACCACTTCTCCACCAAGTCCCACCGGTCCAACATCTCACCGGACCGGTTCCACCGAATCAACATTCCACGACAACCGAACCAGCTCATCCCCAACCTACGACCGGACCAACCCTCACTCCACCTACTACCGATCCAAACAACATACCACCTCCTACCGAACCAACCTACTCCACCCATTGCCGAAACAAGTTCCACCGGACCAGGGCATGCCGGACCAACTCTTCCAGGCCAGATTGCACCAGCCCAGGCCCACCAACAGCCATATACATCCAAGACCCCTGCCCCCAACCTAACTCTATAAATAGAGGGGTAGGGGTACAACAATAGCAGAAAAGTTTGAGAGCTCAAGCACGGAAGGAACTTTAAAACAACTTTCATATATTTGTATACAAAGCTTTGTACTTGTAATCTGAAAGAAAAAGGAGAATAACATATAAAGTGGACGTAGGCACGTTCTGGCCGAACCACTATAAATCTGTGTGTCTTTTACAGTTTAGTCCCTGCTTTTTATATATTTGCATAAATCACCCAAACCACTAAAAACAACCTAAAATCGACTAATTCACACGACTTGGAGGTGTTTGTCCATTTTTTGTGCAAACAGGTATCTCGTAAGAACACGTCTCACATAAACATGAATGCAATTTTACCTTACGATAAGAAAAACATTTGTATATAAAATCTAGTGATATTATAATAATGTCCATGGTTTCAAATAAAACATGAATATGGCTGAAATGCTTGCACCTCACATTTCGACATAGTTGGACACAACAAAGTCTGTAGGGCTCGTATTAGAGAATGGATTCCAACAATGGCAAGGTAAGGAACTACCTTCGATGGTACACACTTGGAAAATGTACCTAGGGTTAGACCTGACTTGATCTACCCCTGCTAACACAAGGCTGACTGCCTTTTTAACATAGCGAACTGGATTATCTCACCCCTTGAAACCGAGGCCTTATACTACCATGGTGCTTGCATGCAAAACAACTCAAAAGGGGACAATCTAGAATGGGATAACGGCTCCTAATGGTAGCTGACTACATAGCTCTACTACATACTCTGTTTTTTCCATTTTTCCCTGTTGTGAGGCTTAAAACTACGCTTTACCTTCTTTTACTAGCAATCTAACTTGGAAAACTAACACTGTCCTCCTAATAGAGATGTAATTCCAGCATACATCCATGTAGGTTCTGCGATCGGACAAACATTCCACATTACTATCTTTCATTTTGAAATCACCCTCAGAAAGAATAGTATAACTCCACAGCATATTTCAATATGATTTAACATCGTTCTTTATTAGTTTGGAATGATTCGAATAAATCCGAGGACTGGTGTCTCCAAAACTATGAAATAATTTCCAACTAACTTAATTCCAGTTCTTTTGCAAGTATGCTCTAAGCAATCAAGTCCATACCGAGGAACTCGAATATACCCGACATGCCTCCTGAGTCAAAATAGGTCTAGATTTGACAGTCAGTTAGTTAACTATCAAATGAACAACCAATAACCAATTCCATTTGAGATTTATTTATCCATAGCAACCCCTAAGCCTCAGAATAAATTTATTTAATAATCTCTTTCAAAAATGTTTGTCTAAAACATTCATGTACTTATCTCCCTGATATAAGTATATTCACAAAATGTTTGCGAGTAACTTCTTACATCCAAATCATGTTAAAAAGGATTAAACAAATGTTGTTTAAATCGGAGGAAAGTGCAACCCTAAACACTATTCCCTTGGTGTTAATTGTGGAATAGATGTTCTATATAACTAATTTTAAAAGGTTGGTTTAGAGAAACTTATATCTCAAACTCTTTTGATATTTCTTTCGATAAATCTTTTTTAATCAAATCTATTTCATTCATGAAATCTCTTTTACTTGAAATCCAAATCCATATCAAAATACTTTCCAAACTTCCAAATTCATTTATAAAACCCTTTTGTAAATATTCAAAATCATTTATACAAATTGCTTTTATAAATATCCAAATTTTTTATATAAATTTCTTGTAAATATCAAAGCTTTTTATAAACCCCCTTTATGAATGTTAAAATCATTTTCTAAAACTTCTTTTATAGTTACCCCAAAATCATTTATAGAACTTCTTTACAAACCTTTCCTGTTTAAACAACTTCTTAAATAATCTTAAATCAAATTAGCTTCCTTTACTAAGAAAATCCATTTTTTAAATCTTCTTTATTTTGTGAAATCTTCTTTGCTTAAATCTCAAATCCTTTTACCCAAAACACTTTATAATTTTTCAAATTCCTATATAAAACTCTTTGTAAAACTTCTTTTTATAATCATACAAATCACTTAGAAAAATCTTTGTAAACTTTTTTTATAACATTGAAGACCATTTCTGTAATGACCTGGAATTTTGGTCGTTAATCTTGAACATTTAATTTATTTTAAATGTTGAATATGGATTTTAAATTGCTTTTTAAATATGAAGATTTGGTTGAATCCATAAAATTAGTAATAATTTCAAATATGGAAATTTAATTAGATTTGGATAAATAGTAATTTAATATTTGAAATTGAGATAATTTGTAAATCTGAGATATAAATGGATATGTAAATGATTTCTAAAATTTATTTTAAGTATGGTTGGATTTAAATTATAGTATTGGACTTTTGGATGGAATCGAAGGTAGATAGTTAAAATTGAAATTTTGATACTGATTTAATAATGGAATTCAATATATAGTAAAAATATAAATAATAAGATTTTGATGTAAAATGAATCAAAATGATTTCTAATGTGAATATAAATTCTATATGATTTATAATTAAGTTAGTAAAGTTTTAAAATGGATATTTTAAATGATTTCGATGATTTTGAAAATCGCTTGATTTAATCGACGAGTTAAAATAGCCTTTCGAGGCACAGTCTTGGAATTCGACGAAACCAGTTCCATTGGATCCGTAATAGTTAACTAGTATCGGATTTCAAATTTCATAGCGTTTGGAGTTACGGTTTGTTCGTACCATTGAGAAACGCGTTGAAATTAAAATCGAAAATTGAATAATTAAGCTCGATTCAAAAAGCTATCTTCCATATATGATTGAATTGGGCTCCGAAACACGTTCCATTGTGTTTTTGGAATATGGGTAAAACATTATAAATGCCAGGCGACATGTCTAATTTGGAGTTCGTTCGGAAATCATGTAAAGTAGGAGAAAATAATAATAAAATAATTGGATTACATGTATATATATATATGCTCAAGTGAAACCCTAGTTCTTTTGGTGGCCACAAATCTAATCTATAAAGGCCGAAAAGCATTAGTATTCTTCCTCATTTATCTCGAAATCCGTCAACTTTTTGCAAAAATCGTCGACTAAGGAATTGAAGAGTATGACGAGATCTTAACATCTATATGGTGATGATGGGTTTTCAGGGGACGACGTGGCAGAAGTAAAGGTTGGAAGGCGCGACGTTGTATGGATAATTTGTGGAGGCGAGTGAGGCCGAGTTCGACGTGGGTCTGGGCGAAGGTGAGTTGGAGCTTGTTCGACGTAATGGAGATGGCTGATCGACAAATAAGGGAATGTGGTGGCAGCGACGATCAACCCTAGGTTGGCTGCATGAATTCGTTCATATAACCTGGAGCGAGCATGAAAAAGAGGGAAGCAATCAACGGCCTTGATTTTGTTCTCTGTAGGTTACGGCCACGATTTCGTATGTTATTAAAAAAAAGAATGCTTATTTCTATTAATATATATTCAAATGCTTAACAAGTCATATCTCTTGCATGCGTGGCCAGAATTTGACGAAATAGGAAGCGCTGGAACCGCAGCGACAAGCCCTAAGGGCTGCAGTAGATCTGGATGCAATTTGAGCGAGTGGGAATTTTGGATTAAATCGAATAGGCTCGATTTAATTTAAATTTGAAACGCCGACGTAAGGTGAGTTAATCTCACTAACATCTGGATTTCCACAATAAAATTTAAATACTTTAAATTTAAATTATTGTTTGATTGATTGCATCTGATTATTATTATCAGTCTCGATATGATATTATATGTAGTAGTATATATGTATTGGAGTGATTGATATTCTCGCATTATATAGCGGATGAAACCTTTTTGCCCCGCATAATAGCGGATGTCCCTATATACCGCCTTTTCTCCCTCTAAGTGGGATTGGTATTTTTCTGTGGATGTAGGGAAACAGGTTGGAGGGATCCAATTGGATTCCTCAAAATATTGAAATTATTTTCATAATCTGTGATATGTTCATTTGATATCCTATGATAGATTATATTGGAATATTAGGTTATTCGATGCTATTGTTTGGATGAATATATTTTTGGTATTTTAAATATAGAAATAAAACGAATTGATTTCTTAAAGGAAAAGAAAAGATATTTTTGAAGTAAAAAATGAAATTGATGTTTCAGATTTAAATAAGGATTTTAAATCATAATAAATGTTGAATTAGTGTTAATGGATTTTGGAATTGATTTTGGATAAATTGAGAGTTAAATTTTAAAGGGAATTTAACTCAGGAAATCGGTATCAAATCGATTAAGTATTTTGGGAACTGTGATTCATAGGATGATAGGAATAGAAATTTACAAACTGGGTTTATAAATGAAGTGGAATATTTATTAGTGGACAAATTTGGAAGTATAGATTCAAGGTGTGAATTTATAAGTATAAGGCAATTCGTTTTAAAAATAAAAAGGTGATTTTATTTTTAAAAGTTGGAAGGTGTATTTCCTAAAAAGCTAAGTATATTTTTCGAAAGAAGATTTTTATGTATAACTTTAAGGTTTTAAAATTGTTCTAAAAGAATGTTTTAGAGAAGTTTATTAATTTTAATTATTTTAAAAATTTAAATATTATTAAATTAATTTTAGTAGTAATTATTTTAAAGGTTAAATTAGTATTATGTTTATAAAGGAAAATTTTCTAATATTTATACTTTATATAGAAATTTTATTATAAAAATAGTTCGTGGCTTAAGTTTTACTTGGAAAATTATATAGAATTTCATAACTATTATTTTGAGTAAAGTGATTTAAGTAGTTTTATTTTTAAATGTTTTAAGTATATATTTTTAGGTAAAGTAATTTAAATTATAAAAATCTAATTTTTATAAGACTGGGTGTTTTTCAATGGAAGTAAAATAATTGGTTAAATTGATTATTTATTTGATAGTTAAATAACCGATTATCAAATCTGGACCCAAATATAACTTTGGAAATATCTAGGAGAGGTATGAGAGTTATATGGTACAGTTACCGTTCGAGGTGCTATACTGCACGTATAAACTAGTTCATTCTTCTAGGACCTTTATAAGGAAAACTATCCACTAACAATTAGGAGGTGATCTTTGATCTTATTTTCGTCTGTGTATTTCCTAAAGAATCGAGGTTGATTTTACCGGGAATTATCGAACCTTGTTTGGAAGAGACCGGAATCGGATTTGTGATCCGAAAACCACTTTGATCCAACGAGTACGTTTTCATGATGAAGACTAGAGCTTGGAGTCGAAGGTGGATCAGTGATGTGAAGGCGCTTATCGCTACTAATCCTAAGGGTGATTCCAAAATGGATGTAGTAGGAGTAGTGCCTTCGGTTCCGTTTGGACCCAGAACGGACTTGTATGGATGAAGGCTATCAGAACATCGTCAGGAGGACGATGAGCATTCTAAGTGAATGTTCTAAAAAGCTAACGCTTATCCTTGAGCCTCATCAATGGGGAATGACTAAAAATCAGAGGATATGCAGCAAGGCTAAGTGGCTAGCAACCAATTAGGATAATGTCATCCCTATATAGAGGTCTCTTTTATTCGGCTTTGTGGGCGATTAATTAACCTAACCGTGGGGTGATCTTATTCGGACTATTCAGTAAGGGGTAGCTCCGATCTTGGTTTGTAGGGGATCGGGAGGGATCCTCGGTATGCTGATCTAGACCAGGTACCGTGACAGGTGGAACCCAGTGCCTAGTCATTAGTTGGAAATCCATTCTCCCTACGTGCCCTTTACGGTTTTGATTATAGAACCTAGTATTGCTGGAATTTAATGAATGTAACAATTTCATCTATTTGAATAAGTATTTGTACTTAGACACTATTTTAATATCAGAGGATATTGATAAGAAATGTCTTGGTTATCGTAAGGTAAAAGCCCAACATGTTTATTTATGGGATGGTATTACGAGATACCTGTGATTTTCAAAGGATTTTGAAAACTTAATAATTAAGTTGAGTGTATTTTCTCACGCTGGTTTTCCAGACTGACTCGGGTGTTATTTTATTATAATGCTCGGGTCAGACTGAGTATTATAAACAAAGGATAGGAAGCTATGGAGCTCAGGAGACGTGCTGGATGGCGAGACGTATCACACGTACTTGATGTATATTCCGCTGTGCAGTATAAGCTGTATAGTCATCTTTTGTGAAGAATAGGATAATATAACTGTCCAGTATTTTGCTATTGATTGTGTTGTACCTTGATGATGAAATGTATAAAACAGATATGGTTCTTTTTGTATAAAGATTAGTTATCATCTATTATATATTGTTCCACTGTGATTGTGAGATTCTATTACTTAATTAGTTTCTTCTTTCTTCTATGTTCTTTCTTTTTCCTCAGCAGTCTGTCTTTTCCGACACTCAATCGTTTGGCATATTATACAGTGGCATATTTGTGTCGATTTTCGAGGGTCGAGAAGGAAGGGTCATCACATATGGCATCAAAGCTTAGCTTGGCGATAACCTAGGCTTTGGTGGGGGAATTACTCATTAGGAATAGAGTCTGTAGTACTATGGAATGAGTTTGAGTGTAATAATAGATATAAGAGCATAATTATTAGTGAATATAAAAACTGTTTTTATATTGTCTTCACTTATCGGTTGAGTGTTTATGAATTCTGGTCGGTACAGGAAGTACAATAGTATCGATAGGGGTTTCTAAACTCTTAAATAAGATAAACCAATATAGTATTGTTTTAAGTGGGTAAATGAAATAATTTTATCCAAAATTATATTTTGATGCAAAAGGAATAATTTTCTAAAATTATTATATTTATTTGGATATTTGGTTGTTATTATTTTAATCAAGTAAGAATCTAAAATTTGAAATGGTCGATATATTTAGAACCAAATAGAATTGTATAAGTATAAAATAATACAATGGAACATAGCCAAAATTTGATTTAAATCAGAATTTAAATCTCGGAAATTTTGGAAAATATTTTCAAATGAATTTGAACCAAATGTTTGGAAATTTCAAATCTTGGAAATTTTTGAAATGTTTTCCAAAGTGATTGAAGGAAATAATGGAGTATTATTTTGGGAAATGTTTTGGATAGAAATTGTTCTGAAATAAACTTTTGGAAGTAAGGAAGCACTGAACTCACTTCAATCGCTGGAAAATAATCCTGGTGATGATGGCCACATCATCAGTATTCATTTTCGAGTTTCTAAGTGTTGGATTGCTACCGGGGCATTTTGGCATAATTACTTGTTGGATTTGTTTGATAAACAAGTTTGTTCAGAAATTTCAAAAAGGGAAATTATTTTGGTAAAACCAAGTTATTTTTAAATCCGAAGGTTTGACTTAATAAACCAAGAGAGTATGTGTTATTTATGATTTCAAAATGGTTTTGAAATAAAACCGAGTAATTGAATTCTGGAAATTCTATTTAAAAGATGTGAAAGTTTAGGGGAATCAGTATTGAACTTATAATGTGAAGTTGATATAAATAAGAAGGGAAAATGAAAATTTCAATCCTGGATTTAAAATTTTAACTTGAGTAAATCAAGGTGGATAAGATATATTTGAATTTAACTTAAGACAAGTTAAATAAAATTAAAGCTGGGTTTGGATTGAATTGGATATTAAGTGGAAAGGTAGGATAATTGTGTAAGTACAAGTTACAATTATTGAATGGGATGAATACACTTAAGTCTTTAAGTGAAATAAATAAACCAGAATTAGGGATATAATATGTAAATGGATTCAAGTGAGCAATATAAGATTTTAAGTAAATAAGTTTTAAACTTATGAATGGAAGAATAAATGGTGAAACTCGAATGAAGATGGTTTGGTAATAAGGCCAAGGATTGGGAAATTTAAAATTAGAATTTGTAAATAGAGAGTGAATTGGGCTTGAGTAAGTTGAAATAAATATGAATAGGGAATTATTTATGTAACTATATGTTATAAATATTTAATGCGGATAAACTTAAGTGGGAATTAAAGAAACTATGAATAGATAAGTTTGTATAACTATTTAAACTGAAAAATGAGAAAGCATGACCAAAATTAAATGGTTAAGTAATTGATATCAAGTAACGAAGTTAAGTTTTAAAGCTGGGTACAACTTAAGCAATGACATGGGATGTTGATAATAAACCTTAGACGTAATTCTGTTAAATGATTATAAATAAATCAGCTTATAATGAAATTATTGATCACTATATAAGGTGGAACAAATTAGTCTATGTGAATTAAATGCGAAGAAAAAAGGAATGTAGGTGCATGAACCAGCTTGTGCTATAAAGAATTGTCGAAAGTTTATATGAAATAATTTTCCAATGACATAGTAAAGAGATTATTTAAGAAATGAATTCATAAATAAGAGTAATATGGATGGGAATGTGTTAATGAAAAATGAAGCAGACAAAGTGGGTGAACGTCTTTGATGGAAATCAAATGGAAAATTTGGTAAATTTTGTTTAAAGTCAATTTAAAAAGGGGATAGATTGAAGTTTAATAAATGGTATTTGCATAGGTAGAAGTGAATAATGAATGGTATGGAAATAAAATTGATTGGGAGTCAATTTGAAATTTGAATAAGGGTAAATGTATGCAAGTAAAGTACATAAAGATAAAAAACTTAGTGAATATGGGTTGGGTTGCTGTAGATATGAATTGAATGAAATAAATTTGGTTGTAGATCTTTTGAATCAAATGAAATGATATATATAAATCCATGGAAAGAGATTAATGGAACCTTAAAAGGTAGAAATATATTTGATTTGCATGCTTGGGCTAAGTAGTGTTGGGCTAGTGGGTAAGTGAAATGTTGTTAAAATTTCAGGGTTTTGGAAACTTATGTGCTTGTTTGAGTAAGTAAGGTACAGGAGGCAATCAGATAAGTTTGGGGAACGTAAATGTGTATTAATTAAGTCGCTCACTTTAAAACTCTAATATGTTGTATGCCTATGCAATAAAAATTAAGAAATGATGATAAATTGCTATATATTTTATTTTCCGACTATGTGGGCCGATGTATATATATTTATCATATTTGTGATATTGTAAAAGCCTCTCCGTACAAAGGAGAAGCTGTCAAAAAATTTCGAAAATTTTGGGAGTTAGAAAATTTAATTTTTTTTGGTTAACTAGGAAAGTTGATTTTTGGAAGAACGTTAGAAATTGAAGTTTTTGGAGTTAGAAATGGAAGCTAATGGTTTTGGATTAAAGTAAGGGGTTTTGAGAAATGAATGTAAGTTTTAACTATGTGGGTTTTGGGTAAGTTATTGGATTTGGAAGCATTTTTCTACCTTAACAAATTTCGGGGACGAAATTTTAATAAGGGGGAAGGAATGTAATGACCTGGAATTTTGGTCGTTAATTTTGAACTTTTAATCTATTTTAAATGTCGAATGTGGATTTTAAATTGATTTTGAAATATGAAGATTTGGTTGAATCCTTAAAATTAGTTATAATTTCAAATATGGCTATTTAATTGGATTTGGATAAATCGTAATTTAATATTTGAAATTGAGATGATTTGTAAATCTGAGATATAAATGGATATGTAAAAGATTTCTAAAATTTATTTTAAGTCTGGTTGGATTTAAATTATAGTATTGGACTTTTGGATGGAATCAAAGGTAGATAAGTTAAAATTGAAATTTTCATATTGATTTAATAATGGAATTTAATATATAGTAATAATGTAAATAATAAGATTTTGATGTAAAATAAATCAAAATGATTTCTAATGTGAATACAAAATTCTATATGATTTATAATTAAGTTAGTAAAGTTTTAAAATGGAAATTTTAAATGATTTCGATGATTTTGAAAATCGCTTGATTTAATCGACGAGTTAAAATAGCTTTTCGAGGCACAGTCTTAGAATTCGATGAAACTAGTTCCATTGGATCTGTAATAGTTAATTATTAGCTAATTTCTAATTTTGTAGCGTTTGGAGTTACGGTTTATTCGTACGGGTGAGAAACGCATTGAAAATAAAATCGAAAATCGAATAATTAAACTTGATTCAAAAAGCTGTCTTCCACATATGATTGAATTGGGCTTTGAAACACGTTCCATTGTGTTCGAAATATGGGTAAAACATTATAATCGCCTGGCGGCATGTCTAATTTGGAGTTCATTCAGAAATCATGTAAATTGGGAGAAAATAATAATAAAATAATTGGAATACACGTGTGTGTGTCTCTGTGTGTGTGTGTGTGTGTGTGTACACACACATGCTCAAGTGAAACCCTAGTTCTTTCGGTAGCCGCCGTTCTAATCTGTGAATGGCCGAAAAATATTAGTCTTCTTCCTCATTTATCTCGAAATCCATCAACTTTTGCAAAAATCATCAACTAAGGAATTGAAGAGTATGACGAGATCTCAACATCCATATGTTGATGATGGGTTTTCAGGCGACGACGTGGAAGAAATAAAGGTTATGTAACGACCCACTATTTTGGACCATTCAAATCGACAATGAAACAACACATGTCGGACTTGAATAATTCTAAACAGTAGATTGTAATATTATTTGGAGAAAATAAAACCAGTCACAGAATCACAGATACTGATAAGTCAGAATAACTCGCAGTGGAAATAAAAATAACCATAGTAGTTCATGAAGCTATTGCAACACAGAGTCACGAAACAAGTACAAAATCCAGAGTCTGAAAAGTAAATACAACAGAAATCCAAGATACATAAATGTCCACTAATACATAAGCTGAATAGAAAATACTGAATGGAAAATAGATAACGACTAGATAGATAGATAGGCTCCAGCAAATCCTTTAGCTCTAGAAGGTGAAATCCAAAGCTGATACTCAGGCTGACCCGAGCGTAAAGCAAAACACAAAACACTCGAGTCAGGACATACATACTTATACAATGTAAACCAACTCAAGTGAACTGTAATAAAATGCATAAGTAACTTAAAGGATGCTTGGGACCGCCCATCCTTTAAGGATCCGTTAAACTATTTACTATGTATTAATATACGCTATTATAATAATGTCCATTAGTAAAGTAAACTTACTTAAAAATAGCGTTAATGCTTTACACTTTCCATCTTAACACATATATAGTGCGAATAGTCTATACATTACCGTAATACCTCCTGATCGGGAGGCTACCAAATGATACTCCATAAGTACAACACAAATCAAACTCGTTGAAGGCGCATTAAGGTAGGTGACACGGCACAACTAGGCAATGCCAGAGTAGACATACCAATTACGCTTCCGGGCCGGTGGTAACGCGTAGCAGCCACTACCGCCCACCTCGAGCCATACTCCCAAAATCAAAGGTGCGCACCGATCAATCACAAAGTAATAGAATGGAATACGAAGAAGTGTGTCCAATAAGAGGAGCTACCTCATTAGCCCGTCAATCGCTCTTGTTTTAGCCACCTTATGCCAACTCGTGGGAGTCGGGTCCACATATATACCTTAATAGAACGTCGCCACCATCCTACTTCATTCTAGAATCTTGACAGCGTACACGGTTGTTAAAGTGGTTTTCGGAGTTAGTAGAGAGTACGACAACTTCCGATCCCGGTCTCTTTAATAACCCAACGTTTTTGTTACCCGTGGTTATACATTTCAAAATGGTTTATATTTCAAATCAAAAAATATTAATTCAAACCATTTAAATATGAATTCATTATCCTTTCAAATCAAATATTCAATTTCCAGAATTGTAGCATTTCTAAGTTCATTCGTTCAATTACACAATTTCGAAACATTGTATTTTTCATAAGCAGCAACACTTATGAAGTGTTACAATAGATATATTAGTATTTCAAAACAGTTCAATTTCAGAAACAGCAGAACTTATAAAATGTTACAGTAGATATATTAGTATTTCAAAAAACAGTTCAATTTCAGAAACAACGACACTTATAAAATGTTACGGTAGATATATTAGTATTTCAAAAATAGTTCAATTTCAGAAACAGAAGCACTTATAAAATGTTACAGTAGATATATATTAGTATTTCAAAACAGTTCAATTTTAGAAACAACAACACTTATAAAATGTTACAGTATATATTTTAGTATTCCAAAAACAGTTCAATTTCAGAAACAACAGCACTTATAAAGAGCAACAGTAGATTAAATTAGTATTTCAGAACATAGTTATATTTCAGAAATGGTAGCACTTAGCAAATGCTACTTTAAAACCACAACATTATGGAAATGCTTCCAATAAAAATTCCAGATTTATTATCACATTTCAGAAATAATAAAATCTCAATTTTAGCCATTTTTAACTTATAAAAGCATATCTCATGCTTCAAAAATATTTATTTGGATATCATTTAACTAAATATTAAATAAAATAAAATTTTATAAATAAAATATCCAAATTAATTATAATTCATTTACTAAGTCCAAAGTACATTAATATACTTAACCTTTATCTTAACAATTAACTTAATACTTTATTTTAAAATACCCATTTCATAAATAAATATTCTTATTACTAATCTAAGCTTAAATTTCCATTTCGAAACTAAATTTCAATTATCCAGTTAAGTCATATTTTAAACCATTTGTTTACTTATACATTTAACTTACAGAAAATCATTATAACATTTATTTAAATCATTTAAAACCAATTTAAGTTAAATTTTCATATTTTAATTTCAAAAATGCTTAATAATTTTCAGAAAATATTTAAAATTAACCACGGGTCTGTATATAATATTCTAACCTAGGTCAAATGATCCGGATATGTATCATTTCAATCTGTAGTTTAAAAATAAAAATCCAGGTTCTACGATTTCAAACCCGCAATCCCATGTCAAATAAAATAAATTAAAATCGCTTTAGCCTATCATTTCAGCTCATAACGATTTTTCCCTATTCTAAAGTCCGTTCGGGTATGTATCATTTCAACACATAGTGATTCTACTCTATAGGGAACTTGCAGTGATAAACAATAAATAAAATAAACAGTATAATATGGCATATCATGTCAGGTGATGTAACAAATAAATATCAGGTTATAACATCGTGAAATATCATATCACATGCGTATATAAATTACTATCATATCATCAACTACAATTCACATGCCATTGTTTGACAATTATATAAGCACGAATATCGAGAGTGATAAACTCACCTTCTAAAGCTGGAGTTCACAATTCAAAACACATGAAAAAACTTCGAAAGGTACGAAAAAGCACGACTTAGATTCGAGTGGATGATGAGCCAAGATTCAGATCTTGAATAACAAGATATACAACATATATAAATCAAAATGAAACAAAGTGAAGAAAACATTGGTTTAATCAATAAGTGGGCTCGGCCACCTTCACACATGGCTAGACCATTACCATAACATGGCTCGACTATCATTGTTTGAGGCATCTAGGCTCGGCTATGGTCAGGTAGAAGCAAGGATAGGCTATGGAAGGTGTAGAGATGGCAAGTTAAACTCATGGAAGGAAAAAAGCTAGGAAAATGAAAGGTCAAGTGCACACATAGGCTCGGCCCTATGTCTAAAGTGCTAATCCATGGATAGGGTTAGGTCAAGTGGTCATAAGGCACGGCTTCGGGTGGTGTGGATCACCGCAAGGCAAGGCATGGTGGAGGAATAAAGGGAGGCCGAGGGTAGAAGGAAGGGATGATGGTATAGTGGTCTCGGCTGGGGTTTGCAAGGTAAATAGTTGATGGGTTTGGATCTATTGGTCACGGCTAGGCATAGGGGAGGTGATGAGGTGGTATTGGCCGATCATGGTGGTGGTGGAGGAGATGTGGTCGGCTAGAGCATGTGGCCGAGCTTGCTTGAGGAAAATGAAGGAGAAAAAGAAAATGTAAAAGAGGAAGAAAGAGGAAGCCATGAAAAGAAAACTTATTGTAATATTTTTGTTTCAGGAACACAAATGAAAATTAGATGGGATGAGAAACTTTTGTAGGCGAATTGAGAAAGGAAGTGGCGTCTAGGGCAAAAGAAAGTGAATGGCTAAGAGATGTAAATGTTTTGAATGGCTAGGAATTAGAAAAGTTTTACTTCATTTCAAAGAAAAGAAACCTAAGTCTTTTTGAATTTCCAAGCTAAAAATTCAAATAAAAATCAAATAAAAAAGTCTAACAATATAGAAAATAGAAAATAAAATAGAAAATAGAAATGAACATAGGAAATAGATAATAGAAAATAATAAATAAAATTCGGAAAATAATCGTGTGCAAAACGCTGAATTTTATCAAATTTATAAAGTATAAAACAGAATTTTATGAAACGAAAAGTAGCACAAATATCAGAATCAAATACAGTTTCAAAGAAAAAGATTAGTAATTAAAAATTCAAATTTAAAATTTTCGACTGAAAGACAAAGTTTGACCACAGTTGACCAAAATATAAAATTTTCAAAAAATATTTATTTTAATGTATTTGGAAATTAAATTGTAAACAAAATCCAAAATTACATTGGAAAATTCCAAAATTTCAAATTCTAATGATTTAAAAATCAAAGTTGTCAATTAGATTCTAGTAAAATATTTATTAAAAATTATGGGTTGTTACACTCTCCCCCACTCAAAACTTTTTGTCCTCGAAAAGGAACGAGACACGAAAACAAGGAAAGATGAGATAGAAATCAAATAGTACCTGAAACAAACAATTTCAGGTTCGAAGCACGCACGCTCTCCTCCGTCTCCTAGGTACAATCCCGATCATCCGTACTCCACTGCACTTTGACAAAGTTGATTGATTTCCTTTTCAACTGCTTCATAGTCTTTCGATAATACGAAGTGGCTTCCTCTCGATAGTTAGATTATGCTCAATATCCAACTCGAGAGCAGAAGGCTGGACAATCAAAGATGGATCATGCATATATCGACGAAGATGTGAAACATGGAATACATTATGCATTCCATAAAACTTCACAGGCAAATCCAAACGATAAGCCAAAGAACCAATCCTGTCTAAGATACGAAAAGGACCAGAAAACCTAGAAGCAATCTCCCCTTTCCGACCAAACCGAATAACATTCCTTAAGGAAGAGACCTTAAGGAAAACCAGATCACCAACAGAAAACTCTAAACTACTCAGCATACTACTTCTGCCTATCCTGAGCACTCCTCATCTTCCTCTTAATCTCCTCGACTTTCTCAGAAGCTTCCAAAATCATATCAGGACCAAGAACCAAACGATTATCGGATTCAATGCAGCAAGATGGAGATCTACAAGGTCTTCCGTAAAGAGCAAAAAACAGAGACATCTCAGTACTATCCTGAATTCAAAGACGGAATGAGATAGATAAAAGATTAAGATAAGATTAAAATAGAAGATCGAAAATGTACCTGATAACTCTTGTTATAGGTGAGTTCAACAAGATGGAGATGATCTTCCCAAGATCCTCCATAATCTAGAACATAAGCACAAAGAAGATCCTCGAGAATCTGATTCACTCTTTCCATTTGACCGTCGGTCTGTGGATGGTAAGTAGTGCTCAGATTCAGATAAGTACCCAAAGATTCCCGAAAATCTTTCCAAAGATGACTGGTAAAGATAGGATGTCGATCACAAACAATACTGAAAGGAACACCATGGAGACGAACAATCTCCCTCATATAAATCTCAGCCATACTGGAAGTAGAACGAGTAGATTTGAGCGGAATGAAATGAGCTAATTTGGTCAATCTACCTATAATAACCCAAATACTCTCATTACCCCTCCGAGTCCTCGGTAATCCATCAATAAAATCCATGGAAACCTGTTCCTATTTCCAATTAGGAACCTCAAGGGGCTGCAACAAACCAGGGGTCTTATGATGATTTGCCTTAACTTGCTGACAAGTCGTGCACCTACTAACAAAGATAAAGATATATCGCCTCATACCTCTCCACCAATAAAGCTTCTTCATGTCCTGATACATCTTCATCACACAAGAATGAGTAGAAAGTCTAGATCGATGGTTTTCCTGAAGTAGCTCTTGCCTCAATCCATCAACATTCAGGACACAAATCCAATTATTAATCCTCAAAATCCCTCTATCACCAATCTGAGCTCCACTACCATCAGGACTACTACCACCAACTCTGCTACGAAGACTCATCTTAATCAATCCGATAATCCTATCCTCATCCTGCTTCGCAATGATATGATCCAAAAGAGGAGAAGAAGAGACCACAAGCTGACACAACATAGCCTTCTTTCGACGCAAAGCATCAGCTACAACATTAGCCTTCCCAAGGCTATAGTTAATGTCGAGATCATAAGAAGCAAGAAACTCAAGCCACCAAACTTGATGCTGATTCAAATCCTTTTGGGTGAAGAAATACTTCAAAGACTGATGATCATTAAAGAGCTCAAACTTAGCACCCAAAAGATGATGTCTCCAAAGCTTCAAAGCAAAGACCATGACAAGCAATTCCAGATCATGGGCTGCATAATTTGCTTCATGGGTCTTCAATTGGCGACTGCCATAAGCAATCTGTTGAATCATGGTTTTGATTCATGACGAAGAACATCAACTAGCATTGACGATCATAGATCACGAAGATGATGGAACATAGCGACAAAAAGAGAACGAAACTTCAAACAAGACAAGACTTCAATTCAGAATATAGTATGTATACTTATCTCGTTTATGAGTCTTAGTTATGTTAAAATATTGTTAAAATCATTCCTCAAGTAGTCACACACACAAAAAGATTTTACTACAAATTGTAGTTTATTCAGTGTGATCTATGCAACATAGCCCAGGTCAGTCGACTGACTCAGGTCAGCCAGTTGACTGACCTGTGTCAGTACACATATAATTACTATGAAATGCACATTTTTCGAATTCATTCGACTGGCACTTCTGAGTCAGTTGATTGAGCGGCTAACAACGAATATTTGATTGAAAAGACATGTTCTTTCATGAAGGGGTTTCAATCCAATTTCAAGAGGAACGGATGCAACTTTTGATTAAGAACTTTCACGAATGAATGCATCCCTATATCCTCTATATAAACATGCTTTGATTATTTTCAAAATCACCGAATTCTTTCTTTATTCTCTTAATCTATTCTTACTCTATACTCTGTGCAATTCAAAGCATTCACAAACTTTATATCACGTGAATCTTTGAGTTAATATATACATTCTTTGATTCTAATTGATTTTCTTCCCTTCAATCAATACTCACACAAAATACTCTTGAGGATTTGATTATAGGGAGGGTGTAATTCAAGACATATCTGTGTTATCAAGAACATATTAGTCAATAAAGCTTTCTGTATCTAGTAGAAGTCCTGTTCGGTTGCTCAGGTAGAAAGACCTCTTCGGCTGTTGAGGCAGAAATCCTGTTCGGCCTTTCAGGTATTGCAATGACCTGTTCCTCTAGGTTAAGTGATGGATATTGTTTGTAGTGTAATTCCAGAAGGAGTCTGGGACTAGACGTAGGACGGTGCTCTGAACCAGTATAAAATTCTCCGGTGTTATCTTTTCGCTGCACTTATTTTCCGCATTATTATTTATATTGTTATCTACATTATTGTATATTCATATTGCACGATCCAAAGCATAGCATTCTTTCATTTGGTATCAGAGCAGGTCATCCTATAACTGTCACACAGTTACTTGATATTATAACAATATGGATAGTAACACTAACACCATTTTTATTGAAGGTCAATCCACAGCACGACCACCACTGTTTAATGGCATGAATTATAACTCTTGGACTACACGAATGCGTATATACATGCAATGAAATAATTTTGATTCATGGAATATTGTAGAATCAGAATATATCATACCCACAACTAAATGTTCAATATGGTCAAACACACAAAAACAAGATGCTTCTTCAAGCCATGAACATGTTATTTTGTGCTTTAGATAAAAATGAGTTTAATCGTGTTAGTATGTGCAACATTGCCTATGAAATATGGAGAACACTAAAAGTCACTCATGAAGGTACTAACAAGGTTAAACAAAGTAAAATATCTATGCTTAAGAATCAATTTCAAAATTTTAGGATGAAGCAAGATGAATCTATAAATGATATGTAATACAGCTTTCAAGATATTCATCATTCTTTGTTAGGACCATGAAAGATATATTTTGACTTTGATATTGTTTCAAAAACCCTTAACTCTTAACTCTTAACGGATGAATGGGAAAGAAAAGTCTTAGCTATTGAAGAAACTAATGATATTTGTACTATGAAACCAGAAGATTTAATAGGAAATTTAATGTCCTATGAAGTAAATTTGCAGGCTAAAAGAGTACAAGCACAAGACAAGAAGAATATAGCCTTTCATGCTGAAGAAGAAGACTCAGATTCAGATGAGGAAGACATAGCATTCATTGCCAGAAACTTTAAAAAAAATTGAAATATAGAAAAAGGAACAAGAATAATGGAAAACGAAGTTTCAACAACAATTCCAACAAACCATCAACCTCAGCAATAATACGTTTCAACTGCCACAAAAGGGGACATATGCAAAAAGATTGTCGAGAACAGAAGAAAGCATACAAAAATAAGGACAAGTTCAAGAGAAAAGCTTTTTCAGTAACATGGGATGACTCAAATTCTTCATCTTCTGAAAGGGAAAACGATAGTGATAATGAACAAGCAAAGGTATGTTTCATGGCTAAATATAATGAGGTTGGTGATTTAAATTTTGATGATATGATAGAAATAAATTCAGAAATTTTAGACACTTTGGAAAGAATCAAAAGGAAATATAAAGAAGCTTTAGAAAATAAAAAAAGAGCAGAATTTGAAAGAGATATGCTTAAAGACAAAAAGAAAATATTAGAAGAATAACTTGAGAAAATTCAAGATTCACTCTGTAACAATTCTCAACTTGCTCTTTTAAGTCAAGAAATTGAAGCTCAAAAAGAAAAGAATGATGCTATAGTTTCTGAAAATCATGAGCTAAAAACAAAAATCAAAATTGATGAGATGGATAACTCTAGTCTCAAAACAAAACTAGTTGACGTTATTAAAATATTTCCAATTTTAATAAAGGTAGAGAAAATTTATTTAGTACTATTGAAAATTCTCAACCCACTTCAAACAAAAATGGTTTAGGTTATGTTAGGAAATCAAAAGCTCCACCTAAAAATAAAAATAAAAGGGGAAATGATTACAAACCATGGACTACAAAAGAACCTTTAAAAGGGAAATCCAATCTAAAGACTATAAAAATATGGATTCCTAAAACAAACAATAGTTTAATTAGAAAGAAGTATATAAATTCATTTATTAAATCTGTTCATAAAAATAAAAATTATATTTTCAAAAAGGATACTAAACCCTCTTGGGTTTGGTTTTCTATGACCTAACTCTTAGGAACCTATTAAAAAGTTGGTACCAATGATATTCTCCACTTAAAAAGAGTGGAAAATGGATACTCGACAGTGGTTGCTCAAAACATACGATCGATGACAAAAATATGCTATCAAACATTACTTACTCAAATGAAGGCTCAGCCACTTTTGGAGACAATTCAAAAGGATATATTATAGGAAAAGGCTACGTTAGCAATGTCGGTACATTTAATTTATCTCTTATTTCCAATGTTTTGTTAGTTAAAAATTTGAAACAATTGACTTAGCATCAGCCAATTGTGTGAAAAAGGATTCAAAATTAATTTTTCTAAAAATAAGTGTAGCATCTTTGATCAAAAAATAATTTTATTAAAGATTTTAGAGATAAAAATATTTATGTTTTAAATATGAATATAAATTATAATTCAAATATGTGCTTATTAGCCAAAGAAAATGATCCTTCGTTATGGCACAAAAGGTTTGTCATATTAGTTTTAAGGCTATTTCAAAATTATCTAAAAATGATTTAGTAAAAGGATTACCAAAAAATAATTTTAAAGTAGACCATATTTGTGATGCATGTCGGTTAGGAAAATTAACTAAGTCATCTTTTAAATCTAAAAAGGTAATTTCAACAACGCAACCACTTGAGTTACTACACATGGATCTATTTGGACCAACACAAGTACAATCCATAAATCATAGTAAATATGTGTTTGTGATTGTTGATGACTTTTCAAGATGTACTTGGACAATTTTATGAAAATAAAAGCGATACTTTTGGTTATTTTAAATCTTTTTTTAATTGAATTCAAAATTTTAAACGGTTAAAAATTTAAAATATTAGGAGTGATCATGGAGGTGGGTTTGAAAACGAAGCTTTTGAGCATTTTTGTAAGAAAAAAATCAGGAAGAAGGAATTGACTATGAAGAAATGTTTGTTCCAGTCACCAGACTAGAAGCAATATGAATCTTACTGGCATATGCATGTTTTTATAATTTCAAATTATATCAAATGGATGTTAAAAAGTGTTTTTCTAAATGGTTTTATAAAAGAAAATGTTTATGTTGAACAACCATCTTTAATTATTCATGAATAATTTCCAGGTTACGTTTATAAATTAAAGAAAGCTTTATATGGTCTTAAACAAACACCACGTGCTTGGTACGATCGTCTCAAAAGATATCTAATAAATTCTGGTTTTGAAACTGGAAAGGTTGATCAAACTCTTTTAATTAAAAGAAATAAACAAGATATTTTAATTGTTTAAATCTATGTTGATGATATTATTTTTGGATCCACAAATGAACAATTATGTCAGGAATTTTCGAAAATAAAGCCACAGAATTTGAAATGTTACATATGGGTGAACTAAATTATTTTCTTGGTTTACAGATCAAACAATTAGAAAATGGTATTTTTATAAATCAAGAAAAATATTGTAACAATTTAATCACACGCTTTGATATGGAAAATACTTCAACCAAACCTACTCCTATGGGTATATCTATGCAGTTAAAGCGCTCGGCAGATTCAAAGCGGTGGAGGTGCAAAAAGTCATAGCGGGGATACAGTGAGGATATAGCGGGATATAGCGGATAGCTCTAAAATAGCATACAAAACTCGTACTTAATATTTTTACAAATGTATAAATGGTAATTAAATGAAAAATTATCATTCAATTGAAT
Organism: Allium cepa; assembly: GCA_030765085.1. NCBI lineage: Eukaryota > Viridiplantae > Streptophyta > Magnoliopsida > Asparagales > Amaryllidaceae > Allium > Allium cepa. The sequence goes on from CM060935.1 coordinate 468,743,898, forward strand.
TATAATTAATACATAAATGATTTTAAACAAAAAACATGTGCGAATATACTTTAAATAAACGTAAAACTGTTATATAACATAATTGAATTTAGTAAAATATTAGAGTATTTTCATTTCTGAAAATATATTAAAAATTAAATCAAATAAATTAGTTTAATAATTTTTATAATGTATAAATGCAATTTTTTAATTCATTTTATTAAAGAAGATATAGCGGAAATAGCAAAATATAGCGGGAATAATGAGATATAGCGGAAATAGCGGGGATTAAAGCAGAAATGCTATATTTTGGGGCTATATGGAAAAAGCGTAGCGGTAGAAATACGCTATGAGATATTGCGGGGTTATAGCGGGGTAATAGCGGGGTATTAACAACACAGGTGTACATCTATACATCTCAATAAAGAGGAAAATGGTAAAAGTGTTGATAAAAAATTATACCGAAGTATGTTTGGATCTGTGACGACCCAGATATTTTTAACATTTGAGATGGAATATTTAATTGATTTTAAATATTTGGAGGTTAGTTTCACTTGAATTTCGAATATAAATATTAATTTGGCAATTAAATTATTGAATTTGATTTATTAATGATGGGTAAAAATTTGAATTTTCAATTTTTAGCTTGCTAAAAATAATTTGATGGCTTGGAAAATTTATATTGATAATACTGAAGATAATGGAAGCTTTAGAATTTAATTTGGAAATGTTTTGTTTAGTTTTGAATTTATATTGTTTAAATCGATATTCAAAAATAGCATTCCGAGGCACATTCTCGGATTTCGACGAAACCAGTTCCATGGGATCCGTAATATTGTATTATTATCGGATTTCAATTTACGTAATGTTTGGAGTTGTCGTTTGGCCGTACGATAAGCAAATGCGTTGAAAATTAAATCGAAAATTTAATTTAATAGCTGGGTTCAAAAAGCTATCTTCTCCTTATGATCGAATTAGGACTCGAAACCTTTCCCGTTGCGTTCGGAATAGAGGTTTAACATTATAAACGCCTAGCGGCACACCTCGATAGGAGGTCAAGTTTTTAAGTTGCATTTATCGGAACAGCTCGAATTTGAATTTAAATTTAAATTGAATATTTATATTAGTCAACTGCAATTGAAATTATTTCACATCAGATCTTTTTCGTTTCACCTCAAATCACTGTAGCCTTCTTCTGCACGCCACCTCCTTTTCAAACATCACGTCTGTTCCTTACCATTCAGAATGAAGTCGAACGAAATTAAGAAAAAATATATCTCGAGCCTATCTTCCTTTAAAGGCCGAGCATCTTTCCTCTAAGATTCGTTCGATCTAAAATCAAATCCGTGGCCAAGCATGAAAAACTATTCGCGATCATTCCCGCGATGTAATCGAGTGAGGTAGGTTCGGGATGCTCGTCGAAATCGACTGTGAGGTAGCAAAGTCGACGACATCGAAGAGGCGTTGTACTCGAGCGCGGCGTCGAAGGGGAAGAAGCGAGGCTGTGCTGCATTGGGGTTAAGGTTTTCAGGCTCGCGTGGATGTTTGTGAGGGGATTTGAGCTCGAATCGATGGCAGTATTCGTGAACACAGTTCTTGGGTTCACGATGATGTCGCGCGCGCAGTGGGATCTGGTCACAGTTTTTGGCGAGGCAAGCGATGGTGGCAAGGGCGCACGCTTAATTTGGGGACGCTCAAGTTCGAGCATGGCAAGACGTGAAGCAATGGCCTGGTTTCGCCTTTTACAGTAAGGTACAATAATCCCATTTTAATTTAATACAGTAATTTACCTATACACTCTCATACATATTTTGATTCAAAGCAGTAAATTTTAAATATATTGATTTCAAAACAGAAAATATATGAAAAATAAAATAGGAGTTTTTAAGTATTTAATAAACTTATTAATTATTTTTGTTACTAAAGGGGATTTAGTTTTTAATATAAATCATTTGTTTAGAACTAAATCGATAGTTAATTATAAAATTAAATTTATTAAACGAAACTTGATTATTCGATTATTTCGAATATTAATGAATTGTATAAATGTTTATACAAGGTCTAAAATGGAGAAAAAAGTCCGGATTGGAAAATGGTTGCATGCGTAAGCAAAAGGTGAGATCTTCTCACTCAATCAAATATTTTTCTGATTTAAATTTTGAATAGTTGGATTTGAAATTGATTGTGCTTGGATGATTGATTTATAATCAGTTATATTTGTTTAGACCCTATGCGCCGCATAATAGCGGATGATATTTATTAAACCCATGTACTGCGATATTCCACCTTGAAGTGGAATTGGTATTATATATGTATTTGGAGTTGTTGATTTCCCGCATTATATAGCGGATGAGACCCTATGCGCCGCATAATAGCGGATGATATTTTATAAATCCCATATACCGCGATATTCCACCTCGAAGTGGAATTGATATTTAATTGTAGTGCTAATGTCTGTGGATGCAGGGAAACAGGTTGGAGGGATCCAACTGGATTCCTCAAATATTGAATTTCTTTCATTTGTTGTGTGTTGATAATCTTTGTGGAATTATATTGTGATTGAAATCATTGAAGGCTAAAATTTAGCCGAATATATTTTTGGTATTGTAGGATACCAGAAAAAGATAAAATTGGATTTTTAAAATTCAAGTTGTAAAATTTATAGTAAAATTTATTTTTGAGAATTGGATAAATTTAAAAGAAGGAATTTTAAAAGGATAAAGTTTTATTTTTGAATCCTACTGAATAAAAATTCCAAAACATGGAAAAAAAGGATAAATAAATGGATTTCGGGTAATATTATTCAAAGGTTGGGGAATTTATTTAAAATATGGATTTTAAATAGTTTGGTAAAGATAAAGCGAATAAATTTTAGAAATTAAATTTGGGATTCAATTTAGTGTTTGAAAAGAGTTTTGGAATCAATTTGAAAATTTATTTGGTGTTTAAAAATAAACCTTTGGCAAATTGATATGAAAATTGATTTGTTGATTGAAATAAATTTAGAAACCAACTTGAAATTGGATTTGGTAATTGAAATAAATTTGGAAATCAATTTGAAAAATTGATTTGGTATTGAAAGTAAATATTTGGGAATTGATTTGAAAATCGTAAATTAGTGGATATTTAAAAATTTAAATCCAAAATGGGAATTTTATAAAAGAAAGGGAAATTTGTTTTTACAGATTTGGGACGTAAATCCAAAATAAATCTAGAAAGACTTATAAATTGATTTGAATGAACCATTTTAGAATGGAATGTGTACTTTCCCTGAAAGCCGAGAATGTTTTCAATATAGTTTATAAGCATAGATTGAAGTTGTAAAGATGGGTTTAAGGATAGAATGTTTGGAAAAAAATTATTTACTTAGGTTATTTTGAAAATCTTTAAAGTAAAAATATAATTTAAACTATTATAGAAGTGATTATTTGAAGTTTTTAAATTGATACTTGTTTTAGAAGTTGAATATTTAAATAGTTATTTCCTATCTACTAGTTTTATTTTAAAATTTGTTTTGGACTTGAATTTTTATATGCGATATTAGTATAATATTTTTTTCATAACTAATATTTAAGCAAGTATTTTAAAATAGTTTTATTTTAAATGTTTCCAAGTATTTTTTGGATAAGTATTTTATATTATTTTAAAATATTTGAACTCGGTAGATTTTCAGTGGAAATGAATAAATATTTGGAAATATATTCCGCGTAAGGAAAGTGCTTTGAAATTTTGTTTCCAAAGGATTGAAATGTGAATAGTGATTTGAAATTTGTTTTCAAAATATTAAAGTGATAAAAGTATATCTTGCGAAGTTATTTTGGAAAGAAATGATTTGGAAAAATTATTTGAAATCCAGTGATTGTTGTGAATGATGATTGATAGTTAAATAACCGACTATCAATATTGGCCTTTAAATGGCATTAGAATTTCGATGCGATCGGGGGTCGAATTCCAAATGGATATTCGAAAGCCACATCGAACCTTTGTGATTGTGATGGATCTTTTGTTTAAGAAGTTCAATGTGGAAATTGTTGTGATTTGTTTGAAATCCAAATGAACACTTATTTTTAAAAATAAGCTCTCATTATTCGGATTAGCCGGAAGAGGATCTTGTGTCATAAAACTCATTCCGAATAATGATACGACGAAATGGGATTGCATTTGAAGAAGGTGTTGAATCCTGGGTATTTTCGAAAGCGAGAGGATTACCTATCGAATGTCTCTGCACCGGGTTGCTCCGGTATAGAGATTTTATCACCCTTTGTGATGGGGATTTCGTACGTGATTAGTGAATATCTGGATTGCAAGGGCTTCTTTGAAGTGCCCTCGGTTCCGTTCGATCCTGGAACGTACTTGTATGGATGTGTGTCTGACGTTACACTTTGAGAGGTAAAGCTGGTTTCTATCAAATACATTTCTGTTGGTGGCGGAGAATTTATTCTCTTAGCTTAACACCCTTCTCTAAGACGTACGAGCTTAGAGGTTATGTATTTGATGGTTACTAGTGATACATTCCCAATTTGGTAACATGGCATACGAAGCGCTGCTAATTATTTGTTGATCGAAACATGACTTTGTGAAAAGTGTTGCTTTGTGGACGAGACCTCGTCGGATCTCACAACCTCGAAATGGTCAAAACAGGAAGGATGCGGCAAGGTTATTTGGGGGTACCGCCCCCTGAGGGTATGTCATTTCCTTCTGGAAAAGGGTAGTCTCATGGTATGGATTCCATATATTTTACCTATGTTGGTGCTATAAATTTATTATACTTTGTGGTTGTTGCTTTGTGGTTGAGGATCCTATGATAAAGGTCGCAAACGACCGGAGGATGACATATTCGTGTAGTAGTTACCTAGTTACTGAGGTAACCCGCCCTTGTGTTGGCAGAAATCCGGTTAGGTTCTCGAGGCATCCCTCCAGAGGCGTACCCATGTGGCAATAGAAAGTTTCTTAACCTGATCATTTATTGAAAATCCAAAGAAACAATACGAGCCCTTTACGATTGCAATTGTATAACCTGCCTCCTCGGGAGGTAGCTATAGCAGGCATAATATAATGGTACCTATGCTGGCTAAGATTAATATTATACTTTCGAAATTTTTTGTACACTATGCACTAATGATAATATTGAAAAGGATTTTGCTTATCAAGCATGTTTGACTATCATAAGGAGAAATCTCCCCCAAGTCTGCGATTGCATTGTGTGTGTGCCGGGAGACATTATGGTAGTTTCATTTTCCAAAAAGCATAGCGGATTTCTTTTCCTTTCTTTGTGGAAATAACTGTTTTTAAGATCTCACACCAGTCCCATGACTGGCCTGGAGTTTATTGTTCCCTTTCTAAACTCCGGGTGCCCATAATTTTTCCACACGGGTAGCCTAGAGTCAGGTTATAATTATTCTGGAGCGAAGTCAGAAAAGAGATGCTGTGGAGTTCGGAGCAAGCTAGATGGCGAAGTGTATAACTAGTATATGTTATATTCTTTTCCACTGTTTGTTGTTGTAACACTCTGATAATGTAATGTGATGTAATGTAACAACTGATTAAGTTCTTTTTTTTAAAGATATTCATTTATCTATTATATTTGTTCCGCTGGGAAATGTGAGATTCTGTTATTGTTTCTGTTCCTCTTCTATCTTCTTCTTCTTTAACTCTAACGGTTCGGTTTTACGGCATTCTACTGTGCGGCATTTGATACAGTGGACGTATTAATGTCGACTTTCAGGCATCGGAAATCGGGTCATTACAATGTGGTATCAGAGCATTTGGTTAAGCGACAACTTTGGCTCTGTTGGGTGTTACTCATTAGAGATAGAGTCAGTAGTACTCTAGAATGAGTTTGAGTGTATTAATAGATATGAGCGCGTATTTGTTAGCGAATGAAAAATTGTTTTATATTATGATGATTGGTTTGTTGAGTGGTATATGGATTCTGGTTGGTATAGTCCGTACAACTCTATCGATAGGAATCTCTAAACACTTGTACAGAACAATTCGACAAGATATTGTTTTAAAATCGGGTAAATGAAATAATTTTACCCAAATTATTTTGTATATAAAAAGAAATGATTTTCATAAATTATATAGTATATGGTTGCTTGTTTGTTAGGAATTGATAATATTAATTTATTATCATTTATATTGAATAAGAAGTTGAAATCATAACTTAAAGCTAAGGAAATAAAATCACATGCAAATGGAATTTGAGAATGTAAATTGTAAATGTGATTTATAATTTGAAATGGAATTCCAGAGAAATGTTTTGAACAAAAATAAAAAATAAAATAAAATTTAAAGGGTTTGAAAAGTTTTGGAGTTTAGAAAAGATTGGAGATTTGGAAAAAAAATTAAAATTCTTTTTAGTTTGAATATGAATTTCAAAGGTTTGGAAAATGTTTTGAAGGGATAAAAGCTCTAAACTCTTTTTGGTCGCTGGAAAATAACTTTGGTGATGACTGCAGCATCACCGATGTTCATTTTCGAATTTCCAAGAGAGGAATTGCTGCCAAATTATTTAAAATTTGAGGTTGCTTGGAAAATTGGGTTTGGTTTTGGAAATTCAAAAGATAATTTGAATTGATTTCAAAAATGATTTTTAAAAGGTTGAAAAGACTCTGGAATGTTATATAAAATATTTATGGAATATCATTAAGTTGATAACCTGTAAAGTTTGAAGTTGTCGAAATAAAAATCTAACTTAAAGAGAAGTTAGATAAAAGTAAAGGTGGAAACAAAATAATTGGGAAGGAAAATTTAATTCAAGTGGAATTAAAAAATGAAAAATGAATAAAAGAATTGAGATTAAAAATTTGAGTTAATTTGTATGAAGGTGAATTTGAGAAGTCTTATAGACTAAATGATTGGAATAAAATCTATAAAGGTGGAAAATAAAATTTTGAATGGATGAATATATTTACAATTGCAATTAAATGAAAGTGAAATTGAGTGTTGAAATTCATTTCGAATTTGTAAGCAAATAGAACTGGAATTGGAATTTTGATTTGATTTGTAAAGCAGAGTATTAAAATAAATGTTTGGGAATGAACAAAAGAATAAAACTGGAAATGAAACTGAATATTGAAAACCAATTTGAATTATGTGAAACGAAATGAAGTTGTAAAATTAGTTCGTAGTGAACTAATGGTAATAAGGGAGGAAATTAAAAAAATGGTTTGAGATAAAATGAATTGGAATTTGTAATGAATTAGTAAATGAAGCTAATTTAAAATAGTGATATGAATCAGTTGTGAATGAAAGATAGTTGATATAATTCAATATTCAGAAGGTATATTGAATCCAAATTAAATTGAAAGTGCAAATTGAATTCAAATGAAATTGAAAATGCAAAATTGAATGAAATTGGATATATAACTTCAATAGTGAAGTAAAAATGTTACAAGGAGTATGATTGAAAATTCTGCAAGGAAATGGATTAAACGATTTTGGATATGGTAATTGGATATTATTGCTTAGTAGCATACATGTGATTTAAATGCAAAATGAATTGGGATTTGATTTTCGAAGATAAATTTGAATTGCTCGACAAAAGGTATGTATTTAAATTGCTATATGAAATTTGATGATCTTCTTGTCTAGCCACTTGGCCTTTTGTTTTCTTTTGAATCTGGGGACCCATTGTGCCATTTTGTAGTCGTACCCAGCTAGCCGCACAAAGGAGACGCTGGCGAAATTTTTCAAAAATTTAGGGAGTTAGAAAAATTTTGAGAAAATTTTGAAATTTGGAATTTGAATTATTGAGAAAATAATGTTGTTTGGAATCTATGAATGATTCTGGAAAGTTAGATGAAATGATAGTGGGTCTCTAATAAAAAGATTTGTTTTGGGCAAGTTGATAAAACTGTTTAGTTTTGGAAAGATAGCAAATGGGTTAAGGATCAATCTTCTTAACTAGAAATTTCGGGGCGAAATTCTTTTAAGGGGGAAGGATGTAACGACCTGGAAATTTTTAACATTTGAAATGGAATATTTAATTAATTTTAAATATTTGGATGTTAGTTTAACTTGAATTTCGAATATAAATATGAATTTGGCAATTAAATTGTTGAATTTGATTTATTAATGATGGGTAAAAATTTGAATTTTCAATTTTCAGTTTGTTAAAAATAATTTGATGGCTTGGAAAATTTGTATTGATAATACTAAAGATAATGGAAGCTTCAGAATTTAATTTGAAAAAGTTTTGTTTAGTTTTGAATTTATATTGTTTAAATCGATATTTAAAAATAGCATTCGGAGGCAAGTCTCGGATTTCGACGAAACCAGTTCCATGGGATCCGTAATATTGTATTATTATCGGATTTCAATTTACGTAATGTTTGGAGTTGTCGTTTGGTCGTACGATAAGCAAAGACGTTGAAAATTAAATCGAAAATTTAATTTAATAGCTGGGTTCAAAAAGCTATCCTCTCCATATGATGAAATTAGGACTCGAAACCTTTCCCATTGCGTTCGGAATAGAGGTTTAACATTATAAATGCCTAGCGGCACACCTCCATAGGAGGTCAAGTTTTTAAGTTGAATTTATCGGAATGGCTCGAATTTGAATTTAAATTAAATATTTATATTAGTCAACTGCAGTTGAAATTATTTCACATCAGAGCCTTTTCGTTTCACCTCAAATCACTGTAGCCTTCTTTTGCACCCAACCTCCTTTTCAAATATCACGTCTGTTCCTTACCATTCAGAATGAAGTTGAACAAAATCAAGAATAAATATATCTCGAGCCTATCTTCCTTTAATGGCCGAGCATCTTTCCTCTCAAATTCGTTCGATCTAAAATCAAATCCATGGCCGAGCACGAAAAATTATTCGCGATCATTCGCGCGATGTAATCGAGTGAGGTAGGTTCGGGATGCTCGTCGATTTTAACTTTGAGGTAGCAAAGTCGACGACATCGAAGAGGCGTTGTACTCGAGCGCGGCGTCGAAGGGGAAGAAGCAAGGCTGTGCTGCATTGGGGTTAGGGTTTTCAGGCTCGCATGGATGCTTGTGAGGGGATTTGAGCTCGAATCGATGGCAGTATTCGTGAACACAGTTCTTGGGTTCACGATGATGTCGTGCGCATTGGGATCTGGTCGCAGTTTTTGGCGAGGCAAGCGATGGTGGCAGGGGCGTGTGCTCGATTTGGGGACGTTCAAGTTCGAGCATGGCAAGACGTGAAGCAATGGCCTAGGTTCGCCTTTTACAGTAAGGTATAATAATCCCATTTCAATTTAATATAGTAATTTATCTATACACTCTCATACATATTTTGATTCAAAGCAGTAAATTTTAAAAATATTGATTTCAAAACAGAAAATATATGGAAAATAAAATGGGAGTTTTTAAGTATTTAACAAACTTATTAATTATTTTTGTTGCTAAAAATATAAAGGGGATTTAGTTTAAAATATAAATCATTTGTTTAGAACTAAATCGATAGTTAATTATAAAATTAATTGAATTTATTATATGAAACTTGATTATTCGATTATTTCGAATATTAATGAATTGTATAAATGTTTATACAAGGTCTAAAATGGAGAAAACAAGTCCGGATTGGAAAATGGTTGCATGCGTAAGCAAAAGGTGAGATCTTCTCAATCAATCAAATATTTTTCTGATTTAAATTTTGAATAGTTGGATTTAAAATTGATTGTGCTTGGATGATTGATTTTTAATCAGTTATATTAGTTTAGACCCCGTGCGCCGCATAAAAGCGGATGATATTATATTAAACCCATATACCGCGATATTCGACCTTGAAGTGGAATTGGTATTATATATGTATTTGGAGTTGTTGATTTCCCACGTTATATAGCGGATGAGACCCTATGCGCCGCATAATAGCGGATGATATTTTATAAATCCCATATACCGCGATATTCCACCTCAAAGTGGAATTGGTACTTAATTGTTGTGCTAATGTCTGTGGATGCAGGGAAACAGGTTGAAGGGATTCAACTGGATTCCTCAAATATTGAATTTGTTTCATATGTTATGTGTTGATAATCTTTGTGTAACTATATTGTGATTGAAATCATTGAAGGCTAAAATTTAGCCGAATATATTTTTGGTATCGTAGGATACCAGAAAAAGATAAAATTGGATTTTTAAAATTCAAGTTGAAAAATTTATATTAAAATTTATTTTTAAGAATTGGACAAATTTAAAAGAAGGAATTTTAAAAGGATAAAGCTTATTTTTGAATCCTACTAAATAAAAATTCCAAAACATGGAAAAAAGGCTTAATAAATGGATTTTGGGTAATATTATTCAAAGGTTGGGGAATTTATTTGAAATATGGATTTTAAATAGTTTGGTAAAAATAAAGATAATAAATTTTAGAAATTAAATTTTGAATTCAATTTTGTATTTGAAAAGATATTTGGAATCAATTTGACAATTTATTTGGTGTTTAAAAATAAACCTTTGGCCAATTGATATGAAAATTGATTTGTCGACTGAAATAAATTTAGAAACCAATTTGGAATTGGATTTGGTAATTGAAATAAATTTAGAAATAAATTTGAAAAATTGATTTGGTATTGACTGTAAATACTTGGGAATCGATTTGAATATCGTAAATTAGTGGATATTTAAAAATTTAAATCCAAAATGGGAATTTTATAAAAGACAGGGAGATTTGTTTTAAATAAATATTGTTTTAGTTTTAAAGTCGTGGAAAGGAATTTACAGATTTGGGACGTAAATTTAAAATAAATCCAGAAAGATTTATAAATTGATTTGAATGAACCATTTTAGAATGAAATGTGTGCTTTCCCTGAAAGCCGAGAATATTTTCAATATAGTTTATAAATATAAATTGAAGTTGTAAAGATGGTTTTAAGGATAGAATGTTTGGAAAAAATTATTTACTTAGGTTATTTTGAAAATCTTTAAAGTAAAAATATAATTTAAACTATTATAGAAGTGATTATTTAAAGTTTTAAATTGATATTTGTTTTAGAAATCGAATATCTAAATAGTTATATCCTATCCACTAATTTTATTTTAAATTTTGTTTTGGACATGAATTTTTATATGCGATATTAGTATAATATTTTTTTTCACAACTAATATTTAAGCAAGTATTTTAAAATAGTTTTATTTTAAATGTTTCCAAGTATATTTTGGATAAGTATTTTATATTATTTTAAAATATTTGAACTCGGCAGATTTTCAGTAGAAATGAATAAATATTTGGAAATACATTCCGCGTAAGGAAAATGCTTTGAAAATTTGTTTCCAAAGGATGGAAATGTGAATAGTGAATTGAAATTTGTTTTCAAATTATTAAAGTGATAAAAGTATATCTTGCGAAGGTATGTTGGAAAGAAATGATTTGGGTAAATTATTTGAAATCCAGTGATTGTTGTGAATGATGATTGATAGTTAAATAACCGACTATCAATATTAGCCATTAAATGGCATTAGAATTTCAATGCGGCCGGGAGTCGAATTCCAGATGGATATTCGAAACCCACATCGAACCTTTGTGATTGTGATGGATCTTTTGTTTAAGAAGATCAACATGGAAATTGTTGTGATTTTTTTGAAATCTGAATGAACACTTATTTTTAAAAATAAGCGCTCATTATTCGGATTAGCGGGGAGAGGACCTTGTGTCATAAAACCTATTCCAAATAATGATACGACGAAATGGGATTGCATTCGAAGACGGTGTTGAAGACCGGGTATTTTCAAAAGTGAAAGGATTACCTGTCGAATGTCTCTGCACCGGGTTGCTTCGGTATAGAGATTTTATCACCCTTTGTGATAGGGATTCCGGACGTGATTAGTGAATATCTGGATAGCAAGGGATTCTATGAAGTGCCTTGGTTCCGTTCGATCCTGGAATGGACTTGTATGGATGTGTGTCTGACGTTACACTTTGAGATGTAAAGCTAGTTTCTATCCAATACATTTTTGTTGGTGGCGGAGAATTTATTCTCTTAGCTTAACACCCTTCTTTGAGACGTACGAGCTCATAGGTTATGTAGTTGATGGTTACTAGTGATACATTTCCAATTTGGTAACGTGGCATACAGAGTGCTGCTGATCATTTGTTGATCGAAGCATGACTTTGTGAAAAGTGTTGCTTTATGGACGAGACCTCGTCGGACCTCACAACCCGGAAATGGTCAAAACAGGAAGGATGCAGCAAGGTTATTTGGGGGTAGCGCCCCATGAGGGTATGCCATTTCCTTTTGGAAAAGGGTAGTATCATTGTATGGAGCCCAGATATTTTACCTATGTTGATGCTGCAATTTATTATACTTTATGGTTGTTGCTTTGTGGTTGTGGATCCTCGGATAAAGGTCGCAAACGACCGGGGGATGGCATACTCGTGTAGCAATTACCTAGTTATAGAGGTAACCCGCCTTGTGTTGGCAGAGATCCGGTTAGGTTCTTGGGGCATCCCTCTTGAGGCGTATCCATGTGGCAATAGGAAGTTCCTTTGCCTGACCATTTATTGGAAATCCAAAGAAACAATATGTAACGACCCGCAAATCCGTACCCCTTGAGTCAACACTATTCTATATCAATCAACTCAAGATGAACGGAAATACGAACCATTTGGGTTAAAGAAGAAGAGGTGGAAGAAGAAGATAGGAAACAACATCAAAATCTAACCATCACAGCGGAATAAAATATAATATATAATAAATGATCTTTACAAAAAACAAATATACATGTTTATACATTACATCCTCAGAGTACATCATCAGAGTTCAACATCAATAACATACAACTGGATACACAGCGGAATAATAATCAAATACGGAAGTACGTATCGCCATCCAGCTCGTCTCCTGAGCTCCTCAGCATCCTTTCCTTTATCCTATAATACTCGGTCTGACCCGAGCATTACAGTTAAATAACACCCGAGTCAGTTTGGAATACCAGCGTGAGAAATCACACTCAAATTGATTATAAAGTTCAAAATCCTTTTGAAAGCAAAAGCATCTCGTAAGACCACGCCACAAATAAACATGTCGGGTTTTTACCTTACGATAGCTAAAACACTTTTTATTAAAATTCTCTGATATTATAATAGTTTCTATAGAAAGTAAAATAGAATCTAGCTGAAATGCTTGCATCTCACGTTTCAGCAATAGTTGGGCACAATCAAAACCGTACGGGCGTGTAGGGAAAATGGATTTCCAACAAATCACTAGGCGTTGGGGTACCACCTATTGCGGTACCTGGTCTAGATCAGAATACCGAGGATCACTCCCGACCCCCTGCAACACAAGACCCGGACTATCCCTTACTGGATAATCCCGAGTAAGATCACCCCATAGTTGGGATCGGCAACCACACCACTAAGTCGAAATAAAAGGGACATCTGGACAGGATGACCTCACTGGAAATGGGTGCTACCCACCAAGCCTTGCTGCATAACCCCTAATTTTCAGTCATTCCCAGTTGATGAGGCTTGAGGCTAAGCGTTATTTAGATCGTTTCACTTAGAATGCCCATCGTCCACCTGACAATGTTCCAAAAGCATTCGTCCATACAAGTCCGTCCCAGGTTTGAATGGAACGGAAGGCACTATTCCTACTACATCCATTTTGGAATTATCCTCAGGATTAGTAGCGACTAGCCCTTCCACTTCTTTGCACCATCTTTGACTCTGAACTCGTTTTCCACGAAACGTACAAACCGAATCGAAGTGGTTTTCGAGAAATTAATCCCGATCCCGGTCTCTTCGAAACGATCAGCGCATTGTCCAATATTGATAGTCGGTTATTTAACTATCAATTAACATTCACAACATCCATCAAACATAAATAATTTCTCAAATTATTTATTATTCTCAAAATATCTTCGCAAAATATATTTCCATTTTCAATCCTTTGAAAACAGTTTCAAACCATACTTTTCTCATAAAATAAATTTCCAACTATTTATTTCCACTAAAAACAACCAAGTACAAAACTTTAGATTTTTTTAAAAATAATTTAAAACTCTTTGTCATAAATTATCCTTTAAAACTTTTAATTTAAAAATTACTTTAATACTTATTCAAAATATATACTTTAATAATATTCAAAATGAAACTACTTCAATACTTTATTAAAACTACATACTATAGGAATATTTGAAAATGAGGTTGCTTTATAAAATAATAATCTAGATTTCTCCTTTAAAACAAAATACCAAGTCACCTTTAAATAATTACTATTATAAATAGATCTGAAAAATACTTATTTTGGAATTTAAATGTTTAGAAATAATAAATTTTCTAAAACATGCTCTTTAAACAACATAACTTATATTTAGAAATTTACGTTGAAAACGTACTTGGCTATCCAGGGAAATACTCTTCTCTTTTCATTTAAAAATAATAAATCACTATTTATTTTTAAAGAAAATTTCCCATTCCTTTAATAAATTCTCACCGTGAATTTTTATTCTTTCAAATATCCACTGATATATTGCTTAACTTTTATAAACCCAGTTTATAAACTTCATAGTCACATTCTCCTTTAAATTTCCATTTTCAAATATTTAAATCGATTTCCAAATTGATTTCCATTTTACTCCATTTGAACTAAATTCCTTTACTTACTCAACTCATCACAAAATCCATTAATTATAGACTTTATTATTATTATTCTTTCGTTTTGATTTTAAATCTTTTAACTGAAACATACCAATTTTAAAATTTCCAAATTTCTTCTTTATTCTTGTCAATAATTTAATCTTAAATTTAAAATAAATGCTTTATTCTTTTAAATAATAACACTGAAGGTTAAAATTCATTATCTTCCTGTTTATTCAAAATTCCCATTTTATATACGGAATTTTTTTATTAGAATTTTAAAATCACATTTATTCTTTTCCCAATTCATTCTTAAATTTATTTAGATTCTCTATAATTATTTCACTTACAAATTCTCTTCCTTTTATTTTCAAAAGTCCAATTCTATATATTTTGACAACTCAGTGTACCGAAATTTATTCAAGTAAACTATAACATTCAATATTCCAATTATCAATAATATTCATCACAGAATATCGAATATGCATAATAGAGAATATTAAACAATATAATTTTTTTTGAGGAATCCAGTTGGATCTCTAAAACCTGTTTCCCTGCATCCACAAACATAAGCACAACATAAAATACCAATTCCACTTCGAGGTGGAATATCGCGGTATATGAGTTTTAAATAAAATATCATCCGCTATTATGCGGCGCATAGGGTCTCATCCGCTATATAATGCGGGAAATCAATCATTCCAAGATATATTATATACTACTATATATAATATTGCACATCCAATCAAATCAATCAACCAATTATTTAAATTTAACCATTTAAATTTAAATTATAACCAGATGAGTGAGATTAACTCACCTTTGGTTTTTGTTTGACAATCCAATTCCATCCCGACCATTATCTCCCAATTTGGACCTTGTATAAATATTAGATGATTTTTTTATTAATATTCAAATAAATCGAATGATTAAATTTCTATTTATAAAGTAGATCACCAATGATTTTATTTAACCTAGAATTCAATTTTAAACTGATTTCCCCTTTAAATAAAAAAATATATTTTTAAAATATATACTGGTAAGCTTAAAATGTATATTTATTTCCTTTCGAAACTCCATATATTGAAACAAAGATTATTTTACTGTAAAATATCATTTTCTGTTTCTATACGTGTTCATATCTATATCTTCAGATTTAAATTAAATTAGAATCAACTTAAAATTTTTAAACAATTTTATAAAAACTTCACCTTGCAGTCTATAAAATTAACAAAACATACTACAATAATTGGCAAAATGATTGTTACCTTACTGTTAAAACTTCTTCCTGTTTTATACTAGTTAATCACAAAAAAATTCATTCCCTTTTTAAAATTTGAAATACAAATTCAGTTTAAATTAATAAAATACAGGAAGAGATCCATACCTGCTTCCCAAATACACGCACACGAATCCACAAACGAATATGCATCGCAACAATCGCCGATCCTCACAGTACCTCCCCTCACGTCGCCTCCTGCTTCCATGTTGTCGCCGGCCACCACCTCTCGAGATGAAAGCCCTAACCTTCCAACGCGCGACAAACAAACAACGTCGGCCTCTCTTGCCCATGACTACGTTCGTGGCCTCCTCCATTGCCTGCACCGCTCATACGAACGAGACCGAGTTTGAAACCCTACCCAGAGCCGCCGCCTCGAGACTCCACGCCTCGCCCACCCATAGCGACCCTCGATTTCAATCGCGACTCGATCGCGAGTCTCACATCCAAACCGTGCTTGTAACCCCACGACATGCGCTCGATTCCTTGCGTACACGAAACCCCTCTTTTCTTTTGATTCGATTTGAATTGAAAGGCAAGCAGCTATTTTGTTTTCTTTAGCACGAAAGAGAAGAAGGAAAAATTGGATTTCGTGACTTGGGGTTTTTCTTTTCGTTTTCATTTTATTTCGGCTAATGAGAAGTTGATGGAAGGAGACGTTTGCGTGTTGGATTATACCTATTACAGTGTTTTGAGTTGAAAGGAAAAAAAGTTGATGTGAGATAATTTCAACTGCAGTTGACTAGAATAAATACATTCAATTTAAATTCAAATTCAAATTGTTTCGATAAATGCATCTTAAAAACTTGACCTCCTATGGAGGCGTGCCGCTAGGCGTTTATAATGTTATACCCCTATCCCGAACACACTGGAAAAGGTTTCGAGCCCTAATTCGATCGTATGGAGAAGATAGCTTCTGAATTCAATCACTATATTCGATTTCTGATATAGATTTAAGCGTGTTTGTATACCGTATGCTCACATAACAACTCCAATCACTATGAAAATTGAAATGCGATAATAATAAAATATTATGGATCCAATGGAACTGCTTTCGTCGAAATCCGAGACTGTGCCTCGGAAGGCTATTTTTAAATATCGAATTAAATGATATAATTTCAAAACATAACAAAACACTTCCAAATTCGAGTTCAACGCTTTTACTATCTTCAGTGCTATCAATATAAATTTTACAAACCTTTAAATTAGATTTTTACAGGCTTAAAATTCCAGATTGAACATCTTACCAAATTTCCAATAATTAAATTCAATAATTAAATTTCCAAGTATTGGTGATATTTGAAATTTAAGTTATAAATTAACTTTTAAATATTTAAAATCCATTAAATATCCCGATTTCAAATGCCTAAAAATTTTGGGTCATCACACAATACGAGCCCTTTACGATTGCAATTGTGTAACCTTCCTCCTCAGGAGGTAGCTATAGCAGGCATAATATAATGGTACCTATGCTGGCTAAGATTAATATTATACTTTCGAAATGTTTTCTACACTATGCATTAATGATAATATTAAAAAGGATTTTGCGTATCAAGCATGTTTGACTATCATAAGGAGATCTTCCCCAAGTCTGCGATTGCATTATGTGTGTGCCGGGAGGCCTTATAGTAGTTTCATTTTCCAAAAAGCATAGCAGATTTCTTTTCCTTTCTTTGAGGAAATAACTGTTTTTAACATCACACACCAGTCCCATGGATGACATAGAGTTTATTGTTCCCTCTCTAAACTCTGGGTGCCTACAATTTTTCCACACGGGCAGCCTAGAGTCAGGTTATCATTATTCTGGAGTGAAGTGGGAAAAGAGATGCTGTGGAGATCAGGAGCAAGCTGGATGGCGAAGCATATCACTAGTATATGTTATATTCTTTTCCGCCGTTTGTTGTTGTAACACTCTGATAATGTAATGTGATGTAATGTAACAACTGATATAGTTCTTTGTTTTAAAGATATTCATTTATCTATTATATTTGTTCCGCTGCAAAATGTGAGATTCTGTTATTGTTTCTGTTCTTCTTCTATCTTCTTCTTCTTTAACTCTAACGATTCGGTTTTCCGACATTCGACTGTGCGACATTTGATACAGTGAACGTATTAATATCGACTTTCGGGCATAGGAAATTGGGTCGTTACAGGATCGTTACTTTATTTAGTAGCTAGAAGGCCTGACATAATGATGAGTGTTTGCTTGTGTGCACGATTTTAAGCAGATCCCAAAGAATCACATATGCGAGCAGTGAAACGTATACTACGGTATCTTAGTAAAACCAAAGACTTTGGACTATTTTATTCGAAAGAATGTCATTTTGAATTAGTATCATATAGTGATGCTGATTTTGGATGAAGTCGGACGGATAGAAAAAGTACAAGTGGAACTTGTCACTTCATTGGACGATCCCTTGTATCTAGGTTTAGTAAGAAACAAAATTGCGTCTCACTTTCGTTATGTGAAGCAGAATATATATCTACAGCTTTGGCATGTGCTCAAATCATATAATGCAACAAACACTTTAAGATTTTGGTTTTAATCTAAATAAATCAACAATTTATTGCGATAATTCAAATGCTATTAACTTATCTAAAAATCTAATACATCATTCACGAACAAAACATATTGACATTCGTCATCACTTTCTTCGTGATTGTATTGAAAAAGAATTACTAATCTTGAATTTGTATCCTCTGAAAATCAGTTGGCCGATATATTCACAATACCATTAATAGAAAACGTCTTTATAAAATTAAGACGAGAACTTGGGATTATCTCATCTAATGATTTATGATTTTTATGACAATAAGTTCATATATACGTTTTTTTAACAAGTTTTATAAATTTTATAAAGATTATTACAAAATTATATAAGCCTCTTGTTTAATCTAACATTTTATCCACAATTTTTTTTCTATTTTTAGTTATGGTGAAAATTCCTTAAATCCTTCCGACCACTCATTATCTTATTTTCTCCCTGCCTATAAATTTATCAACTTTTCTTCGTTCTTTTCATCTTGAATTCTATATATTTATCTACTCCAAACATGTCTGAATACTTGTTTTTCTCAATTATGTCATCAAACTCCTTGAACTCTAACAGCTCGAACTCTAGAATCTCCAATATTTCTATCACTTTCGATTCTCCTAATACACCTTCACTTCACACTCCATTCATGAACAAGTTCCCATTATTAGAGATCACAATCATCATGCCGGTTTTATGCCTCCTTCAAAGAAATCGAAACGCTCATTGCTTTTTGCATCACCTTCCACCAAACTAAAGGTGGATGAAATTCATCACTATCAACAACAATCTCTGGATCTTCAAAAAGAAATGTGGTATGAACAGAAAATGAACTCTAGGCGGCTATCTTTTCTAGAGCAAGTAGCTATAAAAATTTGTGGCTCCTCCTCATCTAATGTTCAAGAACTGGTTTGGACTCAAAATCCTTGGTCTCCTAGCCGACAATGACCACCCGTCTCATCGAACTCATGGGAACATGGACAGGGATGGTCACCAATTCATAATGAGACTCCATCTAAGAAAAATGATAAATCTACCCCAAGTCCGTCCTCTAAATAATGTTCTCTTTTCTTTTCAACTCCATCTCAACTATATTAAAAGAGTTCGAAGACAAACATCTACACTAATCTTTTCTTATTTGTATGACATATGTGTTATGACTATATAATTATTTGTATTTCATCTATATTATGTTATAATTAAATTACTCTATGTTTTATAAACAAATAATTACTGATCTCAATTTAAGTTCAGATTCAGTCGACTGAATATACTGAGTCAGTCGACTGAATGCAGAGTAAAAAACTCTCGGGTTTAGATCAGTCGACTGAATAGACTGAGTTAGTTGACTGAATGCAGAGTGAAAAACTCTCGATTTCAGATCAGTCGACTGAATAGACTAAGTCAGTCGATTGAATGCAGAGAGAAAAACTCTCGGGTTCAGATTCAGTCGACTGACTCAGGAATTTCAGTTGACTAAACGGGAATTTCTAGATAATAACTGCCTCTACCTACTTTTTTACCACACCTTTTCACCTTTTTTTATCTTTCTTCTTCTTTCCTCCAGCCCTATAATCCGAAATTCACCTCTCTACCATTGCCAAATTTCACCTTTTTCAACCTTTATCTTCTTTCTCCATGGCCCCTAGACAAACAAAATGTGTCAAAAAGGCTTCTTCTTTATCCTCTACTCCTATAGATTCTCTAATTGCTACTTGGCTGGTCCATGACAAAGCAATTCAAAGGTGTATAAATATGCAAGACTCGAGTATTTTCGAAGGCTCTTTTTCTCATTATCCTGACTTCAACTCTTATGACATTTGTGAGCTTTTCGAAAGAAGCTCTTTTGTTCTTTTGGCTTAATGATTAGTCAAATCTTTCTTTTCTTTAAGAACAATCTCGTTAGTAAGTTATTTCTCTTCTGTGCTTTGGTGTTTGTTTGAATTCATATGGCTATGAACTATGTAATATTTCGTGATATTGTGAAGTGTTGTATGTGTATTATGTTTATGTGATTATGTGTTGTCTATGTAACTCTTTATGTGAATTGTGGTATTCCGGCTTTTTCTAAGTATCCATTTTTTGTCGATGATAAAAGGGGAGAAATTATTGTGTTTTTCTAACAATTTTTTTGTAGAGCCAAATATTCACGGGGAGAAAACTAATTCTTTATAACTCATATTATATGTCGTCAATTATATATGTTATCATCAATCAAAAAGGGGGAGAATGTTGAATCATGGTTTTGATTCATGGCGAAGAACATCAACTAGCATTAACGATCACAGATCACAAAGATGATGGAACATAGCGACAAAAAGAGAATGGAACTTCAAACAAGACAAGACTTCAATTCAGAATATACTATGTATATTTATCTCATTTTTGAGTCTTAGTTATGTTAAAATATTTTAAAATCATTCCTTAAGTAGTCACACACACACAAAAAGAGTTTACTTCAAATTGAAGTTTATTTAGTGTGATCTGTGCAACATAGCACAGGTCGGTCGACTGACTCAGGTCAGCCAGTCGACTGACCTGTGTCTGCACACATATAATTAATGTGAAATGCAAATTTTTCAAATTCAATCGAATGGCACTTCTGAGTCAGTTGACTGAACGGAAAATAAAGGCTATTTGACTGAAAATACACATTCTTTCATGAAGGGATTTCAATCCAATTTCAAGAGGAACGGATGCAACTTTTGATCGAGATCTTTCACGAATGATTGCATCCCTATATCCTCTATATAAACATGCTTTGATTCTTTTCCAAATCACTAAATTCATTCTTTACTCTCTTAATCTATTTTTGCTTTATACTCTGTGCAATTCAAAGCATTCACAAACTTTATATCACTTGAATCTTTGAGTTAATATATATATTCTTTGATTCTAAGTGATTTTCTTCCTTTCAATCAATACTCACACAAAATACTCTTGAGGATTAGATTATAGGAAGGTTGTACTTCAAGACATACCTGTGTTATCAAGAACATATTAGTCAACAAAGCTTTTTGTATCTAGCAGAAGTCCTGTTCGGTTGCTCAGGCAGAAAGACCTCTTCGGCTGTTGAGGCAGAAATCCTGTTTGGCTATTCAGGTGTTGTATAGACGTGTTCCTCCGGGTTAAGTGATTGAAATTGTTTGTAGTGCAATTCCAGAAGGAGTCTGAGACTGGACGTAGGACGGTGGTCCAAACCAGTATAAAAATCTCTAGTGTTATCTTTTCACTGCACTTGTTTTCCGTATTATTATTTATATTGCTATCTACATTATTCTCTGCATTATTGTATATCCAGACTGCACGATCCATAGCATAGCATTCTTTCATAATCACCTTTCCATCTTGCATCAGAACAGCTCCCAAATCCTCACGATAGGCATCAGTGTATACCGTTAATCCCTCATTTCCATTTGGAACGGTAAGCGCCGGTACGAAAGTAAACTTATGCTTCAACTCATTGAATGCAGCTTTACACTTATCACTCCATATAAACTTAGAATTCTTACGAGTCAAAGCGGTGAGAGGGGCAGCAAACCAAGTAAAATTCTCAATAATTCTCCGACAATAACCGACAAGGCCCAGAAAACTACAAATATCAGATGGAGTCCTAGGAGTTTCCTAATCCTGCAACAGAATAGGGAGAAATAAGGACCACAAAAAAGATAGAATGATTAAATTACAGAAAGAGAAGAAAGAAAAGACTTACATAGATCGTAGCGATCTTGACTGGATCAACAAAAACTCCATTACTAGAAACAATATGTCCAAGGAATCAGACTTCATCTTTCCAGAAATGGAATTTCGAAAATTTAGCCTTCAACTGATGATTTCTAAGAGTCTCTAGAAAAAAATTCAAATGCGACTCATGTTCATCCCTTGACTTAGAGAAGACAAGGATATCATCAACAAAGACTAAAACAAACTTGTTAAGCACATCACGAAAGACACGGTTCATCAAATCAATAAAGAAAGCAGGAGCATTAGTTAATCCAAAAGGCATAACCAACCTTTCATAGAAACCATCCTCAGTACGGAAAGCAGTCTTGGGAATACTTTCATCGACAACTCTGAGCTGGTGAAAACCTGTGGCAAGATCAACCTAAGAGAAAACAGTAGCTCCATGTAGCTGATCGAACCTATCATTGATGCGAGGCATAGGATATTTGTTCTTCATAGTGAGCTTGTTCAGCTCCCTATAATCAACACACATCCTCAACGAATCATCAGACTTGGTAAGGAAAACTACTGCTGCTCCCCATTCTCAATGGCTAGGTCTGATCAGACCCTTGGAGAACAAGTCCTCAATTTTCTTCCTCAATTCAACCTTCTCACGGGGTGCCATTCTTCTAGAAGCAAGAACTATAGGTCGAGCTCCAGGAATAAGATCAATACGGAAATAAATTTCCTTCTTAGGAGGTAAAGAAGTGACTTCACCAAATACATCATGATATAGTATGACCATAGTAGTCGAATGAATATCAACAGGAGAAGCGTCAAGAGAATAAATGAAACTGCCAGCAAAATCCTAGGCCAAACAACACTGAATCACCAAAGAATTACCAAATTATCCATAAGAGAGATAGTCAGGGTTTTACAAGAGATAACGACATCATGCCTCTTCAGCCAATCACGTCCAAGTAATAGATCAAAAGCATCAAAACCCAAAACATAGAAATCATCAAAAAACCGATAGCTAGAATGGAAGAGTTTCACATTTCTACAAATCCTACTAAGGTTCGCAGGGCCACCAATAGGATTTGAAACACACAAAGGCATAAAAGAAAACTCGGGAGAAAGGAGATTCTCAAATTTATCACAAAGATCCACAGAAATAAAGCTATGGGAAGCTCCAATGTCAAATAGAACATGAATAGGAAAATAAAATAGAGAAAAAGTGCCCTAAAGTGTACCTTATGAATCTCTAGGGGCAGGAGCAGGTGCAGGAGGTGGAGCAGGTGACGAGGCAGAAGTAATCGCAAAGATAACGAATGACTTGCCCTTCTGCCGAGTAGGACAATTCTTCTTGAAATGGCCAGGCTACAGACAAATGTGACAGAGATCACGCCTGGTCAACTGAGATGGAGGAGGAATAACGGCACCAAATAAAGTAGGACAACTATTAGCATCGTTACATCTGAAGAAAATAATGGAGGATAGGTCTATAGACTGCTTCTAAGATGAAGAAGATCCCAAGCCTGGACTCTTGTTCCAATTCTTCTTTTGATGGCGAAAGTTAGTCTTTCTCTTCTTAGGATTACCAGAGGAAGCCTGCGATAATGCAGAACGAGCAGTTGGAGGATCCTTATAAGTAGGATTCTCATATCTAATGGCCATATGCATCAGACTAGTGAAAGGGCTACACACGTGAGCGATGAGACGATCATAATACTCTGTATGGGCACCAACAATGAACTTCTCATTATTCTTCAGAGGAGTGTCAATTAGATTAGGGCCAAACTTAGAAAGTTCATTGAACCTCCTCTCATACTCAGCAAATGACATATCACCCTATTTCAGATCCATGAATTCCTAATACAACTAAGACCCCTGCCTCGGGCATCCATTTCACAACAAAAGCATCCCTAAAGCATGATAAAGAAACGTAAGACATATTTCAAAAAGAGAACCAAATTCAAGACAAACAGAAGATGATACCTAAACTGCTCCCAAGAAATGTCAACCTCAACAGTGTGGGCTGTAATAGATTCCCACCAATCCAAGGCTTCTCCCTTCAACGGCCAAGCTACCAACTGATGCTGCTGGGAATTAGTGATTTCAAGACCGGAGAAAATCCTCTCCGAATCCTTCAACCACTATTGTGCCTCAATAATGCTCTTAGATCCGGTAAACTTGGTGCCACCAAGCTCAGTGTATTCCTTACGGAGTTTAGTGAACCTAACTGGTGCAGCAGGCTTAGGAGCTGGGGAAACACCACGTCCCCTACCTCTAGCATTCCTACAACTCATCCTGAATAATCAAGAATGAATTTTAGGACAGAAGTAATTGAGAAACAAAGCAAGATTAGATAAGATAAGATTCAACTTGAACGAATATCCTAAACAAAAAAATCACTAATAATGCGGACAAGGAATAGGAAAAAGTTGAGAGAAATTTCATTTCAAAACAAGAAAAGTTTATATCAAAAATAAGTTTGAAAATCCTTCGAAAATCCTTTGAAAAATCATTTTATATTTTAAAATACGTTCTCTCACAAGGAAATGATTCTAAGATTGATTTCACTCATTCTAGGGTATTTCTACCCTATGTCTAATGATTTTTCGCTCCACAGGCTAAGGTTTGCCTAAAACCAAAGCTCTGATACCAAATATAACGATCCGCTATTTTGGACCATACAAATCGACAATAAAACCACACTTGTCGGACTTGAATTATTCAAAACAGTAGATTGTAATATAATTTGGAGCAAATAAAACCAAACGCAGAATCACAATCATAGATAAATCAGAATGACTCGTAGCGGAAATAAAAATAACCATAGTAGTTCATGAAGCTACTACAACACAGAGTCACAAAACAAGTACAAAATCCAGAGTCTTACAAGTAAATACAACAGAAATCCCAAATACATAAGTGTCCACTAATACATATGCTGAATAGAAAATACTAAATGGAAAATAGATAATGACTAGATAGATAGATAGGCTCCAGCAAATCCTTTAGCTCCAGAAGGTGATATCCAAAGCTGATACTAAGGCTGACCCGAGCGTAAAGCAAAACACAAAATACTCAAGCCAGGACATACATAATTATACAATGTAAACCAACTCAAGTGAACTGTAATAAAATGCACAACTAACTTAAAGGATGCTTGGGACCGCCCAGCCTTTAAGGATCCGTTAAACTATTTACTATGTTGTAATATACACTATTATAATAATGTCTATTAGTAAAGTAAACATACTTAAAAATAACATTAATGCTTTACATTTTTCACCTTACCACATATATAGTGCCAATAGTTTATACGGTACCGTAATACCTCCTATTGGGGAGGCTACCAGAGGATACTCCATAGGTATGACACAAATCAAACTGGTACAAGGCGTGCTAGGGTAGATGACACGACACAACTAGGGAATGCCAAGGTAGATATACCAATTACGCTTTCGGACCGGTGGTAACTCGTAGCAGCCACTACCGCCCACCTCGAGCCACACTCCCAAAATCAAAGATGCGCACCAATCAATCACAAATTAATAGAATCGCATATAAAGGAAGTGTGCCCGATAAGAGGAGCTACCTCATTAGCTCGTCAATCGTCTTGTTTTAGCCACCTTATGCCAACTCACGGAAGTCGAGTCCATGTATATACCTCAATAGAACTTCGCCACCATCCTATTTCATTCTGAAATCTCCACCGCGTACACGGTTGTTAAAGTGGTTTTTAGAGTTGGCAGAGAGTATGAAAACATTCGATCTCGGTCCCTTTAACAACCCAACGTTGTTATTACCCGTGGTTATACATTTCAAAATGGTTTATATTTCAAATCAAAACATATTCATTCAAACCATTTAAATATGAAGTCATTATCCTTTCAAATCAAATATTCAATTTCTAGAATTGTAGCGTTTCTAAGCGTTCAACACAACTTCGAAACATTGTATTTTCCAAAAACAACAGCACTTATAAAGTGTTATGGTAGATGTATTAGTATTTCAAAACAGTTCAATTTTAGAAATAGCAGCACTTATAAAATGTTACAGTAGATATATTAGTATTTCAAAAACAGTTCAATTTCAGAAACAGCATCACTTATAAAATGTTACAGTAGATATATTAGTATTTCAAAAACAGTTCAATTTTAGAAACAACAGCACATATAAAATGTTACAGTAGATATATTTTAGTATTTCAAAACAGTTCAATTTCAGAAACAACAGTACTTATAAAACGTTACAGTAAATATTTTAGTATTTCAAAAATAGTTCAATTTCAGAAACAACAACACTTATAAAGAGCTACGATAAAATTAGTGCTTCAGAACATAGTTATATTTCAGAAATGGTAGCACTTAGCAAATGCTACCTTAAAACCACAGAATTTTAGAAATGCTTCCAATACAAATTCCAGGTTTATTATAACATTTCAGAAATGTTAAAATCTCAATTTTAGCCATTTTTAACTTTTATAAGCATATCTCAAGCTTCAAAAAATATTCATTTGGATATCATTTAACTAATCATTAAATAAAATAAAATTTTACAAATAAAATATCCAAATTAGTTATAATTCATTTACCATGTCCAAAGTACATTAATTTACTTAACCTTTATCTTAACAATTAACTTAGTACTTTATTTTAAAATACCCACTTCATAAATAAATATTCTTATTACTAAGTTGAGCTTAAATTTCCATTTGGAAACTAAATTTCAATTATCAAGTTAAGTCATATTTGGAGTTATATTTTAAACCATTTGTTTACTTATATATTTAACTTATAGAAAATCACTATAGCATTTATTTAAATCATTTAAATCCAATTTGAGTTAAAATTTCATATTTTAATTTCAAAAATACTTAATAATTTTCAAAAAATACTTAAAATTAACCACGTGTCTATAAATAACTAGGTCAAATGATACAGATATGTATCATTTCAATCCGTAATTTAAAAATAAAATCCAAGTTCTATCAGTTCAAACCCGCAATCCCAAGTCAAATAAAATAGATAAAAATCGATCGAGCCTATCATTTCAGCTCATAACGATTTTTCCCTATTCTAAAGTCTGTTCGGGTATGTATCTCTTCAACCCATAGTGATTCTATTCTACAAGGAACTTGCAGTGAGAAACAGTAAAAAAAATAAACAGTATAATATGGCATATCATATCAGGTGATGTAACAAATAAATATCAGGTTATAACATCATGAAATTTCATATCACAGGCATATATAAATTACTATAATATCACCAACTACAATTCACGTGCCATCATCTCAAAATTACATAAGTACGAATGTTGAGAGTGATAAACTCACCTTCTAAAGCTGGAGTTAACAATTCAAAACACATGAACAAACTTCGAAAGGCACGACAAAGCACGACTTAGATTTGAGTGGATGATGAGCCAAGATTCAGATCTTGTAACAACAAAATATACAGCATATATAAATCTATATGTTCAACACATATATATAAATCAAAAATGAAACAAAGTGAAGAAAACATTGGTTTAATCAATAAGTGGGCTCGGCCACCGTCACACATGGCTAGACCATCACCACAACATGGCTCGGCCATCATTGTTTGAGGCATCTAGGCTCGGCTATGGTCAGGTATAAGCACAGCTAGGCTATGGAAGGTGAAGATATGGAAAGTTAAACTCATGGAAGGCAAAAGGCTAGGCAAATGAAAGGTAAAGTGCACACATAGGCTCGGCCCTATGTCTAAAGTGCTCGGCCATGGCTAGGCTTGAGTCAAGTGGTCATAGGGCACGGCTTGGGGTGGTGTCGATCATGGCAAGGCAAGGCAAGGTGGGGGAATAAGGTGTGGCCGAGCCTAGAAGGAAGGGCATGATGGTATGGTGGCCTCAGTTAGGATTTGCAAGGCAAATAGGTGATAGGTTTGGATTTATTGTTCACGGCTAGGCATAGGGGAGGTGATGAGGTGGTTCTGGCCGATCATGGTAGTGGCGGTGGAGGAGATGTGGCCGGCTAGAGCATGTGGCCGAGCTTGCTTGAGGCAAACAAAAGAGAAAAAGAAAATGTAAAAGAGGAAGAAAGAGGAAGCCATGAAAAGAAAACTTATTGTAATATTTTTGTTTCAGGAACGCAAATGAAAATGAGATGGGATGAGAAACTTTTGTTCGTGAATTGAGAAAGGAAGTGGCGGCTAGGGCAAAAGAAAGTGAACAACTAATTGATATAAATGTTTTGAACGGCTAGGAATTAGAAAAGTTTTACTTCATTTCCAAGAAAAGAAACCTAAGTCATTTTGAATTTCCAAGCCAAAAATTCAAATAAAAAGGTCTAACAATATACAAAATAGAAAATAAAATATAAAATAGAAATGAACATAGGAAACAGACAATAGAAAACAATAAATAAAATACGGAAAATAATCGCGTGTAAAACGCTGAATTTTATCAAATTTATAAGATAAAACAGAATTTTATGAAACGAAAAGCAACATGAATATCATAATCAAATACAGTTTAAAAAAAAGGTTATAAATTAAAAATTCAAATTTAAAATTTTCAACTGAAAGTCAAAGTTTGAACACAGTTGACCAAAATATAAAATTTTCATAAAATATTTATTTTATTATATTTGGAAATTGAATTGTAAACAAAATCCAAAATTACATTGGAAAATTCCAAAATTTCAAATTCTAATGATTTAAAAATCAAAGTTTTCAATTAAATTCTAATGAAATGTTTATTAAATATTATGGGTTGTTACAGGTTGGAAGGCATGGCATTGTATGGAGGATTCGTGGAGGAGAGTGAGGCCGAGTTCAATGTGGGTCTGGGCAAAGGTGAGTTGGAGCTTGTTCGACGTAATGGAGATGGCTGATGAACAAATAAGGGAATGTGGTGGCAGCGACGATCAACCCTAGGTTGGCTGCATGGGCGTTCGTATAACCTGGTGCGAGCATGATGAAGAGGGAAGCAATCAGCGGCCGTGATTTCATTCTCTGTAGGTTACAGCCGCGATTTCGTATGTTATCGAAAAAAAGAAAGCTTATTTTTGTTTATATATATTCAAATGTTTAACAAGTCATATCTCTTGCACGCGTGGTTAGAATTTGACGAAACATGAAGCGCCGGAACCGCAGCGACAAGCCCTATGCTCTGTAGCAGATCTGGAGGCAATTTGAGTGTGTGGGAATTTTAGGTTAAATCGAATGGGCTCGATTTAATTTAAATTTTAAATGCCGACGCAATGCGAGTTAATCTCACTCACATTTGGATTTTCATAATAAAATTTAATTAGTTTAATTTTAATTATTGGTTGATTGATTGGATGTGATTATTATTATCAGTCTGGATATGATATTATATATAGTAGTATACATATTGGAGTGATTGATATTCCTGCATTTATAGATGATGAGACCCTATGCGCCCCGCATAATAGCGGATGACCCTGTATACCGCGATATCCCCCTCGAAGTGGGATTGGTATTTTCATATTGTGCTAACATCTGTGGATGCGGGAAAATAGGTTGGAGGGATCCAGCTGGATTCCTCAAAATATTGAAATTATTTTCATAATCTGTGATATGTTCATTTGATATCCTATGATAGATTATATTGGAATTTAAGTTATTCGATGTTATGGTTTGGATGAATGTATTTTTGGTATTTTAAATATAGAAATAAAATGAAATGATTTCCTAAAGGAAATGAAAAGAATTTTTTTTGAAATAAAGAATGAAATTGATGTTTCAGATTTAAATAAGGATTTTAAATTATTATAAATGGTGAATTTGTGTTAATGGATTTTGGAATTGATTTTGGATAAATCGAAAGATAAATTTTAAAGGGAATTTAACTCAGGAAATCGGTTTGAAATCGATTAAGTAGTTGGGAACTGTGATTTAAAGGATGATGAGCAATGGAAATCTGTAAACTGGGTTTATAAATGAAGTGGAATATTTATTAGTGGACAAATTTCGAAGTATAGATTCAAGGTGTGAATTTATAGGAATAAGGCAATTCATTTTAAAAATAAAAAGGTGATTTTATTTTTAAAAGTTGGATGGTGTATTTCCTGAAAAGCTAAGTATATTTTTCAGAAGAAGATTTTTAAGTATAACTTTAAGTTTTTAAAAGTGTTCTAAAAGAATGTTTTAGAGAACTTTATTATTTTTAATTGTTTTAAAATTTTAAAGTAAATATTATTCAAATTAATTTAATTAGTCATTATTCTAAAGGTTAAATTAGTATTATGTTTTTAACAGAAAATTTTCTAATACTTACACTTATATAGAAATTTTATTTTAAAAATAGTTTGTGGCTTAAGTTTTACTTGGAAAATTATTATAGAATTTCATAACTATTATTTTGAGTAAAGTGATTTAAGTAGTTTTATTTTTAATTCGTTTTAAATATATATATTTTTAGGTAAAGTAATTTAAAGTATAAAAGTCTAACTTTTATAAGACTGGGTGTTTTTCAGTGGAAATAAAATAATTGGTTTTATTTGATAGTTAAATAACCGACTATCAAATCTACACCCAAATATAACTTCGAAAATATCTAGGAGAGGTATGAGAATTATATTGTACAGTTACCTTTCGATGTGCTATACTGTACGTATAAACTAGTTCGTTCTTCTAGGGCGTTATAAGGAAATCCGTCCACTAATGGTTAGGAGGTGATCTCCGATCATATTTTTGTCTGTGTATTTCCTAAAGTACCAGGGTTGAGTTTACCAGGAATTAGCGAACGTTGTTTCAAAGAGATCGGGATCGGATTTGTGATTCGAAAACCACTTCGATCCAACGAGTACGTTTTCGTAATGAAGATAAGAGATTGGAGTCAAAGATGGAGCAGTGAAGTGCAAGGGCTAATCGCTACTAATCCTGAGGGTAATTCCAAAATGGATGTAGTAGGTGTAGTGCCTTTGGTTCCGTTCGGAACCGGAACGGACTTGTATGGATGAATGCAATCATAACATCGTCAGGAGGACGATGACCATTCTAAGTGAATTTTATAAAAAGGTAACGCTTAGCCGCGAGCCTCATCAACTGGGAATGAATGAAAATTAGGGGATATGCAGCAAGGCTAGGTGGCTAGCAACCAATTAGGATAAGGTCATCCCTGTCTAGAGGTCCCTTTTATTCGGCTGTGTGGGCGGTTGTTGATCCCAACCGTGGGGTGATCTTATTCGAACTATCTAGTAAGGGGTAGCTCCGTTCTTATGTTGTAGGGGATCGGGAGGGATCCTCGGTATGCTGATCTAGACCAGGTACCATGACAGGTGGTACCCCAGTGCCTAGTCATTAGTTGGAAATCCATTCTCCCTACATGCCCTTTACGGTTTTGATTGTAGAACCTAGTATTGCTGGAATTTAACGAATGTAACAATTTCGGCTATTTGAATAAGCATTTGTACTTTGACACTATTATAATATCAGAGGATTTTGATAAGAAATGTCTTGGTTATCGTAAGATAAAAACCCGACATGTTTATTTGTGGCATGGTCTTACGAGATACCTTTGATTTTCAAAGGATTTTGAAAACTTTAATAATTAAGTTGAGTGTATTTTCTCACGCTGGTTTTCCAGATTGACTCGGGTGTTATTTTATTATAATGCTCGGGTCAGACCGAGTATTATAAATACAAGATAGAAAGCTGTGGAGCTCAGGAGACGAGCTGGATGGCGAGACGTTTCACACACACTTGATGTATATTCCGCTGTGCAGTATAAGATGTATAGTTAGATTTTGTGAAGGACTGGATAATATAACTGTCCAGTATTTTGTTATTGATTGTGTTGTACTCTGATGATGAAATGTATAAAATATATATAGTTCTTTTTGTATAAAGATTGGTTATTATCTATTATATATTGTTCCACTGCGATTGTGAGATTCTGTTATTTGTTTAGTTTCTTTTTTCTTCTATCTTCTTTCTTTTCCCTCAGCAATCTGTCTTTTTCGGCACTCGATCATTCGGCATATTATACAGTGGCATATTTGTTTCGATTTTCGAGGGTCAAGAAGGGCGGGTCTTCACAATTTCCATCAGTTAAAACATCTTTAATAAAACCATTCTCCAATTCATCCTTTAAATATCTTGTTTGAAATGCAATAACTTTGAAATAATTTCCAAAAGAAAATGAAATATTTATCCTTACAAAATCAAATAGAGGCTTAACAACCACAATAGTGCCTTTAATTTGGTTTTACTTATACTGTTCAACATGGCATCACATAATAACAGGTGTATAAGGGATCAGCCATAATAATCAATCAACTTCAGTAAATGTGTAAGTTAATTGTAATACCATAATGGTGATTTGTTCTGCTAATAAATGTCGTTTAGTTTTCCTAATCATATGGGGTTATGTAAGGGTAAGCGACACATAAATCCCTTGATTCAAAACAAACTTGAAAAGAACACAGTTTAAAACAATCTTATTACTTAAACTCAAAGCGATTTTAAAACAATTAAAATCTTATTAACTAGAATCAAATCCATGTTAAACAGTATTTAAACTCTAATTAAAAGTAATTAAACCTTATTAAAACATAATTAAACTTTAATTAAAGATTAATTAAATAAACCCCCTTTAAAATAATAATTAATTAATAATTATCTTAAATAAATAAATAAACAATAATTAACTAATCCTTAGTTAATATTTAAATAATAATTAACTTTAATTAAGTAACTAATTATGTTCAACTTAATTGATTAACAATTAAGTATAAACATCCTTTGTTAATTAGTGGTTAAGTGCTAATTACCCTAATAAATAAATTAAATAATTAAATAATCTTTAATAATAAAAAAATAAAAAAACATTTCCTAATTACTTAATTAAAATTAGAAACCCATTTCTAAAAATATTTTAAGTTAAATCAAGTTTTGATTGAAAAATAGTTAAATGTTTCCGAACTACGCATATAGCTACTATCTCTATATGATTTGTAATTTCAGAAAACTTGATTTTAAGCAAATATACTTCAAAACTCTATTTTTACACTTTAAAACTTATAATAAAGTTATAAAACACCTTTCAAATAGTTTCTATATGGAGACAAGTTTAAGATTTGGAAATAGTTTGGTCTTTGCAAATTATGCGTATAGTGACTATCGCTATACGACCCGTAATTTCAAAACTTGATTTTTTTCCTTTTTCTAACTGTCAAAACTTTAATTTTTAACTCTTATCACTTTTAAAACATACAAGTATACTTTTTTCAACAAAAAAAAGATTAAAATTTTGTAAAATTCAACTTATAAAACCAATTTCAATACTTTCGGAAAAGGATTTAAAATGGTCGTCTTTTGTTAGCAAGACACTAACTTTTCATGTTATAAACAACATAACCCAATATCATCACAACATACACTACCAAATCACATATACATGTTTATGATACACATAAAATAAGATCCAACTTACAATCAAATATGATTAGTCAACTATCATAATCAACTATATTCCAACTACTAAGCACATTCACATACAACAAAATCACAACCATTTCCAAGTATATTCAAGTATAACCAAACTAAACTTCAATGTTGCACAACCAAATATCAAATTTACCTATAAATATACATATTTATAAAGTAAATAAATTTGATTTTAAAAGTGCTAAATTTACTCACCATAACTTATCTAAATCAAACCAAACTTCCATCGAACTTGGCTACAACACTACCAACCCGCCTTAGCTCCAAGATATGACATAGTGTAACTTTCTATGATGCAAATGGGCTCGACCAAGGGTATAATTAGTCTAAGCCTGCGCTGGTAAGGGCTTGGATCTTGGTGGTTTTGAGGTATGGGGTTTGCTTTGAAGAGTTGGTACTTGAAAGTGAAGTAAGGCAATTTAACTTGATTTTTTTGAAGCGTTCTTATTAGTTTTTATCTAAGGAATCTAGAGATGGAATCCGTGGAAATACATGAAGATAAGAAGAGGATTTTGACACGAGAATGTAAATGAAAACAAAAATGAGAATGTAGGAATGAGGAGGGTATATATAAGCAAGGAGAAGAGGTAAATAACTTTTTTTTTTTTGCATTAATTAATGTAAACATGTCATGTAACACTGTACCTCTCCACCATCCCCTCTCTACACGTCCTCTTCCCTCTCTATAACTTTGTGTACTAACCTAGGGTGTATAGGGTGTTTAGGTGGTGTTTAGGCACTAACTTTGGTTATATTATATTATATATACATAGATATATGTATGTATGTATATAAATGTGTATAAATAGTCATATCATGAATGTAATGCATATATTATTAAGTATTTGTGTATGTATACATGTATATGAATGTATATTATTTACAAATTCGATCAAACACTAGTTTATAAGTGTGTGCATGTTTAAAATAAATGTGCACAATGTTTTCCAATAACTTTTCGGTGCCGAAAAGTAGAAAATTCAAAAAATGGTTTTCAGTCACATTTTCTATTTTTATTTGAACTAATTATTTTTTAAAAAAAATTGAAAATTTGTTTTATAATCATTTTTTATTATTTTAAAGAGTTATATATTTTAATTATAAAACCTATTATTTTAATATTTAAATTTATTAAATATTCGTAAATCAAGGCTGTAAAATTCTGGGTCGTTACAACATAGGTACATCGTTAATAATCAGCAGTATGTTGTTTACTTATAATTTTAGAAATATATATGTACCCTTTAATGTACTTTCTTATTGACACGCACTTCCTCTGCATTTTTACTGAATATTCGATATTTATATCAAAATAGTTATCGAATTTTGATGCTTATAAAATGATACTTTCGTATCATTCATTGAATCATATCCAAAAGATCCACAATATCAATACCCCTCCCACGGACTTCAAGATACTTGGGTTGTTATATACAAACAGTCCATTCTAAGTCATTATTTACAATTTTCCATTTCAAAACATATGTACCAAAATACAAAGTCATGCCAAGTGATAATTTTAAGAGTAAAATTTGAAGCATCTTGAGCACATTAAATGACGAATCTGTTATGTTAATTTGAAAATTGAAAATTATGAATTTATTCTTATCAACGTTGCTCACTATATTCCAACTGCATTTATCTTTCTCGTGAAGACACATTTGTGGTCGATGAATCATATTTATTTGGGTACAACTATCAAATCACATTTTAATAATGTACTTGGAATCCTTTTTGATTTATGCATCATACTATATGGATGGGTCAATACTCTTAATGGTTTAATTGACCACCAATGATTATTTATTCTTGACATTGATAAGAAGCTCATAGTTTCGCTTCAATGTTCAAGAATATTTATTAGACATTCTAATGCATAGTGTTCATTTAGGTTTGGATAATTTCATTTCATTAGTCATAATCGGTTTTATACTTGGATCGTATCCAAATCTGTTTTACTACCAATAATTTCAAAACAAAATAACTTTGCCATAAAGTTGGTATTTCTTGAAATAATAATTGTTTCTTAGTGCTATTGAATAGGTATTCACAAATATTTTATGAATCACCTTATGTAAAATTGGTTAATTTTAGTTACAAAACTTAAGTTCGAATAAATTAGTTATCCAATGACAGTCGTTTCCAAACTCCGTTTGGGGTGATTCATACAAGATCCCTCACGTACAATTATTATGTACGGCCTTTCGACTTGCATAGTCTGCTAATTCCTTTGCCCATGATATGTTTGTGTTTCTTATAAACCCTTATCTCGTATGATTTTGTAAACCATTTTTTAGAAGAAATTAATTGCAACCCCGTGTACCACTCCAAAGCACATGACCTTACAGATTGAAGTTAACTCAATTTCCCTCATAATTAATCGTACTTCGTTCAACAAAGTTTAATGACTCTTTATCAATACATCATTATGTATCTTAGGGTGGAGTGACTTTTGAGATTGAATCTTTATTCATTTTTAGATACGTTCAGAACTCTTCTAATATGCTTACCTATTCGATCAAATTGAACCATTCTACTTTCTATCATGCATTATTTTATTTACTTCGGTTTTATACTCTATGAACTCATTATTATGACATCACATGTGTGACATATTATAACGACCCAAAATTTTGGTTATCTGAAATTAGAATATTTAGTTGGTTTTAAATATTTAAAAGTTAATTTTATAGATTTAATAAATTGAATTTCAAATATAACGATTATTTGGATAATTTATTTGTTGAATTTAATAATAGGAAATCGTTTAAATAATTTAAATATTAGATTTATTTGAAACAAAAATGATTTAAAGGCTTATTAAATTTGTACAAATAAGAATGAAGGAAATAAAACTTTTAAATTGAATTTGAAAGTGATTTACTTGATTTTGAAAATAACTCGTTTTAATTAACATATAAAAATAGAATCGGAGGCACAACCTCGGATTTTAAGGACGCTAGTGTCATTGGTCCGCAATAATGAATTATATTACACCATTAAATTTCGTAGCGATCAGATGCACCGTTTGGTCATATAGGATAGAAAAGCAGTGAAATTAATATTAAAATTTTAATATTATAATTGGGTTCAAAAAGCAATCTTCTCCATACGATCGAATTTGGTCTCGAAACTTGTTCCACTGTGTTCGAATAGGAGTGTAACATTAGGAATGCCAGGCAGCATGCCTCGAAAGGATTCTGTAATTACATACTTAGATATTTTGAATTGAAATAATATATTTTCATTGATTAAACCATACAGCCACTATTCCTTCATTTTAGCCGACCTACCATTCATAGCCACCCTACCTATGTTCTACCCACCTCTTTCTTTTTAAATGCTTTCCCACTCTTCATTTTTTTTAAACGCAGTAAAAAAAGTGAAATTTTAAAAATCAAAATCAATAAAAATACAAAACAATAAAACTGAAACAAAATTTAAAATTCATGTTCGAGTGGGATCTAGCTCTTGGCTGAGTGTTGGAGGACGCAGAAATGCATTTGGGTGATCGACCATGATGTCGTAAATAAGTTGAGCTAGGTTTTTATTTGTTGTTAGATTTATTTGTCGATTTCTAAACTATGTTCGGATTTGGCTTCTTGAGGCAAAGGAGAGTCGACGCCTATAATTTGGTACGGTCCGGTCAGTTTTTGGTGGGAGCGGCACACATACAAATGGTAGTGGAAGGAGCAGGTCATGAATCGTAGGGGGCATGGAGGCTTTGATTTTTGGGTTCCAATGGGTGGAGATTTCAACGAGGAGATCATCGATGCAATCGGGTTTGGATCCGTCGAGTGGTTTATCATATCCTTGGTTATTCATGCATGGTGTGGGAGGAGGACGTATTAACGTGCATTTAGAGAAGAATGGAAGGGGAAGCGAGTCAGATTGCGTGTTGGGCTGGGTTGAGTGTGTAGGTAATGAAATTTAAAGTGTGATCAAGTAATATAAATTGTTTTAATAAATTCCAACTCTTATAAATTTCATAACTCCTTTGTTTTAGGCCCAAATCCAACACGATCAGTCGCGTTGGATTTGTATTAACGAAATTTTCAACATGGGATTGGATTGACTAAACTTAGAGGTTCTAGAATTTTTAGCTAAATTCAAATGCAATTCGAATTTAGTCAAAATCAGAGAATGTAAGCGACAACTGGAATCAAGGTGGGTTAATCTCACCTTTTGGATAATAGTATGATTTATAATTAACAAAAATGGTTGAGTGATTGTTCAGGTAAATTATTATGTTTATTAATCGATTAGGATATATTCCTGCCATTGGAACGGATAAGACACTATATGCCCTGCATAATAGCGGATGACCTTTTTTATTGCTATATCATGCCTTGAAGCGGTGATTATATTTTTGCGATTATATAATATCTGTGATTGCAGGGAAACAAGTTAGGGGGATGCAACTTGATTCCTCAAAATGTTGATTTTAATTTCATATATAGTGATATATGATGTGTTGGAATAATCTGTGATAGATTATGATGTGATTTGAATTTATTGGATGTTATTGTAGCACTGGCCTTAATTTTAGTATTGTAAATACCATAAATAATATTTTTGAATTTAAAAAGGAAATTCAAAGGTGATTTTGGAAATGAAGATATTTATATTCAATTTTGGGATTATTTAAAAAGGAATTGATTTGGATAAAATAAACGATTGGACTTTGGATATTTATTTACCTATTTCGTAGAATGGTTTCAAATAGAGAATTTAAAATTGAGGATTTTAAAATAATGGATTTTTAAATGAGATTCTTAAAATACGAAATGGAAGTAGAAATCGAGATTTGAAATATTTTAGAACATAGTTTGGATTATTTAAGAAATAGTGGATTTTAATAATATGAACCTATTATAAAACTGCAAATGAGTTTATGAAATTTGTAAACGATGTTTATAAATAAGTGGAAAGTTTATCATTTGATAAATTTGAAAATATAAATTCATAATGTGAATTTGAAAATGAGATATGGAAATCGGTTTAGAAAAAAATAGTAAATTTTATTCTGGAATTTTGGAATAGTTATGAAATTAGAAATGTAAATCGATTTTTGATAAATCGAGTGGAATTTATAAGTACAAAAAAATGGGTATGTTGAATTTTAAAAATGGTTTTTAACAATAAGTTAAGATTTATTTTTAGAATAGGATTTTTATTTATTAAAATATGTTGTTTTAAAAAGTATTAATTGGAGTAAAATATTTTAGAAAGTTAGTTATATAAATATTTAAATTTGTTGAAATGAATTCTAAGTTTTATAAACAAGTTTTGTAAATCGATTAGAAATTTTATAAAAGAGTTGTAATTAGTTATTAACGTTTATTTTAAAAGTGTTTTGTTATTTTAAATAATTATTTAACCATGTTTTTGATATATATATATATATATATATATATATATATATATATATAGTTTAAGAATAAGTGATTGCAATTTATTTGTAAATGCTCTCGAGATTTGTGAACCGCGTTTTATTTAATGGATGTGATTTTATAGAGAAAATCTTGTAATTGAATTCAGGAACTTAAGAAAATTTAAGATAAGAAAATTTGGTATGGGAACTTCGAAAATGAATCTGAATTCATTAAAGGTGTTATAAATTGTTAGTTGGATTAAAATAAGTATAATTGATAATATTTTCGAAATTGTAAAGGGAATTAATAAAAATTCTGGAGATTTATGAGATAAGTACGGAATATTTTCTAAGTATGGATATTAGAATTGATTTTGGGAAAATAGACTTATAATATTTTCTAATGTATTGGAATTAAAGGTTTGGGAGATATTTTAGCGACGAAATGATTTATATAGAAATACTTTTCTAAGTAATGAATTATAAGTTGGATTTGGACTTATTTTTATGTGTTGATATGGGTCAAAATATCCTGTTATGGATTTAAGTATTTGAAATCATTTTGAAATATTGGAATATTGAAAGTGATTTGAATGTATATCTTTGTATAGATATTTTGAAATAAATGTTTTGAAAGATTTATAATATGACCTAGTGGTTGCTTATGTGTGTAATTTGATATTTAAATAACCGACTATCAAATTTAGCAATTTCATCGATCATTTCGAAGAGACTGGGATCGGATTTACTTACCCGAAAACCACTTTGACCTGATTTGAGCATTGCAAATTGTGATATCATGAAGATAACGAAGATGGAGTTTTTAACATCCCAAAATTTAAGCTATAATAATTAATTAACGAATTAATTAAATAATAAAATAAGTTTGTGAAATAATCTGAATTGAGCCATGGGAGTTGCACCATTATGTCCGTGGTAATTTTCTGATCAATTTCCATATATAACTTGTCGAATTTCGACTCAGTATGGAGAAGATATGAGTAAAATACGAAAACTGAAATTAAAATGGAAAAAAAATAGGGCTAGGTCAACCCAAGCCTAGCTCAGGTCGACCCTAGGGTTGACCCCCATATACATAGGTCGATCTATAGATCGACCCTCACTAAAGCAAGGTCGAGCCACATATTCTTTTGGACGTTATTTCATCCAGGTTTGTTTGAACACGTCATATTTTGATTTTTCTTCAATCCTGTGCGTTCTTGCTTTCATACGATGGTCCTTAGCAAGCCTATGACGTGGTTGCACCGGATTTAATCTTCAAATCCAACGGCCTGAGATCCCTAGCTACACTATAAGTAAGACCATAGCGCTAGCTATTTTTCTCATTCAGATTTTCTCCCAATTGGGATCATTACCTGAGGTTGGACCCTAAAAAGAAATTTTTTCTTGGGAGGAGATCTTTTAAATAAAAATATTTTACGCCCTAGAAGTGGACCCGGGAAGGCCAAGGAAAAAAGCTAAGGACCACTAGTGAGTGCTTTGTAATTATTTTAGTTTTCTAAGTAATTTAAAATAATAGAGTTCTGAATAGTTATAGTTTTTTCGCAATATTGAGACAGTAAAGTAATTTTTAGAAGTTCTTTTCAATCTATTTTATTCAGCTATTTGATACAGCTATTTTATTCGGTTATTTACAGTTATTTACAGTTATTTACATTTTATTTACATCTGTTTTACGTTAGAATTTAGTCTATAAATGATAGTTTCTTTTTATCCCTTTTTACGCAAATAAAATATTAAAAAGAGAAGAATTCGCAAATATGGAATAAAATATAAGAACAGCAAAAATTATAGAAAGTATATGTCAAATAAGAAGAACTGTAATAAAAAGAAGATAGACTGAAGTAAGTAAATTTGAGATATTTGCAAGTATAATAACAACAAGTGATTATAACTAAAAAAGAAAATAGAAGAATAACAGAAGAGGCTTATTTCATAACTTAGATCTAGATTATGTCAATAAGCAAAAGAACAATTATATCACACAAGTTATAATTAGAAAATAAAGAGATAATAGAAAAGGCTTATTTTAAAACATAGATTGAATTAATAAGCAAACATAACATAAATAACAAAAGAGGCTTATTTTAAAACTTACACTAAGTTAATAAGCAAACATAGAAGAAGGGCCCACAACAAAAGGATTCCCTTTCAATCAGGAACTGATTGTCTCACAACAGATTAGATGAGGCTGGGACAAGCTTATGCTAATTACGGTAAATAAGTGGCTAATAGATAGAGGTTCAAATTTAGGGATTTGGGCAAGAGGCGCAAACTAGAATTTTTTGTTAAGACCAGTGCCGGCAGCATTTTCTTTCAGATTAGGACTGATGGTCTTACAATACTTTAGGTGAGGCTAGGCAGCATCCCTTTCAGACGAGGACTGATGGTCTCACAACAGATTAGGTGAGGCTGGGCACGCTTATGCTGATTAGGGTAAATAAAAGGTCACAGTAGGGAGCGACAGTTAGTGTGTACCGACGATGACCGAGTATGCGACAACAATTAGGGATAATTATTCGCTACTGCGTTTCAAGTGCTAAACAGATGTCTTTTGCTGTTGGACCAACAGAATTGGACCAACTCACAATGGCACAACAGACATAGAAGGCCGATCAATGAGTAGAACTAGGATTTCAGTCTAATTAAAATAGGATTAGGATTTCAGCCTAATCACAACAGTTTAAGACAAGTGAAAACAATGTAAACAGTCTAGCAATCAAAGCAAATAGTCTAACAGATTCAGAAACCGTATTTTATACTAGTTTTGTCTTTCCTTTATTTTCTTTTAGACTAGATTCGGATTTCTTGGAGATACATTCCCGAAGTTCTTCATGTATTCTTCTCCTTTTCATTTTCCATTTCATTTGGCTTTTGATGTACCTGTACTTTATGAGAGTGATGATTTTTATTGTTTATGTACGCTGATGATGTGACTAAAATTGTATTTTTCACAAGACATGCATATTTCTGTTTTGAAATGAAGTTTAATTTTAAATGTCTAGTTATTATTTAAATGTTTCCACTGTTTTTATTTATTTTTCTTGTGAATCTTAGTCTCTTTGATGCTTTAGCTATACCT
This sequence comes from Allium cepa, assembly GCA_030765085.1. Taxonomy (NCBI): domain Eukaryota; kingdom Viridiplantae; phylum Streptophyta; class Magnoliopsida; order Asparagales; family Amaryllidaceae; genus Allium; species Allium cepa. Next base: position 468,785,845 of record CM060935.1, read on the forward strand.
ATAATGCACCACATTTTTTAATGTGCCCTTTTTGGGTCACTAAAGGGTGTGGGGTATTTGACTTGGTATTAGAGCCTAAGCTTATAGGATGTAAAAACTTGTTTTAAAAGTAATGTATTTTTAAAAAAGTAACATATCTTCTAACTTAAAGTGCTTTTCTAAAAGAAATCTTATTATAGAAATGGTTTTTAAGTACAAGAGAGTTTTTATAAAAGTCCCCTCAATGTCTAGTTTAACCTTCTTTCGATTCTTTCCAGCCTAAATTTCTTTTCTTTGCATGGTATGGGAGATGCTGTAAATCTTCCAAAGGATGTCCAAGCCACTGCCTTGTTTCGTAGATACCACCAAGTATAGCACCAAAGGTGCAAAGGTAAGCGCCCAATGTAGCACCGGCTGGTGGAGATCCCGTTTATCCGCCTGCACTAGCCAATTTTTGTAAGCTATGCAAGAACTTTGCTAGTCTAGGAGGCTGAACGTTTTCTGGCATGGAGGATTTTGTGGGAGCGATGTATGAGTCACTTGTGGAAATGACTCTCATATCAGATGTTACTAAATAAGAAGAGGTTAAGGAGGTTCCTAAATCAAAAAACTCTAAGAAGCAGTGGTGGAAGAATAAGAAGGACAAGAAGAAAGGAGGAGGACCTCGAAAGTGATGGATCAAGAAAGGCGAGAAATGTCATAGTTGTGGATTGGTTGGGCATTTCACGAAGGATTGTAAGGACACAATGAAGGGGAGGTGTTATAATTATGGGCAGCCTGGGAACCTTAGTAGAGTTGTCCTCAGAGGACAGGGCAGAGAGCAGGCACACCTAAGTGCAAGTACAGGCTTTGGATGTAGCACCTTCTAGTGGACCAGATCGAGGTAGGAAATTCTCTGTAGAAGGTTTGATCTTTATTTTGGATTTTCCTATTCGGACTCTTTTGACTCTGGAGCATCGCATTCTTTCATTTCTATTTCCTTAGTTGATTGTTTGCACTTAGATATTTCTCTAGTAATAAACCCTATAGGTGTTTCAAATCTCATAGGAGGATCGACACATTTATCCATGATTTGTAAGTGTTTGAAATTTTTTATACTCGCCAGAATTTGACTGTGATGCCTATATACTGGGATGTTTAGGATATGGGATGATTTTGGGGATGGACTAGCTATCCACTTATGGTGGGATATTAGTCTGCAAGAGGAGAGTCGTTAGACTAGAGACAAGTAGCGGAAGAACTCTCGACGTTTCTTGCAATCCACAGGGTTCGGTCATGTTGAACTTCCTTTACTCCCATGATTCATCACTAAGAGAGTTAGATTCAGTTCCAGTCGCTAGAGACTTCCTATACGTTTTTGAGAAGGTTAGGGGACTACCTCCGTAAGAGAGAGATCGACTTTTGGATCTATCTAAATGACAATGCTAAGCCAATGGCATTTCCCTTGAGACATATGGCTCCTATGGAGAGAAAGGAGTTAAGCAAGTAGATTGGTGAGCTATTGCAAAAAGGCTTCATTAGAAGGAGCATATCCAAGTGGGGAGCACGGTCGTCTTCGCTACATATGCGGATGGTTCCCTTCGAGTTTGTGTAGACTATAGAGAGTTGAATCAGCTCACAAAGAAGAACCATTACCCACTTCCTAGGATAGACGATCTTTTCAATCAGTTGGTTGGTTCTTCAGTATTTTCTCAACTTGATTTAGCCACTGGATTTCATCAGCTTAGGATTGCTAATGATGACATCGATAAGACAACATTTAGCATACCCGATTGATTATTTGAGTGGTTGGTTATGCCATTTGGGCTAACAAATGCCCCAGCCTATTTTGAAGATTTGGTGAGTCTAGTTTTTGAGATGTCCTAAATAAATTCATTGTAGTATTTGTGGATGACATTTTGGTATTTTCCAAGAGTATGGAAGAGCATATTATTTATCTTGAGGAGGTTCTTCGAACACTTTGTGTTCATCTTGAAAGAAAAATTCTCGAAGTGTCACTTTTGGTGTGAGGAGGTGCGTTTCTTGGGGCATGTGGTCTCAAGATAGATTTTAGCTGTGGATCCTGCTAAGATAGTAGCAGTACAGAATTGGAAAGCCCCCAAGAATGCTACCGAAGTAAGAAACTTCCTAGATTTGACTGGCTATTATAAGATGTTTATCGGAGATTTGCTAAGATTTCAACACTGCTTACTCACCTCACCAAGAAGAATACGACATTCATGTGGGACGTAGATTGTGAGGATTCCTTCACGATGCTGAAGAGGGCCCTTACTAGTGCACTAATGTTAGTTTTAACCAATGGAGTAAAGCCTTTTACAGTATAAACTAATGCATGTGGGACGGGTCTTGGAGTAGTATTAATGCAAGAAGGGAGGGTAATACGTCATGGAAGTAGAAAGTTGAGAACTCTTGAGAAGAACTACCCCACCTATGGTCTGGAGTTAGTTGCTATTATTTTCGTGCTCAAGTCTTAGAGACATTACTTGCTAGGAGAGAGGTTCGAGCTTTTCACCGATCATAAATGATTGAAGTACCTATTCTCACAAAAGGATTTAAACATGAAGCGGCAGTGTTGGATGGAGTTTCTAGCATCTTATGACTTTGAGATAGCTTACACCCCTGGTAAAGGGAACGTGGTTGCAGATGCGTTAAGCAGAAAGAGAGTAAGCTTAGTCCAATGTTCGTGGAGTGGAAAATCCTAGAATTTATTTCCATCTTTGATTTTAAGCCCTCTACATACATTACACTTGGATTATTGGCAGCACTTGAGGTTAAACCAACCTTCATAGATCATATTGGCTCAAGGCAGTGAGAGGATTTAGAGTTTATGGATATTTTGGATAAGACTAGCAGAGAAGAGGAATCTAGAAATATCTAATGTTATTCCATTGGTAGTAAAGGGTGGCTAAGGAGAGATGGAAGAATTTTTGCCCCTCACACTAGTGCTTTGATGAAAGAAGTTCTAACAGAAGCACACCGTTCTCGACCAGGTGGTGATAAGATGTATAGGAACATGAAGAGAGTGTTTTATTGGAGCGACATGAAGAAGGATGTGGCAGAGAGCTAAGTGTCTTGTGTGCCCAAGAGTTAAGGTGGAACAGCAAAAGCCCGGTGGATTGCTTCAACCATCTAATGTACCCGAATGGAAATGGGATAGTGTTTCGATGGACTTCATAGATGGTTTACCCTGATCTAGGAAGGGGAATAGCAGTATTTGGGTGATTGTAGATCGTTTGACTAAGAACGCCCACTTCATTCCGGTCAAGATTAAGAGAACAGCACCTTATTTGTCATCCTTATATATTCGTGAGATAGTCCGCCTTCATGGAGTTACCTCTAGCATAGTGTGTGGCAGAGACCCTATATTTACTAGTGAGTATTGGAGAAGCTTGCAAGAAGCTTTAGTATACAACTTAGATTGAGTACGGTCTATCTCCTCCAGACAGATGGCCAAACGAAAAGAGTTAATAAAGTTCTTGAGGATTTGAGGAGGACGTGCATTCTTGATTTTGGAGGAACTTGGGAGGAGCATCTTCCTTTAGTGGAGTTCGCATATAGTAATAGTTTTCAGGCTAGCATTGGGATGACAACTATTGAAGCTCTTTAAGAAAGGCCTTGGAAGTCGCCTTCGTGTTGGTTGTAGTCTACAGAGAGATTGCTACTAAATACCAACATGGTTAGAGAGACTTCGGAAAAGATTAATTTGATTAGAAGGAGAATGAAAATGGCCCAAGATAGACAGAAATCCTATGCAGATAAGCGGGGAAGCAATATTCAATTTGAGATATGAGACTTAGTTTTCATTAAGGTATCTCTGCTAAGAAAGGTAGTGAGATTTGGATCAAGTGGGAAACTTGCTCCCATATTCATAGGACCATTCCCCATCGTGGAAAGGATAGGGAAGATGCATATCGGATAAAGCAACCAAAGAGGCTCGTGAGAGTTCATGATGTTTTTCATGTTTCACACTTACATGATTTAGCAGAGGTAGTGGAACCTAGTCAACTTGAGGTAGTTGAAGTGGAGCATCAGTTCATTGCATTCCTACCAAGATCGTTGGACATAATATCAAGAAGCTTAGGGATACGGAAGTACATTTGGTTAAGGTGCAGTGGGAAGACAACATTGAGGACGCTACGTAGGAGGTTGAGGAGAAAATAATACCTCTTATCTACCCTTTTCGACGATACGTCTTAAATTTCCCATTTCCATCTTTATTTTTGAATAGGTTCTTTTCCTTAGTATCCTTTAGGAGAGTAGATCTTAGAATTTAACCTATGGATGGTAGGACTAAATGTTAACATGTTACTAGAACATATTATGCATGTTGGATGCTAATGGTTGCAAATGTTTGCTAGTAGGTGCCAATGGACGCATATGTATACACTAGGCACTATTATCTCTTAGGGATCGGACTAACTAGGCCATTAAGACATATGCATATGGATGTGCGTGCATTTGCATTTTTATTTTATTCCATGGTTGCTATAAATGGACGATTATCATATGATCGTTGCTTTTGGATGACGATTTCAGTACGCATACAGAACTATTGGTTATCATTAGGGAATTTGCATTCATTTGGATACATGGCACGGACATGATTGCATAAAAAGGAGGTCGACTGAATCAGTAGACCACTTAAACTTTTGCATTAGTTAAGGACATTGACACTACACTATTACATATAACATAAGTTGCATTAGACAACTTAAAGACAATGGATGTAATGAATGGTGGTTGAATATTTGGTTGTAGAATTTAGATGAAAATATTTATTTCATTTTTGTATCCTGGAGATTTCAAGGACGAAATCCTTTAAGGAGGGGAGAACATAACAACCCAAAATTTGAGCTATAATAATTAATTAACGAATTAATTAAATAATAAAATAAGTTTGTGAAATTATCGGAATTGGGCCGTGGGAGTTGCACCACGTGTCCATAGTAATTTTCGGGCCAATTTCCATATATAAGATGCCGGAATTCGAGTTAGTATGGAGAAGATACGAGAGAAATGTGAAATCAGAAATTAAAAAAAAAAAATTGATAAATAGGGATAGGTCGACCCAAGCCTAGCTCAGGTCGACCCTAGAGTCGACCCATATATACTTAGGTTGACCTATAGGTTGACCTACACTAAAGCAAGGTCGACCCGCCTATTCTTTTGGACCATATTTTATCTAGGTTTGTTCGAACACATCTTATTTTGATTTTTATTCAATCCTGTGCATCCGTGCTTCCATCCGACGGTTCCTAGTGACCCTATGACATGGTTGCACTAGATTTAATCTTCAAATCCAACGGCTTGAGACCCTAAGCTATACTACAAATTAGACCCTAGGGCTAGCTATTTTTTCATTCGAATTTTCTTCCAATTGGGTTCATTGCCTGAGGCGTGACCCTAAAATGAATTTTTTTTCTTTGGTGAAGATCTTTTTAATAAAAATATTCATCAGACAAGCAATAGAGCTAAGGACCACAAGTGAGTTTTTTGTAATTATTTTAGAATTTTAAGTAATTTAAAATAATAGAGTTCTCAATAGTTGTAGTTTTTCAGCAATTTTGAGACAGTTTTTATAAAATTTATTTATAGTTAACTTTTAAGTAAATTTCAGAAGTTCTTTTCATTCTATTTTATTCAACTATTTTATTCGGTTATTTACAATTATTTACATTTTATTTACATCTGCTTTACGTTATAATTTAGTTTGCAAATGTTAGTTTCATTTTATTCCTTTTTACATGAATAAAATATTAAAAAGAGAAGAATTCACTAATGTGGACCAAAATATAAGAACATTAAATTTACAGAAAATAGATGTAAAATAAAAAGAACCATAATAAAAAGAAGATAGACTGAAATAGGTAGATTTGAGATATTTGCAAGCATAATTATAACAAGTGATTATAACTAAAAAAAGAAAATAGAAAAATAACATAAGAGGCTTAATTTATAACTTAGATCTAGTTAAGTCAATAAGCAAAAGAATGGTTATATCACAAAGGTTATAATTAGAAAATAAAGAGATAACAGAACAGGCTTATCTTAAAACTTAGATTAAGTTAATAAGAAAATATAGCAGAAATAACAGAAGAGGCTTATTTTAAAACTTACATTGAGTTAATAAGCAAACATAGAAGAAGGGCCCACACCAATAGCATTCCCTTTCAATCAGGAACTGACTGTCTCACAATAGACTAGGTGAGGCTGGGACACATTTATGCTAATTAGGGTAAATAAGTGGCCAATAGACATGGGCTCAAATCTAGGGATTTGGGCAAGGGGCGCAACTTAGAATTTGTTTGTTAAGACCAGCATCAGCAGCATTCCCTTGCAGACTCGGACTAATGGCCTCACAACACTTTGGTGAGGCTGTCCAACTTCCTTTTCAGACTAGGATTGAGTTCTCACAACAAATTAGGTGATGGTATGCACGTTTATGCTGATTAGGGTGAATAAGAGGTCACAATAGAGAGTGGCAGTTAGTGTGTACCAACGATGACTGAGCATGCGGCATCAATTAGGGTAAATAATTCGCCATTGCATTCCAAGCGCTAAACAGGTCTCCTTTGCTGTGGGACCAACAAGATTGGACCAGCTCACAGTGGCACAACAGAGATAAAAAGCCGATCAACGGGTACAATTAGAATTTCAGCCTAATTAAAATAGGACTAGGATTTCAGCCTAATCACAGTAGTTTAAGACAAGTGCAAACAATCCAATAGTCTAGAAATCAAAGCAAATGGTCTTATAAAAACAGAAACAATATTTTGTCCAAGTTTTATATTTCTTTTATTTTCTTTTAAACTAGAGTTATTGCTTAGTCTATTATCTTTATATTGTTTAGAAATGCTAGTAATTACTTTCACTCACCAGACTTATTATCCGACCCACTCCTTTATTTCTCTTTTCCCCCATATGCCAGCAGAGGCAAGGACATCATATTGAGATATCTTGGAGATACATTCCCGGAGTTCTTCATGTATTCTTCTTCTTTTCATTTTCCATTTCATTTGGATTTTAATGTACTGGTACTTTATGAGAGGGATGAGTTTTATTGTTTATGTACTCAGATGATGCGATTGAGATTTTATTTTCCACGAGACATGTGTATTTGGTTTTTAAGACATTTTCTATTTTAAGATGAAGTTTAATTTTATGTCTAGTTATAATTTAAATCTTTCCGCTATTTTTATTTGTTTGTCCTACGAATCTTAGTCTCTGTGATGCTTTAGCTATACCTATAACGCACCATATCTTTTAGTGCGCCTTTTTGGGTATACTAAGAGGTGCGGGGTGTTTCAGAGTTCTTGGAGATTCGGTTTGTTTAGTCCTAGAGCAACTTGTATGGACGAATGCAAACATTGCATTGTTGCTTAGAAGGCAGTGGTTAGAATTCCCAGTGGAATTGCTATTCATAAAGGTAAAACGCAGGCTCAAGCCTCATCAACCGGAAATGACTGAAAATCAGGGGAGATGTAGTAAGGCTAAGTGGGTTGCACCCATTAGGGTATGTTGTCACCTTTCTAGATTACCCTACATATACGTATTTATGCATTGGTTGTGGGTGAGATCTCAACCGGAGTGATGACATATTTGCTACTATCCAGTAAGGGGTAGACCAGTCTTGTTTTGGCATGGATCGATAGGTTCGATCTCGGTACATTTTCTAGACGTGTACCGTGATAGGTGGTGCCACAATGCCCAGTCATAATATGCAATCCATTCTCTCATAAGCGCCGTACCGTTTTGATTTGCCCAACTATGTTGAAATGTGAGATGCAAGCATTTCAGTTATTTTAATAAGTATTTATAATCAGTCACTATTATAATATCACATGATATTTATATGAAAATGGTTTAGTTATCGTAAGGTAAAAAATCGTCGTTTTCATGTATGGCGTGGTCTTACGAGATACCCTTTGATTTCAAAGATTTTCTTATAACTTAAAAATCTAATTGGGTGTGTTTTCTCACGCTGGTTTTCTAGACCGATTCGGGTGTTATTTTATTATAATGCTCTGGTTAGATTCAGTTTATTACAGATTAGTTTGGATACTTGGAGCTTCAAGAGACGAGTTGGAGGCCCAAAGACGTACTCATGTAGATGGTTATATTTTCCACTGTATTCATTGTAGTGTTAACAAAAATTGTGAGGACAAATTGTTAAAACTGTCTAAGTTGAAATAGGTTAGTATACTCTGATAAATGTTTTTATACACACACACACACACACACACACACACATATATATATATATATGTATACATATACATATTACCTTTTTGTTTCCTTGTAATGACTTGTGATATATTATAGATTATTCGTTCTGCTATGAGATTCTTTATTGTTTAGTTTTCTTCTTATCTTCTTTTTTCTTCTTTTCCCCTAACCATCGGGTTTTCCGACATTCGATTTCTCAGCATGTGATACAGTGGACGTATTAATATTGATTTTTGAGGGTCAAAAATCTCGACCGTCACACATATACACATGTTATGTTTGTGATAATTGATCAATGAATACAACAGAGTATGTGGAATCGTTTTGAAATTTTTGATTGCATATATCTATATGTATTAATCCATAGAGTTCAACATAATGCTCCTACTGAATGGCTGCTTTTCCCTTAATTGTCTGAGATATAATTTTCTAGCACCATATGATTCATAATCATAGATTATTTTTCAAAACTATGGCTTAGTCCATAACTCCTAAATTATTGCAAATAAATTTAGATACTTCAGTATTTCCAATGCATCACAAATACCGCTATAGTTATGTTTTATATAGAATATTCAAAATATTCATATTGAAATAAAACTATGTCTATTTTTAGTCAATATTAATAAATAATCATTATTTCACAAATAATGTTTGGTATGTTTTAAGAAAATAATTTTTTTAACTTGATGCGAGCAATAAGTGTTATATGGCATGCTCTCACAATTTCTACTAATACCATAATACCTATGAAATATATAGCTCCATTCAACTACTTAATATGGGCTATTTATTTCTTTTATTGTAATGGTTTACATTCAAGAATTTTTAGATCAAGCAACTTAAATGAAAAGAAAAAAAATTTCATAGAAAACAATTTTCTATATGAAAATACATTTGAAATAAATATCATACTTCTTATAAAGTATCTATTACTATTTTGCAATTTTCATTTTTGATGTTTCTTTGTGACGTAGAAATGACCATTCATTCTATTCATCCCAACTATACCTTAAGTTACATCTATCCTCGTAAATTCATTTTTCTTTCAAAAGGAAATGCTTATTATAATATCGTAATGAACATTTACAATTGTGCATTTGATCATCCCGAACATTTATGGATATTAAATATTATAAATTGATCAAAGTGACATTTCAAAGATTGAGTTCTTACACCTATCTTGTAGCGTTCGATCGAATGATACATTTAACATGACGAGATAATTATTGTAATCAATCATGTTGACTATATGATATCTCATTATAGTATAATTGCTTATTTCGAATGAACCAATTTCATTGGGGTCTCGTACATTACAAATTGCGACCGTTTACCATATCGTACATGGATTAAATATCCATATTCAAGTGTTGCTTTTAGAGTTTGAAACTCATAGAGGACAACATATAGCGTCAGGAAAATAAATAGAAGTGACCAATTACGAATGTATTTAGTAGTTATAAAATTAGGCACTTGCATTGGTATTGAAATAATAACACTCTAAAAATATTTATTAATAAGTATATCTTATATTTCTTTTGTCAATATTAATTCAGTTCATTTGTATATTTAATTGATAAACATTTTATTAATTATATTAATGGCACAAATTTGTTAATATATATTATTATAACTTTACATAGCAAAGGTTCTTACAATAATAGAAAAGTTAAATATATATTACCATTTCATTTATCTAATAAGGTTTCCACTGGATTTTTATATTTATCAAAATTCTAAGAAAAACATAGAAATCATTAGATCTCTAGTGGGTGTTAGGACTCGCTTGCCTTAGGATTCTAAGCTTGAGAAATATCAACGAATTATAGGCCGCAAGCGATGGGTAACACTTTACCGGTTGTATCAAATACAACTCCAAACCTATGGTATTTGTACTAATCTCATTTCAACCTTGATTTTGCTCAATAAATCGAAGGAGATTATTCACCGTACCTAACATTTCATGATGACCTAAGTATGATATTTGCACATTGAGTTTGCTCAACAAATACATATAGCTATCTTACCTCGTCTATTCACGTCACGTAACATCCCTATTCTGAGTTTGCTCAATAAAAAGAGAGTATGTAAGTAATTTATTAATATATAAATGGTAGAGAATGACAATTGTATTAAAGATTCATAATCTTTAATATATTTAATTAAGTTGTATCAACTTATGGGATAACACATTTTTTATGAAATACCCTAGTGATTCAGGTGTTGAATGTGTAAGAAATCATGGTATATGTACTATACGTATGTATTTATTCCATTAGTTTATTTTGGGTTTCTTACTATTCCACTTTTGTTTTATACATTCACATTATGTCAGTTTAATTATTTTATAACTTTTATAACTTAGTTAAATTATATAATAGTCTTACATCCATTACATCTTATTTAATTAATTAAAATTTAAATTAATTTTATGTACCTTAGTCAAAGACATTACACTAGAAAAGTCATTTCGCAATGGAAAAATAATTTCGCTATGAACCAGAGCCATGGCGAAATAGGCAATGGTTACTAATTTAATTTACATTTTTAAATGGAAAAAACTTGCATGGTACAATATTCAAAGCAACAATATAACAATATAAAGTTTAGAAAGAAAATATTAGTACAACCAGACAACATATATCACGTACTTAGATCAACATTGTTACAATTTCTACAAAACCAAAAAAAACAATTTGAAACATAAGCTACATCTGCATTGTCATCTTAATTTCGCTAAGCTGAATTCATTTCCAAGTCAACATTTTCTTAACACCATATTGCATTCTGCACTTTAGAATATGAATAAACATAAGCATGTATTGTAAAGCATTAGCACATTTGAATAAATCGTATGAAAATGCATATGAAGCGGGGTAAATATGAGTTATCAAAAACTTATAACCTCTTTTGAGAAATTGGAGCAAGTTTTCTTGTTCTTCTTCTAGTCCAAGAAACCTTAGAAGTTCTTTATTAGACTAAAATTAAGTTTTGAATACACCATTACAAATGATAACTATCCATAAGATGACTACTAACAATCCGACCTGTTCACTGCACTCTCTCTCCTGTTTTTCCACTGAGCGAATGAGCAGCGCAACCAGGTAAGGTAGCGACTAGCCACGGGGTTGGTCTGGGCGAATAAAATGGTGAAGTTTTCACAGGTATAGGTTTATAACGGTGAAGGCTTCACTGTTATAAACCTATACTGGCAAAAACTTCACCATTATAAACTTATAACCTACTCCCTTGCCCAGCCGCTACAACTCTTTCTTATTTTCCTCTATTTCCAACAAAAACCATTTCCATCCTTCACCAAAATCACGAATTTTCGCCTCCAACAATCCAAATTCGTCAATATATACGTAAAATAAAGCTCATTTTTGAGATCCACACTTGAAGAGATGTCTTGATTTTTAAAAAATTTCGTCAAAAAGTTCATGCATGGAGAAGGCAATAGCAGTGGCGCCGGAGGCGCTGACAGGAGCAGTGAAGAATAGATTGTTGTACCATACGGGCACGAGAAAGGAATAAAAGATCTGCTAGAAGCCACTGAAAATCTCAATAATCAGGACGGGGGCGAAGAAGAAGGCGGTCATCGTGGTCGTGGAGGCCGCATGGGTGGTCGAACGGGCAGGAAGCGCATGGGTGTAAGGCATTTTTCCGCTAGAGTCGCCAAGCTTGATGGATTTTCGGATCTGAACCTTAGCACAGTGAAATTGCCTATGCTTTCTTACTTTCACGTGCTTCTAGAAGGTGAAATACATACCAGCACATAAACGAGTTTGGCTGTAAGTATTTCTTTATATGGTCAAAATAATGGAAATACGTTGTTAGTTTAAATATTAATATCATTTTATTTAACTATAACAGTTGTGAAATATCCATTCACAGATTTCTTTAGCGAACACACTTAAATATTTTCGTGCAAATTTGGCAAATAAGCATATAACCGTAGCATTTTTACATGGGCTTGGATTCCACCATTTCTTATGTAATCTAGTGATCATTTACTTAAAAAACCCATCAATTTATCACTCCGTAATTTAACTTGTTATGCCCATGCAATTTTAGGAATCAACAATGTTATAAAAAGTGATGTGTAGTTGTGCACAGTTATTGCTTTTGGTATAAAACCACTCACACGTTCCACTTTCCTAGCGGTGAGATAGGAATTACACAGCTTGATTTCTCTATGCTTATTGGCATTAGCATTGGAGTGGCCGCTTTTCCATCGCTTCCATACAATGATGCTCGATGGCATGATCCGGTGCTTGTTTATGATCTTCTACCACAATTTGATGCTTCCGCTGCATCATATCAGGCCGGAGGCGCTATCAGAGTCAGCATTATTCGTGTTGCCATGGACAACGTACTTAGTCATTACTTTCCTGATGATGATTTGGAGCTTGCGTGATTATTATTTTTATACGACATGGGTTACTTATTTTTCAACACATCGAGCAGTAGTTTGGCGATCGAGTTTATTGAGGTCGCATCTCATTTGTATTTTAGTGGTTGTGTTCTATATGACTAAGGTACGCCTATTCTTGTGTACCTGTGTCTCGACGTATAGTGCACCATTATAGACGCGCAAGTTTCATTATTTAGCTTCTAGGAGTTATTATAGTACTGGTATTTTGAGTATTCCAGAAATTTTCATTTTGTCACTTTAATTTCAAACGTGCCTACTTTTTTCTCTCGTCTGTCATTTTGGTGCGCGGACAATAGGGGGTCCATGGATATTGAATCCCGTCATGTTTATTCGGTTGCCCACAACCAAATCGATTTGAGGATGTATAGAGACCAGATGATATGACATCGATTTCATGATAGTGTATCGATTGACCTTGATTTTATAGAGATTACTAGGATGCTTGCTGGGCAGAGATTTGTGCTCCTATCTTATCCTTCGGCGTTGCGCGCATATTATTATCTTGGTAAGAGATGTTGGAGATAGTCATACGACTTTGATGCTATTTTCGATGATCCATACCCTCATACCCATTGCTTTATAATTTACCCTTAAGAGCAGCTAGATCTGGCGAGGGCAGGAAGTTGGTGGCCAGTCGAGGCCTATGTTATTACTGGTCCATCATACGTTGAGTTCTGACATAGATTTTACAATGGGTTCGCTGATACCATTAACCATGTAGCAACGATAGAATTAGTCGGTCCATCTGCTATACGCCACGGCATACATCCTTTTATTGTAGAGGATCATACCCAACCCAGTTAGGGTTACCGTGCACCCAATCACGTAGCAGGTGCTTCTCACTTTGGATGGACCATGGCAGTTCCTACCATTGGACCGGACCGTTATGTTGATATGTTTCATCCTTTAGTGCACGGTCAGTACCCGGATATGTTCCAGATACTATACGCTGATCTATACAATATGCTGATGGGGTCAGACATACAGGATATGTAGAGCATATGCGTAGCCTAGACTACTAGTTGGTGAGCTACGTCGGTAAGCAGAGGCAGCAACACGACTGTAGGAACGACTGGAGGAAGAGCGTAAGAGATTTGCTGACATGCAAATGTACTATGAGCATTTAGCTAGCCCGAGCAGTGGTGGAGATGATGATGATGAGAGACATCGTCGACGTCATACACGTCCACGTATAGATGGATGATCTTATGTATTGTATTTCATTTGTGTTTCTACGCTCTTTCTGTACTTATTCTTTTGTTTTGATATATGATATACTTATTGTATTTGGTTTATGTATCTATGTTATTGTCATTCATGTTTCTATGTTGTTGGTGTTATTATTCATGTAATGTGATGTATGATATATCTATTGTTTTAGTTTATGCATCGATGTTATTATTTTTCATGTAATGTGTTGTTAACAACCGTATAGATATTTTCCCAAAAGCATAGATAACCATAACCTAAGAGTACAGACAATTACATTCATTGGCAGCAAGCATACCACTTTCTATAATTACCATGACCTTGCTCTCTTCTTCTCATAATTACCAGTTTTCCATTTTCCGCTTCCCTTCTATATATATATACACATACCAGTTTACATCTACTTCTTCACAATCATTTACTCCATCTTCACAACTATCTACATCTTTCTCACATTCATTTACACCTCACACCGATGCCATCCTAGGCTTCTTCTATTGACTCTGATATAGGAGGCTATGTGCCTTCGAAAAGTCCACGCACCGATGAGTATTGGCTCATCAAGTATCAAGAGCAGCACTACGAGGATATCCGAACCGAATTCCCAGATCTTAGCCAAATAAGACTCCAGGAGGACGTTCAACCTCCATATGAACAACATCCTGTACAACATCCATATGAAAAAGAGACAAGAATTCCTACAAACACACAGGAACGCCGGGAAGTCTGTAATGAACGGATTCAGATGGAGCACGATGTTAACCCTCCTCCATTACTATATTATGTTTTCGGAGTGCCAGTTACGATCATGCAAAGTGGAAACGATATTGGACGACGCCATTACGGATGCCGTAACTTTCCAATGGGTTGTGGTTTATAGGAATAGATTGATGATCCATTCCCTCATCGAGCAGTGGAATATGCAAAAAAACCGGAATAAGAAATGGTCATGCTATGTGACATGCTTAGTGCGTTGGAATTTCAGCGTGGTGGTGGGCATAAATAACATGCTGAAGTATGTACTATGTTGAAATATGTGGTATGTTGTGATATATTCGAGTTTGTCTTTAGTTTAAGTATTGTTTTCGTTGTATGTTTAAGTATGTTGTGGTATATTGTAGTATGTTGAAGTATGTCGTATGATTTGGTATGTTTGAGTCTATCGTTCATTTAAGTATGTCTTTTTTGTATGTTTAAGTATGTTGTAGTCTGTTGAAGTATGTCGTATGTTGTAGTATGTTTAAGCACATAATTTAGTCTCCAAATTACATTGAACATACACAACTCATATTATTACAGGTAGATATGCATTAAACTAATACAAATCATAGAATAAAAGTTACCCAAACTAATACTCATGGACATAAGCAAACCTAAGATATTTGGACAAACACATGGACATACATCGTTTCTTGACATAGTACTCACTCAAACTGTCTAATATAATTTACCCACAAGTCATATGCAGCATGACCAACAAAGTATATTTGATGATCCATAAAATGCAGTCAAAATTGATTGGGTCATTTGAAAAACATTGTCTCATTCTACCGTGGTAATAATTATCCGATACCTCCTGCAAGCTCTAGTGAATGCAAAAAATATACTAATAGTATCCAAATTTCATCTTGGTAGCCTACATTCTGGGTGGTTGTTGTAAGCTTCATTGACGGTGATCCAAAACTCGCCATCAACATCCTCTTCCATATGTCTTGTACCAACATGAATATAGGCTTTAATCAACATCAAATAATCATGGAGACTCCATGTCTGATTTGCCATTTGGAATCCTATGAACTTCCCATGCCAATACTTAGTGTATAAATAGTAATCATAGGGATTGCAATTGTATCGACGTGGATTTAACCGAAACTAATCAATGACCTCTGCAAACGGACACTGTAACCGTTATAGCTTCTGCAAACGTACACTGTAGCCATTACTATCATGTCCTTTCCAACACTGTAGCTACACTATAGCCATTATGGCCTCTGCAAATGTATACTATACCCATTACTGTCATGTCATTTCCAACAACATAGCTAATAGCCATACTGTCATTGTATTTTGTATTCCCATATCCAAACGTTGTAGCCATACTGTCATTGTATTTCGTATTCCATATGCCGACAGTTGTAGCCATGCTGCCATTGTATTTTGTATTCTATATCCCAACACTGTAGTCATACTATCATTGTATTTTGTATTCCATATCCCAACACTATAGCAATACTGTCATTGTATTTTGTATTATATATCTATTGCCTCCTACACTTATATATACTTGCATTCTGATCTACTCTAATACACCATTGCAGAAAATTAAAACAAACTAATAACTCAAATTACTTACTACTCGACAACTATGGATATTAACCTATACTAGCAGTACAAACAAGACATGAACCAAAGCTTTGATGATGAATAAGAAATGGACAATGAAACGGTAGATTTTCAAGTTCAATAAGCAGCAATAGTATATTCCTACTTTTTGGGTGAAGGATCTATGAGCAATCGTCGTGGTAGTATACCTGCACGGATTGACCAACGATATAAGACGGACAATAGAATCAGACCGACAATAGTATATTCTTCTATAAATATCAGTTTTTTTCAATGAATTTTAAGTTAGTTTTCTTCATTTCTTCACTCCTTATCCACTCAAATATTCTCTTATATTTTAACAAAACTCTACCGAAATCCTAAGTGAATCAAACTTGATCATCTCTAGTTTGAATCTCTATCACTCTCTCTCAAAGATTTCAGTGCTTTTAAGAGTTATAGGATCATTTGTAATCAAAGAAGTATATCGAGTCCCTCTATCTATCAAATTGATATTGAAAACGATGTGATTGTGGCCCGTAAATCAATTGGGTGTGATTGTAGCCCGTAAATCAATTAGGTGATCTTATAGCCTGGTTAAATGAAGAGAGTTTGTCTTTGAATCGAAGACAGGAGGGTGTATCTCATGGCCTTGAAATCGAGGTTGTAATATCGACATTATATTTGAAAAGAAATCTACATAAGAAATTACGTGAGACCAGATGTAGGGTAATTCCAAACTAGAATAAACTTCCGGTGTGTTCTTTTCTTTACTGCTTTTATTTACTATTTGCATCTGTGTCTGATTCTATGATTACTTCTGTATTTGTGAATGCATCTTTTGGATTTAATTTGAGAATATTTCAAAAAGATTCCATAAAATCCATTAAACACTATTTACCTCCCTCTATTGTTAATTCTTCCTTAAGATCCATAATCCACATTTTCAACATTTGGTATTAGAGCATTGGTTTTAAAGTTATCATAATCTGGATTTTGAAAAAGTTCAAAATGGCAAAAGATTTTGTAAACACTAGTTCAAAACTGTCCATATCATCATTGTTCATAAGTCTGCATATTATTATTACAGAAAATCAAGTTATCTACCGAATTGGTGTGTTGTGCAGGAAAAAATGTGTTATATGTCTTTTAATGACTCAACACTCAATGGAAAAATGTTGCAAATCAAGAAAAACAAATGGATACTTGATAGTGGATGTTCGAGACACATGACTGGCAATTCGTAGTTACTAAATGACATAATTTATGAAGATGGAGGACTGGTCAACTTTGGAGCAACTCAAAAGGATATGTGATTGGCATCGGTAATGTCGATAACTCTAAAACTCCTACTATTTCTAATGTTTTGTTAGTTAGGAATCTAAAACAGAATTTACTTAGCATAAGTCAACTATGTGATAAGGCGTACAAAATTAAATTTGAAAAGGATAAGTGCCACATCGAAGATAATAAATCAAATATTATCTTTGAGGGAATTAGGAAGAATTTTTTTTATGTACTTAGTATGAAAATCTCAAGTGATAACCTATGTCTTTTGGCTAATACAAGTGACCCTTGGATTTGGCATAAAAAATTTGGGCATTTGAATATCAAACTCTTACCTAAACTTTCAAAACTTGATCTAGTAAGAGGTATCCCTAAAATTGATTTTAAAGTGGATAGTATATGTGATGCTTGTCAATTAGGAAAACTTTGGAAGAGCCCATTTAAATTGAAAGATATGTTTCAACTTCAAACATCTTGAGTTACTTTATTTAGATCTACTTGGTCCATCTAAAATTCAATCAATAAATCACAGTAAATATGTTTTGTAATTACAGATGATTATTCTAGATTTACATGGATAATTTTTCTAAAAATTAAAAGTGATGCTTTTGATTTATTTAAAACTTTTGCAGAAAGAATTCAAAACCAACATTCTTCAAAAATCAAAACTATTCGTAGTGATCATGGTGGAGAATTTGAAAATGAAAATTTTGAGAATTTCTGTAATCAATAAGTAATAACTCATAATTTTTCCTTTCTAAGAACTCCATAATAAAACGGAGCGGTAGAGCATAAAAATAGGACGATTCAAGAGTGTGCAAGAACTATGCTTTCTGTAACGACCTAGTATTTAGATCCGTTCAAATCGACAATCATCCACGCATGTCAGACTTGAATTGCTCAAACAACAGACTGTTAACTTATATTTGGCAAAACTTATCATATACAGTAAATAAATCAATCGTAGAATAACAGACACAGAGTACTACAACAATAAGCAGCGGAATCGATAAATAGTAGTTCATGAAGCTATTATATAAACATCAGAGTTTAAAGTAAAATATAACAGATATCTCGAATACACAAAAGTTACTAATACAAAATGCTAATGACAAGTCAGAACAAAACAACTGGAATAAACTATAGTAACTGGAAAGCAGAATGAACAAAGATCGATCTTCAAGCTAAGCTCCAAACTCTAAAGGTGAGTGTCAAATGACATGACACTCAGTCTAACCCAAACATAAAGCAAAACACAAAGCACTCGAGTCAAGATTAGCATTCTTATACCAGTAAATTCAACTCAAGTGAAATATCAACTGAAATACAAGTAACTTAAAGGATGTTTAGGATTTCCATCCTCTAAAGATCCGTGGAACTATCTACTATGTAGTAATATACGCTATTATAATATGTCGATCGATAAAGTAAAGTATTAAAATAGCAATAGGGTGTTACCCATATCCCCCTTAACACATTTTATATATTCCCGTAGTCTATACAATACCATAAGCTCCACCAAACCGGTGGTTTACTCAAAGGCACTACATAGGTAAGGTACAAACCAGACTCGTAGAAGGCGCGATAAGGGATGTGACAAGGCACGCAAGGCAATGCCCATTGTAGGATACTACAATTTTACGGATCCGGACTGGTGGTAACGCATAGCAACTACTATCGCCCACCTCGAGACACACTCTCAAATCAAAAGTGCACCCAATCAAATCACAAAGTAATAGAATGGTACCGAAGAAATATGTTCGATAGAGGGAGTGACCCCACCTTGCTCGACATGGCTCCTCTTTTTTCCACATCAAACTGACTATCGGGAGTAAGGTCTACGTTAATACCTCATACAGAATCGTTCGTCAAACCATCCTACTTCATTCCGGATTCTTTAGCACGTACACATTTGTTAAAGTGGTTTTCTGTATTAGTAGAGAGTATGACAATCTCAGATCCCGGTCTCTTTAACAACTAAACGCTTATTTCACACCGTGGTCATTTTATATTTCAATCAACTCATATTTCATATCAAATTATCATATTTATTTCAAGATCGTACTACTTCCAAAATCATATTCACTTTCGAAATCATCTCACTTTCAAAATCATAACCAAAAAATAGTTTAAACCATCATATCAAATACTCGCATTTAAATCCATTAAATCTAAATCATAATAGTTCCAACTTAAACAGTTTAAATATTGAAAATAGTTTATGTATATATATATATTGAAATAGTTATAAATTAAAAATAGTTTACATATTAAAAATAGTTTACATATCAAAAATAGTTTATAATTAGAATTGTTTCTTCTAATTTCAAAAATCAATTCAAATTCTCATTAAACCATTTTATATCGATTTCAAATTCAGGTTTGAACTTCAAATATAAACCACTTCCAACTCTATACGTTTCAAAGTTTAAATATTCACACAATTCACAATAACCCAGTATGATAAGTTTCATTTATACTTCAAAATTCAACTTTAATCTTATTTAAATTTGAAAATATTCACTTAATCGTCTCTAATAACATTTAAATAAAATCTTAAATTAAAAATTAAAATAAAATCACAAATATCCAACTTCAATTATATTTAATTCTAGAATATTCACCTAATCACTTTTAATTACATTTAAATAAAATCTCCAATTGCACATTAAAACCAAAACTAAATATTCAATTTCAATTTATTTGAATTTGAAAATATTCATTTAATCACTGTTAATTAAAATCAAGTTATAAAATCATATCTTTAAAAATCTCAAATCCAATAAGTCTCAAATCAGTTTTATTTGAAAACAATTCTTAAACAAATACAATTTCAATCCAATTTCAATTTATCTCCCAAGCCTTAATTTATTAAAGTTATTACAAAATCTATTTTTAAAAATATAATATAAATTTAAATAAATCTTAACATATTATTGATATAATTAGTTAAATTAAATTCTTAACAAATTTTAATAAATTATTTATTATTAAATTAAATAGTATTATTATTAAATCTATTTTAATCATATTTTATATATTTTAAAAATAATAAAGTTATATGTAAAATTTTATAATTTTCATTTTAAAACTTAACTTATAAATTAAAATTTTCAAACATATAATTTTAAAATCTAAATCTTTCACACATATATTAAAATTAAAATATTTATATTATTTTAAAAAAGATCAATATTTATTATAACCCATATATTTCCTTTCGAATTTTGGAAATCATTTTCAAAATATAGACCAATATTGTCCGTATATAAATTTTTATCCTATGGTCAAGTGATACAACTATTTATCACTTCAATCCGCAATTTAAATTTAATATTTATGGGTATATATCATTTCAACCCGCAATCCCAGAATTCAAAAGCAATAAAACTCACTTTGGTTTATCATTTCAGCTCATAACGATTTTTCCTTGTTCTAAAATATTGTTCGGGTATGTATCGTTTCAACACATAGGGATTTCTAAACTAATAGGGAACTTACAGAGTGAGAACAATAAGATAATATTATAAAATGACATAAATATCAACAACGGGCATGTACCATCATTAACAATTTAAATATACACAACCGGTCATGGTGTCGTATGTCATAGGTAGACAATGGCAGTTAATGGCATATCATATTTAACAACTAAATCACTTAAGAATTCAAATTTAACAGCATATTTCAATCGTTATTTCATACGAATTAAATTTACTAAATATAGAAATGTTAATTGTGAGTGATTGCTCACCTTTCGAGGCTAGAGAAACAGGAGAACAAGACGAAAACGAACACGGATATTGACAGAGCTAGAAAACTACTGTTGAGATGCGGATTCAGACAGTGGCAAGCAGAAAACCAGTGCGACAAATTAGACGGTGGGAAAATAAATCAATATGGACAGAATTTCAAAATCAACACACACACACACATTTTCTCCAAAATCAAAATTTAAAGGAGAAGAAACAAGCCGATGGAGCTAAATATCAATTGTCTAATATAATCTACATATCAAATATATATATATGTATGTATATGTATATGTATATGTATATATATATATATATGTATGTATATGTATGTATATATATATCTTATAATATATATAAATAAGGTTTAATACTTAAGCTTATAAAATTATAAATAAGAAAGAGTATAAAATAAAGAAATCATGACTCATATATCAAAAATCTATCTTACTATATATATGTAATTTAAATGTAATAAATAAAATATGAAATAAATCAAGTATCAAAATATCTTTGTATATTATAATTTATATAAAGCAACTATCGTGGGCTGGGTTGATGGATGGTCGGCCCTTAAAGTTGCTGTCACTGAAGGTTTCCTTAGGGGCTGTGAGTGCTGCAGTTGTGGGCAAGATCAGGTGAGGGTGGAGGTTTGGCATGCGGTAGAAGATGGGTGATGGTTCGACGAGCAAGCGGGAAGCGGGAGGCTGAGCCATGGGTTCACCTGGCAAATCAAGAGTGGGATGAAGGGCGAGTGGGGTGCTGTTGTTAGATACATGGAGGCTTTTGAGTGAGGCTTTGCGCAAGAGCCAATTTTGAAGGAGAAGAGGCCCGAGTGGCTGCTTGGTGGGTACGGCAGTTTTCAGGGCGTGGAGGAATAGTGGGTGGCGGAAGTCGATCTGTGAAGTGGATGCCTAGGTGCTGCTACACTATGGCGAATGGACGGATGAGTTCAATGTTGATAGGTGGTGAGTGGACATAGGGCATACGGGTTGTCACGACTAGAGAAGGGAGGGGATGGTGCAAACGTTTTGGTACGGTCGAAGAGAGATGAGGTGGGTTGTGAACGAGTTCGGCAAAGAAAGTCGGATGAAGGTGAAAGGCACAACATGCGAGTAGGAATCTCAACCAATATATAACCATATATTTATTATTAATATATTTTTTTTATTTATAAATATGAAGCAAGAGAGGACGAGCAGGAATAGGAGCAAGAGAATAGAATGGTTTGGACATGGATGAGTAAGCTTCAGGGAGAAGAGCGAGTAAAAATAAACGACCCTATATATTATTATATATTTACAGCTAGAACAAAGAGAAAGGGAAAAGGCTTAACGAACCAATTATTATAAATTGAAACTGTAGGAATAGGGAAAGTCAAAATTGAATTCAGAGATGTAATAAAAGCTAATGGCTGCTTTATTCTAACAAGTCAAACGAATGGACATCGAAAACCCAAAGGACACAAATATGGAATAGACACAGTTGATTGTTTTGTCGATTTTGTGGCGTAACGGACACCGAGATGCACAAATGGATATACCATAGAGATCAGCATGACAAGACGAACAAAATGGTTTATAGATATCAACAATATGATCATCCAATTAAAGTCGATATTCATTGCCGCAAATGCTGCTAAAACGCTGAAAATAAGATAAACGGAGATATAGTAGTCCAAATTCAACCAAACGAAATACGATGTCTCACTCAAAAAATGATTTAAAATTTTATTATATAAAAATATTCAGATTCAAATATATTTAATTTTCATCAAATTATTTGATTATAAATTGAAATTGAAAATTACACAATAAAATTAACTTTCACATTTTCTGATGAAAATCTGCCATTTGCTATGTTTAAACAGACGTATTCTAAATATCAAATTTCCATTGCAAAATTTTTTAATTTATTTTCATGAAAATTTAGCTAATTTCGTTATTTAAAACCATTAAAATTTACAGGTCGTTATACTTTCAGATAGTGAATTACCAAGAAATTTTTGTGCTGAAGGAGTCGCTATAGCTTGTCATATTTTGAAAAGGATTTTAATTAGACCTCTAACCAATAAAAACCGTATGAACTTATTTTCAATAAGAAACCAAAGTTATCTTATTTTAATGTTTTTGGAAGTAAATGTTTCATTCTAAGTACAAAGGACAATTTGGATAAATTTGATCCTATATCCGATAAAGGAATCTTTATCGTATATTCTAATAGAAGTAAAGCATAAAGAATTTTCAATTTGAAAACTAACATCATTGAAGAAACAATGCATGTATCTTTTAATGAAAATTTCAAATATTTTGTTCAAATAAATGATGGAGATGATTTTGTTACATTAAATAATGAATCAAATGAAATAAATTGTGAAACTTTTCATCCTAATAAAAGGATCAGGCTTCTAAAAGATCATCCTGTAGAAAATATACTAGGAAATATTGAATCTATTGTTAGAACTATAAATCAACTAAATAAGATTAGTAATATAGCTTTTACATCAACTATTGAACCCAAAAATCCAAAGGAAGCATCATCTGATGAATCATGGATTCTTACTATGCAAGTAGAACCGAATCAATTCACCAAAAATGATGTATGAGAATTTATTCCTAGATTCGAGGACAAAGTTATAATAGGAATTAATATTTATAAAAATAAAATGAATAAACAAGGTGAGGTCGTTAGAAATAAAGCCCAGTTAGTCGTGCAAGGTAATTGTCAAGAAGAATGAATAGACTATGATGAAACTTTTGCACCCGTAGCAAGATTAGAAGCCATTAGAATTCTACTTGCTTTTGAAAACTATAACAATTTCAAACTATTTCAAATGGATGTCAAAAGTGCCTTTTTAAATGGTTTTCTTAAAGAAGATGTTTAATTGAAAAACCCCACTTTTTGAAGAAGAAAAGTTTCCGACTCATGTTTACAAATTAAAGAAAGCTTTATATGGTCTGAAATAAGCTCCTAGAGCATGGTATGGTAGACTAAGATCTTACCTATTACAATAAATTTTTGAAATTGGTAAAGTAGATAATACTTTTTTTATTAAAAGAAACAAAAATGATATCCAATTAGTACAGAGTTTATGTAGATGATATATTTTTTTGACCAACAAACAATGAAATGAACAAAGAGTTTTCTGAAATAATGACAAAAGAGTTTTAGATGAGTCATATGGGTGACTTACTTTCTTTTTAGGATTGTAAATAAAGCAATTAGTGCGACGATCCATCTCCTAGACCCTCAGAAAAAGACACTAAGACATCCACGGTATTCACATGTAGTAAATCCAAGTGCCGGGGAGGCAGATTATCAAGGGTGTAAAAGAAAATAAAGATAGAAGATAACACAATAATAGAATCTCACATCGCATTCAACATTTCAATTATACATAAATGATCAGAGTCAAATAAAAATCCAATGAGATAGTTATAACTGTCTGTCCGTACATATGCTGGAAAACACATACTGTAACAATATGATATTTTCAACCATTCGCATCCACACATGTCGGACTTGAATTGCTCAAAATACCGTGTTGTAAATAAAATTTGGCAAATCTCAGAATATATAGTAAATAAATAGTCACAAATTACAGACACAGAGTAAATAATAATGCACCGAAAGAAAAGGGATAGTAGTTCATGAAGCTACTATGTAAAAATAAGATACATCAGAGTTAAACAAAATACAATAGAAGAGTAACAAGATACATCAGGTACAAATCAAAATAAATCACTGAAATCATTGAATGCTGAAAGCAGAATATATGGCTGGATTTTCAAGAAAAGCTCCAACTCTGAAGGTGAGTCCTGAATACCGAATCACTCAATCTGACTTGACCGTAAAGCAAACACAAAACACTAGAGTCAGGACATAAATACTTATGAACTGTAAATCAACTCAAGCGAACAGTAACAAAATGCATCAGTAACTTAAAGGATGCTTGGGATCTCCCATCATCTAAGGATCCGTCAAACTATTTACTATATAGTAATATTGCGCTATTATAATAATGTCTACAGTAAAATAAACACGCTTTTAAATAGCGTTCCGGGTTACCCATATAGCCCTTCACACATAATAGTCCCAGTAGTCCATCCAGTATCAGCATATCTCCAGATCGGAAGACTACCCTAAATACTCCATGGGCTATGGGAGAAAACCAAACTAGTAGTAAGGCTCGATATGGTATGTGACATTGCACACAAGGCAATGCCAGGGTAGATATACCAATTATGCACACGGGCTGGTGATAATGCAGCAGCCACTACGTCCACCTCGGAACACACTCCCAATCAAAATCGGAGGATGGCCATCTAATCAACCATAAGTAAGAGTATAGTATCGAAGGAATGTGTCCGACTAGAGGAGCTACCCCTTTTGGTCCGAGATCGCTCCTGTTTTAGCCACCTTATGCCAACTCACGGGAGTTGGGTCCACGTAATATACCTCAAGAACGACACCACCATCCTACTTCATTCTGGAAACTTCACCGCATACACGGTTGTTAAAGTGGTTTTCTGAGTTGGCAGAGAGTATGAAAACTTCCGATCCCGGTCTCTTTAACAACCAAACGTTATTATAACGCCGTGGTCATTCCAAAATAGTTCATACTTCAAAAAGATCAAATCATTTCATTTCAAACTATATTCCTTTCAAAATAGTTTATGCTTCGAAACCAAAACCATTTTTATTTCAAAACTATTTTCAAATTAAAATAGCTTGTACTTCGAAACCAAAAACATTTTTACTTCAAAACTATATTCAAATCAAAATAGTTTATACTTCGAAACCAAAACCATTTTTATTCCAAAACTATATTCAAATCAAAATAGTTTGTACTTCGAAACCAAAATAATTTTTATTACAAAACTATATTCAAATCAAAATAGTTTATACTTCGAAACCAAAATCATTTTTATTTCAAAACTATATTCAAATCAAAATAGTTTATCATTTCCATTTCAAACATATATTCACCTTTCAAAAATTATAATACTTTCAAAGTTATAGCTTTTCCGAAACCAAAATACTTGAAATCATTACACTTTGAAAATCATAACATTTTGGAATCATACATTTGAAATCATGGAACACTCCTTTAATTCTTTACATTTTACAAATATATTCAATTAAACCAAAATTTTAAATTTCCAATTTAATCCAAATCAAACCATCAGTTTCAATTCAATTCAGATTCTTTACAAAACATTTCAAATCTTATCAATTTAAATATGGATTTGATCCACAAAATAAACTATTAAATTTTAATATATTTCCAAACTTTAATATCCCACATTTCAACTCTAAACTTTATAATTTCCTAAATTCATATCTCAAATCTAATTTCATAAATTCATATCTCAAATCTAATTTCATTATTATTTAGTTTTGAAATATTCGTTTCATAAATCCAATATTGTTTAAATAAACTTAAATTACAATTAAACCAAATATCTTTTCATACAAATATAAACTTCAAATATTCATTTGTCAGAATCAAATATCATTCCAAATTCACATTCTTTATCAAAATAAAGATTATATTATTAAAAATCATTTCGAAATAATTAAAATATCATATCCTTTAAAACCTCATTATCAAATCATTATTTGAATTCAATTTCAAATATTCAAATTTAAATATCATTTAAAAATCAAATATGTCGTTCATTTATTATTTCAAATATCATTACAAAAATATATTCAAAAATTCATTTATCTCATTTGATTTGATTCAATTTAATACATAACCAAGTAAACCTTATTTAAATTCAAATTCAATGTAAATTCCTTAAAATTCAAATTTTAAATATTAAATTATATTCAAAACTCCTTACATTTCACAAAAAATCAATTCCAATAGTTAAATCATTTAACACTTTAAAATATAACACAAACAATATTAAAATCTATAACATTTCAAAACATTGACAAAATATAGTAACACAACATTTATAAAGTGCTATCGTAGCTTATAGTTTCCAAAATAGTTAGTTCGAGAATAACGGCATTTATAAAATGCCATAATAGATATTAGTTGTTTCAACATAATTAAGTTCGAAACAACAACATTTTAAAGTGCTGTCATAAGCTACAGCATTTTAGAAATGCTATTAATAAAATTCCAGATTTTATTATAACTTCAGAAACATTAAACTTCAAAAATTTTCTATTTTAAATTTTTAAATCATATTTCTAGACTTCAAAATTTCATATTTAAATCAACTTAACATATGATTTATCGTAACAAAATTTTATAATTAAATATCCAATTGAAATTCACTTTTATTCGTTAAGTCAAAATTTCACTGTTTCTTAACTTATAAATTTCAAAAAAACTTAACATTTTTCTTCAAATATCATTTAAAAACTTTAAATTTAATTTCCATTGTTTACTTACATTTTTAAAATAAAATTTAAATTCAAAAATCACATTTACTTCAAATTTACATACTTAAATTCACAAATTCAAAATTTAATATTTAACTTCCTTAAATCCATAAAATATATATTTTTAAATCAAAATTCATGCTTTAAAAAATATATATTTTAATAAAAATCATTTAAAAATATTCCATGGGGTCTGTATAAAATTTTCTAACCTAGGTCAAGCGATACAGATATATATCATTTCAATTCGCAACTTAAAAGGAAAATCCGGGTTCTATCATTTCAAATCCGCAATCCCAAGTAAAATAGAAAACAATAAAATTCACTCATGCCTATCATTTCAGATCATAATGATTTTTCCCTATTCTAATGTCCGTTCGGGTATGTATCATTTCAACCCATAGTGATTCTATTCTAACAGGGAACTCGCAGTGTGTATATATGCATAAACAATGTCAATGTCACAATATAATGTCAAATATCAGATGTCAGGTAATAATTATCCGAGTTAACATGGTAATAACATGGAATAACATAACATATAATCATCATTAACTTGCATAACATTTTAATCACTAAACACTTGTCATCCATTTACTATTTCATAAGTAGAAATGTCGGAGTGAGAAAGACTTACCTTTTACGAAGCTAGAGACCAAAACAACACACAAGCACGATTCCAAGGGCACGACATGCACGATTTAGCACAACTTTGATCCAAATAAGAGAGAGATAAGATATGATCTTGCACATAATAATTAAGCAAAGCAATATAAACATATATACGATACAAAAATTAAATTGAAACAATAGGAAAGTAGAAGCAACAAATGACATTTCCAAGCTTTTCAACCATTTTTGCTTGACCACAACTCCATGTATGCTCGGCCATACATGCTTAGGGCTTGGCCACACATGTTTTTAGGTGGAAAAGTATCTGGTTTGGCATCACAAAGGCATAGCAAGCACAAAAATGTGAAGTGGTAGGAGATGATATGAGGAGGTAGGTGATACAACTTGAAGAATACAAGGAATAAAGCAATATAGGCAAGTTTGCTTCAACATTTGGCTCGGCCATGGTCAATATTGAGCTCGGCCATGCTTTTACATGTCAGGTCAGTGGAGTGGCTGATGGTTAAAGATGATGTAGGCAGGTGGTGGTGGAGCTTGGGGGTGGCTAAGGCAATATATGGAGGAGATAGTGAAGATAGGCTTGGATATGTAGTGTTTTCTGGAAATTTTTGCAAAGTTTGTGGTGCTTTGGTCTTATGGAGGTCACGGCCTGTTATGGATAGAGGATAAGGATGGTTGTTGCTGTTGGTGATGGGAAAGAGGATGGTGGTCAGCAAGGAGAGAGGTGAGGCCAAGCAAACATGAAGGGAGATCTAGGCAAAACAATGAAAATAGGAAGAAAAGGTAGAAAGAAGAAGACATTAACTTGCAATTTTTTTCCTCAATTTGGTGATGGCCGTGAGAAATAAAAGGAGGAAGAAGTTTCTCACGTGAATGATGTGAGAAATACACGGCTACACAAGGAAAAGTACGGCTAAAAGAAAGAAGAGGAAAAGGCCAATGAAAAGACAAGGAGACAAAAAGACTAGAAAATGAAAAGGTTTTGTCTCTTTGTTTTCTTTTTCTTTTATTCAAATAAACTATTTAAAATTTCAGTAAATAAAAAAAAAAGCTGAACAAAATAAAAATAAAAAAGAAAATAAATAAATATTTTACGTAAAAATATAAAACAAATAAAGAAATAGCTTAATAATTGAAACCAGACTTTAAAAATTGAAAACAAAATACAATAAGCATTAGAAAATTATAACTACACTTTAAAAATATTTTAAAAATAAAAAATAAATACATAACATGTCATATATACATATATATGTAAATTAGAAAAAACAAAAATATTATTTATATAATTTAAAATAAATAATTTTGTTAAATAAAACAATTTACACACAATATTGTAAAAAGCATAACTTTCACAATATAAATCGGATTTCAACGAAACGAAAAGCAGCATTCTTAAAATTTAATTTATTTTCATAATAAAAGATAAAATTCAAAAATTTAAAATATTTAAAATTTAAATTTAAAAGTCAAAGTTTGACCATTTTGACCAAAATTCACTTTTGCTGTAAAATATTCAATATATTCAGGTTTGAAATTATAATTCACATACAAATCAAAATTAATATTTAAAATGGGTAGATATCTACATAAGGTACTTAAGCTTCATAGCTCCAAAAACTTCTCCAAAATGCTCCCCAACATGCTACAAAATGCTCCTAAGGTATCCTGACTACACGGCTGCCCGAAAAATAGGGCACCCAGAGTTTAAAGGGAAAAACAAACTCCGGGTCAATCATGGGACTGGCGGTGGGAACTCAAAGTACGATGCTTTGCAAACAAAAAGATATCTTATAAGACCACGCCGCACATAAACACGAAATGGGTTTTTACCTTATGATAACCAAAATCCTTTATTACGTAAAATTTGGGGATATTATTTTTAATGACTTTCTTTGGAAACATTTGCAAATAAACTTATTAATCTTAGTCGAAATTGTTACATTGATTAAATTCCAGCATAGTAGGTTTATAATTAAGTCTGTATGTTCTTATTGGAGAATGGATTTCCATACAAATGACCAGATGAAGGGACTATCTTTCGATGGGTACACCTCAAGATGGATGTCCCAAGGCACAAAACATCTGCCCTCTACCAACATAAGACTGGCCTATCTCTGTAACTAGATAGTGCCGAATATGTCATCCCCCGGTCTTTACTGACCTTTATCCGAGAGCTCTCTTCGCATACATCCACATTAATTTACATCTCGAACGTCATAATGGGAAGAAATATATCTAGAAGGAAATGATCATGCCCTAATTGGGAATGACCCACTTAGCCTTGTTGTATTAACACAGTTTTGGTCATTTCCGGTTGATGAGGCTTGAGGCTACGATTACCTTTTCACATAGCGCATTTTCTTTCACTTTGAATGTCACATTGCCATTCCACATTCACACGATTGATTTCTACAAAATTATAACTTCCTAAGCTCGTTTTTCATAGGAAAGGGTGTTAAGCTAAGAGAAGGTGTCTTCTCCGCCACCAACTGATATACTTTTATAAAGACCATTAATTGTGATTTGGAATGCAAGGTCAGACACTCATCCATACAATTGCGTTCTAGGACCAAACGAAACCGAAGGTACTTTCCTCGGCCATTACTAGGCGAGAAGTCCTTATGGTTCTAAGATTTTTCATAACAAAGAGACCACTGCTACAATATAGTGAATCGGAAGTTTATCCCCAATTAATCAACTAATAGTCCCTCGTTATTATTTGTCTCAATATCTCCATCTTCAGCATCTTTAATCTTCAAACACGTAAGTTGGTTCGAAGTGGTTTTTGGACAGGAATCACCTAAATCTGACCCCGGTCCCTTCGAATCCAATCATCGATAAAACTGATGTAATTAGATAATTGTTTTTCGATTCATTCATTTTTCTTTACCAAAATATCATCGAGAGATATATACTTTCAAAATATTCTTTTAGTGAATACAGAATCATTTAAACCTCTTTTTTTGAATATTTCTCAAATCATTTTTATAGAGCATCTTTTGAGAAAATAGGATTATAAAAATCATTCTACTTTTATTCAAATTTACTTTCCATATTCAACAAGCGCTATGGGTGGAATAACGGTTGGATCACCTTTTAAATTACACAAATAGGATAAGTTCCCTCTTTTGATTTTAATAATGAGTATAAGAAGATTTTTTCTATAAAATCCAAGTTGAGCATCCGGGCTTTCCCATAGATATGTTCCACCTCAAGCCCAAAAGATGAAACAGAGGTCAGGTAATTTCAAAGCATTGTTTGCTCCATCGCTAAACTTGGTTGCACACCTTGTTTTCACTTTCAGATCTCAACGTACTAGTCGTTTCCGTATACTCATTTTCCCTTTTTAAATCACTTAACTATTTGTTTGACCATCTTTGAAATAATGTTAAATCGTTCAAATTACTGTTAAAATTGTTTATTATTTACTTAAAAAATTAACTAAGGATTTGTGAAAGAATTTTTAATTTTCAACCTTTATTTCAAAAGTTATTGAATAGCGTTGAGAAAAGTGTTGCAAATAGTGTTATAAAAAGTGCTTTAAAAGCTATATCCGTCAAATTAATTTTTTATCCTTTAGAAATCCATATTTTCAAATTAAATCACTTTTAAAACATTTTAAAAGATTTTTAGAATTTATTTCATATTTTTAAAACGACTATCTTATCAATTTCCAACTTTGGTCATTTTGTGCAAAAACTTGATTTTTCTTGAAAATTGATTTTGCCATATTTCAAAATATACAGGATGAAATCTTGAGTTTTCTTTTCTATATGAAAGATATGGATATAAGGATTTGGAAAAGTCTTAATTCGAAGAATTCCGAACTATAGTTCACTTCGTATGTTCATTCGAACTTTTGACGTGAAAACACGAACTACCGTTACGCGACGCATCAAATTTTAGGTGTATTTTGAGATTCATATTCAAACTTTGTTGAGATAAGTTTAAACACTTAGGAACCATTTCTAAAGCATATTCAAACATTTTTCAAAGATATAAATGATTCCATATCACATTTTATTTTATTTTGGAAAGTGTTTTCCGTGCGAATCAATGTCGTGTATATCGACATGTTTCAATATTTTCATGCAACAAACAACATATGGAAATAAATATCATTACCAAACATTCAAATAAACATATCACAACATCACAATCAAATATATACATATAAATTAGGAGTTCTCACCTTAGTTGCAAACGAACTAACTTTAAAGTGATTATTACTTTCCTAACTTCAATCGGGTGCTCACGGATGCTTGTTTTAAGGCTTCTAGGTGGCTTGACTTGACTTGTGGAGGTCTTTGGCACTTTGGGCCATGAGTTTCACGGGAAGATTGGGCTTAGCTTGAGGGTAAAGGAGTGGGTCTTGGGTTGTGAAGGAAGGAGGAGGAGTTTTGGTGAATATTTAAGGTGATTTGATGATTACTTTGTTTAGTGTATTTTTAAAATAAATTTTTACATTATTTCAGTAAGGTTGGAAGCCATTAAAAGAGAGAGAAGAATCTTGAAATTTCGAGAAGAAGAAGTGTGGAAGGAAGTGAGAAAGCAGGTGTGTATTTGTAGAAAAATCTTTGGATAAAAATATCTTATTTGCAAAAGACCAAAATGCCCTTTACTTGCTTTTAAAGTAATCTTACTTTTCAACACTTAACATCTCATTTCAAATCTTTACTTTATGTCATTATCACTTAAGGAGTAAGAAAAATTAAAGTAATAATGACGTTTCTTTTGATTTGACATGTTTTGTTTTTATTAGTTTACTTTTCCTAATTATATTATAGAATTTTCTAATTGTGTTTTAATAAAAGTAAACCTAATTAGCAACTTAATTAATACTTACTACATTTATATAAGTGTACATGAATACTAAAATAAAAGTGCAACAACGTTGTGACAACTTTAAATCGATAAAACGTTGATTTTTGACAAATTGTTCTAGGGTCATATTTTGACGCTTTAGTTAAATTATTTATTTATGTAAAACAAATTTAAAAATAAATTTTTATAATGTAATTGAAAAATATAAACACTCATAAATAATTTAAAATAATTAATTAAACCATTTAAATTTACTTTTTTGAAATCAGGATTTTGTCACTTTTGTCGATATAAGCAAATGTTACTATTTTTATGTATATTTCTATTTCCAAATCCTATCTAATATTGTTTGAATCATAAAACCTTTTATATTTTATATTTAAAATTACTTTAAATATTATATTTTGAAGTGGTTAAATTTTGGGTCGTTACATTCTCCCATACTTAAAATAATTTCGTCCTCGAAATTAGATAAGAAGAAAATAGCCCAAAAAGAAATATATATTTAGTAAGATGGAATATATACAATATGCTACTACAATACATGCGGTAGTACACTCAAATGATAGATAAAGTCTATACATCGATCCTAATCTCGGGATATGCTTTCCTCATTCTATCTTCTGTTTCCCACGTGCAATCATCAGCATCCCCACTCCATTGAACTTTGACCAACCTTACAACCTACCTTCTTAATCGTTTTTCATCTTGATCCATGATTCGAATGGACCTTCTAATAACTTCTAAGTTTGGTTCTATCTCCAAGTCATCCTGGCAGCCGTTTCTATGATTTGTTCTGGATAAATACATGCTTCCGTAAATGTGATCTGTGAAAACCTTGTGTACACTAGATAATCTTTCCGGCAATTGTACTCGATAAGCTAGTGGGCCAATTCGTTCGAGAATGGAAAAAGGTCCGATATATCGAGGTACTAACTTTCCAGCTCTTACAAATCTCACTACTCCTTTCATTGGAGAGACTTTCAAAAGGACTGAATCTCCAATTGAGAATTCCAGATTTCTACGCCTTTGATCTGCATAACTCTTCTGTCTACTTTGGGCTTATTTTAGCTTCTTTCTAATCATAACAACTTTTTTTGAAGCTTCTCGTATCATATCTGGGCCAAGCACTAACTGATCTCTGGTTCTATCCAACATGCTGGCGATTTACCTGGACGACCATACAAAGCTTCAAACGGTGCCATGCCGATACTAACTTGATAGCTATTATTATAGGAGAACTCTACTAAATGTAAATGATTCTCCCACGACCTCCAAAGTTTAGAATACATGCTCTTAAAATATCTTCCAAAACACGGTTGAGTCTTTCTTTCTGCCCATCAGTTTGGGGGTGATATGCAGTGCTTATACTCAGCTTTGTTCCCAAGGCCGTCTGTATTGCTTCCCAAAACTGATTGGATCATGATCGCTTACTATACTGCTCTGAACTCCATGCAATTAGACAATCTCCTTCATATATATCTGCAAGGCTTGTTGTAGTTCTTGTTGGCTTAACTGGAATAAAGTGTGCATTTTTGGTTAATCGATCTATGATAACCCAAATGCCTTCATTTCCTTTCCTTGTTCAAGGTAAGCAAATCAATGAAATCCATGGATATTTGATCCCACTTCCAAGCTGGAATCTCCAAAGGTTGAAGTAATCCTGCCATCTTCTGTTGGTCACTTTTGATTCTTCGGCAATTTTCACAACGGCTGACATAAATAGGTATGTCCCTCTTCATGCTTCTCCACCAAAATTTACGCTTCATATCCTTGTACATCTTATGAATTCCCGAATGAATGCTAAGTTTGGCTATGTAGCATTCATCTAGTACTTCATGCTTAAGATTTCCAACATCCGAAACACATATTCTTCCATTTAATCGCAATACTCCATGGTTATCTATTTTAAAGCTTGAACTCCTTCCTCTGTGTATATCTTCAATAATCTCCATTAGGAATCGATTTTCTTTTTACTTGCTAGTTATTTTCTCCTAAAGAGTTGGAGTTACTAATAAATAAAAAATAGTAGCTAACTTCCTACTCAATGCATCGGCTACTACGTTGGCTATCCCGGGTGTATATAGAATACCTAGATCATATGATGCAAGAAATTCTAGCCAGCGTTGTTG
The DNA here is from genome assembly GCA_030765085.1 of Allium cepa. NCBI lineage: Eukaryota > Viridiplantae > Streptophyta > Magnoliopsida > Asparagales > Amaryllidaceae > Allium > Allium cepa. Next base: position 468,821,052 of record CM060935.1, read on the forward strand.
TCTCATGTTTAAATTCTTCTAGGTGAAAAAAAAATTCAAAGATTTGTGGCCTATGAAGAGTTCGAATTTTTCACCTAAAAGATGGAATATCATTTACTATGGTCAATTCAAAGCTGTATCGAAATAAACTATAAAAGATTCTTACCCAGCAAACAATGTCACCATATCTTTAGAGCGAACACAATGGCTAATAATTCTAAGTCGTGTATTGTGTAATTATTCTCATGTGTCTTCAGCTGTCTACTTGCGTAAGCAATCATCTTCCCATCTTGCATTAAAACTGCACCAACTCCTTCTCCACAAGCATCTGTATAAACGGTCAATCCACTATTTTCATTTACAATTGCTAAAACTGTAGTGGTTGTCTATCTCTTCTTTAGTTTTTGGAAAGCTTTTTCACACTTAGGAGTCCAGATAAATTTAGCATCCTTCATTGTCAACTTCGTCAGATGATAGGCAATCTTAGAGAAGTCTTGAACAAATCTTCTGTAATATCCTGCCAAACCTAAGAAGCTGCAAATTTCTTTAGGAGTTTGTGGCTGCTTCCAATCTTGAATAGCTGCAACTTTTCCTGGATCCACTGAAATTCCATCCCTTGATATTATATGTCCAAGGAATCTTACCTCTTTCTGCCAAAAATGGCACTTTGAGAATTTGGCTTTAAGCACATTATTCCTCAATATCTCCAATACAGCTTATAGATTCCTTGCGTGTTCTTCTTCTGCCTTTGAGTAGATGACGATATCATCAATAAAGACTAATACGAATTTGTTTAGCACATCTCTAAACACTCTATTCATAAGTTCAACAAAATAAGAGGGTGCATTAGTTAGCCCAAAAGGCATAACCAACCACTCATAGAAAGTATTTGGACCTTTGAATTCAATTAGATGGATGCAATCTTCAGCAATCCTTAACTGATGGAACCCTGTAGCTAGGTCCATTTTAGAAAAAAACACGAGCTCCGTGTAACTGGTCAAACAAGTCATCTATTCGAGGTAAAGGATAATTGTTCTTAATAGTTTGCTTATTTAGATCTCGATAGTCTACAAACAATCTCAAAGATCTATCTACTTAGAAACAAAAACTACTACTGATCCCCAATTTGAATGACTAGGTCTTATTAATCCTTTCATTAATAGCTCTTGGGTTTGGTTATTCAACTCATCCCTTTCTTTTGGAGCTATCCTTCTGTCTTATTATTTAATTGGCATTGCACCAGGAACTAATTCAGTACGAAATTTGATTTCTCGATGTGGGGGCAAGCCTTTTATTTTCTCAAAGACGTCTGTAAATTCTTTAACAACGGGTATTGTTTCTAATCCTATCTGGGATGTATCTAAAGAATAAAGAAAACTATCCCTTCTTGGACTAGGACCTTCACAAGGTATTTCTACGAGTTTCCCTAACTTTTCTTTCACTGCAACTATTCTTTGCAAACAATCTAGAATAGTTTCATTTTTAGTTAACCAATCCATACCAAGTAAAATTTCGAAATCCAATAAAATCTAAGACGAAAAGATCAAAAGGAAAGTGATAGGGAGGATAGGAAATTGGGACTTGTTCACGGTGCATACAAAGATTAGTGGAACCTCCTATAGGATTCATTACGTAGAGAGTATCGTCAACAATTTTAGGTTTAAGTTCTAATTCTTCTACAGTAATTTTAGAAATAAAACTATGAGAAGCTCCTGTATCAAATAATACTCTAACTAAAATATCTTTGATAAAAATATTACCTTCCAACACTCCTTTGCCCTTCACATTCTGGGAGGTTGAAGGCTCATCCTTGATAGCATAAACTTTGGCTTGTTCTCCTTTCTTCATTAAGTGACAATCCTTATACAGGTGCCCTGGTTTGTGAAAATTATAGCAGAGATAATTCTGAACCACAGGAGAGGCAACACTCTGAGCTTTAGGACCCAACAATTCTTTGCAATATGGCATTTCTTCTTACAATTGTTACAAGTGATGTCTTTAAAGCAGTTCTCTTGAGATCCTCCTTTGAGCTTTCCCTGCCATGGCTTCTTGCCATTGAACTTCCTCTTTTTCTAGTTATTGTTGTTGCTTTCTTGTACTACTGGTGGACCTATCTTATCCAAAGCTTCATATCTGTATCCCATATCTATTAAGTCTATAAATGGTTCTTTCACATGCCCAGTCATTCTAACTTGGTATTGCTTCTTCGTTCTCGAGATAAACTTTTCATTCTTTTTGAGCGGCGTATTTATCAATCCAGGCCCAAAACGAGATAATTCATTAAACTTGTTAGCATACTCCTCAAACGACATCTCCTCCTCCCGTTTAAAATCCATAAGATTTCGGTAAAGATGAGATTTTCCTGCTTATGGCATATACTGCTCCTCTAGAACTTCTTTGAATCATTCCCATGAGAAATCATCTTCTGACTCTTTTTGGGTAATTGATTCCCACCAAACTAGGGCTCCATATTGTAGTTGCCAAGAAGCTAAGAATCTCTTTTACTCATCTCCAATATTCATTCCTTTGAAAATTCTTTTACATGAGTCGACCCAAGCTTGTACATCAATGATGATTTCTGTTCCTTTGAAAGGTTTAGCACCAAGGCCAATATAGTTCTTGCATAAAGTTGCAAAGTTAACTTGGGGCTGCATCAGAACTACTACTTCCTCGACTTCTGTAGCTGCGGGAGTTTGACCATTTGTGGTATCACTTCCTCCCCTACCTCGAATTCTTTCTTCCACTCATTTTCTACTATATGTATATAGTAAGAAAAAGATCTTTAGGATATAGATATATACGTGATATCTTAGGAAATGCTATACAGTATGAATATACTTATTCAGGTTAAATGTTTTAATTATGCGCTCTCTCAGACTAAACTCATTCTAGGGAATTACTAACCCTATCTCTAATGAGTCCTACCCCAACAAAGCCAAGGTTCTCACTTAACCTTCATCTCTGATACCAAAAGTGATAACCCATCTCCTCGACCCTTAGAAAACGAAACTAATACATCCATGGTATTCACATGTCATAAATCCAAGTGCCGGGTATCAAGGGTGTAAAAGAAAATAAAGATAGAAGGTGACACAATAATAGAATCTCACATCGCATTCAACATTTTAATTATACACAAATGATCAGTGTCAAATAAAAATCCAATGGGATAGTTATAACAGTCTATCCGTACATATGCTAGAAAATACATACTACATAACACAACAAAAAATTAATAAATATCTACATAAGGTACTTCGGCTTCATAGCTCCAAAAGACTTCTCCAAAATGCTCCTAAGGTATCCTTACTACACGGCTACCTGAAAAATAGGGCACCCAGAGTTTAAAGGGAAAAAGCTAACTCCAGGTCAACCATAGGATTTGGTGTGAGAACTCAAAGTATTATGTTTTAAAAACAAAAATGTATCTCATAAGACCACATCGCACATAATCATGGAATGAGTTTTTACCTTATGATAACCAAAACTATTTATTACGTAAAATTTGGTGATGTTATTTTTAATGACTTTCTTTGAAAACATTTGAAAATATACTTATTAATCTCTACGTTGATTAAATTCCAGCATAATAGGTTTACAATTAAGTCCGTAGGTTCTTATTGGAGATTGGATTTCCATACAAATGACTAGGTGAAGGTACCACCTTCCGGTGGGTACACCTATAGATGGATGTTCCAAGGCATAGAACATTTACCCTCTGTCAACACAAGACCAGCCTATCTCTGTAACTAGATAGTACCGAATATGTCATCCCTCGGTCATTACCAACCTTTATCTAAGAGCTCTCTTCGCATACATCCACATTAATTTACATCCCAAACGTCATAGTGGGAAGAATTATATCTAGAAGGTAATGATCATAACCTAATAGGAAATGACCACTTAGCCTTGCTGTATCTAACCCTTTTTTGGTCAATTCCGGTTGATGAGGCTTGAGGCTATGATTACCTTTTCACATAGCACATCTTCTTTCACTTTGAACGCCACATTGCTATTCCACATTCGCACGATTGATTTCTACAAACGTATAACTTCCTAAGCTCGTATGTTTGAGGAAAGGGTGTTAAGCTAAGAGAAGGTGTCTTCTTCGCCACCAACTGATATATTTTTATAAAGATCACTCATTGTGATTTGGAATGCTAGGTCAGAGACTCATCCATACAAGTTCATTTTAGGACCGAACGAATTCGAAGGTACTTTCCTCGGCCATTACTATCGAGAAGTCCTTGTGGTTTTGAGATTTTTCATAACAAAGAGACCACTACGACAATATAGTGAATCGGGAGTCATTTTTAATCATCGAACACGTAAATTAGTTCAAAGGGGTTTTCGGATAGGAATCGCCCAAATCCGACCCCGGTTCCTTCAAAATCCAAACATCGATAAACTGATGTAATTAGGTGATTGTTTTTCGATTCATTCATTTTTCTTTATGAAAATATCTTTGAGAGATATATACTTTCAAATATTATTTTAGTGAATACGGAATCATTTAAACCCCTTTTGTTGAATATTTCTCAAATCATTTTTAAAGAGCATCTTTTGAGAAAATAGGATTATAGAAATCATTCTACTTTTATTCAAAATTAATTTCTGTATTCAACGAGTGCTATGGGTGGAATAATGGTGAGATCACCTTTTAAATTCCACGAATAGGCCAAATTCCCTCTTCGGATTTTAATAATGAGTATAAGAAGATTATTTCTATAAAATCCAAGTTGAGCATCTGGGCTTTCCTTTCGATATGTTCCATCCCTCGCCTAAAAGAAAAAACTGAGGCGAGGTAAGTTCAGGGCATTGGTTGCTTCATCCCTAACTTTAGTTACACATCTTGTTTTCACTTTTAGATCTCATAGGTGGGATAAATGTACTAGTCGTTTTCACATACTCATTTTCCCTTTTAAAATCACTTAACTATTTGTTTAACCATCTTTGAAATAATGTTAAATTATTCAAATTTCTTTTGAAATGTTTTATTATTTAATTAAAAACTGTAACGACGCGAATTTTGCCCGCTCGAAAATCGACATCCATACCTCATATCGTATTCGAATGCCATAGATTCGACCGTTCAAATCCGATTCGCCGGAGCTTATAACAATCATTAAGTAAACAACACAGCGGAATAAAAGAATAATACATTGATATACAGCTTTGATACAATATCTGATACAACAGATGATCCAATAGATATCAATATACATCAGAGATATGATACAATTAAATAGCAGCGGAAAAGAAAAATAGATAACATCTAGCAGTGGAACAGATAACTCTAAAATAGTCTTCAACGAAGAACTCCAAATCGGAACTGTAACTCCATTTCCAAGAATCAATCAGCAGAAGCTCGAACTCCCAATAACGATGCACCTAGATAACCAAGACTGGTGCGATCCAAAGACTGAACTAACTCCAGATAATCTACTAAACCTGACTATCTGAAAAACCCAACTCTAGACTGCTCGTGTAGAAATATAATGAGCACCCAGAGTTTAGGAAAGAAACAATAAACTCCGGATCAGTCGTGGGACTGGTGTGAGCAACAAAAACAGTCTATCTTTTAAAACATTCGACAAAAGAATTTTAAAGTCAATTCGCAATGTTTTTTTTTAAATGAGACTACCATAAGGCCTCCCGCACACACACACAATGCAAACGCAGAATCGGAGGAGATTTCTCCTTATGATAGTCAAAGATGCTTGATACGCATTAAAAAGAACATTTAATATTATTACTAGTGCATAGTGTAGAGAAAAATTTATTTCGAAAATAAAGATATAAATCTTAGCCGACATAGACATTTCGAACTATGTCTACTATAGCTACCATGTTCAATAGCGGGTTACCGCCATATTCCATGACAGGTTATACAACTAAAACCATACAAGGCTCGTATTTGAAGAATGGATTTTCCAACAAATGGTCAGGCCAAGGAACTTCCCATTGCCACATGGAAACGCCTCTGGAAGGACGCCCCGAGAACCAAACTGTTCTCTGCCAAACAAAGCCGGGAATCCCTTTTCCCAAGGGATATTACAAACCCTCAGATATACCACTCCCGGTCCTTTGGGACCTTTAAACGAGAGCTCTCTAACCAACATCACACCATAGTAATAAGTGTTTCAACATGAGTAAGTATCTGGGCTCCATACCATGATACTACCCTTTTCCAGAAGGAATGGTCATACCCTAGGGAAGCGATCCCTGGAAACCTTGCCGTACAATTCCTGTTTCGACCATTACCGGTTTGTGAGGCTCGACGAAGTCTCGTCCACAAAAACACACTTTATACAAAAGCCATGCTTTGGGTCAACAAATGATCATAGAAATGATCACCAGGATAGACGATCAAACAAATGATCCTATCACAAATAATCGACACAATGATCATTTACAGCAACACTCTGTATGTCACATTACCAAATTGGGAATATATCGCTGATAACCTTCAACTACATAACCTCTGAGCTCATACGTCTCAGAGAAGGGTGTTAAGCTAAGAGAATAAATTCTCCGCCACCAACAGAAATATATTTGAAAGAAATCAGCTTTATATCTCAATTGTAATGTCAGACATACAATCCATACAAGTCTGTTCCGGGCTCGAACAGAACCAAAGGCACTTCCAAAGAAGTCCTTGCAATCCGGATATTCACTAATCACGTTCGGACTCCCCATCACATATGGAGTCTCTATACCGGATACCATTCGATGCAAAGACATTCGACGAGTTGTCCTTACGTTTTCGAAAATATCCGGTCTTCACCACCGGTCTTCAAATGTTATCCATAACGACATATCACATATTCGGAATGGGATATATGACACAAAGGTCCTCTCCCGGCTAAACCGAATAGTGAGCGCAGTATTTAAAATATATGGATAAGGAATTTCAATTAAGTCACAACGTAATAATCCAAAACTTTTCTTTCAACTGGCTTAACAAATTACCATTTTCAATCTTTAAACAAAAAGATTCATTTTCACAACCTTTAACGGTTTAAACAATTTTCACGTTTTAATCTTTTAAACAAAAGATTCATTCACAGATTTTCCAAATCAATTTTCATTTCAATTTGGTTAACTCGTTAAATCTTTAAATCAAAGATTTAACTTATAGCTTTCAAACCGTTTCTATAACTTGGAAATCAACTTCATTTTCAAACTTGAAATTCTTTTTAACACAAATGGAACGTTCATTTCTCATGTGAAAGCTTTTATTATTTGAAAACAAACAGTTTTCGTTTCAGAAAAATCCAATTATATTTACACGAGTTAAAGCCCTTGAATTCTATTCACATCCCAAATCAATACTTTTAACATAGTTTAACCCATATATAATTGGTATAACATTTTTAATCCCTAGTTTTAAATCATAGAATTCAATTTCAAATCTTTAATTTAAGTTCAAATCAAATTATTCAACTTCATATTTTATCGAGTTATTCAAAATAAATTTCATCTATGAAATTCCATTTCAAAAGCTTTTCACTTTAAACCCAATCCATTTCCAAAACATTTGAATTCAAATATTCAAATTTAAAACTATTTCAAAAATCTGTGACTTAATCGATTTCCTCGTGAAATCCATATTGGTGTGTGTATAAGTGTGGTCCAGGGGTTTAACACAATAGTGCAACATCATTCAATCATCATAGATCAAAGCACAGAATATAGTTGATAAGCGATATAAACTATAACGCTTATCGTCATTCAAAGATTCACATATAATATACAGATGTATCATCAATAAATGAATAAATTATACATACCACAATTTACAGAATAACATATCACAGATCAGATAGGACAATCAATTCAAGGCATCTCATACAATACAATCATTCATAAGTAAGGTCAAGTATTCAACATTCATTTATAAGTAGGATTAATTAATTGTTTAATCCTAATTAATTTAGTTAATTTCCAATTAAATTAACTACTTATGAATTAATTATCCAATCCTGATTTATTAATTACAAATCATTTGATATTAATAAATTAATCAATTGCCTTAATTAATGAAATTATTCTTAATTAATCATATTAATTAAATCAACCTTTAAACCAATTTACATAATTAATTAATGATTTTAAGAAATTATCTTGGATTAAATCATTATTAATCATTCCTAATTAATCTAATTTATTAATTTATAAATTAAATAAATCATTTTTTTTATTACCTTATTAATTAAATCATTTTATTACCTTAATTATCCCTAAGATAATAAATTTCTTTATTAATGATTTCATTTATCATTTAAGTGTATTTTAAACATTACACTTTAAATTTAAATCCAAATTAATTTAAAAATACACTTAATCATTCAAATTATTTAGAACAATTTAAATTCAAAAACTTCTTTTATTCCAAAACTAAGATTCAAATTTAGATTTAATTCCAGATTTCAAAATTTGACTCAACTTGTCAAAGTTCTTTCTTTACAAATCAAAATCCCTTTTTAATTCAAATTCCTTTAAAATACTTTAAAAGTTTGAACAAGTTAAGAATTTATTTACTCACAAACTAAGTTTCAACTAAAATGGAATTTATAGTTAACTTTTGTTTTAACTCAATTTGATTAATTTAAACTTGGCTTTAAAAATTTTAAAAATTAATTTTTTTTTCTCTACTAATTATAAACTGTCTACCCAAGTACAAACCCAGGTGACAACCGAAGCAACTCCTTTTTTTACTCGAATATACACTCGAGGACTTAATCACCCAGAACACCAAGTTGTGCACGAGATCACCATGCACTTGCACACGTCGCCGGCGTACCCCCGACATCGGAGACAATCCTCCATAAGTCGATCATCGACCGATCTATCGATCGAACACCATAAATCCCTGGAGGAACTCACGAATAAGAATTCGACAATTTTAAGCTTCCAGACCTTAAAACACTGACCATCCACCGCCTCGTTCAGGTGATGTCAACGTCCAGATGCCTCCAGCCTCTGCCTGAAGCATCACCGACACCTTAGCCTTCGATTCCTCCACGACCGGTCCTTTCCGGTGGCTCCACGGTGGCACGATCACCAATTTCCCGACCTCGACGAAAATAGCATGCTAAACCCTAAACCAACCTATTCCCATCGCCATGTCGAACTAGAACGGGACCAACCATTTTTCCCCGAATCCCTGATCACTCATCTAACCTCAGTCCCAAACTTCGATCCATTCCACCCTGCCAATCAACGGCGATTGTCCAATGTTCCAAAATCGAGTAACTCAAAGGAACACAACAATTCCCAATCTAAAAATCACCATTTTTATACCTAAATTCATCTTTTTACATCATGATTCTATTCATATAATTAAATCACGGTTTCCAGATTTTCAAATTTGGACCAAATTTTGTTTTCTCTGTACATTTAAAAGATTTGAGACAACTTCTTAATAAAATCTCCTGAAACTATTTTTAAACCTTCATATAGGTGGAAACAAACCTTTTTCATGTTAAACTCAAAGAAAAAATATAATAACCTGATGAAGAAAATTCTAAATTAATTGGCTAGCTCAAGCCTGTTTTCAAGGAAACAGAGAGGAGAAAGGAAAGCATGTTCATCACTTATATGCAGAGTTGAAACTGAAGAGAAAAAGCCAAGCATACACATCATAATCATGAGCTAAAACACAGAACAAATACAACCTAATACTTGGTAAAAATTTGTGTTTACTCACCTGTGTTTCAGAAGGAAGAACAGAGTTCCTTCTCTACATTGAAAACTGCAGGCTTGTTTTTCTTTGTTGAATAAATTGAACATGTTTAAGTTTATTAGATATAGTGATGTTTATCTCCCTGTTATTCAATCTTGCTGAACGAAATGGAATAAGGAAGTTGATATCAAATATAGGTTTACAGGGATGTTCATATGTTTGTACAGTAGGGTATACACTATTTTGTACAATTTGTTTACTTCAGCTATACTTATCTTGCTTTTAGTTGATTGTGCTGAGATGATTTTGTATTACTTTTCTTTGTACTTTGCTTTAATTAAATATATGTTTATTGTCTTCATGCTTTCGTTTTTCTTCCAGGTCTTTGCTTTATTTTATAAGCTAGTACACATCTTTCTTTTCTCATGTTCAACCTGTTCTTTGTTTTATATCTCTTTGTTTCTTTTACTTGCCTTATAAGCTACAGCCTACATACTTTTGTTTTATATTTGTTTTATACACTTTCATATTAATTCTTTTTGCTTTTGCTTATTTATATTTTAATTTGTTTGTTCGCACTTTATCTTTGACAAAGCTTCTTTGTGGTGGCTGCAGCTATGTTTTGGGTATTCTTTGCATAAATATTTATAAATTAAAGTTTGTTTTGTTTGTATTTGTATGTTTATATGATGGTGGCCAAGATGAAAACATTTAGTGTTGATGTACTTTGTTTCTACACACTCAATTTATTATCTTTGTACATGAATATACATATATTTTTATAATTCATCATATATGTATTCTTACTTCTATTTCTAAATTAATTGTTTATTTTTAATTTTCAAAGCAAAATTTCCTTTACATTATTTATAGATCCCAATTCAAATTTAATTCAAATATATTTCTCATATTGAAAATCTGTTTCATCTATACGAGTTAAAGTTCTTTGGTTAAATCCAACTTCTCAAAATTATACTTTTAAAATGGTTTGATTCATATATACCCAAATATACATATATATATATATATATATATATATATATACATTCACATATATACATATACATACAATAATTAAAAATTTAAATGATTTATATAGAAGATATTTGAACTCGGGGAAACTCACATCACTAAATCGATTAATTTCACCGTTTTCTTCAAAAATAGATTTTAATTATCATTTTAAATTTATATAAAAATCCGGGGTCGTTACAGACTTCCCCCCTTAAAAGAATTTCGTCCTCGAAATTCGCAGGCACGAAAACAACACAGAGATAGACTCAATCTTTACAATTTCTCAAATACAAGATATGGATTCCAAATTCAAGTCGGAATATCTCAGAATACATACCAATTTGTCCCTCTTCGGACTTCGACCAACCCAAGAAATTATAACAGAATTTCAAAAGTTGATTTTAAACGAAATTGTTTTATCGATACAATTCAAATTATCTTTCATATTCTATTAATCAATTTTAACTCAATTAAAATTTCCAATTTATTTAAAATTTCCAATTTCAAATTCATTAAAGTTTAAATCCAAAAACTGAAAAGAAACTGATGAAATATGAAGAAAGAATTTCTACAACGATTCGTAGAGCATCAACGCACCGAACTACTTCTGGAGCTGTCACGAAGTAATCAAGAGAATTTAGAACGAATCAAAGGAAATTGATAAGAAAGTTGTTTCCACAGTCACAGGGTATTGACCATTTATAGTCGTATTTACCTGTCCCCTATCTCGTTCTCTTCTTGCACTCATACTTACTATCAGTGGATAGCAAAAGAATTTACTGAGGCATTCAAACGGATATCTTAAGGATTACTCATTCTAGGATATACTTCACCCTATCTCTAATGAGCTACTTAATGTGTTATACTCCTGAGCTAAAGTTCAACCTTAGCTCTGATACCAAATGTAACGACGCGAATTTTGCCCGCTCGAAAATCGACATCCATACCTCATATCGTATTCGAATGCCATAGATTCGACCGTTCAAATCCGATTCGCCGGAGCTTATAACAATCATTAAGTAAACAACACAGCGGAATAAAAGAATAATACATTGATATACAGCTTTGATACAATATCTGATACAACAGATGATCCAATAGATATCAATATACATCAGAGATATGATACAATTAAATAGCAGCGGAAAAGGAAAATAGATAACATCTAGCAGTGGAACAGATAACTCTAAAATAGTCTTCAACGAAGAACTCCAAATCGAAACTGTAACTCCATTTCCAAGAATCAATCAGCAGAAGCTCGAACTCCCAATAACGATGCACCTAGATAACCAAGACTGGTGCGATCCAAAGACTGAACTAACTCCAGATAATCTACTAAACCTGACTATCTGAAAAACCCAACTCTAGACTGCTCGTGTAGAAATATAATGAGCACCCAGAGTTTAGGAAAGAAACAATAAACTCCGGATCAGTCGTGGGACTGGTATGAGCAACAAAAACAGTCTATCTTTTAAAACATTCAACAAAAGAATTTTAAAGTCAATTCGCAATGTTTTTTTTTTAAATGAGACTACCATAAGGCCTCCCGCACACACACACAATGCAAACGCAGAATCGGAGGAGATTTCTCCTTATGATAGTCAAAGATACTTGATACGCATTAAAAAGAACATTTAATATTATTACTAGTGCATAGTGTAGAGAAAAATTTATTTCGAAAATAAAGATATAAATCTTAGCCGACATAGACATTTCGAACTATGTCTACTATAGCTACCATGTTCAATAGCGGGTTACCGCCATATTCCATGACAGGTTATACAACTAAAACCATACAAGGCTCGTATTTGAAGAATGGATTTTCCAACAAATGGTCAGGCCAAGGAACTTCCCATTGCCACATGGAAACGCCTCTGGAAGGACGCCCCGAGAACCAAACTGTTCTCTGCCAAACAAAGCCGGGAATCCCTTTTCCCAAGGGATATTACAAACCCTCAGATATACCACTCCCGGTCCTTTGGGACCTTTAAACGAGAGCTCTCTAACCAACATCACACCATAATAATAAGTGTTTCAACATGAGTAAGTATCTGGGCTCCATACCATGATACTACCCTTTTCCAGAAGGAATGGTCATACCCTAGGGAAGCGATCCCTGGAAACCTTGCCGTACAATTCCTGTTTCGACCATTACCGGTTTGTGAGGCTCGACGAAGTCTCGTCCACAAAAACACACTTTATACAAAAGCCATGCTTTGGGTCAACAAATGATCATAGAAATGATCACCAGGATAGACGATCAAACAAATGATCCTATCACAAATAATCAACACAATGATCATTTACAGCAACACTCTGTATGTCACATTACCAAATTGGGAATATATCGCTGATAACCTTCAACTACATAACCTCTGAGCTCATATGTCTCAGAGAACGGTGTTAAGCTAAGAGAATAAATTCTCCGCCACCAACAGAAATATATTTGAAAGAAATCAGCTTTATATCTCAATTGTAATGTCAGACATACAATCCATACAAGTCTGTTCCGGGCTCGAACAGAACCGAAGGCACTTCCAAAGAAGTCCTTGCAATCCGGATATTCACTAATCACGTTCGGACTCCCCATCACATATGGAGTCTCTATACCGGGGACCATTCGATGCAAAGACATTCGACGAGTTGTCCTTACGTTTTCGAAAATATCCGGTCTTCACCACCGGTCTTCAAATGTTATCCATAACGACATATCACATATTCGGAATGGGATATATGACACAAAGGTCCTCTCCCGGCTAAACCGAATAGTGAGCGCAGTATTTAAAATATATGGATAAGGAATTTCAATTAAGTCACAACTTAATAATCCAAAACTTTTCTTTCAACTGGCTTAACAAATTACCATTTTCAATCTTTAAACAAAAAGATTCATTTTCACAACCTTTAACGGTTTAAACAATTTTCACGTTTTAATCTTTTAAACAAAAGATTCATTCACAGATTTTCCAAATCAATTTTCATTTCAATTTGATTAACTCGTTAAATCTTTAAATCAAAGATTTAACTTATAGCTTTCAAACCGTTTCTATAACTTGGAAATCAACTTCATTTTCAAACTTGAAATTCTTTTTAACACAAATGGAACGTTCATTTCTCATGTGAAAGCTTTTATTATTTGAAAACAAACAGTTTTCGTTTCAGAAAAATCCAATTATATTTACACGAGTTAAAGATCTTGAATTCTATTCACATCCCAAATCAATACTGTTAACATAGTTTAACCCATATATAATTGGTATAACATTTTTAATCCCTAGTTTTAAATCATAGAATTCAATTTCAAATCTTTAATTTAAGTTCAAATCAAATTATTCAACTTCATATTTTATCGAGTTATTCAAAATAAATTTCATCTATGAAATACAATTTCAAAAGCTTTTCACTTTAAACCCAATCCATTTCCAAAACATTTGAATTCAAATATTCAAATTTAAAACTATTTCAAAAATTTGTGACTTAATCGATTTCCTCGTGAAATCCATATTGGTGTGTGTATAAGTGTGGTCCAGGGGTTTAACACAATAGTGCAACATCATTCAATCATCATAGATCAAAGCACAGAATATAGTTGATAAGCGATATAAACTATAACGCTTATCGTCATTCAAAGATTCACATATAATATACAGATGTATCATCAATAAATGAATAAATTATACATACCACAATTTACAGAATAACATATCACAGATCAGATAGGACAATCAATTCAAGGCATCTCATACAATACAATCATTCATAAGTAAGGTCAAGTATTCAACATTCATTTATAAGTAGGATTAATTAATTGTTTAATCCTAATTAATTTAGTTAATTTCCAATTAAATTAACTACTTATGAATTAATTATCCAATCCTGATTTATTAATTACAAATCATTTGATATTAATAAATTAATCAATTGCCTTAATTAATGAAATTATTCTTAATTAATCATATTAATTAAATCAACCTTTAAACCAATTTACATAATTAATTAATGATTTTAAGAAATTATCTTGGATTAAATCATTATTAATCATTCCTAATTAATCTAATTTATTAATTTATAAATTAAATAAATCATTTTTTTTATTACCTTATTAATTAAATCATTTTATTACCTTAATTATCCCTAAGATAATAAATTTCTTTATTAATGATTTCATTTATCATTTAAGTGTATTTTAAACATTACACTTTAAATTTAAATCCAAATTAATTTAAAAATACACTTAATCATTCAAATTATTTAGAACAATTTAAATTCAAAAACTTCTTTTATTCCAAAACTAAGATTCAAATTTAGATTTAATTCCAGATTTCAAAATTTGACTCAACCTGTCAAAGTTCTTTCTTTACAAATCAAAATCCCTTTTTAATTCAAATTCCTTTAAAATACTTTAAAAGTTTGAACAAGTTAAGAATTTATTTACTCACAAACTAAGTTTCAACTAAAATGGAATTTATAGTTAACTTTTGTTTTAACTCAATTTGATTAATTTAAACTTGGCTTTAAAAATTTTAAAAATTAATTTTTTTTTCCTCTACTAATTATAAACTGTCTACCCAAGTACAAACCCAGGTGACAACCGAAGCAACTCCTTTTTTTACTCGAATATACACTCGAGGACTTAATCACCCAGAACACCAAGTTGTGCACGAGATCACCGTGCACTTGCACACGTCGCCGGCGTACCCCCGACATCGGAGACAATCCTCCATAAGTCGATCATCGACCGATCTATCGATCGAACACCATAAATCCCTGGAGGAACTCACGAATAAGAATTCGACAATTTTAAGCTTCCAGACCTTAAAACACTGACCATCCACCGCCTCGTTCAGGTGATGTCAACGTCCAGATGCCTCCAGCCTCTGCCTGAAGCATCACCGACACCTTAGCCTTCGATTCCTCCACGACCGGTCCTTTCCGGTGGCTCCACGGTGGCACGATCACCAATTTCCCGACCTCGACGAAAATAGCATGCTAAACCCTAAACCAACCTATTCCCATCGCCATGTCGAACTAGAACGGGACCAACCATTTTTCCCCGAATCCCTGATCACTCATCTAACCTCAGTCCCAAACTTCGATCCATTCCACCCTGCCAATCAACGGCGATTGTCCAATGTTCCAAAATCGAGTAACTCAAAGGAACACAACAATTCCCAATCTAAAAATCACCATTTTTATACCTAAATTCATCTTTTTACATCATGATTCTATTCATATAATTAAATCACGGTTTCCAGATTTTCAAATTTGGACCAAATTTTGTTTTCTCTGTACATTTAAAAGCTTTGAGACAACTTCTTAATAAAATCTCCTGAAACTATTTTTAAACCTTCATATAGGTGGAAACAAACCTTTTTCATGTTAAACTCAAAGCAAAAATATAATAACCTGATGAAGAAAATTCTAAATTAATTGGCTAGCTCAAGCCTGTTTTCAAGGAAACAGAGAGGAGAAAGGAAAGCATGTTCATCACTTATATGCAAAGTTGAAACTGAAGAGAAAAAGCCAAGCATACACATCATAATCATGAGCTAAAACACAGAACAAATACAACCTAATACTTGGTAAAAATTTGTGTTTACTCACCTGTGTTTCAGAAGGAAGAACAGAGTTCCTTCTCTACATTGAAAACTGCAGGCTTGTTTTTCTTTGTTGAATAAATTGAACATGTTTAAGTTTATTAGATATAGTGATGTTTATCTCCCTGTTATTCAATCTTGCTGAACGAAATGGAATAAGGAAGTTGATATCAAATATAGGTTTACAGGGATGTTCATATGTTTGTACAGTAGGGTATACACTATTTTGTACAATTTGTTTACTTCAGCCATACTTATCTTGCTTTTAGTTGATTGTGCTGAGATGATTTTGTATTACTTTTCTTTGTACTTTGCTTTAATTAAATATATGTTTATTGTCTTCATGCTTTCGTTTTTCTTCCAGGTCTTTGCTTTATTTTATAAGCTAGTACACATCTTTCTTTTCTCATGTTCAACCTGTTCTTTGTTTTATATCTCTTTGTTTCTTTTACTTGCCTTATAAGCTACAGCCTACATACTTTTGTTTTATATTTGTTTTATACACTTTCATATTAATTCTTTTTGCTTTTGCTTATTTATATTTTAATTTGTTTGTTCGCACTTTATCTTTGACAAAGCTTCTTTGTGGTGGCTGCAGCTATGTTTTGGGTATTCTTTGCATAAATATTTATAAATTAAAGTTTGTTTTGTTTGTATTTGTATGTTTATATGATGGTGGCCAAGATGAAAACATTTAGTGTTGATGTACTTTGTTTCTACACACTCAACTTATTATCTTTGTACATGAATATACATATATTTTTATAATTCATCATATATGTATTCTTACTTCTATTTCTAAATTAATTGTTTATTTTTAATTTTCAAAGCAAAATTTCCTTTACATTATTTATAGATCCCAATTCAAATTTAGTTCAAATATATTTCTCATATTGAAAATCTGTTTCATCTATACGAGTTAAAGTTCTTTGGTTAAATCCAACTTCTCAAAATTATACTTTTAAAATGGTTTGATTCATATATACCCAAATATACATATATATATATATATATATATATATATACATTCACATATATACATATACATACAATAATTAAAAATTTAAATGATTTATATAGAAGATATTTGAACTCGGGGAAACTCACATCACTAAATCGATTAATTTCACCGTTTTCTTCAAAAATAGATTTTAATTATCATTTTAAATTTATATAAAAATCCGCGGTCGTTACAAAAAAATTTAATTAGGACTTGGGAATGAATTGTTAAGTTTCAACATTTATTTCAAAAGTTATTGAAAAGCGTTGAGAAAAGTGTTGCAAATAGTGTTACAAAAAGTGCTTTACAATCTATATTCTTCAAAACAACTTTTATATCACTTATAAACCCATCTTTACAACTTAAATAACTTTTAAAACATTTTAAAAGATTTTTAGAATTTTTTTCATATTTTTAAAATGATTATATATCGATTTCCAACTTTGGTCATTTTGTGCAAAAACTAGATTTTTCTTGAAAATTGATTTTGCCATATTTCAAAATATAAAAGATGAAATCTTGATTTTCTTTTTTCATATGAAAGATATGGATATAAGCATTTGGAAAATTCTTACCTCGAAGAATTTCGAACTATATTCCACTTCGTATGTACATTTGAACTTTTGACGCAAAAAACACGAACTATTGTTAAGCGACGCGTCAAATTTTAGGGGTATTTTGAGATTCGTATCCAAACTTTGTCGAGACAAGTTTAAACACATAGAACCATTTCAAAAGCGTATTCAAACATTTTTCAAAAGTATAAATGATTCCATATCACATTTTATTTTATTTTGGAAAGTGTCTTCCGTGTGAATCAATGTCGTGTATATCGTGACTTGTTTCAATATTTTCATGCAGTAAACAACATATGGAAATTAATATCATAACCATACATCCAAATAAATATATCACAACAAAACATATACATATAAATTAGGATTTCTCACCTTTGTTGCAAACGAACTAACTTTAAAGTGATTATTACTTTTCTAACTTCAATCGGGTGCTCACGGATGCTTGTTTTAAGGCTTCTAGGTGGTTTGACTTGACTTATGGAGGTCTTTGGAGCTTTGGGCCGTGAGTTTCAAGGGGATATTGGGCTCGGCTTAATGGTGAAGGAGTGGGTCGTGGGTTGTGAAGGAAGGAGGAGGAGTTTTGGTGAATATTTATGGTGATTTGATGCTTTCTTTCTTTAGTATATTTTTGAAATAAATTTTGGCATTATTTCATTAAGGTTGGAAGCCATTAAAAAAAGTGAGAAGAAGCTTGAAATTTTGAGATGAAGTGTGGAAGGAAGTGAGAAAGTGGGTATGTATTTATAGAAAGAACTTTGGATAAAAATATTATATTTGCAAAAGATCAAAATACACTTTACTTACTTTTAAAGTAATCTTACTTTTCAACACCTAACATCACATTTCAAATCTTTACTTTATATCATTATCACTTAAGGAGTAAGAAAACTTAAAGTAATAATGATGTTTCTTTTGATTTGACGTGTTTTGTTTTTATTAATTTACTTTTCCTAATTATATTCTAGAATTTCCTAATTGTGTTTTAATAAAATTAAACCTAATTAGCAACTTAATTAATACTTACAACATTTATATAAGTGTACATGAATATTAAAATAAAGGTGCAAAAACATTGCGACAACTTTAAATCGACAAAACGTTGATCTTTGACAAAATGTTCTTCGGTCGTATTGTTGACGTTTTAGTTAAACTATTTATTTATGTAAGCCAAATTTAAAAATAAATTTGTATAATATTACTTAAAAATATAAATACTCATAAAAAATTAAAATAATTAATTAAACCATTTAAACTTACTTTTCTAAAATCATGATTTTGTCACTTTTGTCGATATAAGCAAATGCTACTATTTTTATGTATATTTCTATTTCCAAATCCCATCTAATATTGTTCAAACAATAAAAACTTATATATTTTACATTTAAAATCACTTTAAATATTATATTTTGAAGTGGTTAAAATTTTTGTCGTTACAATTAGATAGTGATATTTTAATTAGTCAAGAAAAGTATGATATGGATCTAGTTAGTAAGTTCGATATGACCACTACGAGTGGAAAACCCACTCCTATGGAAACTGATGAAGCCTTGAATAAAGAAGACATGTCAAAACAGTTGATCAAAAACTATATAGGGGAATGATTGGATCGCTACTCTATATAACTACGAGTAGGACTGATATCATGCATAGCGTATGTCTCTGTGCAAGATACCAATCTCAACCCAAAGGGACCCATTCAAAAGCTATTAAACGTATCTTAAGATATATTAAACACACTTTAGACTATGGCCTATTTTACTCTAAAAGTGATTCGTTTGATTTAATCTCATATTGTGATACTGACTATGTTGGTTGTAAATCAAACTGAAAAATTGCAAGCGAAACTTGTCATTTTTAGGACATACCATGGTTTCCTGGTTTATTAAAAAGAAAAATATTGTCTCTCTATCAACAACTGAAGCAGAATATATCTCTGCTGCTTTGGGTTGTTTCCAAGTTATCTATATGCAACAGACCCTAAAGGATTTTGGATTAAATTTTTCAAAATGATCAATTTATTGTGACAATACAAGTGCAATAAATTTATCCAAAAATCCTACTCATCGTGCCAAAACCAAACATATTGATATCAGACATCATTTTCTCAGAGATACTATAAGTAAGGAGAATATTTCTCTTGAATTTATCAACACTGAGAATCAAATAGCTGATATTCTGACCAAATCCTTGAATCAATCAACCTTTACTAAATTTAGAAGAGAACTAGGTATTTGCTTTATAACCGAGATATAGAACATAGATATCGTATTATGTAATATTGTACCATGTATTTTTAAATAAATAAAGAAAAATAGAATTGTCAAAATTTCCATAAGGATGTCGACATACCCCTGCCACCAATGTCTACATACAACGGTAAAATTTGAAATTTTGATTTTCCCTCTAAAATTCGTTTGGTAGTTATATATTCCCTATATTAAGAATTCTTCTATCTTCCACTTCATTTCTCTCCATAATAAACTTATGAGAATATAAAATAATGGCCTCCTTACCTAAATCAAACCAAAATGCAAACTTTTCTTTTACTTCTCCTAATGCTGGTCCATTTCAACGAACAACAGTGGCTCGAGTCATGAAGATAGAGGAAACTTTTGAGGACTCTCTGCAAATGATGACTGAGTTGCTTGACATGCAAATAAAGATGGCAAAGGAACAGGAGAAACAAGGTAAAATCCTTAGAAATTTGCAAAAATTTCTAATGGATAATCATGCAGACCCGATCGTGATTGAAGATGACTCCTCTAGCACTCATATTCTTAATCCATTGGAGAAAGATGACGAAGAAGAAGCGCAATGGACGAGGACGGTACAGTTATTTGGAGAAGTCTGTTTTGATAAAGATGGTAAGTAGGTCGAACAACGTGGAAACTTTTGTCTCCATTACCCAAATTGTTCGATTCATAAGTCAACAATTATCAAAGACTCTCATTAGATTTTTTTATGATAATGTTTTTATATATTGTGTATAATTGTATATATTTGTGTTTATTTGTGTAATATAACAACATAATAAAATTATATTTATTTTTCGCTTAATTATACTTCGATATTAGCATTTAGTTCCATAGTATTAGTTTAAGGGGGAGTTATGTAGTTTAGTCTTAGTTTTTGTTGATGAATCAGGAGGAGAACTATAAAATAGGATATTTAGGCCGTTAGTTAGGCTTAGACTAAGCTGGAGTTAGTAGATTAAGGGGGAGTTGTTGGAATAAGGGGGAGTCGGAGTTGAATCGATGTTTGTTGGAGTAGATTTTATAAACAAAGGCTGTCATCATCAAAAGGGGTAAATTTTTTGTTCCTGAGATGATGGTTTTGATGACAACAACCTTAGGACTTGATATAAAATATAAATACTAATATTCTTGATTATATATATATATATATAAATATATATATATATATATATATGTATATGAAGGATATATATGCAGGTACTGAAGAATGAAGATTGTATAGTATAGAGATTCAAGACTGATGAGACTGGCGAATTCAAGATTGAAGAAATCAAGACTGAAGACTCATGAGTATCACGAGTTCAAGATATCAAGATAAGTAATAGTGTCTAGATTTATGTTAAAATTTCATAATAACACCAAAATCTTTATTCGAATTTTAATTATGGAATGGAATCCACTTTCTCGCTTTAATAGTGGGATGGAACCCATGACCTCTTTAGTGGGATGGAACCCACGACCTTCTCTAGTGGAATGGAATCCATGAATTTTCAAAATGATTTATTTTAAATATTTTTCCAAATTTTTTTAAAAAGTCATCTCTCTCGGTTTAAATATTTTATCCTCAAACTATTCTTACCATCTTTTATATTTTGATTTCAGAATCATCTCCTGTTTTTAAACTATCTCCTGGTTTTAATAGTATAAGCTTAAAATCTCAAAAATATATTTTTATAGTATAGATTATATATTTTTAAGATTAATTTTTAAATCTCTTTTATAAGTTTAAACTTTATTCAAAATGGTTTATAAACTTCAGAAATTGTTTTGACAAGTTTTAAAAAGAAAATCTCTTTTAAAAATAAAAATAAATTTTCAAAATTTACTAAGGCATGTCGACATACCCCATCCTTGCATGTCGATATGGTAGCCATAGAATTTCAAATTCAAATTTCAAATGAAGTGTCTATTCATCATAACCTTTCGCGAATGGACATAACTGTTGTTCTTCAATAAATACCAGTTGTTCTCAATGAATTTTAAGTTATTTTTTCTTCATTTCTTCACTCCTTCTTCTCCACTCAAATTTCCTCTTATATTTTTACAAAACTCTGCCGAAATCCTAAGTGAATCAAACTTGATCATCTCCAGTTTGATTCTCTGTCACTCTCTCTCAAAGAGCTCAGTGTTATTCAGAGTTATAGGATCATTTGTAATCAGAGAAGTATATCAAGTCTCTCTATCTATCAAAGTGATATTGGAAAAGGTGTGATTGTGGCCCTGGGTGTTATTGTAGCCCATAAATCAATTAGGTGATCTTGTAGCCGGGTTAAATCAAGAGAGTTTGCCCTGGACTCAAAGATATGAGGGTGTATCTCATGGCCTTGAAATCAAGGTTGTAATATCGATATTATATTTACAAAGAAATCTGCATAAGAAATTGTGTGGGACTGGATGTAGGGTAACTCCGAACCAGTATAAAATTCTGGTATGTTCTTTCCTTTACTGCTTTTATTTACTACTTGCATCTGTTTCTAATTCTATGATTGTTTCTATGTTTATGAATTGTATCTGTTTGGATTTAATTTGAAAAGATTTCAAAAAGATTCAATAAAATCCATTAAACATTATTTACCTCCCCCCTCCCCTTTAATGTTAATTCTGCCTTAAGGACCATAATCCGCATTTCCAACCTTTTCAAGTCTCTTCCAAACTCTAGAATTTCATCTCCTTGATTTATGTCTTGTTTGTTTTCTTCTCGTTTGCTCTCATACTCTTCATCATTAACGTCATCTTCACTTACTTTATTTTCTTCATTTTCTTCTATATCATCCTCTATATGTTTTCCTTCTTCTTCCAATTTATCCTTCTCTAACGCCTTAAATTTCAGCAGTTTTTCCACATCTTCCTCATTCTCTCTATTCGTCTTTTCTTCTTTCTCATCAATCAGGTTGCCTTCTTGTATTATTGTTGTGCCATTCTTTATATATACTTCTTTCAATAAAATCCATGACTCTTTTACGGAACTTTCTTCAAATATATGATCATACACTACTTCATTGATGTTCTCTCTCATTACAACACGACCACGATGGTCAATCCATCATAATTTCGCAAATGCTTTCTTGTCAATTTGCAATATACTCTCCAAATCATTCATCCATTTATAATCATTCTCGACAATCTCACATAATCATTTGAAGATTAACCCCGTTTTCTTTTCCTTATAAGCCAGCAGCAATGTACTATCTTCTTGACTTCTTTCTTCAATGTAAATGGTGTAACGACCCATAATTTTCGATAATTAAAAATATTAAATTAAATAATACTTAGAATTTAATATTGGAAGAAATTAAAAATTTATGATTTACTAGGGAGAAAAATAATTAGAATATGATTTAATAATGTTGTTGGATGTTATTGAAAACTGTTTTAATATAAATTCAATCAGTTGAAATAATTATAAGTTAATTTGGTTGTAATTGTAAATATGGAATTAATGAAATTGAAATATTATAATTAAAATGGTAAAAGGTGATAGCTGTAGAATAAGAATGTAATAAAATTAAACTAATGTTAATTATATTCTTAAGGTATTGGATGATCAAGTAACAAGAGTGTAAATAAAAATAAATGAACTTAATTAAATTATAATTGATTGAAATTTTATTACAATTATAATTGAACTCTAAAATTAATGTAATATTTAAATAGTGGATTTAACATGGAAATTTTACGTAATAGGTTATCAATTTCTATGTAATCAAGAACGATAAGTTGTTAACTTTTAATTTAGAATATAAAAGTGATTAAATCCATTTAATAATAATTTATTTAATCAACATGAAAATTTTCTTTTTTGACCAATGTCTCAAATTTCGAAAAAATCAGTTTCAACGGATCTGTAACAGGGAATTATTGTAAGATTTTAAGTTTCGTAGCGATCAGACTTGCCGTCTGATCGTGCGGGCTCGAAACGCGTAGAAATCAATTAAGAGGATTTAAATGAATATAATCTAATTTTAAAAGCTAACTTCTGTATAGAATGGAATTAGGATTTGAAACTAATTCAACTGAGTTTAAAAATATCGAAAACTTACATTTCGATATATTGGATGATCCACTTTCATTTTGGTAGTGGAACGAGCTTTCCGGGTCGTTGTTATAGTTCTGATGCAAATCGATTTTGTCCATTCTTTTCTATTTTAGCCCTGCCTATATATAGGCTATTACAAACCCTAGCTATTTCTCATTTTATTATTCCCATATGTACATCAACTTCCTTCTTCTCAAATGACTGAACATCAAACCTAGATCCTAAATTCCAAAACCTAATTTCAATTTTAAAAATCAATTTCAAAAAATTTCAACCTCTCCAAACTATATCAAATTATATATCCTTGGAAAGCTCTCGACGAGTGCAATCTAAATCTGTTTTTCATTTTTGCAATCGATTTTTTGTTTGTCTGAAAATGAACGAAACATTCTCAACCATTCATTGTGGTGGTTGATCATCGGTGGTGATGCCTTAATTCGAGAGTGCTGCAGTGCAGAGAACAACGTGGGGAGTGCATCAAAGTGGTTTGGTTGGAGAGATGATGGATGGATCGTCATGGAAAATTCAATTAGGGTTAATAAATGACGGCGGCGGTAGTAGAATATACTAGTGTATGATTTTGTTTGAAGATTATAAACATATATATGTTCGTTTAAATATCTGTTATTGTACTATTTTATTTTTCCATATAATTAAACAAATATTTGTTGAATAAAATAAATAACTTAGAATTCTTATTTAAACAAATGTTTTATTCAAACAAATACTTTATTACAAATTCAAATAGTATAAATTTAAGCTCTCGCAATAATAAAATATTATAACACAATTTTCACTATACAATTTTACGTACATGTTTCACCTCACTACATATTGGCTCATCACTTGTATTTGATCTTCAACTCTATTCCAGCATGTATCCAGCATCTAATCTATCTGCAAAATAAACATTGACGCAGTAAAATTGAAAAAGAAATATTTTGCAGTGCACAATGAAGTATGTGTTTGAAAATATTATTTGCCTCGGTTATTTGGGTTGTTCATCATCATTTTAATTCATCTCTCTGTTTCAATCTAGAACAAAAATACGCGAACAACTTGTGACATGCACAGTGTATCATTGTACATGCCACAACGTCATGCACATCGATATACACTTGTTTGTTAAAATTGCAAGGATAGATGAGCACAAGGTCAAACCCAAGCCAAAATTGAATTCAACTCAGGTGCAATGCAACAACAAACAACACAACAATGGTTAGTATAAAGCAATCAAGTAGGAGCATTAAGCTAGTAAGGCACCAACATAAAAATTGCTTCAACCAAAATGTACAAAGGTCCAACCATCATGGCAGTAGCTCAACCAAATGTACACATGAAGATCCAACCAGCATAGAAAACAACATGCAACCAGAGTTCATATGGAACCAGACTACAATAACAAAGGAACAAGGAAAGCACTTGAATAACAAGTTCATATGCGACCAGAGCTCATATGCAAGTTCAGTTTCAATATGTGCATGGAAATATACAAAATTTTCAAGAAAATTCAAAGTTCAGGGCCAAGTACAGGGACGATATCAACATGAAGTGCACTAGTATACACACATATATGTTCACAATAAACAACAAGTATATAGGGGCAATTTAACTCGAAGCAACTAGCATAGAATCATTATGGCTAAAGAATACAAGTGCACCAGACATAGCAAGTCTAACAAGCACAGTAACATGTATATGCATATGCATATATATGTATAAATGTAAGCAAAGTCAGAATGCAAGGACTCGTGTGGACAGAGCATACTGGTTATGTGTTGAGCTATAGATTTAAAGAAGACATTTTTGAAGTTTAAAATAAGAAATGGAAGGAGAATCAAAAGAAATAAATAGCAAACAACTGCAAAATAAAGTGAAATCATCACTAGGGAATTGATTGATGAAGCTAGGGAATTGATTGATGAAGCAAACCAAAGTGGAATCATCACTTCAATCGATTAATTTTGAGACGACCCGCCGTTCATTCCATAGAAAGACGCATCATTAAGAAGAAAGAAAGGGATAGAAAAGAGAAAAGATAGAAAAGAAAGAAACAAGCAACATCAGAATCTAATAGCAGAACGAATAAATTATATTATCACATAAGATATTACATCGTATCATATACATCAGAGTTATACAGCTAATACAACAAACTAGACAGTTATAAACTCCTGTCTAGTTATTACAACTCAAGTACATCATAAAGGAATAGATACAACACTAGCAAAGCAGAACCACTATATATCTACACACTGAAGCCTTCTGCTCCATATCTCCTCCAGAACTCATCAAAGCTAACCTAAATCCCTTGACTACTCATCAAAATTTGAGTACCCAAGAGTTTGAAACAGAAAATTAACTCCGGGTCAGACATGGGTCTGGTGTGAGTAAACGGGTTAAAGTTGCTTAACTTTGTAAATCCTTTGAAAACAAAGGTATCACGTAAGACTCCCCACAAATAAACATGGGTAAGTGTTTACCGTACGCTAACCAAAACATTTGATAGGAAATCTAGTTATATTATAATAGGGTCTAGGGGTTTCAAATAAAATACGAAAATAGCTGGAATGCTTATATCTCACGTTCCAACATAGTTGGACACAATCAAAACGTACGACGCTTACTGGAGATTGGATTCCATACAATGGCAGGGCTAATGGGGTACCTCCTGTCACAGTACGTGGCCTAGATCAGCGTACCGAGGATCCACCCTAAATCCCCTGCAACACAAGGTCGAAACCATAACTTACTGGATAGTTCCGAACAAGACAACCCCGCAGATGGCCATCGCCAGCTGCCCACTAAGCGGATAAAAGGAACCTCTAGACAAGGGTAAATCTCATCCTACTTGGGTGCTACCCACTTAGCCTTTCTGCACCTTCCCTGTTTTAGCCATTCCCGATTGATGAGGCTTGAGGCTATGATGACCTTTATAGAACACATCTATCTTAGAATGCTCATCGTCCACCTGACGATGTTCTGAAAGCATTCAATCCATACAAGTTCGTTTTGGGTCCGAATGAAGCCGAAGGTACTATCTCGCTGCACTCGTTTTGGAATTACCCTTAGAGTTAACGACAATAGCCCTTGCACTCTGAATCTTCATCTTGAATCTGAAAGTACTACCCCGTCAAACTCGTATTGGAATCACTCTCAGAGCTTTAACGAAAAATAGTCCTTACACTTCGAGTCATCACTCTTCACTTGAGATTCACGACCTAACATTTAATTTGGATCGATGTGGTTATCGAAATTCCAAATTTGGAAACCCGATCCTGGTCTCACCGAAATCCAAAACGTCATCTTAATGTCCAAGTAATTTTAGTTTGAACAATTTAATTAAATTTGAAACATTGAATTCACACAATACCATTCATAGATAAGTATCACACATTTGTCACAGCTATGAAAAAATATCACATTATAGCACATCACAGATTATTCAAACATATGCATCATCAATTCAGACATTCCACTCAATCGATCATCCACAAAAAGGAATCATTAATCCATATTATAATTAATTTAATCAACTTAAATTAAGATAATTACTTGAGAATTAATCACAAAAATCCTACTTAAACAATCATTAATTAATTAATTAAAAAACCATTTAATTAATTAATCAACCTTTAATCATCTTATAAACCAATTAATTAATCTTTAATTAACAGATTAATTATCCTTTAATTATCTTCTAAATTAATCACCCTTGATTAATTATTACTTAATTACATTAAGTAATCAGTCTTCAAATTAATTATTCTTTAATCACTTAGTAATTAACCTTAATTACTTCCATAATTAATTACATTAATCGTTAATTAATTACATTAATTAAATATGTCTTAATCACTTCATTGATTAATTATCTTATAATTAATCACATTTATTAATCAATTAATCCTTTGATTATTATCATTAATTACATTAATTAATGATCCTCTAATTTCTTTCATTAATTAATTATTCTACTAATTACATTTAATAAACTGATCTTTAACTTAATTGCATTCATTAATCAACCTTTATTAATCACAATCAGTAATTAACTTCCCTTAATTACTTATATCAATTAAATGAACTCCTTGATTAATTATATTAATTAATCCATTAATTACACTGAGTAATTATCACTTAATTACTTCCCTCAAGTAATTATCCTTTAAGTACTATCCATCAAGTAATTTTATTTTAATTACATCCAGTAATTATCTATTAATTACTTCACTAAGTAATTATATTCCAATAATTATATTAAGTAATTACACTTAACCCGTCATCAAATGATTGTCTTTAATTGACTAAACCTAATTAATTAACTAAAATTATCAATATTAACTTAATTAATTACACCGAGTAATTAATTTTCTTTAATTACTTCATTAAGTAATTATCTTTAATAATCTTCTTAACATTAAGTAATTAACCTCTTAATTACTTATTACTTAATTATTTCTTAATTGATTAACCTTGATTAATCAAGTCTTAATTAAGTGATCATTTATACTTAATTAATTTCATAAATTAATTTATCTTAATTTAATTACCCAAATTAAACATCTTAGTTAATTAAGTAATTATACTGTAATCACTTTAATTAATAAAACATGATTAAATTAAGATAAATCATTTATTTTATTAACTCCTAAACATTGACTTAAATTAAATTAAACTTAAAGTTTGAATTTGATTTATTTAAAATCATCATCCTTTATTAAAGTTAAATACTTTTTACTTAAATCTTAATTAGATTCCAACAATTATATTTGAGTTGAAAACATTTATAACTAATTACAAATTTACTCTAATGTAATATTCATATAAATCAAAACTATTTTTAAAACAAGATTTAAACTTTATAATCCATACCTTTAAAATTTAAATATGTTTAAAACATCATTTCTAACATAATAATTTTATACATTTAAAACTGTTTAAAACTTTGCTTTAAAATTTGGTTTGCTTTTAAAATAATATTGAAATCATTAAAGTTTAAAATCTGGTTAAGTTAAAACTGGGAACAAACATTGTTTCTGAGAAATCCACAATTTTCCGAGACATGCTCGAGACATCACTCGCATAAAACTCGAAGCAACTAAAACACTGCCTCTCCACTTCGACACTCCGAGTCGAACGCGAGAAGAAACACAAAATGCTCCGGGTCGAACATCTCCTTCCCTAATCTCGACACCCAAATGCAAAAGAACCATCACCGATCAGTAAACCACCGATCAGTAAACCACCGATCGCCGATGAACCACGCCTCCTGCACCTAAACTGCTACGACCACATACACCTCTCGAGCCACCGAGTCCATTCCCCCTCAAGCGATCGAACCCGGTGCGCCACCATCGCCGTGCGAATCCCTTAAACGTCGACGACACAATCATAGCGCAAAACCCTACCTCAACCAATTCCGATCATCACAGCCAATAGAAAAATCCAACCCTATTTTTCTATCAATCTTCCATACCCCATCCTCCTCCGTGCCAAATCTCGAACAATCCAGTCATCGTCGTTCAACGGCAATAGACCAAAACCCCAAAAACGTTCAACACCGAACAACTCCTCCAATTCTAAACTAAAATTCACAATTTAACTTTTAAAATTCCTAATTTTTGAAGACAAATCATACCATATAAGTGAATTCGAGAATCATCATAATTGAATTTTATCTATTTTCTAATTTCTACTGTAAATTTAAACTTACAGTATATTTATCAAATACAATCACTTATAATTATTTTCAAAAGCAAGAAAATTGTTATTTACCTTTCTTTTCTATAATCTATAATAAAAGTCCAATTTTGATTTTGTAGAGAAATAAGAATTATTTTGTAGTTTATCTTGCAATAGACATTTATAGAGAACATAAAACATACATATACAGGCATGCATTCAAATTTGTACAGCACAAACCAGATTCTAGATGAAAAATCTAAGCAACAAACATGTTTATAACATCATCACACAGATCAATCAACACCAAAAGATTTGTTTTTAAAATGTTTACTCACGAATCGTTGAAGAGCAGTGGACAGTGTTCTGTTGCATTCTTGTTTCTAGGAACAGGTAAACTTGATTTGCATCTTGCTGTTTTGAATTGAATTTGCTGTTGAATTTACAGTTGTTGAGTTAAATCTTGAAGTTGAATTTGTTGTTTGATGTAGAAAACTTTGATTACAGGCTTTGCTTTACATATTTTTGAACTTCAAATTTTTACTGAGTTCGTTGTAGTTCCAGAAAACCTTACTGTTGTTGATTTACAGTTTGCAATTGAATTTGCTGTTGAACTTCATTTGCAAGACCTCAGATTAGTGAACTTTTGAACAGATGTTTGCAGATTTGTTTTGGTTTTGAATTTTTTTTTTAAAAAATCTGGTTTTAGTTTTTAAAAGAGAAGAGAGATTTGAACTAAAATGAATTGCCAAGTTTTTCTCTTAGTACATTTATTAATAAATGTTTTCAAAAATTAATTAAAACAATGCCACTTGTAAACTTAAGTTGTTAAAATGATTCAAGTGTGATTACATGTCCTAATAGTTTTACAAATGTAAGAAACAAGTAATTTTATGTTTAACACCTTATTTAAATTTTTAATTTTTTATATTAACATGTTTTAAATGTTTATTCCCATTTTAGCTTTTAATGTTTACGTATATAAATTCTCTTTATCAAGTACATTCTTTAATGTTTATTTGTATATTTTTAAAATATATTTTGGAAGCTATTTAAAGAAATAAAATTTAAAAAGAATATTAAATTAAACCTGATTTTAAAGTTTCAAACTAAAATATTGTTCTTTAATATATGAACTAAATTTATTTCAAATACAATTTTTAAAGAAAAAAATGAACTTTTATTATAATATACTGTTTTAAACTATTATATTTTTAAATAAAATAAATATTTACTTTAATTACTTTTCAAAATATAAGATAGATTTTAAAATAAGCTTTTGAGAATTTTCTATATTAAATTCAATCAAATTTTCCAATTCACAATATAGACATATATATATATATATATATATATATATATGTATTATAAATTTGAAAATATTTCTTATTAAATTTAAATTGAAAACAAACCTCCTTTTCATAATGTATACACACATATACATTATAAAAGGAATACATTTTTAATTAGCTTAGAAAGATAAATTTTTATCAATTAAATATATTATTAATTTTAAAAAGAAGAAAATCTCCAAATTAAATTATTAGTTTTAAAAAGATAAATCCTATTAAATTAGATTATTAAACCAATATTATACATTTTAAAATAATTATTAATGGAAATTATTAAATAAGTATTGCCCAAAATTTTCGGAGCATCACATTCCTCCCTCCTTAAAAGAATTTCGTCCTCGAAATTTAAAAGCAAAGATAATATAATAATCCCATACATATTTTAATTTTAAAATAGCAAGAATATGCTATCAACCAAATACTAGCAACTAATAGCAAACAATTCAAACAAACAACGTTAACTATTCAGACAAGATTCTAGATAGAACTTCCTAGAGTTTCCCAGATACAAACACCGGAATACTCGCTCAACCGAATCTAAACTAGCCACACAACTCAGTTCTAGAGCTCCTATATCTAGATCTACAAATCTAAACAGGATACTGTACCACTGACAAGGCATGTTCAACTTCCAAATCTCCCTAGAACTGCTGGTTCTAAAACCAGTGATACACCATACACGCACTTCCTCGGAGATATGTGAAATACATAACGAATCCCAACCATCCGAACTGGCAATTCAACCCTGTAGATCAAGCACTTAACCTTAACAGGGAATACAGAAAGATGCAATACACTTCTGAGCTAGCTTCTAATCTTACCCAATCTTATAGCTCTTATAATCGGAGAAAACTGATCCAAAATTAAATCTTCGACTTCGAATTTTGAATTCCTTTGTCTCTTATCCACAAAACTCTTCTGCCGATCCTGGGCAGCCTTCAACCTTTAAATCAACCAAATCTTCACAGATGCCTCACGAACCAAATTTGGACCAAGAATAAGATGATCTCTGGATCCTACTCAACAAGATGGTTCTCCCCAGATCCATCGAAATCCAGAACACAAACTCTACTATACAAACATCAGAAGACTTCAAACACACTACTCCTATCTGGAAAAACAGAACAGGTGTACTAGAAAGCCAAGCCTTCAGATTCCGAATGAACTTCCTGTAGAAATCCTCTGATCCAAATCAAACACAAACTTCCGAGGGATCCGAGGTTGCTTCTATTCTAGAGTAGCTGCCACCTTGCTTCCGCTACACAACTCTGATCTGAAGAAAATGAGAATGTTGTGATAAACACAAACACAGACCTGATCAACTCATCCGGAAACATTGTTCATCAAATTCCATAAAATCTAAGTGACCCATCCAATTCGGTCACAAACACCACATCAAAAATCCAGCCAGAATACTAGATCTGATTAATCCTGACTTCTTCACAAAAACCTCCCTCTTACTAGGCTGAACCACCGGTAGAGCCCCAAGAACCAAGTCGATACAGAACTCAATCTCCTGATGCAGATGCAAATCTTGACTTCTTCGAAGACAACCAGAAAATCTCAAACCACTTTGATAGCTCCAATAACCTCTAGAGATGCCTCAATCCTAAATAAAGATCACTAAGAGATCTTTCGAACCGTCGCAAGTCACTTTTGCGATTCTACCTAGTTCAGATTCCAAAGAAACTGTTTTCTCTTCACAAATCAGAACAGCCTAAGTCTTCCAAAATAAGAAACTGATGGTTCACCCTAACCACAACATCGAACCCAGCTGAGCTTCCCAAAGAAGTAGGCAAGTCTTCACCATCTGCCCGGCCTACATACAGAAGAATCACAAAGATTCCTGAACCATCGAAGAAACGGACCACTCTGCTGCTTCCGGATTTCACCACAAGAACACTACTAAGCTAAGAGATCTTCCTGACAGCGCACTCAACATCTTTGAGTTGCTACTGCTGCCAAAAACTTCCTTATCCAAAAGCTCCTCGAATCACAAGCTATTTAAGCCAGCTCCACTGAAGAGCCTTCAAGATGGCCGATATCTCAAGAAACTCGGCTTCAAACCAAGCACAAACACCTTACTGAACTGAGTCTCAAACTCCAATATAGGCAAGACTCCTTCCTACGGAAAGCCAAGATACCTTCACTTACTTTAGCACTTTCGACTGATCCAAACTCTAGAAAATTCGCACGCACGAGCGCAACCAAGATTACACTCCAAAGATGGATTCCGAACCTTAAAAAGGTTTCCTTCAAAGATCGACGAAATCCTTACAGTATGCTTCAAAGCTTACTCAAGATGCCCAATACTGCCCTGGCAGATACTCATCCAACCTCTACACTCGGACCTCTTCCATTAGTAGTCGTGTTATACACACCACTACCTCTCCGAACTCTAGAACTTATATTGGAAAACCCGAACAGGTAACCCAACAATAGGTAGGTATATATATAAATATAAAAATACAAGTATGCTCTCTCAGAAAGGAATCACTCCAAATCCTACGTATTCACTCAACCTAGCGCTCTGATACCACAATGAGACGACCCACCTTTCATTCCATAGAACGATGCATCATTAAGAAGAAAGAAAGGGGATAGAAAAGAGAAAAGATAGAAAAGAAAGAAAAAAACAACAACAGAATCTCACAGCGGAACGAATAAATTATATTATCATATAAGATATTACATAATACCATATACATCAGAGTTATATAGCTAATACAACACAAACTAGACAGTTATAAACACCTGTCTAGTTATTACAACTCAAGTACATCACAGAGGAACAGATACAACACTAGCATAGCAGAGCCACTATATATCTACACGTTGAAGCCTCCTGCTCCATATCTCCTCCAGAACTCGTCAAAGCTAACCTGAATCCCTTGACTACTCACAAAAATTTGAGTACCCAAGAGTTCAATAAAACAGAAAATAAACTCCGGGTCAGACATGAGTTTGGTGTGAGTAAACGGGTTAAAGTTGCTTAACTTTGAAAATCCTTTGAAAACAAAGGTATCACATAAGACTCCCCATAAATAAACATGGGTAAGGTTTTACCTTACGCAAAACAAAACATTTGATAGGAAATCCAGTTATATTATAATAGGGTCTATGGTTTTCAAATAAAATATAGAAATAGCTGGAATGCTTACATCTCATGTTCCAACATAGTTGGGCACAATCAAAACGTATGACGCTTATTAGAGATTGGATTCCATATAATAGCAGGGCTACTGGGGTACCGCCCGTTACAGTACATGGCCTAGATCAACGTACCGAGGATCCACCCTAAATCTCCTGCAACACAAGGCCAGAACCATCCCTTACTGGATAGTTCCAAACAAGACAACCCCGCAGATGGCCGTCGCCAACTACCCACTAAGCCGAATAAAAGGAACCTCTAGACAGGGGTAAATCTCGTCCTACTTGGGTGCTACCCACTTAGCCTTGCTGCACCTCCGCTGTTTTAGACATTCCCGGTTGATGAGGCTTGAGGGTACGATTACCTTTATAGAACACATCTATCTTAGAATGCTCACTGTCTACCTGACGATGTTCTGAAAGCATTCGATCCATACAAGTTCGTTTCGGGTTCGAACGAAACCGAAGGCACTATCTCGCTAAACTCCTTTTGGATCACCCTCAGAGTTAACGGCAATAGCCCTTGCATTTTGAATCTTCATCTCGAATCTGAAAGTACTACCCCATCAAACTCGTATTGGAATCAACCTCAGAGCTTTAACGACAAATAGTCCTTACACCTCGAATCATCACACTTCACTTGAGATTCATGACCTAACGTTTAATTTGGATCGATGTGGTTTTCAGAATTCCAAATTTGGAAACCCGAACCCTGTCTCACCGAAATCCAAAACGCCATCTTAATGTCCAAGTGATTTTAGTTTGAACAATTTAATTCAATTGAAAACATTGAATTCACACAGTACCATTCACAGATAAATATCACATATTTACCACAGCTATAAAACAATATCACATTATAGCACATCACAGATTATTCAAACTACAAGAATCATCAATTCAGACATTCCACTCAATCAATCATCCACAAACAGGAATCATTAATCCATATTATAATTAATTTAGTCAACTTAAATTAAATTAATTACTTGACAATTAATCACAAAAATCCTACTTAAATAATCATTAATTAATCAATTACAAACCATTTAATTAATTAATCAACCTTTATCATCTTATAAACCAATTAATTAACCTTTAATTAACAGATTAATTATCCTTTAATTATATTCTAAATTAATCACCCTTGATTAATTATTACATAATTACATTAAGTAATTAGTCTTCAACTTAATTATTCTTTAATCACTTAGTAATTAACCTTAATTACTTCCATTAATTAATTAATTATAATTAATTACATTAATCCTTAATTAATTACATTAATTAATTATATCTTAATCACTTCATTGATTAATTATCTTATAATTAATCACATTTATTAATCAATTAAACCTTTGATTATTATCAATAATTACATTAATTAATGATCCTCTAATTTTTTCATTAATTAATTATTATTCTAATTACATTTTATAAATTAATAATTAATTTAATACATTCATTAATCAACCTTGATTAATCACAATCAGTAATTAACTTCCCTTAATTACTTATACCAATTAAATCAACTCCTTGATTAATTATATTAATTAATCCTTTAATTACACTGAGTAATTATCACTTAATTACTTCCCTCAAGTAATTATCCTTTAATTACTATCCATCAAGTAATTTACTTTTAATTACATCCAGTAATTATCCATTAATTACTTCACTAAGTAATTATACTTCATTAATTACATTAAGTAATTACACTTAACCCATCATCAAATGATTATCTTTAATTAATTAAACCAAATTAATTAATTAAAATTAACCATATTAACTTAATTAATTACACCGAGTAATTAATTTTCTTTAATTACTTCATTAAGTAATTATCTTTAATAATCTTCTTAGCACTAAGTAATTAACCTCTTAATTACTTATTACTTAATTATTTCTTAATTGATTAACCTTGATTAATAAATTCTTAATTAAGTGATCATCTATACTTAATTAATTTCACAAATTAATTTATCTTAATTTAATTACCCAAATTAAACATCTTAGTTAATTAAGTAATTTTACCTTAATCACTTTAGTTAATAAAACATGATTAACTTAAGATAAATCATTCATTATATTAACTCCTAAACTTCCATTTAAATTAAATTAAAATTAAAGTTTGAATTTGATTTATTTAAAATCATCATCCTTTATTAAAGTTAAATACTTTTTACTTAAATCTTAATTATATTCCAACAATTATATTTAAGTTGAAAACATTTATAACTAATTACAAATTTACTCTAATGTAATATTTATACAAATCAATACTATATTTAAAACAAGATTTAAACTGTGAAATCCATACCTTTAAAATATAATGTTTAAGACATCATTTCTAACATAAACATTTTATACATTTAAAACTGTTTAAAACTTTGATTTAAAATTTGGTTTGCTTTTAAAAAAATACTGAAATCGTTAAAGTTTAAAATATGGTTAAGTTAAAACTGGAAACAAACATTATTTCCTAGAAATCCACAATTTCTCGAGACATACTCGAGACATCACTGGCGTAAAACTCGAAGGAACCAAAACACTGCCTCCCCACTTCGACACTCTGAGTCGAACGCGAGAAGAAACACAAAATGCTTCGGGCCAAACATCTCCTTCCGCAATCTCGACACCCAGATGCACAAGAACCATCATTCGATAAAAATCAAAATTTAAAAATTTAAAATTTTAATTATAATTTTCATCAAAATTCAAATATAGGGATGTGGTAGCCTGTTATTTTCTAAGTACAACAGTCAGTCTCCATGGAGAATTCAGTGTGCGCTAACAGTACGAAGTATCCAAATGTTACATATTGTCTGTAATTTAAGTGGGAGTTAATCGGTCCAAGTTCCGCCTAATTCCAAGTTAGTATAAAGAAGTTATTGCAGCCGAATAAAAAATAGCGGCTTCTACACTAGGTAGAGTTCAAATATAGGGATTTGGTAGCCTGTTATTTTCTAAGTACAACTATCAGTCCCCATGGAGAACTACAGTGTGCATTCAAAAGATTAAGTATCCGTGTGTTTTATATTGTCCGTAACTTAGGTAGGAGTTAATTGGTCTAAGTCTCGCCTGATTTCAAGTTAGTATGAAGAAGTAATTTTAGTCTGACCAAAAAAAAAAATAGTGGCTTCTACCCACACTTGACTTCAACAATACCTCGACAAAGCAGCTTAGCGAAACGTGCAAGCAAACACAAAATCGACACTCGCACCCAAAACTGGAAGAAGCACGAGATCAGTAAACCACCGATCGCTGACGAACCACGCCTCCTGCACC
Organism: Allium cepa; assembly: GCA_030765085.1. Taxonomy (NCBI): domain Eukaryota; kingdom Viridiplantae; phylum Streptophyta; class Magnoliopsida; order Asparagales; family Amaryllidaceae; genus Allium; species Allium cepa. Next base: position 468,858,674 of record CM060935.1, read on the forward strand.
CAAACTGCTACGACCACATACGCCTCTCGAGCCACCAAGTCCATTCCCCCTCAAGCGATCGAACCCGGTGCACCACCGTCGCCGTGCGAATCCCCTAAACATCGATGACACAATCACAGCGCAAAACCCTACCTTGACCAATTCCGGTCATCACAGCCAATAGAAAAATCCAACCCTATTTTTCCATCAATCTTCCATACCCCAACCTCCTCCGTGCCAAATCTCGAACATCCAGTCATCGCTGTTCAACGACAATAGACCAAAACCCAAAAAATGTTCAACACCGAACAACTCCTTGAATTCTAAACTAAAAATCACAATTTAACTTTTAAATTTCTTAATTTTCGAAGACAAATCAGACCATATAAGTGAATTCGACAATCATCATAATTGAATTTTATCTATTTTTGGATTTCCACTATAAATTTAAACTTACTGTATATTTATCAAATATAATCACTTATTATTATCTTTAAAAACAAGAACACATTGTTATTTACCTTTTCTTTTCTATAATCGAAGTCTAATTTTGATTTTGCAGAGAGATAGGAATTATTTTGTAGTTGATCTTGTAACGGACATTTACAGAGAACATAAAACATACATATACAGGCATGCATTCAAATTTGTACAGCACAAACCAGATTCTAGATGAAAAATCTAAGCAACAAACATGTTTATAACATCATCACACAGATCAATCAACACCAAAAGATTTGTTTTTAAAATGTTTACTCACCAATCATTGAAGAGCAGAGGACAGTGTTCTGTTGCATTCTTGTTTCCAGGAGCAGTTACACTTGATTTGCATCTTTCTGTTTTGAATTGAATTTGCTGTTGAATTTACTGTTTTTTGAGTTAAATCTTGAAGTTGAATTTGTTGTTTGATGTAGAAAACTTTGATTACAGGCTTTTCTTTACATATTTTTGAACTTCAAATTTTTGCTGAGTTCGCTGTAGTTCCAGAAAACCTTGCTGTAGTTGATTTACAGTTTGTAATTGAATTTGTTGTTGAACTTCATTTGCAAGACCTCATATTGGTGAACTTTTGAACATATGTTTGCAGATTTGTTTTGGTTTTGAACATTTTTTTTTTCTAAATCTGGTTTCAGATTTTAGAAGAGAAGAGAGGTTTGAACTAAAATGAATTGCCAAGTTTTCTCTTAATACATTTATTAATAAATGTTTTCGAAAATTAATTAAAACAATGCCACTTGTAAACTTCAGTTTTTAAAATGATTCAAGTGTGATTACATGTCCTAATAGTTTTACAAAAGTAAGAAACAAGAAATTTTATGTTTGACACCTTATTTAAATTTTTAGTTATTCGTATTAACATGTTTTAAATGTTTATTCCCATTTTAGCTTTTAATGTTTACATATATAAATTACTCTTGTTAAGTACATTCTTTAATGTTTGTTTGTATATTTTTAAAATATATTTTCAAAGCTAAATTTTAAAGAAATAAAATTTGAAAAGAAAAGAATATTAAATTTAACCTGATTTTAAAGTTTCAAACTAAAATATTATTCTTTAATATATGAATTAAATTTATTTCAAAAACAATTTTTAAAGAAAACAAATTAAACTTTTATCATAATATACCGTTTTAAACTATTATATTTAAAAAAAATATTTACTTTAATTGATTTTGAAAGTATAAGATTGATTTTAAAATAAGCTTTTGAAAAGTATCTATATTAAATTCAATCAAATTTTCCAATTCACAATATATACACATATATATTATAAATTTGAAAATATTTCTTATTAAATTTAAATTGAAACAAACTTCCTTTTCACAATGTATACACACATATTCATTATAAAAAGAATATATTTTTAATTACCTTAGAAAGATTAATTTTTATCATTTAAATATATTATTAATTTTGAAAAGAAGGAAGTCTCCAAATTAAATTATTAGTTTTAAAAAGATAAATCCTGTTAAATTAGATTATTAAATCAATAATACACATTTTAAAATAATTATTAATGGAAATTATTAAATAAGTATTGCCAAAAATTTCCGGGACATCACAAATTGAATTGGTGTGTTCAATCAGAAAGAACCCTAATATCAAAAGAAGGGATAAAAAGAAATCGTCGAAGAGATTTCAAAAACTGGAAAAATGGGAGACGGTCTCTTCTTTAATTATATGTTTCTTGGGCCAATTTTTATGCGTATTGGGCTTCAATTATAAAAATAGGGTTTTATTATTAGCTTTATTTTTATTTGTAATTTTTCTTTTAAAATTTTTTAAATTTCTAGTTGTGTAACTAGGTACAAACTGCGGAACGTAGTTTGAGAATTCACCGCTCAGTGGTTGAGTTATGCCAGGTTTTGAGCTTAGAGTTAGGTTAATCGAGTTAACGAGTATCGCCAGTTTACATATTTTTGCAAGCGTCCGATTACTTAATTTCTAGTAAAAACCTTGGGAGCAGCACGTAGGCAGGTTTTTGCCAAAGCTGGGTAAAACTGCGTGTGATCTTTACTCTATTACTCTTTGTTTTTATTTTTCTTTCTGCATTAATATTTAGTAGACCTTATTCACCCCCTTTATGGTGAAAATGATCCTACAAGTGGTATCAGAGCTAGGATCAAAAATCATTTTCTATTAAAAAATTTGATTTTTTTTCTTCCAATGGTTTCTTTTAATAATGCTTTTGCTGAAGGTCAGTCCATAGCTAGACCATCCATGTTCTATGGTGAATATGCATATTGGAAAACTAGAATGAATTTTTTTATAAAAACCATAGATGCATGGAATATTTTTGAAACGGGATATAGCACACTAGTAGTAATGGTAGGCTATTAGGAAGTTGATAAACTTATGGATCAATGGACAGATCTTGAAAATAAACTGCAAACTGCTAATGCTAAAGCTATGAATTATATTATTTGTTCATTATATAAAATTGAATTTAACTATGTCTCACATTGTCTAACTACGTAGGAAACCCAACACATGCTTGAAGTGACTCAAGAAGGAACCTCCAATTGTTAGCGTCAAAATTGGTCACTAACACCCAAATGTAGATGAAAGCACCAACTAACTGTCACAGATAACAGATAAAGTGTATGTAGAGATTAATAATCTAAAGAACAGTCAAAATTAAAGCAAAAGCAATAAAGAACAACAAATTTTATAGTGGTTCGGCTAACTCCGCCCTATGTCCACTCCAATAATTTCCTTTTTATTGCTGTAACAATCGAATACAGTTACAAAGTGGTAAACCAGCCTTAGCCTTAAAAAGTAGAAAGTTAAATAGCAGAGAGAATAAGAAGTTTTTTTTCTTCTGAATTCCTACACGCCGTATTTATAGACATGTCCAGGTAGTTGTTGGGCTCTCTGAATAACCCGGGCACATCAAGGTCGAAAGGTCTATGTCGAACCATCATGCCGAGCCACACCTGATGTCGAACGATCCATCACGCCGAACGACCCAACATGTCGAACGACCCATCATGTCGAGCGACCCATCACGCCGAGTGACTCATCACGCTGATCGACCCAACATGCCGAATGACCCATCACGCCGAACGACCCATCATGCCGAGCGACGCATCATGCCGAACGACCAAACATGTCGATCGACCCATCATGCCAAACGACCCAACATGCCAAACGACTCATCATGTCGATCGACCCATCACGCCGAAAGACCCAACATGTCGAACGACCCATCACGTCGAACGACCCATCATGCCGAGCGACGCATCACGCCGAACATGCCGAGTGACCCATCTCGCCGAACGACCCATCATGCCGAACGATCCATCATGCCGAACGACCCATCATGCCGAACGATGTCCAGTGCCGAGCGAGGCCCAATGCCGAGCAATGTCCAAAGCCAAGCGACAATGCTGAGTGACAATACCGAGCCACAATCAAACGACCTTTCTGAACTTCCATACCTCCATTGGATATTTCCATGCCGAATGGCCAAACCACAAGGTCGAACCCCAAACACTTCGAACCACTTCATTTCGACCAAATGACCTATCATCTATCCAAGTGACCATCATCCATTTAAACCGAGTCCATCATATTTCAGCCTCGATAGTCGTGAAGTTGTTTTAGTTAACACTGCCTGTCCGTGGCCTTGTAAAAAGGCGGGTTAACACTTGCCCCCTAAAACATGCCTTGCTGTTGGAAGGTGTGTTTTGAATAGCCTCAAATCCGATATCCAAAGTCCATATCCCTTTTGTAACCATATTATCAAATCCATGACCTCTCTGGGTTTAACCTTGAATCTATAGATCTTGCCGGGTCGTGTTATCCTATTCCAGCCTTGACCTTCCTATCAACGGCTTTCATGTTCTCCGACCTCAGCACTCTGGCCAAGGAATTTTTCATTCACCGGCCTCGGTAATCCGGCCAAGGACTTTGATATATACCAGCCTTGGCACTCCGGCTAAGGACTTTGATGTTCCCGGTCTCGGCACTCCGGCCAAGGACTTTGATATTTACCGGCTTCGGCACTCCGGCCAAGGACTTTTACCTTCACCAGCCTCGGCACTCCGGCCAAGGACTTTGACATTCATCGGCCTCGGCACTCCGGCTAAGGACTTTGATATTCATCGGCCTCCGCACTCCGGCCATGGACTTTGATATTCACCGGCCTCGGCACTCCGGCCAAGGACTTTGATGTTCACCGACCTCGGCACTCCGGCCAAGGACTTTGATATTCATCGGCCTCCGTACTCTGGCCAAGGACTTTGATGTTCACCGGCCTCGGCACTCCGGCCAAGGACTTTGATGTTCACCGGCCTCGGCACTCCGGCCAAGGACTTTGATATTCATCGGCCTCCGCACTCCGGCCATGGACTTTGACATTCACCGGCCTCGGCACTCCGACCAAGGACTTTGATGTTCACCGGCCTCGGCACTCCGGCCAAGGACTTTGATATTCATCGGCCTCCGTACTCTGGCCAAGGACTTTGGTGTTCACCGGCCTCGGCACTCCGGCCAAGGACTTTGATGTTCACCGGCCTCGGCACTCCGGCCAAGGACTTTGATATTCATCGGCCTCCGTACTCTGGCCAAGGACTTTGATGTTCACCGGCCTCGGCACTCCGGCCAAGGACTTTGATATTCATCGGCCTCCGCATTCCGGCCAAGGACTTTGATCTTCACCGGCCTCGGCACTCCGGCCAAGGACTTTGATCTTCACCGGCCTCGGCACTCCTGCCAAGGACTTTGATATTGACCAGCCTCGGCACTCCGGCCAAGGACTTTGATGTTCACCGGCCTCGGCACTCCGGCCAAGGACTTTGACATTCACTGGCCTCGACACTCGGGCCACGGACTTTTACATTCATGGGCCTCGGCACTCCGGCCAAGGACTTTGATATTCTTCTCGAGTCCATTCCATCGCTCTCCGACGAAGGGACTCGTAACTCGCGATCGCTTTCCCGTCTCTCCGGTCGGGATAGTGATCGCTAATCCTGAATTGTTTTAATACAGTGATCCAAATACAATTAGAAAACCATAAATCCATGTCAAAAATCAAATATCCAAACCAAAATGGCAAACCAAAAAGCCAACCAAACTTGGAGTTCAATCCAAACTCCAAAACCATACCAAAGAAAAGTAAATGTCCAAAGTATGAAAGAGAAAACCAAATTTTGCAGAAAAACAGAAAGAAAGTAGGATTTCATAGACTCAAGTAATATGGTTTTTCATCGTCTTAGAGCACGCCTAGAGACCATCCTCGATCCCATACGTGTGCAAGTGACCTAGCCGCATTACTTTGAGTTCTATTACTTATTCAAAGCCATAAATCTGTTTAGTTGACAATGAGCTGACGTTGCCCATGTCCAGTGCCATCTTCGTTCGAGGTACGCCGTGGTCGCTCCTGTGCCACTGTCACAGCTCGATTCCTGACATGCAACTGTAGATGACCATTCCTTACATGCTCCTCAATGATATCTCTCAAATGCCTGCAGTCGTTTGTGATGTGCCCATCCAGCTCATGGAATAGGCAATGCTTCCCCGATGCCCACTCGTATTCAGAAGGCCTTCTCTTTGCCGGCCTTCGATATTGGAGTCGCCCCTGAGGGTCAGAGTAAATCCTTTCTAGAGTCTCAGTTAAATCCATGTAAGAAGAAAACTTTAACTCCCTTCGAGGCCTCTTTGAAGTTCCACTGTTGCCATTTATTCTTCTTTTTCCTTTATCGTCTTTACTCAGATCTTCCTAGGATGGACCTCCACCCTTCACTGCATAAGCCTCAGCCTCTCTCCCCTTTCTCTCAACATGCACGTTTTCTTGTTTCAGGAACCTTTCCACCTCATGGTAGAACTCCCCAAGGTCCGTCGGTGGGTCACGTTCCAATGATATCTTGAAATCCGAATTATCTATGATTCCTGAGACCGCCACCATCAAAACCATTGACGGATCGGGTCGATCCACTGAGGCTACTGCTGCGTTAAATCTGGTTAAGAAGTTCCTAAGTGACTTTCCCTTCCATTGCTTCATCGATGTCAAGGTCATTACGTTCTTGGGTATGACTATATAGACCCGAAACTGTCTCATAAATTTTTCAATCAGCTCTGTCCCTGTGCCGATAGTACCGCTCTCTAGCTGTCTGAACCACATAGCTGCAATATCCATAAAAAACAATGGAAAGCATCAAGCCATGACCTCGTCTGATGCCCCCAAGAACCTCCATGTGCCTCATGTACCTTGTCAGGTGAACGGTGGGATCTGTTCTCCCATCATACATATCCAACATTGGTAGCTTAAAGTCTGGTGGATTCCTAGCTCGCCTGATAGTAGGAGTAAAGGGACTCCTATTCACATCCTCCAAGTCTCTATTTACCAATCCACCTCTCATAGCCCGCCTGACCATTTCCGCTAATCTATCGTTCTTGCCAAGGTGTGATCCTTGTCCGTTGCCTCCAGTCTGTCCCCCGAGTTCATGAGGATATTCTGGCACATACTCTTTATCTCGTACTCCTGCGCTCCTGTTGAGGTCGGGTTGCACTGCGTATTTGGTACCCCTCCATGGGTTGGTCCAGCATTTCCTGGTGGTATGCCCCTGAGTCAAGATCCATCCAGGTTGATAGCCGTCTACTAATTGGGGGCAGTCCCCTGCTAAGCCATTCCCTCCGCTTACTGGTTGAGCATTTCTGACCCACCTCCATGGATCTGAACTCCTGTATTTCGTGCTTGTACAAATTGCCTAAGAAGAGACTGCATCATCTCCTCTTACCGTTTCATCATTGCTTCCATCTCCTCTCTGGTGATGTAGGTGGATGCTTGACCTGCTCCAGCTCCAGAGGAAGCCTCTTGACTTCTCTCTTGATTACTCCTTTCTATCACTTGGTTCCTTGCCGATGGTCTAGTCATTGTTCCTAGAATCCAAGTTCCTAGCTCCAAATTCCTGAGTTCAATTCTTAATGAAAGCACCAAAATGTCAGTGCCAAAATTGGTCACTAACACCCAAATGTAGATGAAAGCACCAACTAACAGTCACAGATAACAGATAGAGTGTATGTAGAGAGTAATAATGCAAAGAATGGTCAAAATAAAGTGAAAGCAATAAAGAACAACAAATTTTATAGTGGTTCGGCTAACTCCGGCCTACGTCCACTCCAATAATTTCCTTTTTATTGTTGTAACAATCGAATACAGTTACAAAGTGGTAAACCAGCCTTAGCCTTAGAAAGTAGAAAGTTAGAGAGCAGAGAGAAGAAGAAGAAGTTATTTTCTAAAATCCTACACGTTGTATTTATAGACATGTCCAGGTAGTTGTTGGACTCTCTGAATAACCCGGGACAATCAAGGTCGAACAGTCTACGCCGAACCACCATGCCGAGCCACACCTGATGCCGAACGACCCATCACGCCGAACAACCCAACATGCCATATGACCCATCACGCCGAACGACCCATCACGCCGAGCGACTCATCACGTCGAACGACCCAACATGCCGAACGACCCATCACGCCGAATGACCCATCACGCCGAACAACCTATCATGCCGAGCGACTCATCACGTCGAACGACCCCACATGCCGAACGACCCATCACGCCGAATGATCCATCATGCCAAACGAACCATCATGCCGAACAACTCATCATGCCGAACAACCAATCATGCCGAATGACCCATCACATCGAACGACCCAGCATGTCGAACGACCCATCTCGCCGAATGATCCATCATGCCGAACGATGCATCATTCCGAACAATGTCCAATGCCGAGCGAGGCCCAATGCCAAGCGATGACCAAAGCTGAGCGACAATGCCGAGCGACAATGCCGAGCCACAATCGAAGGACCTTTCTGAACTTCCATACCTCCACCTGATATTGCCATGCCGAACGGCCAAACCCCAAGGTCGAACCCCAAACACTTCGAACCACTTCATTTAGACCAAATGACCTATCATCTATTCAAGAGACCATCATCCATTTAAACCGAATCCATCATATTTCAGCCTCGATAGTCGTGAAGTTGTTTTAGTTAACTTCGCCTGTCCGTGGCCTTATAAAAAGCCAGGTTAACACCGGTGTTAAAGAATCTCGCCTTGCTATGCTTAGTAGCGAGTATGAGAACTTCATTATGACAAAGGATGAAAGTGTCAAAGAAATGTATGGATGACTTTCTAATCTTGTATACAAATCAAAATCCCTAGGAAGACAATACATAGAACTGAAAATAGTCCGAAAGATCCTTATAATTCTTCCAAGAACTTTTGAAGCAAAGGTGACTACCATCCAAAAGTCAAAGGATCCGAAACATGTTAAAATTGAAGAACTCATCAGAAACCTCACCACTTATGAGCTATAAACCAAATTCAAGGAAGAACGTGAAGGAGGAGATACGCGAAAGAAATCAATAGCTCTTAAAGGAATGATGGAAAGTGAAGTGATGGTGATGATGAAGGACCAGTTGAATTGGCACTGATAATAAAGTGATTCAAAAGCTGGAAATGAAAATATGGAATCCACTCCAAAATCAATAACTAAAGAGCAGAATCGTCAAAGTTCTGCTAACTCAGAAATGCAAGAAGTCATTTGTCACAAGTGCAATAAAGCTGGTCATATCAAGCCAAATTGTCCTCAAAAACGATTCGGTAAAGGAAAGAAACCGAAAAGGAAATGTTTTGCAGCAACTTGGGATGAAAGTTATAAAGATGATGATGAAAGCACCGGCAGTGAGAGTGAAAAAGAAAATCTGTGTTTTTTAAGAGAAACAAGTGACGACGTTGATGATGATGAGCCAAGCGAGGTATCAACACTTTCTCACTCGCAATTACTCATATGTTTTCATGATGTAAATGGCTGTTTTGAAAGGCTTAAGGAGAAGTATGCTAAAATTGAATCATAAAAAGATAGTTTGATAGAGCTAAATATGCAGCTTGATCAAATCGTTCAAAACTATAGAAATAAGAGCCCTAAGTGTGATAAGTGTCCATCATTAGAAGAGGAAATAAAAAAATTAGAAACTAAAATTAAATCGCTTGAAAATGAAATTCTAATTTTGAATGAAAGTGAAAATACTTGGAAAGAAAGTTCTATTAAAAATTGCACTTTGTTATTGAGTGAAAATAAATATCTGAAGTCACAAGTCCATTGTCTACAACTTTAGAAAAATTCTTCAAAGGAGAAAGATCATTAATTATGTTATTAGGGAAACAAACCGTTAATACTATTAGACAAGGACTTAGGTATACTCAATCTGAAAAACGCAGAAGTAAAACTAATCATGTCAACTCCAAGTGAACGATTTGTGGAATAATCGGACATAATCAAAACAATTGCTGGTATAGACCCAAACACACGAAAACCCCAAACCATACAAATTATGTTTCTATGTAAAAGCGGATGACCCTTTGTATATGAATCCCGCCTTGAAGTATTTGATTTTTATATTTATGATTATATGCTATTTGTGATGCAGGTGGACATGTTGGAGGGATCCAATAGGATTACTCAACATTGTTGATTTACTTTTCATATATATGTTGAATGTTCGGATGTCATATTGATATCTTTGATATGATTTAACCTGTTTAGTGCTATAGTAGCACTGGGCCTTGTTTTTGTTATTTTGAAATACTAAAGCAATGATTTTGATTTGAAAAGGATTTTGAAGAAATTTTGAAAGTATATATGTTTTAATAATTTTTAAATTATTAAAAGAAATGAATTTGTTTTTAAACAAATAAATAGGTTATGATTTTTGATGTTATAAAAGTATAGTTTTTTAAAAATACTTTGAATTGGGGATTTTTGAATAAGTTTGTAAAAAGGATTTATAAAAGCAATATTTTATAAATGATAAGAAATAGATTTATAATCATACTTTATAAATATTTAGTGAATGGATTTGAAGCTGTTTGGTAAGTGGATTTATAAATGGATTTTATAATTAAATTTGATTTATAAAGGAAAGGATTTATAAGTGGATTTTGATACTAAATTAGATTTTATAAAGGAATGAATTTATAAATATAGAAATTTTACAAATAGAAGTTATGTAAAATCGAAAGTAGATTTATAAAAATAGTTTTATAAATATGGAAATGATTTATGTTGACGTTTAAATATGGATTTTATTTGAAGGAATGTTTGAAAGTGATATTTTGATGGAGTTAATGGCTTTTAAAAAAGTAATTTATCTTTTTAAATTAAAGGTTTTGCAAGTGACAATTCCGATTGGAATTAAATTTTTCAAAGTAAATTTAAAATGTGATAAGTAATTGAAGCATATTGTTGTAATAGATGTTTTCAGAAAGTATAGAAGACATGGACTATAACACTGTTCTTATAGTAAATGATTTTCGAAAGGAAATGTTTTAAATAGTATATGAAATTATATATATACATATACATATACATATATATATAATTAAATTGAATTTCTACACTAATGTTTTTGGGTTGTCGTAACGATGTTTTACGCAACATTCTTTTTGGCTCAATAAATTATTGACCTTCCATCGTGAAATATGTGAATCGGTTCTTATGATCGTACTAAAGGCTTGGTGGTGTTAGAACAATGCTTCCTATACCTAACACCTGTCCGAAGGCGTATGAACTCTGGAGTTGTATGATTATAGAAATCTATTTGGTGTGTCTCTAGATGGTAGTGCTATTACGTATATATACTTATACCATTTATATAAGTATATGGAAATGTTTTCCTATGTAGATATTTTGAAATGGGTTTGAAAATATATCTTTTTAAAGATAATTCGAAGTAAATGTTTAGAAAGAGATTTAATTATTAAAGGATTAATTAAATGGTCCTAGTGATTGCTTTTGGTGCTATACTGTTTGTTGCTTTGATAGTTAAATAACCGACTATCAAATATTGGCCTCTTTATCATTGTTGGTTCAGAGTGACCAGGGTCAAAATTGTTTGAGAACCACTTTAGACCAGTTTATGCATTTGAAAGTGTAGGTATGATGATGATTTTGAAGACAGAGATCTTCATAATGTAGGGCTACTTGCCATAAGTCCCATGAGGTGAAAACACTACATGAAAATTTACAGTCTCCGATGGCTGGCGACCGTCGGAAACCATCGGTTTCCAACGCAAAAGGCCGCCATAAGTTAGGCTATCGCCGTGCAGTTTTTCCGACGGCTTACAAAGGCATCCGTTGTTGTATTTCCGATGGCTACCAACAGAACGCCCGATGGCTATGGACGGCCGTCGAAGACACGTGGACATTCAAGAGGCACCGTCGGAATTTTTTGAACTGGAGGCCGTCGCCATCCATAGGAAATGCTGAAGCTATTTTTACTATTTTCTGCTACGTTCTAGCTTACCATACGCAATCCAGAAACATAATATATTTACGCACAAGCACCCAATTTCAGATATTCAATATAATATCAAATCATAAAATATACTCAAATCACATGAAGAAAATTAAACCAAGCATAACTCGTATAAAATCAAACCAACACTTCATTAACATAATGTACATACATGTCATTGTACCAAATATACACCGTGGAATACCAACTCCTGACCATCAACTCTCAAATGTCAAAATTTCCATCGCAAAATGCACCATCAAATAATATACATAACATTGCGAAGTATCCAATTCCACCAACTCAATTTATCATCAAAAAATACTAAATAATGATGCAAAATGGAAAAAACATACCTATCACTCCTGTCAATCACCTCCAGAACCTACGAAACCAACTGAAGATGGAAAGCACGCACCATACTGCTGCATGTACTCGGCAATACACTGGTCCAACAATTGTGTCATCTCAATGGCCTACGGACAGTTCTGCTCCTCCAGTTGCGCCACCCTAGCTCTCAACCCTTAGATCTCTGCTCGATCGATCTGAGCTCTAATTTGGCTGGCTTTCCTCTGTCTACCCTGTAATACTTATTTAATTTAGTAAAAGGGAAATTACTATAAACTTATTACTGAAACTAAAGCGGTATGAAGTTCTTTAAAACTGAAAGATTACAAAATTATTATATCTTAATATATTATTTATTACCACTTGATTGCCAAAACCATAACGCCTATTCTGTGAAGGTGAATCCATGACTGACTCGAAAATGACATTCTCTTCATCTGTAGTCAGCTGCTCTCGACCAATTTCCTCCAGGAGTTTCTGTCGTTGTTCCATAAACTTTGCCTGCATGAAAAAATAAAAATATGTTTGAAATTAATAGCACGATATCTTAATTCATTATACTTTAATAATTAAAACAATCACTAGTAGTATTTAAACTAAAATACGCTTACATGGCTTGCCCGCGATTTATCGTCATGCCATGTATATGATGCGATCCCGGTTGGATTTATGTCCTCGATGGCATGAGTATAGGTAAATACATCCACGTACAAGACGGGACCCTGCGCATTAGCTTTCTGAAATTGATTATTATGTGCTATTATCGTATATTCGAAATTATACAGCACAATACTATTTACAATTCACAATTAATAAATTTACCAACTCCTGGCAATATTGTTGGAATGAATTGGACCCTCCTCGATAAGTGACAGAATTTTTGTTTCTATTTGTAGAGTTTCTTTGCGATTCTGCCTGTACATTTAAATACGCAACACATTATTTACTTACGATTTTTTTTTTGATATTTACATATCAATCAAAAAATTAATAAAAGATTAGAACGCTTACCTTTGCTTCATCACTATCCCAATGTGCTAGCCACCCTTCCCACACACCCACTCCCATCCAATCTGGCTTCTCCTCTTTATGCTTCACAGCCGACATAGCATCCCGGTAATTCTTCCTCATCTTCTAGCACCCAGTGATGTCACACCAGCTGCATGTCCTCTGCTTGTACGTCGACTACGGCCTGCATCTTATGATAAACGAGCGATAAATAATTAAAAAATAAAAGGTGAACAATAAATAAGCGACAAAAAAAAAAAAGAATGGAAAATAGAAGATTATACTTACAATGAAATCCTACCATATACACTCCATGATGTGGAAAGGAATATTATCCCACTTGGGCCAACAAACCGTCATCCTACTCTTATACGAATCTCTTGAAAATGATAGAATTATAGTTGGCTGTTGTAGGTCGAACCTCTATGTTAAGTATGATACAGATTATTATATCGTACACAAAATATTTATGATGATGAAGAAAAATTAATACTTACCCCTCCGCTCTAGGCACAAGATACATAGCAAGACGCTGTGGCGGCTACGATCGATCACTGCCATCGCCTCCTAATGAATGGAAGAGCTCCTCCTTCTGGACGACATGATACCCGTCACAAACACATCATTTTATAAGAGAATAATAGCATAATAATGAAATATATGTATAATAATGACATTAAGTACATACAGTGCAAAATATACCTGATTCAGATTGGGTCTCATATTTCGACGATAAGCAGAATACATTGTATTTTTAACATAAATTGCTAAATAAATGACAGTAATGGTAATGACATAAATGACTAAAATGATGATACGCAGATTCGGTTTCATAAATAACATAAATTACATAACTTGCAAAATAAATCTCATCAATTGCATAAACTGCATAATACATCAGAATTCAACATAATATTTATATCAATCCTCATCATCTTCTGATTCAGACTCGGTCTCATATTCTATGTTAATTTCCTCCCTAATCTCAAATGCTTCTACCAAATTTTTGATTCATTGTTTAGAGGTCCAAATTAAGTACGATCATCTGTTGTTATTATTCGTTGCTTTGCTCAAGATCTGCCTAATAAGTTTATTCTCTGGAATATTTTTCCCTTCAAACATAAAACTTGCCTTTGTTTTAAAAACTGCATACCAATTCGTTCATAAAGCTTGTCCGTCCTATCAAATGTAAAGCTTGTTCGTTAGGAAATAAAAAAGAAAACTGACGATGAAATTTTGTGAACCGTTTAAAACGAAATAATGTACGAAATGAAATAGTTTATTGTGTTTATAACTTGTCCAATACAAGAACAAATCCAACAAGTATTGTACCAGATGAATATAAATGTCTGTTTTATGACAAAAACGAATAATTATATAACGATAATGTAAACACTTGTCGGACGGGGCCAAAAACTCTCTAAGGACGTAATAAAAAAGTAGTTTATACTAAAGTTGGAATTTTTATAGTGTGTCTTCTTATTTATTATATAATATATATTGTTGTCCGTAAATTGTTGAAAATTTACTAATTTTATATATCAAAAAATTATTAATTTACCACATTATTCTATGTATTTTATCGAATAAGATTGCTTCAATATTGTTGTCATTTTCCAATGCAATCAATTTTTTTTGAGACTCATGCATTCATTTTTATACAAGTAAAGATATTTAGAAGCAATGAATATGGATGATTCTAACCCCGAATGAAGTAGAATGTATCTCTGTTTTCGATAAGTAACTTGTTTTCAAGTTATATGGTTTTTAGTTTGAGTACGAGGGAGTATATTCCAATTAACATAAGACAATGCTAGAAATAACACGTATATAATGGTTAACACATATACACAAATTCATATATTATACCTACTCTTTACAATTTCACACTAATAAGCGAAATAGATATACCATGAGATACTATAAACCATCATTAGCCTATTAGGAATAATTAGAATCACTAATTAGCCCTGATTTATCAACTTATGCAAATCTAGATTTAAGGTAAAAAATTAGATTTTTCGCAAAAATAAGAGATTATACCTGAGAATGGAAGCAATAGAGAGTGATAATGGAGGATCCAAAAATTTTAATCTGGGTTTGGAAGAAAGAAATTGGGTTTTAGGGGTTTAATTTTATTTTTTTTGTATTTTGAAATGAGGAAACAAGGTCCCAACCGAGGCCTGTAATCGCGAATTTCCAACAACTTCCTAGGTCCGTCGACGGTCCGTCGAGCACCGTCGAAAGCCGTCGCCAGTTATTGTCGGTATTTCAGCCTTTTCTAGTAGTGAATTTACCATATCAATATTTATGGTGGCAGTAGTGTCTTGTTATGAAATATCCAATGTAAGGACTAATCGCTACTAATTATAGAGGTGATTCACGACAGGATATTGTAGGAGAAGTGCCTTCGATTTGTCCTGTTCCCAGACAACTTGTATGGATGGATGTCTAACATTGCATTTTTAAGATTACATCGTTGACTTTTATAAATGTACATCTATTTGGTGGTGGAGAAGGCAACTTATCTTAGCTTAACATCCTTCTCTGAGATGTACAAGCTCAGAGGTTATATGTTCGTGAAAGTAAATAGTGAATGAAGGAATCGCAATGTGGCAATTAAAAGAGGAAAGTGATATGTGCTATGTGAAAGGTAAACGTGACCTCAAGTCTTGCACCTGAAAATGACCGAAACAGGGTAGATGCTGCGAGGCTATGTGGTTCGCAACCATTAACATATGATCATCCCCTTCTAAATATATTTATTCCTTCCATGACGTTCGGGTTTTAAATTATCGTGGATATATGCAATGAGGGGCCCTCAGATAGGTCGGTGACATATCTGGTGCTATCTAGTTAGAGGTTATCTAGTTAGAGGTAGGCCGGTCTTGTGTTGGTAATGGACCATTAGTTGGGCTTTGGTACATTTCTCTAGACATGTACTGTCGGAAGGTAGTCCCTTCACCTGGTCATTTGTATGGAAATCCATTCTCCACTACGTGCCTGCCATTTTGTTTGTAGAACCCACGATTGTGCTTAGTATGCTAGAATTTAGTCAATGCAACAATTTCGGCTATGATTCATATAATTTGTAAACTAGACACTAGTATAATATAACAGGATTTGATATGAAATGTTTTGGTTATCGTAAGGTAAAAGCCGTCCATCTTTATGTGTGGGCGTGGACTTATAAGATACCTTTGCTTTGATAATTTTTTTCATAACTTTAAAATTCAGTTGAGATGTGTTTCCTTACACTGGTTTATCAAACTGATCCGCACATTCTTCCCTTACAATGCTCGGGTCTTCTGGTCGTATTCATCTATATGCTTATTTTCTATTGCATTGTTGTTTAAATTATCAACATTTATAAGGAAAGGTTATTATAATTGTCCAGGCTAATGATTAGTGGTTGATTGTTGTACTCGGATGGACGTATATTATATTACAGTTTATGTTTTGTAAAGATCATTAATATGATATTATATGTTGTTCCGCTGCATTTGTGAGATTCTGTGATTAGTTTAGTGTCTTTCTCTTCTCTCTTCTTTAATTCTCATACTATCTGTGTTTCCATTCAGTTTGGGATGGACATGTGGTTTATTGTCAGCTCGAACTGGGTCGGATTTACGGGTTGTGACATCTGGTATCAGAGCTTAGGATTTTGCGATACACCTAGGCATCGATGGGTACTCATTATTGATCAGGTTAGTAATGCCTAGAATGAGTTTGAGTGTTATATATATATATATATATATATATATATATATATATATATATATGAGCACGTATTTGTTAGTGATTATAAAAATATTTTATATTATGTTAATTTATCTTCTAAAGTGGCCTATGAATTCTAGTCCATATGTAGGACACTATGTTCTCGATATAGATTTCTAAACGCTTGAACAAGGCAAAACCGATAAAGTATTGTTATAAAGTGGGTAAATAAAATAATTTTACCTAAATTATATTTAAAGGAATGATTTTTAGAAATTATTATAAATTATATATGATGTGTTTGGTTGTTAATGAATGGTAATATTTGATTATTATCATTTTGTTGTTTGTGTTTTAATAAAATGTTATTATAATTGTTATAATATAAACAATGGTAAACAAATAAGGAATGGTTTTATATAACCGAAGTGAGGTAAATGAAAAAATATGTATAAATTTATAAATGTGATTTTTAAATATAATGGAATTTAGAAGAAATAAAAAGCAATAAACCCGCTTTAGTCGCTGGAAAATAATTCGGGTGATGATTGCATCATCATCGGTATTTATTTTCGAGTTTCTAAGCGATGAATCGCTACCTTAATAATTTTCTTTTGAAGTTTTTTTTTACAAAACATGTTTTGATTTTAAAAAAATTCAAGTATGATTTGATAAATCTATAAATGTAAAAAGTTTTTGAGCTTATAATTTGGAAATGTTATAGATAATAAATAAGTTTAAAATTTAGGAATTTGAATAGGAAAGTAAAACAAAATTTTAAAATGGTTGAACTTTTTGGTTAAGCAAACAAAAGTGAACTTTGAATTTAGGATATGAAATAAAAGAATTAACTTAACTAAAGTTAAATAAATAGAGTTAGTAAAATGAAGTTTAACTTAAGAAAAGTTAAATAAAAGTAAATTGAATTTGAAATGAATTATATAAAATAATGAAAGGAATATACACTTAAATTGTAAAGTGATTTTATAACCCTAAATTATAAATTATAATATATGAATAAACTAAAGTCAATTGAATTCATGGAATTTTATGTAAATAAATTTGTATAACTTATGAATTTAAAGGGTATTAAGCTAAGAACAAAGTTTTAATTTGGTTGAATGTGAATGTTAAAAAGGAAAATCTAGATTTTAATTTTGAAATAAAATTAACTCAAGTTAAGTGAAGTGGGATGAAATGAATTAAATGAAATAGAATTTGAATTTTTAATTGAAAATGTTCTTAAGTTATACAAAAGCGATTCAATTTAAGTGGTAAAATGAATTGAAGATGTTTTAGAATGTTATTTGATAGAATTGAATATGAACTTAAGTTTTAAAGTGAAATAAACATAAGTAGTGTTATAGGAAATGTTTATAAACTTAAATAAATAATTTTATGGAATGGTTGTTAAGTGTTTTTAGTATTAAAGAAGATATCATAAGTAAATGGAATATGGAATGGAATGTTGTTAAACATAAATTGAAATTTAAAGTGAAGATTTATAAGTGAACGTTAATGAATTGAATGTACATAATCGGTAATAAATAACGGGATATAATAAGAGCTCAATTGAATAAATATGTAAGTTGTACGTATATCATTTTATTTGCGTAACTATTTAATCCAGATTTGAATATACGATTTCGAGGTGATTTACACCGATCCGAGTTAGGATTGTTCACGCCATTTCTTGACCGCGAATACTGGATATGGATTTTTGATTGATTCTGATACTCTCTATCATAGGATATGGCTATGCAAGGAGAATGGAAGTTTTCTAATCAAGGAACCAGATATGAATCCGCACTAGAGTGGTTGTGTGAACGATACTAGTACGGAAGTGAAATTGTGTGATCGAGCGATCATGTATGGTTTCGCGTACAGATGATAAATGTACATCGTATGACTTTAATAAATTAAATGTTGATATTAGAAAATGCAAATTGATATGGTTATGAATTAACTGGATGAATATTAATTTTGATGGTTTCTCCTGTTGTGTTTGTTATGTTTACATATAGTTGTTGTAACAGTATATGTTATATATCGATATTACTTTCTATATATATATATTCTCATTTTCTGTGAGTGTTTAGTAAGTGCATATGGCGCATGCTTTACATTTGGAACTCGTTTCGCATTATATTGATGGTATATGCTCGCTAATATAAAAAAGGCACATATCTCGGATTTCATATCGTACTTTTATATTTTTTTCTATGGGATGCCTCATCCTCGAAGATGAAATGTATATTTATGATTATGTATATACTGTGATTTACTACAATAGAACCACGCAAAAGAGACGTTGGCGAAATTTTTTGAAAATTTAAGGCGTTAGAAAATTTTCATGAATTTTGGAAAAAAATTGATAACTAGAAATTTGATTTTGAGTTATAACTTGTAGGATTTTAGTTGGTTTTGGAAAGTTTATTATGAATTTGAAGACTTAGAAAAAGTTTTATAAGAAGTTTAACTGATTGATTTCGAGAACTTAAAAGGTTTAAATGAATTTGGTAATCTATTTCAATTAATTGTTTTTGAAAAAGCATTTTTCTTACTTGGTAATTTTGTGGACGAAATTCTTTTAAGGAGGGAGTCTATAACAACCTAGAATTTTTATCATCCAAATTTGGAATATTAAATTGATTTTAAATATTGAAAAGTTAATTTTATAAGTTAAATAACTTATATTTCAAACATAGCGGTTAATTTGTTAATTAAATTATTAAATTTAATATTTGAAATTGTTTAAATAATTGAATCTTGAATTTAATATGAATGAAAATGATTTCTAAAGTTGATTTAAAATTGATGGTACTGGGTCCTAATATATATTCCACTGTGTTTGGAATGAGGGTATAATAGATAGAACGCCAAGCAGCACACTTCGTTCGTAGTTTGAAATTTTCACGAATGAATAGTGTCGAGTTTATTTTCTATAAAAGCCCTTAACTTTCATCCATTTGCAAACCCTAACCCTAAAATGTTTCAAGTTGCCTTTAAAAAACAATTCCATCAAATGATCGACAACAATCCGAGCCTCTAGGGGCCGAATTAGCCTTTGACTTCAACTAGAGAAAATGAAGGCATAACCATACGAAGCTAACTAATGGTTGGATCGAGCTATCGTCGACCGGGGCGGCGTCAATCGATCTCCGTTCATCCGTAGTTTGGGTTCATTGCTAGCGATTTTGGCACGACGTGCGCACATAGGAGGGCGTGGCTGGCGAGCGCAATGGGGCTGGGGGGCGAGGCAACATCGACGATGGCCTGGTTCGAGCGACGATCATCGTTCATGCATGCAAAATAAAAAAGTACGTGTGTGCGTGGATTCGGCCTAAGAGAGGAAAAGGTAAACGAGAAAAAGAAGGTTAAGTTTTAAATTATTTTAAGTTTATGTTAATTATATAATTAATTATATTGTATCTTCAAAAATTCATAACTTGTTCACACGAGGTCTATTTCGAGCGCGAAAGATTGTGTTGCGTTTGTATCAGTGAACACTACGCTATGGTATTGGATTAGATGAATTTGGAGCTAATAGAAATTTTGAGATAATTTGAGCGACCATTCAATTTTAATTCAAACCGGGGGCTTTGGCGATTTCTGGCATTTTTGTGAGTAAACTCACCATTTGGCCTGCTTATATTTTTATATAAGTGGGAATAATTTTTATATATGAATATTGATGCTTGTTTGGATGATATACTATATATATATTAGTTGGTTTGTATATATTTCCGCCTATTGGAGAGGATGAGACCCTATTAACATTCCCGTGTAAGAGAAGATGACCCTTTGTGTACGAATTCCGCTTCAAAGCAGTTGATGCTTGTATTTATGATTATACGCTGTCTGTGATGTAGGAGGATAGGTTGGAGGGATCTAACCGGATTCCTCACCACTGTTAATTTGCTTTTCATATATACGCTAATATATAATGTCATGTTGATACCTTTGATATGATTTGACTTTTTTAGTGCTACAGTAGCACCCGTCCTTGATTTTTGTATTTGAAATACCAAAATGATGATTTTGATTTGAAAAGGATTTTCAAATTTTTTTGGAATTATATATGTTTTAATAATTTTTAAATTATTAAAAAAATGAACTTTTTTTAAACAAATAATAAAGGTAGGATTTTTGATGTTATAAAAGTATAGTTTTGAAAAATACTTCGATTTGGGGATTTTTGAATAAGTTTCTAAAAAGGACTTATAAAAGCGATATTTTATAATTATAAGAAATAGATTTTGTAGTAAGAATTTATAAATATTTAGTGAATGGATTTAAAGTTGTTTGGTAAGTGAATCTATAAATGGATTTCATAATTAATTTTTTTTGAAAATTGGTTAATGATATTATATTAGGCTATGTGGCCCAAAAGCATTTACATCCGAAAATATACAAGGATATATCTGAGACAACTCAACCGACAGTTCGACACTAACATAACTTAACACAAATTGTCCCAATTTAATTTAGGGTTCATCAGCTTTGATTTCTATGGCAGCTCCTGGTTGTTTGCTCGATTTCTTGGCCTCGTAGTCTTCCACTTCCAGTTCTCCAGTAGTTGTTTTTCCTTTGCCTCTGAGTTGGTAATTTTCCTGATTCTTTGTATATTATTCTTAACTTCTCTTGCAATATTCCCGATAGCTCTAACTATGTCTTTTCTTTGTTTCTGGTGAAAGCCCGTACATTTCTTTCTCTCTCCAGAGATGCCAAATAGTTGTTGTCAACACTATTTTCCCGACTTCCTTCATAAAGTTCGTGAGGTCTGTCCGGTCATTCAAGTATTTAATTTCATCTTCTAAACTTAGCACTGCTTCTGTTTGCATTTTTTTAAGTTTCTGAATAGCCCAGACACGTTTACTATATTTGCATTCGAAAAATTAGTGTCTGTGTGTTTCAGTTTCCTGTCTGCATAAACTGCATGTGTCTTCATCGATTATCCCCCAACTTTTGAGTCTGTCTTTTGTACTTATTTGGCCTTTGATTGCTTTATAAGTAGTGTGACCATTTAGGGGCAGTTAGATTTACTCCAGATTATTTTATGCCAATAAACAGTTGAGTAATGCTGTCGATTGTCTTCCCAGACTTCCCTCATTTTGATTTGCCCATTATTATTGTTTTCCCAGGCCCATATATCTTTTTCTCTATTTATAAAAGGTGGAAGTTCCTCAATTTCTTGCTTCAGGCTTCTAGTTATTAACTGTTTTTCTGGTTCCCATATTTGGTTGTGAATTATGCTAGCAACTTGAATTTTTGGGGTATTATTAGCTAAAAAGCTTTCCCTCCCATTTTATCTAGAAGGCTTTTGTTTTTAATCCAAGGTTCCTTCCATAAATCTATATCTTGTCCATAAGCTATTTGTCTTTCAACTGACTATTTTAATATCTCCCTTTGCTTGAGAATATTTTTCCAAATGGCTGAGGCACCATTATCTGCTTTATAGTCCAGAAATTTTTCTTTTAAGTATCTGGCCCTTATCCATTTGGCCCACGAATTATCTGAATTAAGGATTTTCCAAGCTAGTTTGAGTCCATAGATCTTTTTAAGCTCAAATAGACTTTTATATCCCACCCCTCCTTCACTTTTAGGCCTACATAATTCATCATTGCTCACTTTATGGATTTCTCCTTTCCATATGAAAATGGCACAGACCGAGTTGATTTTAGCAAGTGAACAGTCTGGTATTTGGAAAGTTTGCAACTAGAACCTGACCTTTGAAGTGATAACAGTTTGTACTAATTCCACTCTCCCTAGAAATGAAAATAATTTTGACCTCCAGCCTTGTAATTTTCTCTTATATTATCCATGAGCTTACAACATTCAGCATCTGTAACATTATTATTCGACAATGGCGCTCCTAAATATTTTACTGGCGATTCTCCTTCTCCTACAGCAAGTTGTGCTAATATTTTTGTTTTATTTTTGCAATACTTGTTCATGTAGCACTTGGTTTTAAATTCACTGACTTTAAGTCCTGCTAGAGATTCCAGTTGCTTAAATATTTCCTTTATTGTGTTTAAACCGTAGCAGTAGATTTAGACAATACCAGTAAGTCGTCTGTATAAATGAGGTGATTGACTTCTGGATTCATCTTATATATGGGTTTGATTAAAGATTGATAGCTAACTAATTCCATTTGAAGAAAAAACCATTCTATAGCTACAACAAAAGGATATGGGGATAAAGGATCTCCTTGTCTAGTCCCTCTGTTAGTTTTAACATATCCTTTAGGAACCCTATTTATGATCGCTGAAAATGTAGGTGTGCATATGCAATGAGTTATAAGTTTAAGTAGCTTAGCTGTAACGGCCCTGACTTGACCTTCGAAAATCGGCACTAAATATGACGCTCATATTCAAATGCCGCAGATCCAAACGTCAAATCTGGTTCGCCGGAGCTTATAACACCATTAAGTACAACACAGCGGAAGAAAAAGAATATCAATATATAACATTGATACAACGACAGATACAAAATCTGGTATAATATGATACAGTAGAATGATACAATAGATATCAATACTATCAGAGATGCAAGAAAGTAGCAGCGGAAAGAAAATAGATAACACTAGCAGCGAAAAGAATATCTCCAAAATAGAATACATCTCCAAATCCAATGCTCCAATCCAAAGCTACCTCGAACCAACATCACGCGTCACCTAGATAAGCAAGTTTCGTCCGATCCGAAGACTGGACTAACTCCAGATAATCTACTAAACCTGACTATCTGAAAAACCCAACTCTGGACTGCCCGTGTGGAAAATTGTGGGCATCAAGAGTTTAGGAAAGGAAAAAAACTCCGAGTCAGTCATGGGACTGGTGTGAGTAACAAAAACAGTTTATTCTTTTAAAACAAACAACAAAAGAATTTGAAATAAATCCGCAATGCTTTTTAGAAAATGAAACTACCATAAGGCCTCCCACCGCACGCACCATGCAAACGCAGAATTGGAGGAGATTTCTCCTTATGATAGTCAAACATGCTTGATACGAGAAAATTTCTTTTTAATATTATTATTATAAGTGCACAGCGAAAAACATTTCGAAAATATAATATTAATCTTAGCCAACATATGACCATTATCGTATGCCTACTATAGCTACCATGTTCAATAGCAGGTTACCACCACATTCCATGGCAGGTTATACAACTAATACCGTACAGGGCGCGTATTGTTTCATTTCGATTTTCCAACAAATGGTCGGGCTAAGGAACTTCCCATTGTCCATGGATACGCCTCTAGCGGGATGTTCCGAGAACTTAACCAACTCTCTGCCAACACAAGACCGGGTTAACTCTGTAACTAGGTAACTACTTCTCGAGCATGCCACCCCCCGGTCCTTTGGGGCCTTTATCTGAGGCGCCTCTAAACCACAAAGCAACAACCATACAGAAAATGAGATTGAAGCCCTCCACATAGGTAAATATCTGGGCTCCATACCATGATACCACCCTTTACCAGAAGGGAATGACACACCCTAAAGGGCGCGACCCTCATAACCTTGCCGCATCATTCCTGTTTCGACCATTTTCGAGTTGTGAGGTCCTGATACAGTCTCGTCCACAAAGCTACGCTTTATATAAAGGCCATGCTTTAATCACAAATGATCAAAAAATGATCATCAACACACAGCAGCGCTCAGCATGCCACACTACCAAATTAGGAGTATATCGCTGATAGCCATCAACTACATAACATCTGTGCTCGTTCGTCTCAGAGAAGGGTGTTAAGCTAAGAGAATAAATTCTCCGCCACCAACAAATATGTATTTGAAAGAAATCTTCTTTATATCTCAAAGTGTAGTGTCAGACATACAACCATACAAGTCTGTCCCGGGTTCGAACAGAACCGAAGGCACTTCATCCAATAAAGGAAGAAGCCCTTGCAATCCGGGTATCCACAATCCTGATCAGACTTCCCATCACTTAGGGAATCTCTATACCATAGCTACTCGGTGCAAAGACAATCGATAGGTTATCCTATCGTTCTCACAAATACCCAGTCTTCAACACCGTCTTCAAATGCTATCCATTTCGTTGTATCACTATTCGGAATGGGTTATATGACACAAAGGTCCTCTCTCGGCTAAACCGAATGATGAGCGCAATATTTTAAAATATATTGATATGGGATTTCAGTTAAGTCACAACTTCAAAGAAACCCAAAACCTTTCTTCAAATGGTTAAACAAATTACCATTTCAAATCTTTAAACAAAAATATTTGTTTCACAAAGTTCACCCAGTTTTATAGAGATTCAATTACGGGTTTTCAAAACAATTACCATTTCAATTGGATTAACTCATTAAATCTTTAAATCAAGATTTAACTTTATAGCTTTCAAACCGTTTCCATAACTTGGAAATCATTTTTATTTCCAACTAGAAATCCTTTTAACACAAATTGGACGTTCATTTCTTTATGTGAAAGCTTTTATTATTTGAAAACAAACAGTTTTCGTTTAGGAAGAATTCAATTTTTATTTGCACGAGTTAAAGCCTTTGAATTGAAATTCAAATTTCCAAATCAATACATTTGAAATGGTTTAATACATATTTAACTAGTATAACATCTTAAATTCCTAATTTCAAATCATGGAATTCAATTTCAAATTTTGAATTTGAATTTAAATCAAATTATTTAAATTTCAAAACTTTATCAAGTTATTCAAAAATAAATTTTATCTTGACATTTCATTTCAAAAGCTTTCCACATTTAACCCGATTCCATTTCCAAACCGTTTCAATTCGAATTATCTATTTAAAATCATTTTCAAAAATCTGTGACTTAATCGATTTCCTCGTGAAATCCATATTTGTGTGTGTATAGTGTGGTCCAGGGGTTTAACACGTAGTGCAACATCATCAATCATCACAGATCAAAACACAGAAATATAGTTAATAAGCGGTATAAACTATAACGCTTATCATTCATTCACAGATCACAGATTAATAACAAATGTATCACAAATAAATAAATAAATTACACACAGCTCAATTCACAGAACAAAATATCACAGATTAGATAGGACAATCCATTCAAGGCATCTCATACAATCATTCATAAGTAAGATCAAGCATTCAATAATCGTTTATCAGCAGGCTTAATTAATTGTTTAATCCTAATTAATTCAATTTATTCCCAACTAGATTAATTACTTATGAATTAATTATCCAATCCTGATTTATTAATTATAAATTATTTGATATAAATTAATTTACAAACACTTTAATTAATTATAAATCACATTAATTAAATTAACCTCTAACTAATTACATAATTAATCAACCCCTTAATTAATTATTTTAAGAAATTAAACCTTTAATTACTTACCATAAAGTAATTACCTTTAATTACTCTCCCAATCAATCTCTAATTATAAATTAATCTATATCATTAATTTATAAATTAAATAAATAAGTGATTCCTTAATTATCTTGTTCATTAAATCATTTTAATACCTTAATTTTCTCTGAGGTAATCCATTTCTATGTTAATGACTTCATTAATATTAAAGTGTATTTAAAACATTACACTTTAAATTTAAATTCAAATTCAAATTCTATTTTGAATTTAAGATTCAAAATGATTAACCAATTAAGCATTACCAAATTTAAATTCCATTTATAAAACTTTTGAACAATGCAAAGAACATTCATTACTTATATATGAAACTTCTATAAGAAAAGTTTTAAACTAGATTACTTAATTTTTATTTAAAAATTAAGCTTTTAAAATATATTAATTATTTAACTTGCAAATTCAAGTTTAAACAATTTATTTAACTTTCATTCAAAATTAAGAAAACCTTTTATACAAGAATTTGACATAAAACAAATTTAAACATTTAGTTGGAAACAAATTGCTTTTTTTTAAAAGGTATTTAATTTAAACTTGTTTAAAAACATTCAGATTTAAAAACTGATTTAAATTTCTAGATTTGGATTCAAAGTAAACTTGAATCCATTAGATTAAACATTTATTTTAAACCATTGATTTGAATCTTTGATTTAAAACCTTAATTTATATTCTTGATTTAAAAATCCAAATTCATTTTAAAACCTTAAGATTCAAAAGTTTCATTTGAATCTATAGTTTTAAACTTTGAATTTAAACCACTGTTTAAATTCTGTTTTTAGATTTTAAATTAAATTTTAAAATCTGAAAAACTTCAGGTTTAAAAACTTGAAACCCATATTAACTATTTAAAACTTTAAGATTCAAAGTCTATTTGAATCTATACTTCATACTAGATTTATACTTTATTTACATCTAGCTTACAAATTTAAATTCATTTAATTTTGCTTAAATTTAAATTTCAGACAGGTTTAATAAAACCTGTAACAAAGAAGCTAACCCGAGGCAACTAAAACTAATTCGAGTCAAAAAGCTACCTACTTCGAGTAAAATACTCGAACAACTCGAGTCCAACCCGAGTTTCATTTCTCTGCACAAAAAAGTTCATCAGAAAATCAAAATGCACGGTGCACATGCACCATGACTCTGACAACCTCCAGCCATCTACGAAGGCTTCCGCACGTCGGCGACCATCTCCAGACCCGATCTCGATCAACCAAATTCCCACAGCAACTCAAAATTAAAATCGAGTTCATAAATCCAAACCTGGAACTCGAGACTGTAACCAACCCCAAACCTATCAACGGTTCGTCCTCCCCATGCCGATCACCGGAACACCAACATCTCCGGCTACAACTTCGCCTACATCCCCTCTTCCAATTCCCAGAACTCTGCAATGCTCGATGCACCAGAGGAATTGAACTAACACAAAACTTCGACCCAGCCAAAACTAGGTTTAGAAATAACAACGAGCAACCACTGTTGCCACCGAACTCTGACCATCCACCTACCATTTTTCCTCCACTCACCAATCATTCCTCCACCTCCAGGAAGAACTACAACATTCCAGATCCACTAGATCAATAGATTTTCCCAAAATTCCTAAAATATTGCAAACCAGAATTGCTCTGTCATCCTGTAACGAAAAATTATGATTTTTGTTTTAAAAATCATGTTTTTGTATGTAAATTCATTCTACATACCTGAATTCCTGAATTAAGAGGTTCAAAATTTGACTTATTTAGAGTGGGTTCAACTATCTCGATTTCCAGAAAGATTCATAAGTTGTTTTAGCTTAATTAGATTTTTAACCTTAAGTATATTCTATAACAAACAGCTTTGATTTGAGTTTTAAATCCAAACAGTGGGTAGATTGAGAAGAAGAGATTTATTTGAATCGAAGATGTTGGTTTATGAACTTTGAACAGGGATATAAACAACAGCCTGCACCTATGCCCATTATTTAAATATACACAAAGAATTGTATATACATACAAACATACATATTCACAGGTAAAAATTTCAACAGATTCATATTTTAAAATTTTTTAAAACAAGTGTTACTCACCGTGGTTTTGAGATGAACAGAGCCTTCCTTTTTGACCCAGAGTTGTTAAATTTTGCAAGCTGAAGTCTTTATCTTGATCTCCGGTTTGATCTGAGTTGTATTGTTGTTTTTATTGAAGTTAATTTTAAGTTTCAGTTGATATCATTTCAGAGTTTTTTTTCTTAGCTTATGGACGAACTGGAATGAATTTGCAAGAGATATTATTTTGTACAGGGGAATTATATTATGTTTTGTACAATTCACCAGAGATTTTTTTATTTGGTTTGGAGGCTGATATGTTTCTTTTGTGTGCTGATATGATATTGTTGTGGTGGCTAAAGATCCGAGCATTAATTGCTTTGTATAAATCTATACTTATCCTAATTTTAAATCATACTTGAATATATATATATCTACCTTCTTATGCAAGCCTAAGGATATTTATATTCTTGCTTACATTTGTCTTGTTAACACTATACATATTTGAATGTAATTTGTTTCTTGTCTTTAGTCTTGTTACTTTGGAATATAATTGAAGTCCTATTTTAATATGTTGTTTAAATTTAGCAATGTTTTTTCTTTATATTTAAATTTATCTTATATATTATTCATTTTCTATTTCCAGCTTAAATATTTATTTTAACTTTAATACTTATTGTCTTGTATTTCTCTATATAAATATTTTTTATTATTATTTTTTTAGTATATTTTATTTGTATTAATACATATTTTTATTTAAATTTTAGAGAAACTCAAATGAATTACCAATTAATTTCACAATTTTTATTCAAAAATTAAATTAATTATTAATATAAACTCAGCCAAAATTCGGGATCACTACATTAGCTGGGACTCACATTTCATGCAACATGTGTAGAATGAATTGTCAACTCATTTTATCATATGCCTTAGGGAGATCAATTTTCAAACACACCCTATCTGCCTTTTTTTATTAAATTCCCTCACCAGTCCGTGCACCATTAGTGAATTCTCAGATATGAATCTTCCTTTAATTAATGAACTTTGACTTGGTAATACTTTGTTAAGCCTCATGCAAATAATCTTGCTAAGTATTTTATAAGTAACATTACAACATGCAATAGGACTGTATTCTTCAATTCTTTCTGGCTTTTTTACTTTGGGAATCAATGTGATAAACATGTGATTAAATTCCTTAATAAATTCACCTTTGTTTAAAGCCTCCTAATAGCCTTTGAGCATGCTTTCTTTTAGGTATTTCCAGTGCATTTTGAAGAAGAGTGCACTTATACCGTTGGGACCAGGACTGGACTCGTCGTGGATAGAAAAAATAGCACTTTTCAACTCCGTTTCCGTAATGTCAACTGTCAGCATACAAGCACCTTCGCTAGAGATTTTCCTTCTGAAGTTAATATAAGGTATTTTTTGTATATAATCTCCATTATAAGTTTCTGTAAAGTACTCTATAGCTTTAGTTTCCAAATATTGCAAGTTTCCAGCTATCTCCCTCTGTCATTTAAATAATTCAGTAAATTGTTTTGATTTTTCCTTTGAGACATTTTGGTACAAATTTTTTTATTGCACTCTTCCCCTTCAGCTACCCATTTCTCTTTTGCTTTTTGCTTTATCTCTATGACTTGTTTACCTAATAATTGCTTTAGATGCTTTTGATTGGAAAAATATTCTACATTCAGCTCTTCATTTTGAGGCTCTTCCTCTAATTGATTTTATAATTAAATTTGATTTATAAAGAAATGGATTTATAAGTGGATTTTGATAGCAAAATTAGTTTTCATAAAAGAATGGATTTATAAATAGAATTTTGTAAATAAAGGAATTTTATAAATAGAATTTTTATAATCGAAAGGAGATTTATAAAAATAGTTTTATAAATATGAAAATGATTTAAGTTGAGGTTTAAATATGAATATATTTAAGGAATGTTTGAAAGTGATATTTTGATGGAGTTAATGGCTTTTAAAAAAATGTAATTTATGTCTTTAAAATAAAGGTTTTGGAAGCGATAATTCCAAATGGAATTACATAATTTAAAAGAAATGTAAAATTTGAGAAGCAACGGAAGCATAGATTTCAACATTTGTTATTGTAATAGACGTTTTCGGGAGGTGTGGAAGACATGGACTATAACACTGTTGCTATAGGGAATGATTTCCAAAAGAAATTTCTTAAATTGTGTATGGGATTTTATATATATAATTAAATCAAATCTCTATAAGACTGCTTTTGGGCTGTCGTAACGATGTTTTATGCAACATTCATTTTGACCCAATAAATTATGTTTTGGCCTTCCATTGTGAAATACATGAATTGGTTCTTATGATTGTACTAAAGGTTTGGTTGTAGGAGCATTGCTTCCTATACTTAATGTCACGACCCATTTTTTCGTACCCTTTGAATCGACAATAAAACGCACATGTCCAACTCAAATTGCGCAAAAATGAGAAACATGAAGGGTAATAAAAAAAATAAGACAGAACAAAATCTCACACGAATGGAATAACATATAATATTGAACAAATATCTTTACAACGGAGAACTTTTAAATACATACATCAAAGTCTAACCTAAATTCAGCTTGGACAGTTATAAGCATCTGTCCTTACAATTGCTGACAAACATCAAAGTAAAACAACTAAGTACATCGAATAATAGAATATGTCCATACGTCGATGAATATCTCCAGCTCTCCTCTGGAAAAACCGTCTTTGACTAACCTGAAACTACTCGGATCTGACCCAAGTATTGAAAATACCCGGATCAGGCTTGATAAACAAGCATGAGAAAAACTTAATAATAAATGACAGTGTCATATATCAGCCTTTGGATAAAATCCTTTAAAAGAAAGAGTATCTCATAAGACCACGCCCACACATAAACACGGACGGGTTCTTACCTTATGATAACTAAAACACTTTTATATCAAACCATTTGATATTATTCTTAGTGACATCTCTTTGAAAATATTTGCAAATAAACTTATTAATCTTAGCTGAAATTAGTACCATTATTAAATTCCGTCATACTAGGCTTTACAAACAAAACCGTAGGTTCTTATTGGAGAATGGATTTCCATACAAATGACCAAGTGAAGTAACTACCTTCCAAAATGGGTACACCTCCAGATGGACGCCCTGAGGTATAGAACATCTTCCCTCTACCAACACAAGACTGGCCTACCTCTGTAACTAGATAGTACCGAATATGTCATTCCTAGGTCGTTACCGACCTTTAACCGAGCGCTCGTTTTCCATACACCACATTAATTTTACATCCGAACGTCATAGTGGGAAGACATATATCTAGAAGGGGATGATCATAACCTAACTGGGAATGACCCACTTAGCCTTGCCGCATCTCATCATGTTTCGGTCATTTTTGTTTGATGACCCTTGAGGCAACGATTACCTTTTCACAAAGCACATATCACATCGTTGAATGCCACATTGCAATTTCCGTTGACTACTAATTGCCTTCCACAAAAATACAACCCTCGAGCTCGTACGTCTCTATGAGGGTGTTAAGCTAAGAGAAGTTTCTTTCTCCACCACCACTGATGTACTTTTATAAAAACCAATGTACGTAATCTTTAGAAATGCAATGTCAGACAAATGTCCATACAAGTTGTCTAGGAACAAGACAAACCGAAGACACTCTTCTACTACCACTAGTAGCGAGTAGTCCTTGTAATCCGAAAATTATCCACAACGAGGAGACCACTGCTATATATAACTCTATAATGGGTGCGACCACGTGCAAATCAACAAGCAGTCCTCACGCTATGAAGATCCAAGGTCTTCAATAATCATTGACTTCAACATGTCTTCACATTCGAACGTATACATTGGTTCGAAGTGGTTTTCGGATAGGGATTTCCCAAATCCGACCCCGGTTCCTTCAAAATCCAATTATCGATAAAAAGTGAATATGAGTATACAGGATTTATCAAGTCTCTTTTCACTTTAATTCTTTTCGAATGATTTCAAAATATCTTTCTTTTGACTTTGCATAATTCAAAGTAATTCATTCTTTTGCTTTGGAAAATATCTCAGAATTCCTTACTTAACTTTCAATCAAATTCTTTAACTTTTCTACAGGTCAAAAACAATGTTATTTAAGACATCATTTACGATAAAACCTAAAATAAATCTTAGCAAACATTTTTGAGTAAATGGGATCATAGAAATCATTCATTCTGGAGATTGCTTAAATTCTGGATAATACTAATCTTCTTTTATTTTGGAAAACTTAACAGAATCTTTTTATTTAAGAGCATCCGGGCTTTCCTTTCGATCTGTTCCACCCCTCGCCTAATAAAAGAAAACATAGGCCAGGTAAGTTCAGGGCACTAGTTTCTCCATCCCTATACTTAATTAAACACCTTGTTTTATCTTCCCAGATGTCACAGGCGGGACAAATGTACTAGTCGTTTCCGCATACTCAGATTTTCAACTTTATTTTGGAATTTCTTATAAATATTCAAAATTATCTTTTCGAATTATCCTTTTTAAAACATTCATAATTGATTCTGGGAAACATCGTTACATTTAAACTCATATTTCAAAAGTTATAGAATTCGTAGTAGAAAAGTGCTACGGAAAGTGCTATATAAGATTATTTGATTAAATCACATTTAAACATTCGATAATTCATATTTTTCAATTCAAATATATTTTAAACAATTTAAATAGATTTATCAAATTTATTTCATATTTTTCCATAATTAAAAACATTCATTTAAATAGATTTCCTGTTAAGGTCACTTAACTGCACTAGCGCTATTTTTCTAGAAAATTGATTAGGACTTATTTCAAAATCTACAAGACGAAATCTTGATTTTCTTTCTTCATTTAGAATATGTGGATAGAATAGTCTGGAATTTTCTTATCTCGAAGAATTCCGAGCTATATTTCACTCTACACATTCATTTGAACTTTTCGGCGCGAAATCGTGAACTACCTTTGCGCGACGCACATAGTCTTAACTTATTTTTCAATATTTGAAATAATCTATTCAAATTGAATTATATTACTTATAAAATCATCACAAATCATTTTAAATCAATATTCTCACTTTTTAAAGCATTTAAAATGTATTTTTACTATTACTATATTATAATATTATTTTATTCCTATTATTTTAATATTAAATTTTAAATTTCAGTTTTAATTCAATTTCAATTCTAATCTCAAATTAAACTCATTTAAAACTTATATTTCAAATCTAATTTCAATTTAAACTTCAATTCAACCTTTATCTCAACTTCAATTTTTCAAAATCGATTTCAATTTCAATTTCACTATTCATCTCAATTTCAATTTTAAATTAACTATCCTTTTCAAATTCATTTCACTTCAAATTTCAAATTCCCTTCTATTTTTATTTCAATTTCACTTCTAAATGAAAACAGACTTATTTTTCCAAAATATCTCATATTACTAAAATAGGGTCTTATTAACAAAGTGATTATTTAAATCAAAATGAACATATCCAATATTCATTATTTATCATTAACATAACATCCATTCAACCAATCACATATATATTTCTTTCTTTTCTTTTGTTCCTTTTTTTTATTAAAGAGGAGGGTTTATGGCTTGGCTATGGGGTGTGTGGCCTAGGGAGGAGGGTACGGCCTTGGTAGTGGGGTGTAAGGGATTGGGTAGGTGGTGTAGGAGGGTACGACCTTGGGTGCCGGGGTATGGGCTCGGCTTGGCTGGTAGGGCTCATCCGTGGGGAGTGTAGGGGGCACGGCGTGGGTTTTGCGAGGAGGAGGCGGGTAGGTGGTAGCTTGGCTTGGTTTTGGTGGCGCAAGGTGATGATATGAGAGTGTGAAGGTGATAGCTTGAAGGTAAAGGGAAATGGTGAAAGTAGCTTTAGGAAAATGAAGAGAATGGTTGTAAAAAAAATGGTAAAAAGGGTATGGCTATTTATAGATGAGATTTGAGTGGCAAATGACTATACTAACCTTCTCTACTTTTTGCATTTTTTAAATCTTTGAATAAACCCTTAAGAACATGCATTTAAGAAAGGAAAGGATGGCTCATTAATGTGATTTGAATATGTGAAATGATTACTCTCTTTCTATCTTAAATTTTATGCTAAAAATAAAGAAGACTTTTTCTTGATTTGATTTGCGTTAATGGTAGAAATGATGTTAAGGAAAAGTGTGTAAGTAGTAAAGAGAGACGTCGCTTTCTTAGGGTTTGTAATTATTCTAATACTTAAGTTTGTTCTTTTTCCATGCTTATATATACCATCTCATTAATGAGATGGTATATAAAGAAATGATGTAGTTTGTTAAAGTTTAATTTAATTTGAAATTAGTCAAATCATGTCTTCTCACTTTTTATACATTTATTTAAACTTTTCAAAAGCAAACTCCTTTTGTCTTTTAGTGCTAAATGTAGAATGTTTAAATAGTTTGTAAACTTGCATTTATATGCTAGAGAATGTATCAAGTTGCAAAAACTTGTCGACGGCTTGTTTTGGTTGAAAACGGTGTTTTCGTCGACAAATTTTACAGTCAAAATTTGACGTTTTTGTTAAGCTATATATTAAAGTAAACCAAACTTTAAAATGAACTTTTTACTTCTTTAAATAAATTAAAACATGTCCCTTTATATTTTAAAATCATATTTAATTAATATCAAAATCTATATTTTTACAGTGTATGTAAAACTGACAAAATGCGACAAATTTTGGTTATTTTTGTAAAACGATTATTAAAGTATTTTTAAATATATAAATATACTTTTATTTTCTTTATTAGATGTATTAAATAAAATTTATCTTTTTAAATAAATATTTAAATCCATTTATTTAAGCCTTTATTTATTATTAACAAAACTTAACTTTTGTCGATTTATTCATAAATCCAAAGTTATACTTTTTAATTGTTAACTATAAGAATGATTGATTATTTATTATATATAACATATTTATTTAAGATTTAAATTCCTTTTAAATTTAAAACGAATGAAATCTCTCATTTCCGAAGTAGCGAAATTACGGATCGTTACATTCTCCCCTACTTAAAAGCATTTCGTCCTCGAAATGAAAGTTAGACAAAGGAATCCATCTCATACTCATATCCTCAAATAATTTGACTTATTTCTATTGATGATAGAAATGAAGAAGGTCGATATCATAACAACACCAAAACAAATGATGCCAAACATACATACAAAGATTCCCTACATTAACCTGAGTATCTATCACGTACTTACGGTTATATATACATACATCAACTTAAACTTTTATCCTACCCATCCTAGTGCATATTGCACATTTAAGATAATATATACAACAACCAAATAAGTCTATGCATCCAAAAACAACCACATTGACACTATATCAATATAAATGAATACATCCACATAACTCATCATTTGTCTTGAGCATGTATTATACCTGAGGTCCATATAAAACATATGTCTAACCCATATATTTTAGTGTCTACTATTTAGGATAACTACCCAACTACTAAGTAGACAGACCCAAAACATCATACTATATGTGATATTTGATTCGATCTATTATTTGAATCCACAACTTTACTTCCGAACTAGTATCGATCCTCCGATTTTCTAGTGCGGACTTTGATCAGACTTCTTGATCACAAACCCTTGCTTTCTGTACATAGCTCTCAACTATGGTAGAAAACTGGAACATATTATCACAAACTCTCATCAATGTTTGCCGTCAAGAATCGAGTGATAAATCCTTTTACAAACAGGTGTAAACACCTCAAAGTTTCGTACTCAAATCTTAGATCAAAATTTATATGCTGAAATAATCTATGTTCAACTTATATACTTATTCACATTCATCTTTACCTAATACATTTCTTCAAAATTTCTATTAATCCAAGTTTATTTCACAACCATTTACTTTCTTCTAAATACATTATTACTTAAGCATACAAATATGACTTAACTTGTATAATAAACCTTTACTTCCTACGAGTATATATACCTATCAATTTTCTTTAAAATCAAATTTCTTAACCTTAAATCCATCAAATACCTTATAGTCGAATTATGAAACTTAATTCACATATTATTTGTTACTTAAACATTTTCATCCAACAATCACCCTCTAACCATATTATTCAAAATTATCTCCTTCCAACCTTACTTCATCATGAATTACAAATGTTACCCTTAATGTATCACTAATTCAAATTTTTATATTAGGATGATATTTCTTATACCTCTTGTTCCTAAAATTCACTTTGATTTTAACCTAGTCAAAGTGTCTAAATTTTAAATTATCTTAACTCCTTTACAAGTTATACCACTTATCCTTTTATATTATATTTAGTAAAAAGCCTCAACTTAGGTTTACCCTTTTTCCTATCTTATGGATAAGAATTTTTTCTAAGTGTGCTTTCTCTTTTTACTTTCTCTAGTTCCAACTTGTAGCTTCAATATTATCATCAAATATCTTACATTCAAATTGTGAATTTATCACAAGATATTTGTATTTAGCTTTTAAATCCATCCATTATGATAATCACTTAATCATTATTATTTCTTAATACTAAATATCTAAGGGTATATAATTAAAGTTCTAAATTATAGCTTTCAACTAGTTGATTCTATATGGAATATCATATAGTCAAATCGTTCAACTCTAATCACAAGATATTCATATTTTAGTTTCACTAAGCAAAATTACAAACAATCCTTAATTTCTAACCAAAAAAATGATAATATCCCCTTTAATATTTAAAATATAAGCCCAAGGTAAAATTAGTTCATTTACTAATTTCATTAAAACAAAAATCATTTTTATAAAATTAACAAATACGCGCTCAATATATATAATACTGTCATATCTTATTCTCAGGTGTTACTAACTCTATCTCTAATGAGTTGCTCATCCTAGAATATTACTAATCCCATCTCTGATAAGACTTTACCCATAACAGAGCCAAGGTTCTCGCTTAACCTTTAGCTTTGATACTAAATGTCACGACCAGTTTTTTCCGTACCCTTTGAATCGACAATAAACCACACATGTCCAACTCAAATTGCATGAAAATGCGGAACATGAAGGGTAATAAAGAAAATAAGACAGAACAAAATATCACACGAATGGAATAACATATAATATTGAATAAATATCTTTACAGCGGAAAACTTTTAAATACATATATAAGAGTCTAACCTAAATTCAGCTTGGACGGTTATAAACATATGTCCTTACAATTGCTGATAAACACCAAACTAAAACAATTAAGTACATCGGATAATAGAATATGTCCATACGTCGATGAATATCTCTAGCTCTCCTCTGGAAACTCCAACCGTCTTTGACTAACCTAAAACTACTCGTATCTGACCAGCGTATTGAAAATACCCGGATCAGGCTTGATAAATCAGCGTGAGAAAAACTCAATAATAAATGACAGTGTCATATATCAGCCTTTGGATGAAATCCTTTAAAAAGAAAGAGTATCTCATAAGACCACGCCCATACATAAACACAGATGGGTTTTTACCTTATGATAACTAAAACACTGTTAGATCAAAATATTTGATATTATTCTTAACGACATCTCTTTGAAAACATTTGCAAATAAACTTATTAATCATAGCTGAAATTGTTACCATTATTAAGTTCCAACATACTAGGCTTTACAAACAAAACCGTAGGTTCTTATAGGAGAGTGGATTTCCATACAAATGACCAGGTGAAGGATCTACCTTCCAAAATGGTTACACCTCTAGATGGGTGCCCCGAGGCACAAAACATCTGCCCTCTACCAACACAAGACCTGCCTATCTCTGTAACTAGATAGTACCGAATATGTCATCCCCCGATCGTTACCGACCTTTAACCGAGTGCTTGTTTTCCATACACCACATTAATTTACATCCCGAACATCATATCGGGAAGAAATATATCTAGAAGGGGATGAACATACCCTAATTGGGAATGACCCACTTAGCCTTGCCACATCTAATCCTGTTTCGGTCATTTCCGGTTTGATAAGGCTTGAGGAAACAATTACCTTTTCACAAAGCACATATCACATCTTTGAATGCCACATTATCGTTTCCATTGTCTACTAATTGCCTTCCATAAAAATACAACCCTTGAGCTTGTACGTCTGTAGGAGGGTGTTAAGCTAAGAGAAGTTGTCTTCTCCGCCACCACTGATGTACTTTTATAAAAACCAATGTACGTAATCTTTAGAAATGCAATATCAGACAAACGTCCATACAAGTTGCCCAGGAATAAGACAAACCGAATGCACTCTCCAACTACCACTAGTAGCGAGTAGTCCTTGGAACCCAAAAATCTCCACAACGAGGAGACCACTGCTATATATAACTCTATAATGGGTGCGACCCTGAGCAAATCAACAAGCAGTCCTCACGCTGTGAAAATCCACGGTCTTCAATAATCGTCGTCTTCAACATGTCTTCACGTTCGAACGTATACATTAGTTCGAAGTGGTTTTCGGATAGGAATTTCCCAAATCCGACACCGGTTCCTTTGAAATCCAATTATCGATAAAAGTGAATATGAGTATACATGATTTATTAAGTCTCTTTTCACTTTAATTATTTTTGGATAATTTCGAAATATCTTTCTTTTGACTTAGGATAATTCTAAATAATTCATTCTTTTGCTTTGGAAAATATCTCAGAATTCCTTACTTAACTTTCAATGAAATTCTTTAACTTCTATGCGGGTCAAAAACAATGTTTTTAAGACATCATTTACGATAAACCCAAAAATAAATCTTAGCAAATATTTTTGAGTAAATTGGATCATAGAAATCATTCATTCTGGAGATTGCTTAAATTCTAGATAATACTCATCTTCTTTTATTTTGGAAAACTTAACAGAATCTTTTTATTTAAGAGCATCCGGGCTTTCCTTTCGATCTGTTCCACCCCTCGCCTAAGAAAAGAAAACATAGGCCAGGTAATTTCAAGGCACTGGTTGCTCCATCCCTAACCTTAGTTAAACACCTTGTTTTATCTTTCCAAATCTCACAGGCGGGACAAATGTATTAGTCGTTTCCGCATACACAGATTTTCAACTTTATTTTGGAATTGCTTATAAATATTCCAAATTATATTTTCAAAACACTTCATTATCCTTTTTAAAACATTCACAATTGATTCTGTGAAACGTCGTTACATTTAAACTCATATTTCAAAAGTTATAGAATTTGCAGTAGAAAAGTGTTGCTGAATGTGCTATATAAGCTTATTTGATTAAATCAACATTTAAATATTCGATAATTCATATTTCCAATTAAAATCTCTTTTAAATCATTTAAATATATTTATCAAATTTATTTCATATTTTTCCATAATTAAAAACATTGATTTAAATAGATTTCCTGTTAAGGTCATTTAACTGCACTAGAGCGATTTTTTCGAAAAATTGATTTGGACTTATTTCAAAATCTACGAGACGATATCTTGATTTTCTTTCATCATTTAGATGATATGGATAGAATAGTTTGGAATTTTCTTATCTCGAAGAACTCCGAGCTATATTTCACTCTACACATACATCTGAACTTTTCGGCGTGAAATCGCGAACTTTGCGCGACGCACCTAGTTTAAGTTATTTTTCAATATTTGAAATATTCTATTCAAATTGATTCTATTACTTATAAAACCATTACAAATCATTTTAAATCAATATTCTCACCTTTTAAAGCATTTAAAATGTATTTTACTATTATTATATTATAATATTATTTTATTCCTATTATTTTAATATTAAATTTTAAATTCCAATTTTAATTCAATTTCAATTCTAATCTCAAATTAAACTCATTTAAAACTTAGATTTCAAATCTAATTTTAATTTAAACTTCAATTCAACCTTTATCTCAACTTCAATTTTTCAAAATCGATTTCGATTTTAATTTCAATTTC
This sequence comes from Allium cepa, assembly GCA_030765085.1. Lineage (NCBI taxonomy): Eukaryota > Viridiplantae > Streptophyta > Magnoliopsida > Asparagales > Amaryllidaceae > Allium > Allium cepa. Next base: position 468,898,866 of record CM060935.1, read on the forward strand.
ACGATTCATCTCAATTTCAATTTCAAATTAACTATCATTTTCAAATCCGTTTCACTTTAAGTTTCATATTCTCTTCTATTTTTACTTTAGTTTCACTTATAAATGAAAATAGATTTATTTTTCCAAAATACCTCATATTACTAAAATAGGGTCTTATTAACAAAGTGATTATTTAAATCAAAATGAACATATCCAATATTCATTATTTATCACTAACATAACATCCATTCAACCAATCACATATATATGATTTCAAATCCCACATTCACTATAAATATTGTAACGGGACAGATTATCATAATTCAATTAATTATCTAACTATCAAATCATCCATGTTAACAATCAATGTGAACGTTCATATGTCATAAGTGTGCAAATGTGATTATTATCAAAATATAAATTCAAAAGTGATTAGAATTTGTCACCTTTATATCCAATCCGTCAAACTTTTGCTTAAGATATGCGTCTCTCGCTAACGTGTTATTTCCAACGTCTCGCCTTTTGCCGCTTTCTTTTCCTTCTCTCTTTTCTTTTCTTTCTTTTTTTTGTTCCTTTTTTTGCTAGAGAGGAGGGTTATGGCTTGGCTATGGGGTGTGTGGCCTAGGGAGGAGGGTATGGCCTTGGTGGTGGGGTGTAAGGGCTTGGGTAGGTGCTGTAGGAGGGTACGACCTTGGGGTGTAGGGGTATGGGCTCGGGTTGGTTGGCTTTGGGCTTGGCTTGGCTGGTAGGGCTCGGCCGTAGGGGGTGTAGGGGGTACGGCGTGGGTTTTGTGAGGAGGAGGTGGGTAGGTGGTAGCTTGGCTTGGTTTTGGTGGTGAAAGGTGATGGTATAGGAGTGTGAAGGTGATAGCTTGAAGGTAGAAGGGAAGTGGTGGAAGTAGTTTTAGGAAAATGAAGAGAATGGTTGTAAAAAAAATGGTCAAAAGGGTATGGCTATTTATATATGAGATTTGAGTGGCAAATGACTATACTAATCTTCTCTACTTTTTGCATTTTTTAAATCTTTGATTAAACCCTTAAGGACATGCATTTAAAAAGGAAAGGATGGCTCATTAATATGATTTGAATTTGTGAAATGATTACTCTCTTTTTTTCTTAAATTTTGTGTTAAAAAGAAAGAAGACTTTTACTTAATCTGATTTGCATTAATGGTAGAAATGATGTTAAGGAAAAGTGTGTAAGTAGTAAAGAGAGGTGTCACTTTCTTATGGCTTGTAATTATTTTAATACTTAACTTTGCTCTTTTTCCATGCTTATATATATCATCTCATTAATGAGATATGATATAAAGAAATGATGTGGTTTATTAAAGTTTAATTTAATTTGAAATTAGTCAAATCATGTCTTTTTACTTTTTATGCATTTATTTAAACTTTTCAAAAGTAAACTCCTTTTGTTTTTTAGTGGTGAATGTAGAATTTTTAAATAGTTTGTAAACTTGCATTTATATGTTAGAAAATGTATCAAGTAGCAAAAACTTGTGGACGACTTGTTTTGGTTGAAAACGGTGTTTTTGTTGACAAATTTTACAGTCAAAATTTGACTTTTTGTTAAGCTATATATTGAACTAAACCAAAATTTAAAATGAAATTTTTACTTCTTTAAATAAATTAAAACACGTCTCTTTATATTTTAAAATCATATTTAATTAATATCAAAATCTCTATTTTTACTATGTATGTAAAACTAATAAAATGCGATAAATTTTGCTTATTTTTATAAAACGATTATTAACGTTTTTTTAAATATATAAATATACTTTTATTTTCTTTATTAGATGTTTTAAATAATATTTATCTTTTTAAATAAATATTTAAATCCATTTATTTAAGCCTGTATTTATTATTAACAAAACTTAACTTTTGTCGATTTGTTCAAGAATCCAAATTTATACTTTATAATTATTAACTATAAGAATGATTGATTATTTATTATATATAATATATTTATTTAAGATTTAAATTCCTTTTAAATTTAAAATGAACGAAATCTCTCATTTTCGAAGTAGCGAAATTACGGGTCGTTACACTTAACATCCGTTTGGAGGCATATGAACTCTGGAGTTGTACGGTTATAGAAATTTATTTGGCATGTCTCAAAATGATAGTGTTGTTAAATATGCTTATACCTTTGATATAAGTACATGGAAATGTTTTCCAATATAGATATTTTGAAATAGGTTTGAGAATATATCTTTTTAAATATAATTTGAAGCAAATGTTCAGAAAGTGATTTAATTAATAAAGGATTAGTAAATAGGCCTAGTGATTGCTTATGTTGCTAGATTTTTTTATTGTTTTAACAGTTAAATAACTGACTATCAATATTGGCCTTTTACCATTGTTGGTCCAGAGAAACCAGGGTCGGAATTATTTGAAAACCACTTCGGACCAATGCATGCACTCAAAAGTGCACATATGATGATGATTTTGAAGATGGAGATCTACATAATTGGCTACCTTCCACTAGCCCTTCGAGGTGAAATTTATCATATCATATGTTTATGGTGGCAGTAGTGCCTCGTTATGAAATATCTAATGCAAGGAGTAATCGCTACTAATCCAAGGATGATTCCCGACAGGATGTGGTAGGAGAAGTGCCTTCGGTTTGTCATGTTCCTAGACAACTTGTATGGATGGGTGTCTAATATTGCATTTTTGAGAATACATCATTGACTTTTATAAACGTACATCTATTTGGTGGCGGAGAAGGCAACTTCTCTTAGTTTAACACACTTCTTTGAGACGTACAAGCTTAGAGGTTGTATGTTCATGAAAGTCAGTAGTGATTGAAGGAATCACAATCTGGCCTTCAAAAGAGGAAAGTTATATATGCTATGTGAAAGGTAAATGTGACCTCAGGCCTCACACCCATAAATGATCGAAACAGGGTAGATGCGGCAAGGCTATGTGGTTCGCAACCATTAGGATATGATCAACCCCTTCTAGATATATTTATTCCCACTATGATGTTCAGGTTTTAAATTATTATGGACGTATGCTATGAGGGCCCTTGAATATGTCGATAATGACTGGTTTGATGACATATTCGGTACTATCTAGTTAGAGGTAGGACAGTCTTATATTGGTAGAGGACCATCAGTTGGGCCTCGGTACATTCCTCTAGAGATGTACTGTCGGAATGTTGCCCCTTCACCTAGTCATTTGTATGGAAATCCATTCTCCACTACATGCTTGCCATTTTGTTTGTAGAACCCACGACTGTGGCTAGTATGCTGGAATTTAACCAATGTAACAATTTCGGCTATGATTCATATTATTTGTATACTAGACACTAGTATAATATAATAGGATAGATACGAAATGTTTTGTCTATCGAAAGGAAAAAACCCGTCCGTGTTTATGTGTGGGCGTGGTCTTACGAGATACCTTTGTTTTGATAAAGAAAAGTTTTTATAACTTTAAATTTAGTTGAGATGTGCTTTCTCTCGTTGGTTTACTAGACTGATCCAGGTGTTCTTCCCTTTCAATGCTCAGGTCAGACCGGGCATATTTACATATTCTAATTTGGATGCTTTGGAGCTTCAGTAGACGACCTGGACGTCCTCTGGTCTTATTCAAGTATATGTTTATTTTCCACTGCATTGTTGTTTAAATTATCAGCATTTGTAAGGACAGGTTATTATGACTGTCAAGGCTGATAATTAGTGATTGATTGTTGTACTCTGATGGATGTATATTATAGTACGGTTTCTATTTTGTAAAGATCATTGAAATGATACTATATGTTGTTTCGTTGCGTTAGTGAGATTCGGTGATTATTTATGTTTCTTTCTCTCTTCTTCTTCTTTTCTCTTCTTTCTTTCTCGTGACTATCCATGTTTCCATTCACTGTGGGTTGGACATGTATGGTTTATTGTCAACTCGAATGGGTGTCGGATTTGCGGGTTGTGACACTTTAGCTCTGGTACTAAATGTGACAAATGACGTATTCGACCTTCGAAATTTGACACTAATACCGCTGAGCATCCAAATGCTGGAAAGATAGATAATTGGGATGAGAGAAAAGAAAATACAAAACAGAATCTCACAACGTAAGGAGTAATATATAATGTATAACAGATCTTTACAAAAAAAAAATTAGCATAAATATATCCATCAGTGTAAATTAACCTATTATCAGCCTGGACAGTTAAAACAATATGTTCTCACAATTACCCATAAATAAAAAAGAAGAAATTGAATGGAAAATAAACTTCGTCAGGTTTTGAAGGCATCCAGCTTGTCTCTTGAAGCTCCAAAGCATCCAAAGCTAAATTTGGAAAAAATACTCAGGTCTAAACTAAATATTATAAGAAAATAACACCTGAGTCAGTCTGGTAAATTAGCATGAGAAACTCAATCATATGGATTGTTATATTTATAAAACCTATTCAAAATAAAGGTATCTCGTATGACCATGTCGCACATAAATATAAATAGGGTTTTATCTTACGATAACCAAACCATTTTTGTTAGAATATCTTATGATAATACAATAGGGTCAAAGGTTTAATATGAATAAAAAACATATTTGGAATGATTACCCATAAGTACATTCAAAAGTACTAGATTCTAAGCCTAAAACTATAAAACATGTATTGGAGACTGGCTTCTATAAAATGATAAGGCACTAGGCCACTTACCATAATACATCTCTCGATAAAATGCATCAAGGGCCTCACATGGACCCCCTACATGACAAAACTGGCCTACCCCTTTTTGGATAGTCCCAAATATATCATCACCTTGGTTTCTTTACAAGCTTTACCTTTTGAGCTCACATGCACATACGAATCCATAAATAGTGATCTAGAATGGTGATGACCATACCCTAATGGTAGGAACTACATATCCATGTGACATATCCCCAGTTTTAATCATTATTAGGTGTGAGACTCGTGAGGCAAAGATTAACTTTTTCTTAAGCAAATCACACTTAGAATGCTAATACTGCCTTCCAAGAAACAATGCAACGCTAGCATTCATCCATACAAGTTGTTCATGATATAAAAGAACCAAAGGCAGTACCTCTACTACATTTTTGGATTGACCATCAAGATTAGTAGTAAGTAGCCCATGCACTACAAAGAACTCTGTCTTTGATCATCTTCAAGATGTATCCAAAGTTTTATGCCGATTCGAAGTAGTTTTTGGATAACTCGTGCTTATCCGAACTAGATCTCTCCGAACCAACAATTTATGGTTTCGGCGGACTCAATCCTAATTCTTTTAGAAGTAAGCAAACTATATAAGAGTCCTAGAGAGATCTCGAATATACGTCCTTAAAGCGAGAGACGTTTCACCGAAATGAGTTCTTCTAAGGGAATCTCAAATCGTATGAACACGTGAAGCTATCATGTACTTCCTAAGTCAAAATAGGGCAAGGTATCGATAGTGGACAAACCACCATCTAGTTAAGTATATAGTTTTCTTTTGGAAAATTGGACTTCATATACTTCCCACCACTTTTCCATTTCAACCCCATGCTATCTTTCGATTAACAATAAAGTCGAAATAGTTGAGGTATTAATACGTCTCAAACCTTGACTTGATGACGTTCTTAAACTCTAACCGATAGAAATAGGATTCTATATCTTGAAATTTAAAATCAAGTATTATATGAAGTACTTTCCATATACTTTATTAATCATGACCTATTTATAGAAATTAACCCTCTATTATACTTATCACGTTTTTGACATTTTGACTTCTTTACCCCCTTGCCCCGAATTGAAGCTAGGTAAGCCAGGACAATGGTTGCACCTGTCATTACCTTAGTTAAAGAACTTCGATTCTAGGTCTCACAAATAAAGGAAAGTTTACTCAACGGCTTTTTAGTGCTAAATACAAGACAATTTACTTTCCATAAACGCGTCAATGTTTTAGCACTACTTTATCATATTTGTTTTGCATTACTTAATGGCATCGAAAAATAAATCGCTTGCATAAAAAAAGTCTTTTTAGAATAATCGAAAAACAAATTCCATAAACTTATTTCTAGTCTTCGATTCCAAACTGGCATTATTCATCGGTTAGAAATGAAATTGTTCAATTGGGGTTATCACCTCTCAATCTTGACTTGACTTTCACTTGTAACTTCAAAGTAAAAACAAGTTTTCATTCCTCAAAGTCTAGAAATTCCATAGGACCCATGAGTTCCAATATACTTATTATTCAAAAAAATTTCGAAAATCTCTTATTTAAATCAAAGTTTGATTTAAAAAGACAATATCTCTCCTTTATAAAAAAACCACTTATTCAATAATAACAGGTGTTATAAACCAAGCCTCTTTCTAAATTTTCCAAAGCAATGTACTATAACAAAAATGCCATAGTCCACAGTCTCCTTCCTTATCTCGAAAACATTTATTACAACAATAGTGTTGTAATCCATGATTTCTTCCTCTTTTAAAAAATACCTTTTAAAAACATAGTTCAAACTTATATTTAAATATCCCTTTAAAGATAGACGTTTAAAACAAAAATTGACTTCTAAAATAAAGGAGCTTCCTTTATAAAATTTAAAATTCTTGTTTAAATAGCCCAAATAAATTCTTAAAATATATTTAAATCTATAAAATCCTTTTTAAATACTTAAACAACCTTTATAAAACATACTTTGAAAGAATTTACAAAATACATTAAATAGATAACCTTTTATATTATATTAAAATCATAGATTTTCAAACTGGAACTATAGCGACTATCGCTATATGGACCATAACTTCAAACTTTATTTTGTAAATCAAATAAAATTTAAATTATATTTCATTCTAATAATTTAAACCACTTTAATACCTTTGCAAAAAGGTTTGCAAAATAAGAGTAAAGTTCAAAAACCATTTAAAACTCTTTTAGAAAACAAAGTAGTAAACCACTTAAAAGAAAGTAAATGATTTCAATATCGCAAAAGAAAAAAATCATCAAAATGAATTGGCTATCAACAACATCCACTTCATTACATTATACTTAGTAAATAATGTAAAGTAAAATCAACATTTGCGAGGGTCCCATTGGTTCCCTTCATAAATCTTTCTAAGTGTACTCATTACAGCCATTCCGCTACGAACCACCTTGATACCTTTCCATAGTCCTCTGCAAAATACAAGTCATATGCCTCCACTAAATGAGCGGGAATACATCCCCACACCAAACTCATATGCTTTTACATACTTACATAAGTGGGTAGTAATATGGAAAAAAACAACTAGAACATTCATACACAATAACAAAGTAAAGTTTTAAAGTGAGAGTTTTCATTTAAAATTGCAACCTAAGCCTCGAAAAAGCTTGTTACTCCTTGAAACTACCAATCAAATCACCAAAATGCGACATGACACTTGCACAAGATCACAAACTAACTCGGGCCTCCACCTAAGGTGCACGACTGTGATCAAAAGAGGTGGTTTGGGTTTAAATTTTTCCTTAAAAAAATAGGACCAAAAAATTGGTCGACTTCCTACTGTTTTTGACAAGATTCTTCTTTGAATTTGAAAAGGTAACCAACATGAAAGTTTTTTCTTATCCAATTCTCTCTGGTTTAAAAAAAAGAATTGCTGGATTTGGAGTTGTTTTGTGAAAGAGATGTGTTTTGTAAAAATTGGGACAAAATGGCGTGGGTAAAAATGGGATTTTGACATGTTTACTCTAGAAATTCAAAAAAGTGGTCTTTTCTTTCTTCTTCTATTCTCTTTGGTTTCAAAAAATATGCACTTCATTTGGTGTATTTTTGTGGAAGTTATGGTTGAATGAAGAGGAAGAAGGAATGAGAGAGTATGAAAATGAAAAATGAAGTGTGAAAACTAAAATGGAAACAAGTACACACATTTATAGATTTTAGAATGGTTAGCATAGGCCTACACTCACCTCCCTCCACTTGCATGGGAGCCTCACCTCCCCATGTGCTTGTACCCTCCCTACTCAAGTGCATGCACTCTTTTCTTGAAACTTTTTTAAGTCTTCCTTTATACACCAAAATCAACTTAATCAATTACCATTTTTAACCCTTAATTTTATTTACTTTTACTAATCGTTTTTACGTTATAATACCACTTATTATGTGTTTAAATGTTTATGCACATGCGTGCAACAACATTGCGATAACTTTCATTCGATAAAAAGTCGAAAATTATGAAATATAATTTTCGGTCATATTTTCTAAATTTCATCAAACTACTTATTTTTGTAAAAAAAACTTCCAACATAATTTTACCATCATTATTTATTAATTAAAAGAAGGTCATTTGACCATTAAAAACTATTAATTAAATACTCACTATTTAAAGTGGTAAAACTCTGAGTCGTTACATTAACAAACAATAAAATAAAACCACGATAGGAAGTAAATGATGAAAAGGAAACCAAAGAAAAATTTAGGTAGTCTTGTGACATATAGTACTGCTACATATGTAAAATGTCTTGAATGAAAGAAAAATATTTGATATATTTACATATGTGCAAGCTTATTCTTCGATATTTTAACAAAACATATGCTTATGTTTTCATTTCATAATGAATCTAAAAACCACTAATTGCTTAAGTTTCTAAGTAAGAAACCTCAGGGGCTAATTAAGGGTCACAATCTGGCAGGTATTTTGGATTCCACCATAAACTTATTTTCCAAAGGGTTAGGAAAGCACATAATACGGTCGTTATTACATCTTATCAAAAAATAAATGCATTATGGATATGGATCTACTATGGCCATATTTTTAGCACCACATCATTCTACCTCTATGGATTTTAATGCATTACACTATTCATAATCAAATGAAACATTGGAGATGTTCAATCTACACTACAAACATCATGATAAAAAAAATAGAATATTTGGAAACTTAACATGTTCAAAATTTTAAAAATCACTATCAACCATAAAATAGAAAAAAAATGCTTTAATGATTATTTTGAATATGTTAGGATTATTGTAATGGACAATTAGTTCAAGTGGCAAAGATCTTTAGACTACCAATTTTATTTTTAAAAAAATATGTTAGAGAATTATTCAAATTAACTAATAGTGGAGGTTACCGTGAGGTATATACTAATATAATAAGATGAAGTATGCAGTGGAACTTTTGAAAAATAGCAAATATCAATTTCCTTTACCAAACTTATGCATCAGATCAAGCCTTTATGTGACACAATCTAACGAATCTACTCTCACAGTCTAATATAGCTCCATATATGGATAGCCAATTCATACCCAAGATTATCCCATACCCTGAGAATCCTAAAACATAGGCGTCACTGTCAAATTCTATGCCTAGAATAAAAAATTTCAAACCCCTACGAACCATATACAAGAGTGTCGATCCTCCTATGGGGTTTGAAACAAAGATGGGGTTTACTACTAGAGAAATGTCTAAGTGCAAACAATTCACATGATAACTAAAGATAAAAGAATGTGATGCTCCAGAATCGAAATGAGTCCAAATGGAAAACCAGAAATAGAAATCAAATTTTCCTACCTATATTTGGTCTACTGCCAGAAGGCACTGTATCCAAAGTCTGGATCTATGCTACTGGTACACCCGTACCCTGCCCCGTTTGCTAGGGGCAACTCCTACTCTAGTGACTAGGTTGCCTGCAACTATAACACCTTCCCCTCATCTTCTCTTTCTTACAGTCTCTTGCGTAATGATTAATCATTCTGCAACTATGGCACTTCACTTTTTTTTTCTTAATTCACTTATAAGGGCCTTCCCTTTCCCTCTTATCATTCTTGCCCTTCCACCATGGTTTCTTAGAGCTTGTAGGGACCTTCTCAAGTTCTTCTTCCAAATGCCAAGATATAGGTTGAACACTCTGTCGGTTCTCAACCCTTACCGTCTAAACCTTTGCTCCAAATCCTCAAAACTAACCCGTGCTTCCTCGGAATCCTCCTTGCCAGAAAACTTTATGCCTCCTATACTAGCGAAGTCCTTGCATAGCTTAGAAAAGGGGGCTTATGTGGGTAGATTAAAGGGATTTCCACCTACTGGTATTGTATTGGGAACTTGCCCTTGCACCTCTGGTACCATAGCTCTACGGAACCAGTCAGCCATTCTATGCAAAGAAAAGAGAATTTAGGCTCGAAAGAATCGAAAGAAGAATGCATTGGACTTTGAGGGGATTTTATAAAATCTCTTTATACTTAAAAACCATTTCTAAGACTTCCTTTCTCAAAAATACTTTTTATGAGAAGTTATTTTGGAAAATACTTTGAATTTTAAAATAAACTTTTAGGAATCCTGCAACCTAGCTTTGATACCAAGTGAAACACCCTACACCCCCTTAATATACTTAAAAGGGCACATTAAAAGGCATGGTGCGTTGTAGGTATAATTGAAGCTAACAGAGACTAAGATTCACAGGACAAAAATAGGTAAAAATAGCGGAAACTAAAATAATAACTTATTTAAAACAAAAGCTTTATAATTTCTTCATAAACCAAATAAATCAAAATCCAAATACACATATTACTCAAAACCCAACATGTCTAATGAAATAAAAACTCGTAGTCTCAAAAAAATTTAGAGTACAAATATCCCTCTCAAGTGCTAGTACAAAGAAAGAAAAATGAAAATAAAAGTAGGGAAATGCATAGCAGAATCTTCCTCAAGAAACCTCTAAGCAATTGCAACTTACTGCACTCTCTCTTGATTGCCTGTGGGGGAAAGGGAAAAAAGAGGAGTGGGTCAGACTAAAAGTCTAGTGAGTGATAGTAACTACTAGAATCTTTAAGTAAAGTAAAAGTAATAGACTCTTCAATAGTTCTAATATATACAAAAGGAAACAAAGGAAATAGGAAAGAGATAAAGTGGAAAAATACGATTAAACTATTACAATTGATAAGATAGGTCAACTTTGATTGTTTGCACTTGTCTTTGGTAGCAACTTGATTAGGATGAATTCCCAATCCTATAATTAGGCTGAAATCCTAATTCTACCCTTTGATCCTTAATGTGGACTGACGCTATGTACCTCCCTACACAGCAGCCAATGGTAACTATGAATGATACACAAAGCACCCACTATGGACTAGACGATACATAACTTCCTACACAAAAGGCAATGAAATCCAAATTCTACCCTTTGATCCTTACTACGAACTAGGCGCCATATAACACCCTATACAGCAGCCAATGGTAACTATGAAAGATACACACAGCACGTACTGTGGACTAGACATACATAGCTCCCTACACAGAAGGCAATGAAATCCAAATTCTACACTTTGATCGGCCTGCTACTCCATAGACCTTTCTGTGAACTAGATGCTATATAACTCCCAACACAGTAGCCAATGGTAACTGGAAAGATATACAAAGCATCCACCATGGACTAGACAATACATAGCTCACTACACATAAGACAATGGTGTTGAGTCAAGATTTTTTATATAGAGTTTTGATTTCTGACAAAGGGATAAGCCGTGATCGACAAAAAGAAGTTATTCAGACACAAAGAGCTCCATATGATTAGAGGTTGATTATTTGGTATGTTAGTAATGATTATTTATGTTAAAATCTATCCTCAAATAGAATATACCTTCAATCTTCGAATATATATATATATATATATATATATATATATATATATATATATATATGAGTGCACATTAACTGTGCACCTGGGGAAAACCGGTCGACTGGTCAAAAGCAGGTGGTCGACCGTTTCTGCTCAGAATGCACAGATAACGTGCACAAGTGAACATAACGTATATATATTCAAATTCCTGTCTACTGGTCCTTTTTGACCTGTTGACCGTTTTCAAACAGAAAGCAACCCTTCGTATAGACACTTCCTTTTCTTCAACGGTTGCTTCTCTTTCTCTTCACCAATGATCATGACCTTTGTTCATACCTTTTCACAAAAGGTTGCAATGTTTATTTCTTATATAAACATCATGAAATCATTATTCCAAATATCTAATTTTCTATTCTTCTAATCTCTATTCTATTGATCACTATCTTGTACTCTCAAGCGTTCAAATTGCTCATATTCTATCATATATCCTTTTGAATCCTGAAATTTATTTAACATCCTTTTGATTCAATACGATATCCACTTCCAAATCTTCATATATACAAATAATCTATTTGAGGATAAGATTATAGGAAGTTTGTACTACAAGTGACAAAATAGTGTTAGCAAGAACACATACCGTCAACAAATAATTATATTTATCTTTGTTGAAGTCCTCCGTGTTTTAAAAGGCAAGTGTTGAAGTCCTCGGTGTTGTAAGAGGCAAAGTGTTGAAGTCCTCAGTGTATTAGAGGCGTGAAATCCCGTTCGTCTGCTCGGGTGTTGTAAACCTGTTCCTCCGGGTGAAGCGAGGTAGTTGGTAGTGAAAATCCAGATAGAAGTCTGGGACTGGACGTAGGACGGTGCTCTGAACCAGTATAAAAATCTCTAGTGTGATTTTTCTATTTTTATTTACTTTGCTACTATCATCTATTTCCGCATTTATATTATATTTCATATTACACGATCCGTGTGTACTATATTAGCACGTGCACTTGCACACCACATTTTCATTTGGTATCAGAGCCCGGCCATCATATAACCGTAACACAGTTATTTGATATATTCTTGTAATATGGCAAATAACGCAAGTACTAGCACTCAAAACACCACTTACACGGAAGGTCAATCGACACAAAGACCTCCATTTTTCAATGGTCTTAACTATAGTTATTGGGCAACACGTATGTCATTCTTTATGCAATCAAATAGTTATGATGCCTGGAATGCTACTAAAAAAAAATAGTGAATCCAACAACTGATTATTCAGAATGGACTACGGCTGAGAAAACGGCACCAGCCATAAATGCAAGAGCAATAAATATGTTATTTTGTGCATTAGACCAAAATGAATATAACCATGTTAGTATCTGCACTACTGCATATCAAATTTGGCAAACGCTAAAAATCACTCATGAAGGTACTAACAAGGTTAAACAAGCCAAAATAGCCATGCTGAAAAGTCAATTTCAAATTTTCAAAATAAAACCAAATGAGACAATCAATGATATGTATTCACGGTTTCAAACTATCCACCATGCACTTATTGGCTTAGGACAAAAGTATTCTGATTTTGATGTTGTTTCAACAGTCCTACATTCTCTGACTAGTGAATGGGAAGGAAAAGTATTAACAATTGAAGAAGCTAATGACCTTTCTGTCATGAAGCCAGATGAATTGATAGGAAATCTAATGTCCTACGAAGCTAACTTGCAGACTAGAAGGGAACAAAAAGAAGAAAAGAAAAACGTGGCATTCCATGCTGAAAAAGACGAAAATGAATCAGAGTCTGAAGATGAAGATCTGGCATTCATAGCAAAAGGTTTCAAATAATTCCTAAAACAGCGAAAACCCAGTCGTTATAACGGAAAGAAATCTGGATCAAATAAACCAACATCATCCTCTATAGAATGCTTCAACTGTCACAAAAAGGGGCACATGCACAAGGATTGTCCGGAGCAAAAGAAGAAGTCAGAAAATGACAAATTAAGATATAAGAAGGACAAATCAAAGGAACGAGCATTCTCGGTAACATGGGATGATACAGACTCATCAGAAAGTGAGAGTGATACGGAAGATGAACAAGCAAATGTCTGTTTCATGGAAACAGAAGATGAGGTCCCACTTAAGAAAAGAGGAAAGTGGATATTGGACAGTGGTTGGTCGAAGCACATGACTGGAGACAAGAGCTTATTAACAAATATTATATACTCAGATGGTGGCTCCGTCACTTTTGGAGATAATTCAAAGGGCTATATCATCGGCAAATGCGATGTGAGCAATTGCTGTACATCTAACTTACCTCTTATTACTAATGTCATGCTAGTTAGAAATTTAAAACACAATTTACTTAGTATTAGTCAGTTATGTGACAAGGGTTTTACAATTTCCTTTTCGAATAATAAGTGTAGTATTTTAGATAAAGACCATAATTTAGTTTTCGAAGGTTATAGAGACAGAAATATATATATTCTGAATATGAATATTAATCATAATTCAGATATGTGTCTTGTGGCTAATGATAATGATCCATGGCTATGGAACAAACGCTTCTGTCATATAAACTTCAAAACTATTGACAAGCTAGCCAAAAACAATCTAGTTAGAGGACTACCCAAAATGATTTTTAAGGTTAACAACATTTGTGATGCATGTCAACTAGGAAAATTGACCAAATCATCTTTTAAATCCAAGAAAGTCATATCAACATTACAACCACTTGAGTTACTACACATGGATTTATTTGGACCTACTAGGGTTCAGTCAATAAATCACAGTCGATATGTGCTTGTAATTGTTGATGATTTCTCTCGTTACACATGGACAATTTTCTTAAAAAATAAAAGTGACACTTTCGATCATTTCAAATCTTTCGTCAAAAGAATTCAAAAATCAAAAGGGATTAAAGTTAAGAATATAAGAAGTGATCACGGCGGAGAGTTTGAAAATTATGAATTTGAACATTTTTGTACAAAGAAAGGTATATATCATAATTTTTCATTTCCCAAAACTCCACAACAGAACGGAGTTGCAGAACAGAAGAACCGAACTTTACAAGAACGTGCAAGAACATTATTGAATGGAACCACCTTACCAAAACATTTCTGGGCAGAAGCCGTCGCAACTGCCTGTTTTTTTTAAATCGTGTGTCCATAAGACCTCTTACCAAGAATACTCCTTATGAATTATTTAACAAAAGAAAGCCTAAAATCTCATACTTCAAAGTCTTTGGTTCCAAGTGCTTAATTTTAAATACGAAAGACCATCTTGACAAATTCGATCCAAAAGCCGATGAAGGAATATTTGTCGGTTATTCTGAACGAAGCAAAGCCTATTGTATATTTAATAAACGAACCAAAACTATTGAAGAATCACTTCATGTCTCTTTTAATGAATTCTATCAGCATCCTCAAAATATATCAGATGATGACGAAACAATAGTCACTGATAATCCAATCATCACAAATGTTGATTCTGACTCGGAAATAATTACTAAGAATATTCCTCAAATATGTGAGTTACAATCACCACTAAGAATATTAAGAGACCATCCGGCCCAAAATATAATCGGTGAAGTAACATCACATGTCAGAACAAGGAGTCAACTCAACCAAATGGGTCATGTTGCTTTTCTCTCAAATATCAAACGTAAGAATCCAAAAGAAGCTGCTACAGATGATTACTGGATCATTGCCATGCAAGAAGAACTAAATCAGTTCGAGTGCAATGGTGTTTGGGAACTTGTTCCAAGACCAACTGATCAATCAGTTATTGGTACTAAATGGGTCTATAAAAATATGGATGACGAACAAGGAAATATCACTAGAAATAAAGCAAGATTAGTAGCTCAAGGGATAATCAGGAAGAAGGTATCGATTATGAAGAAACTTTTGCACCCGTTGCTCGACTAGAAGCTATTGGAATCCTATTATCTTTTGCTTGTCACCATAATTTCAAACTTTATCAGATGGAAGTCAAAAGTGCATTTCTCAATGGTTTTATCAAAGAGAATGTATATGTCGAACAACCTCCTTTGTTCGTACATGAAAAATATCCTGGCCATGTGTTCAAACTTAAGAAAGCTCTGTATGGTTTAAAACAAGCACCTCGTGCTTGGTATGAATGACTACGTAGCTATCTTATTAACTCAGGATTTAAAATAGGCAAAGTCGATCAAACTTTGTTTATCAAACATTCTCAAAAGGATATTCTAGTTATCCAGATATATGTAGACGACATCATCTTTGGTTCAACAAACGATAAACTCTGCAAGGAATTTGCAAGTATTATGACAAAAGAGTTCGAAATGTCTCATATGGGAGAACTGTCATATTTTCTTGGACTTCAAATCAAACAACTTCCGAATGGTATCTTTATTAATCAAGAAAAATACTGCGGAAATCTTATCAATCGCTTTGGGTTAAATAACACATCTGGTAAACCTACTCCTATGAGTACAACTACACATCTTGAAAAAGATGAAAAAGGTAAGAATGTTGACCAGAAACTTTATCGAAGCATGATTGGTTCTCTTCTTTATCTTACATCAAGTCGTCCAGATATAATGATGAGTGTTTGTCTATGTGCACGCTTTCAAACAGATCCAAAGGAATCACATCTACGAGCAGTGAAACGTATAATTCGTTATCTTAAAAATACCAAAGATTTCGGTCTTTTTTATCCAAAAGAATGTCCATTTGAATTAGTATCATATAGTGATGCTGATTTTGGAGGCTCTCGAACGGATAGAAAGAGTACAAGTGGTACGTGCCACTTTATTGGAAAATCACTTGTCTCTTGGTTTAGTAAGAAACAAAATTGTGTTTCACTATCAACATGTGAAGCTGAATATATATCAGCGGCTCTCACTTGTACTCAAGTTATATACATGCAACAAACACTTCAAGATTTTGATATTCATTTATCAAATTCTACTATATACTGTGATAACACAAGTGCTATAAATCTTTCTAAGAATCCAGTGAATCACTCCAGAACCAAACACATTGATATCCGTCATCATTTCCTTAGAGACAATATCGAAAAAGGAAATATATGTCTCGAATATATCCAAACTGATAGTCAACTAGCGGACATTTTCACTAAGCCTCTACTTGAGTCTAATTTCATTAAATTTCGTAGAGAACTTGGTTTAATTTCTAGAAGAGAACTTGATAAGTAAATCTTTAATGTAATATTCTAAGTTCCTTTCGGATTATTTCTCCTATTACTATATTAGGAAATTGAATATGAGCCTCAAATTTTTTTTTATGGCCAAATTTGCATGTCATTTTTCATCCACAAGCTTATATATAGGAATTGTTATATAAGCTTAACAAAAATATTGTTTTCATCACTTTTATCTGAGCCTAATAAGTTTATAGTTCATTATGGCACATATTTGTGATGAGTGTGCTCAAAGGTCTCAAATTTTGGTCACAAGTTCTGAGCCAGAAGAATATTACTCTCCTGAAACGCCAAAATACAAATCAAAATGTCATCACCAATGCATTCATACTCCTGGCAATACACCAACTCCAAAACGAGCAAAGAAGGTATTGTTTTGTTCACCCCGTACCAGAGAAAAGATCAATGAGATTCATCATTATCAAAAACATCAAATCGATCTTCAAAGACAGCTGCATTATGAGCAACAACTGACTTCGGAACGTCTATCTCTTCTAGAAAGAATGGCATCATTCTTTTGTGGTTCAAACAAACATGGCATATACGAGCCAATGCCTCATGCACCTTCATCCTCTAGAAGCCCAAATTCATGGGATAAAAACTATGCTCAGAATGAAGGAGCGAAAGAAAAATGGTCGCCATGGAAACCACGCATTACCGATGTCAAAGAAGAGACTTCCGATCATAATTCCTCTACCTCTCATTAAAAATTTGTTAAATATTATGATTGTATTTTTGTATTTTTTTATAAATCGATATATATACATATATATATATATATCATGTTCTTGAATAAATTCAATATTATATGGACCGTTAACTTCAGAAATTCATGCAAAAAGGAAGGAAAACAACTCACAGGCAAACAAGTCGATCAGCCAAAATGAACCAGTCGACCGTTTTGGTCTCTGCATGTAAACGGTCAACCGGTGAATAAGTGGCGGTCGACCGGTTTCGTACTGTTATTTTTTAAAAAAAGCACTATACGGTCCTTTCTTCCCCCATCTCTTCATTTCTTCCTTCTCCAACAAAACTCTCATAACCCTAAAAATATATTCTTCCACCAATCTCACTAAAATGGCTCCTCCACAAAAGAAATTAAAACAAGCTTCTACCTCTGAAACACAACCAATTGATCTCTCTATCAGGAAGTGGCTTGTAGATCCAATAGCAGTCAAAAGGTGGAATGAGATGGAGGATTTTAAAATCCATTCCGGTTCTTTTATTAAATTTTCAGATTTCTCTAGTTATCGTATTCTTAGTTTAGCAAAGGAAGCCGACATTGAAAATCTCATTGATTTTGATCAAAAAAATGTTGAAATTAACCATGTAATGATCAAATTATTCTATGCTAACCTAAATTTAGAGAAAAACAAGCCCGAGAATCCCAATTATTGTCTTTTGTCCGTTGTTTGTGGCAAAGAAGTATTCATCTCATGTGACAGGATGGCAACCGTTCTTGGTTCTTTATTTTTGGTGAAATATCAAGTAATTTTTGCAATGTTCATATCTGTAATCAAATTAGTCATCAATTTATTGAAGATGACAAGGATAGCACTAAGTCTATGGGTTTACGGCCATCTGCAAGAATTCTTCATTATACTCTTATGCACTCTCTTTTACCAAGAATAGGAAATTTTGATGCCGTATATAAAGAAAATTTCAAGGCATTATACTCAATCTATGGGGGTATTCGCATAAATTGGATTGGTATGATCTTTGATGAGATTTTGAAAGTAAATGATTCCTGTAGACCACACTTGTTCTATAACGAGTATATTATGCGTCTCTTGCTTGATTGTGGCATGGAACCTCCCAAGTCTTCAATTTCCAGACCAAAAGTAATCAACAAAGCAACCATTACAAGAATGAAGCTTCCCTCTCCATACTTTAATATTATGCCTTTCGAACAATGGAAAGAACAAGGACATAAAGAAGCTTCATCTCGCCCATCTCGCCCTAAACCTGAGGAAGTCAAACTTTTACGATCATCCTCCTCAACAAAAGAATCACTTGAAACTATTGCTCGAAATCAATTCCTTCTCGAAGCATGACTTAAGTGCATGGACACAAAAATGGAAAAACGCTTTAACAAACTTAAGTCTTTCTTCGTTTCTATATGGGAAGCAATATCTTGTGGTGCATCATCTTCATCAATGCAAGCTTCAGACCCTGGCAAGCGCCCAGCTCCTCCTACTTTTGCTTGGACATCTTCAGAGGAGGGCACAAGCTCGGGAACTAGTCATGAACATCGACATGGGAAATCTCAGCTTGTTGAAGAAGAAAAAGAAGAGGGTGAGACGGAGTCAGAATAAGTCCTTTTTAGTCTATCTCTTTTTATCTTTTATGCGTTCTTATGACTTTAGCTTTTGCTTTAAATACATTATGTGGCACTTGTACTAAATAGTATCATGTTTTAATTCGTACTAGACTTATGTGTATTATAATTCTGTGTGAATGTTACTCTTGATCTGTGATAGTAGTTTTATGTTGCTTATAATCTCTTTTACATCTTCCATTTAACAACTCCTTTTTGTCGATGACAAAGGGGGAGAAAATTGTGCTAACAGTATATATGCAGGACAAAATCTCAGGGAGATATCATATACAGGGGGAGATTCATAACTATTTTGTCATCAATCAAAAAGGGTGAGAATGTTGAGTCAAGATTTTTTATATAGAGTTTTGATTTCTGACAAAGGGATAAGCCGTGATCGACAAAAAGAAGTTATTCAGACACAAAGAGCTCTATATGATTAGAGGTTGATTATTTGGTATGTTAGTAATGATTATTTATGTTAAAATCTATCCTCAAATAGAATATACCTTCAATCTTCGAATATATATATATATATATATATATATATATATATATATATATATATGAGTGCACATTAACCGTGCACTCTGGGGAAAACCGATCGACTGGTCAAAAGCATGTGGTCGGCCGTTTCTGCCCAGAATGCACAGATAATGTGCACAAGTGAACATAACGTATATATATTCAAATTCCTGTCAACTGGTCCTTTTTGGCCTGTCGACCGTTTTCAAACAGAAAGCAACCCTTCGTATAGACACTTCCTTTTCTTCAACGGTTGCTTCTCTTTCTCTTCACCAATGATCATGACCTTTGTTCATACCTATTCACAAAAGGTTACAACTGTTTATTTCTTATATAAACATCATGAAATCATTATTCCAAATATCTAATTTTCTATTCTCCTAATCTCTATTCTATTGATCACTATCTTGTACTCTCAAGCGTTCAAATTGCTCATATTCTATCATATATCGTTTTGAATCTTGAAATTTATTTAACATCCTTTTGATTCAATACGATATTCACTTCCAAATCTTCATATATACAAATAATCTATTTGAGGATAAGATTATAGGAAGTTTGTACTACAAGTGAAAAAATAGTGTTAGCAAGAACACATACCGTCAACAAACAATTATATTTATCTTTGTTGAAGTCCCTCGTGTTGTAAGAGGCATGTGTTGAAGTCCTCGGTGTTGTAAGAGGCAAAGTGTTGAAGTCCTCAGTGTATTAGAGGCGTGAAATCCCGTTCGTCTGCTCGGGTGTTGTAAACCTGTTCCTCCGGGTGAAGCGAGGTAGTTGGTAGTGAAAATCCAGATAGAAGTCTGGGACTGGACGTAGGACGGTGCTCCGAACCAGCATAAAAATCTCTAGTGTGATTTTTCTATTTTTATTTACTTTGCTACTATCATCTATTTCCGCATTTATATTATATTCCATATTACACGATCCGTGTGTACTATATTAGCACGTGCACTTGCACACTACATTTTCAAATGGTGTCTATGAAAGACACACATACTAAGCGCTTGAAAATCATAGCGATTACTAAGCATCGAAATGGAAGTCACAAATGTAACTGCCACCATGCTCATGCTACATATTGCTCCATCTATGGGTCATATTATTACCTTGACTCGGCATAAGCATGCCTCTCGTCTCACTTCAAGATTATATGAAATACCGTATCCATAAAAAATATAGGGAATGCTGCCGGTACTGGCCCATCATCCAAACAATATCTAATAGCGCCCTTATCCAAATCCCCCGTGATTTGAACACCTCTATATTGACCAATTACTACCACTACTAGCATAAGCGTGCCCATCGTCTCACACAAAGTTTATGTAAACACCGTGTTTATAGAAAATATAGGGGAATGCTATTTGGTACGGGTCCTACTTTAATTCTTTGCTTATTAACTTACATAAATTATTTAAAATAAGCCTTTACTCTTGTTCTTACTATCTGTGCTTATTAATTTATCCTAAATCTTAAAATAAGCCTTATTTTGTTCTATTTCTTATTATAACCTATGTTACAATCATGCTTATTACTTAACCCAAGCTTTAAGTGTGAAAATAAGATTCTCTTCTTATTTTACTCCTTTTACTTATAATTCTAAGTTATAGCTAGGTCAATCTCTTTAATCCAGTCCAATTAATATCATAGTTAGGCATAGTTTCAGTCCAATTCAGTGCAACGCATTACTTGATCATTCCCAGAGTGTGAACGGACTCCAAATTCCCAAAGTATGAATTAAATAATAAGTATCAACTCGAAGTTCCCGGAGTGCGAACTATGTCATAAACAACGATAATTATCGGATTCCCAGAGTGCGAACCAATTTATCGCTTACAAATTATTCTAAGTCCCCGGAGCGCGGACGTGTATTCAAGATCTGTAATGGGTGCGGTCACAAGCTGATCGTCACCACACTTAAACAAGTAAAGTAATAAAAAGCAGTTGAAATGAAGAAAAGCTAAATTTTATTTCAACTAACTAGAAACAAGAGCTTATGTGCAAGTTCTTCCAAAAATTCCTACTAGCAAGGGCCGAACCTGTATCTATACGCGGCCTACAAATAAGAAGCAAAAACAAATTCCTATTTCTAAAAAATTTACTGAAGTAGACAACCTATTTCTTCTTTCTTGGCCTTCTCTTCAACGGGGAACCCTCCGACTCGCTAGAAATCGTCCGTTTCGAGCCTCTCCCCTCCGAT
This sequence comes from Allium cepa, assembly GCA_030765085.1. NCBI lineage: Eukaryota > Viridiplantae > Streptophyta > Magnoliopsida > Asparagales > Amaryllidaceae > Allium > Allium cepa. The sequence goes on from CM060935.1 coordinate 468,920,604, forward strand.
GGATGATCCCCAACTAGGGACATAATGTCGACATCCTCCTCTGAACTTGATTCCAGGTGTATACTGCTCACCGGAGGAGTTGGGGGGACTGGATCTGCAGCAGAAGATGGGATAGTGCCGCCCGGTGATGTTATCCTTAGAGGCGCTGGGCTGTGCACCGCTGTAGTACCACCAATACTACCACCTTGCCCCGCAGCCTCTAATTCTGCATTAATCTCGGCCAGAATTTCATCATCACGAATCACTTGGGCCTAGCTGGGGGCATCTGCAGTCTGCATTGAAGAGATAGAGGCTGGCGGGAGGTTGCTAACGATGAACGACAAGTCCGTAGAGAAGCCAACGTGCTGGCTGAGCAGTTCGCTCACCATTTGCTCATCAAGAGATAGTGCGTTCCCCTGCGTCACCTCAGTTGACACTGCTGTCACGACGGTCGTCTCAGTGGTGATGGCCTTCTGCCCTTGACTTGATTCTTGAGTCGCGGCAATTGGCGCAACTCCAGTCACTGAGCAAAGATAAGAAGAAGTTATTAATAATCGCTTCAAAACGAACTCTCTATTTGGAATACACTTGAGATAAGTTCGGAACACCTTCCTCAACTTGGCCTGCTAACGACTGACCAGCTCTAGAAACATGCTCCCGTATAGGAGATAGCTGCGGTTATTCTGGATTATAGGCTGGGACAGACTGTGAATCAACCGCAGATGTGGGCTCTGACGGAAGTGGAGCGATGATCTCAAGAACTGCAGCCCGATGTTCAACACCAGAACCTTCCTCGACTTCCAGATGATGGGCGCCGACCGTCTCCTTCTCATGAGAAATTATGGCGTCGTGAAGGATTTTCTTTTCGTCTTCGGTCAGCAACCGGTTTTCAAGCTCAAACTGGTCAATTGATTCATCCGGATGCGCCGCTTTCTCCTCCTCGATTAATCGGCTCCAGGCACTGTGAAGATGTACCGGATAATTCTCGAGCCAAGCCAAATTCCTATGCCTTAACACGTTAGCATTATAAGTGATGAGGAGGTCTTCATTGTCGGCCTCCAGCTTGGACTTGGCGATTTTAATTTTTCTACCAACACCGACTTCGATCTCCATTACTTTAGCCATTGCAGCATCACGCTCGGTCCGGAATTCTACCGCTTGATCACATGCCTCCTGTGCAAAAATATTGGCGGTATCCCTTTCCTTCATGATTTCAGAAACTTTAGCCTTAAGCTCATTAAGCTCATTCAAAGCCGCATCTCGCTCGGCAGTGACGATGGTGTTCCGGTGGCCCATGTCTTCCACCGTGACATAATGCTCTTTTTTCATTCTATCCATAGCCGCTTGAGCTTCATCAGACTTCGTAAGAGCCTCCATCTCTGATTTTCGAGATGATTCGGCTTCTATGTTCAGCACTTGTATGATGCGGTCTTTTTGAGCCAGCTCGGCTTGTAGCTTCTCAATGATAGCCGCTCGTTTGAAGGCCTATGACGACGCTTTCTCGGCCTCTTTGTACCACGCTTTGTATTGGGCATGAAAGTCATGCACATAATCGTGCGCCACCTGCTCGGCCTTCGGCGGGATTCTTTTCAAATGAAGAGGGAAAATGTAGTTATCAAAGCAAATATTCAGGAAGTCCTTCCTTAATTGCGCAAGCCCAATTTCTCCTTCCCCCGAAATTTCAGTAGGAGGCTGTTCCGCAACTATTGGGGACATTGCCTCAGATCAGGGATGGTAAGGCTCGGATCTAGAAGATTGAGAAGCTGACTTGTATCGAGAAGATTCGGAAGGACGAGAAACATGAGCAGGAGGTTGTATAGGAGCTCTGGGAGGAGGAGTGCAAGATCGAGACCGACGTCTGTAGTCCCTATCTCTAACATATCGTTCTTGGCTAGAATACCGAGAGTACCTACGATCGTAATCTCTATCTCCTTCTCTTCATTGCGACTCGTAATATGAGGAAGATTTACGAGCATGTCGAAGACTTCCTAACATCGAACCACGTCCAGTCATAATATCTGCAAAGCAAAATGAGAATAGAGTTAGTGACTTTTCGAAATCGATGACCTACGACTAAGGGTTATGTAGTGTCGTGAAATGTGTATGAATATGCATCCCCCCGACCCAATCGAAAGTGTCGACCACGCTAGTAATAAAAGGCTCGCTCAATTCTAGAGTACGATGGAATACCTCCAACCCGGCATCATGTTGAAAAGATACATTGTCCGGGATTGGAAGATCGGCAAGCCCTTCAAAGAGACTTTCTGTTCCTGGGGGAGACCTCTTCGAAATTCTAATTCCAGGGGTGAGCCGGGACATGACGACCGACTTCCGTCTTCCCTTCTCAGGCGACTTAAATATGGCTGCCTTGCCTTTTCTCTACTCTACGACATCCTGAACTACGTCTGTAGGCCCGGCCAACGGCTCATCATCAGTATGGGTCCTCTCAGAATCAGCTTCCTCGGTTATAACAACTTTGGGCTTCTTATGCTTGACTCATTTTTTCAAGACAGTCCTTAGTGCCCCGTCAAACTTTATACTCTGCCCCCGTTCGATCAACCCAAGAGTCCGAAGATTCCTATCCGTCAAAAGCAACACGATATCCCTATCTTCGCTCGGGACTTCATGGAGTACTCGCACTATCTCTCTGAAGTGTTCACCTTTGGGTCGCTGGATCGTTGCTATAAAAAGGAAAAAATATAAGTTTCAATTCAACTGCAATCGCCTTAGTAATAATTTGAGAACTCAGCTATACTCACGTCTGAATAACCATCGTCGGGCGAAACCTGGAGGACATCTAACGTAAAACCATTCCGTCCTGTAATAGTTTAGCCTGGTCCAGGACCTGGTGACCACTTAACAATTCCTCACTGCTTCCAAAAATGTGAAGGAGGGGTAATCACTTCGGCTTTTGAAATTGAACAGATATCTGATCCCGGTCGAGATCAGTGGTCGATGAAGATACTCCATGAAGTCAATGAACAAGCTATTCACGGAAGAATATCCGTTCGGGTGTAGTTGAGATGGGGCGATCCCTAAAAAGGACAATACTTCTCTTATGTACTCATTGAACGGAGGAAGCGTCCCGGCCGCGCACGCGTGGCGATTGAATGCGGTGTATCCCTCCAGCGGATTGTGTGGTCTGTCATTTCGTCCTGGTAATAACACGTCGTCCATTGACAGGCCATGCCTTAAGCATATCCTCCCCACCACATCTTCAGAAATATTGGACCGAATGGAGTCCGATGGATTAGTAATAAAAGACGCATTAGGAAATTCGTCCGGGGCTGGACCGATGATCTCAAGCTCAATATCTGGAACCTCTTGTCTCGAAGGAACTGTACTTTGGATTTCTTGTGGGTTTTCTTGCGGCTGCGAACTTTATGGTTCCATAACTGGCTAACTTATGAGAAATTATCGTTAGACGACAAAAGGCACGTGCATTCCCCAGTTTAAAGTGTACGAGTGTGTGTTGTGCAGTGCAATGCATTACTTGAATAAGTTTGTGTCCATTATTTCAGATTTCTTATAATTAAATCCAATTTCACGTTAATTCTATTATAATCCATACGCAAAGAAGAAGGAGGAATAAAAGAAAACTGAAAATAGAAAGAAATCCAAGGCATAAGAAGAAGATGTAAATAACGCATAAATAACAGTAATTAAACTAAAATACTGTAGATAAACTGCAAATAAATGGAAAAGCTAGGAATAAACTGAAATTAATTGAAAAGAATAGCTAGAAGAAACAGATTAAGAAGAATTCTAAGAACTGTAAATAAATTACTAAAAAGGTTACTTAAAAAATCATAGTAAAACTACAACTATTGGAAACTCTATTATTTTAAATCACTTAAAAATCTAAATAATTAAAATCACTTATCTCTGGTCCCGTACTCTTTCCTTTAGGCCTTCCTAGATCCACTTGAGGGTATTAAAATATTTTTATTAAAAAGATTCTCTCCTTGGAAAATTATTCCTCTAAGGGTCCTTCCTGAAAAGGTGAACCCAAGCGGAGAAAATGTAGAATGAGAAAAAGTGTTAGGCTTGGGGTTCTATTTACAAGTATATGAGTGGATCTCAGACTGTTGGATTTTGAGATTGAATAGAATGCAACCACGTCATAGGCTGAATAGGGGTCATCGGATGCAGAAACAGAAGGACTAGATCCACTTGAGGGTATTAAAATACCCACATCAAAAAGTGTATTGGGAACTTACCCTTGCACCTCTGGTACCATAGCTTTACGGAACTAGTCAGCCATTCTATGCGAAGAAAAGAGAATTTAGGCTTGAAAGAATCGAAAGAAGATTGCATTGGACTTTGCATCCGATGACCCCTATTCAGTAGGTGGAAATCCCTTTAATCTACCTACATCAGCCCCCTTTTCTAAGCTATGCAAGGACTTCGCTAGTTGAAGAATGCCACGACTTCGCTAGCCGGTCGACCTGGGCACAAGGCTGGTTGACCTGGTCTAGTATTTTTTTTCTTCTTTTGCCGTTTTCTTGTTTAATTTGTATCTCGTTCATATTAGCTCGGATTCTAACGTTATATATGTAAAAATTTACCAGAAAATTACCACAGATACAATGGTGCAACTCCCATAGCTCAATTCTGATAATTTAACAAAGACATTTTATTATTTAGTTGGTTAACGAATTAATTATTATGGGTTAAATTTTTGATTGTTACAAGACTGGTATTGGGGCAAATCAATTTGGTATTTTACAAAGAGCAGGGCATACTCGATGGAGTTCTCACTATTCTTCCTTTTCGGGTTTGATAAAACATTTTGGTCCTACATGCATGTTTCTTGAGAGTATTCAAAAAGATGGAGCTAGCCTAAGCATCAAAGGGGATGCTTTAACTTCTTATGAAGCTTTTAATTATTTGAGTTTGTATTCACCTTGCATTTGATAGGAATTGATTGGACTGATATTCTTTGTCAAGCATTGCGGAAAAAATCTCAAGATATTGTAAATGCTATGGATGTTGTTTCTTCTATAAAAACAATCATTCAAAAAATAAGAGAGAACGATTGGGAGATTTTACTTAAAGTGTGAAAATGTTTTGCTAAAGACATGATAGTGCTACCCTAAATATGCAAGATGCACATGTAGTTGGTCATGGACGTCATCAACTATCTTATGTTACAATTGCACATCAGTATCAATTCAATATTTTCAATGTTACATTAGACACTCAAATAAGCACTTTGAATGAGAGATTCAATAAAAAGTCTATGGAGTTTCTCATTCTCAGCTTGGATTTGGAGCCACAAGATGGTCCTAAATCTTTTAAAATTGATGAGATTTGCAATCTTGTTTATAAATTTTGTCCTCAAGATTTCATGGAGCAAGAAAGAGAGATTTTAACGTTTCAATTAAAAATTTAATAAGAAGATGTACCTCATCATCCGCATTTGAAGAATCTTTCTACACTTTCTGAATTATATAGAGGACTAGTGGAGACAAAAAAAAACATAAATATATTATCAGGTCGATATATTGGTATATCTTATTTTAATGCTTTCAATGTCTACAGCAACATCATAAAAAGCATTTTCAGCAATGAAAATTGTCAAAACAAGACTTCATAACAAGATGGATGATGATATTCTTGGTGATTGCTTGTCAATTTACATAGAAAAGGAAATTGCTATGTTTATAAGGAATGTATCTATAATCAACGATTTTTATGCAAAAAAGGATCATAGAGCACAATTTTAAATGTTTAAAAGTTGCTGCTTTTGGTTTCTAATTGTAATTGATGCTTATTTTTGGGTTTGATATATGAATTTTTTGTTTTGTTAAGCAAATATTTATTTATATGTTTGTTTCAAATAATTTGACACCCCAACATAGTATTCATGGCTACACCCCAGATGATGGTAGCATCACAATCTTGTATGCAATTTTGCGAATGTATCATTCTAGTTCGTCAGGGCCGAAATTTCGATATTCCTAGATCGTGAAACCAAGTCTACCTATTTTTGGTGATTTGTGTTCATAATATTTATCTGGTAGGTGGCGACTTTGAACTATAGCATGGTGTGGCATTGCAAGCAAGACCAAAGGCAGTATACTCAATTAGTTTATGCATTGAAAACAGCGGTTACTATAATGGCAATTGGTGAAGCGGATCACATGAGGAGCAGTTCCATGTTGATTTAGATTTCAACTAGGTGTAGCCCATATTTAAATGGGCTGTCATCGGTAAGTTATAAAAAAAATTAATTATCGCATGCCGTTGAAAGATGGACCTCCCTACATATCATGCGTACATGAAAGAATGGTGTTGGTATGGACAGTTGAATGCATTTAAACAAAGATCGATGGGATAATTCTTTTTTACCAGTGTCTGATTATGTGTAGTTTAATTCGTTAGCATATTTATGTATTGGTTGAAGTTACCCCAACATGAGTTGGGTAAGATTGTGGTTTGATGTATTATGTGTTATACTTAGCAAAAAAAGCAATAAAAAGAAACCAATTGTTTTAATATAAATATAGGAGCGTTACGGCATGCGCTTCAATCGTGACGAAGACTCGTGAATTATTTTTCTACAAATTGTATTTGTTTAATACGCTCAAAAGGAAAATGATTTCCACATATATTTAGCCATAAATTGTGTTGAATCATACGTAGTTAATTTGAATTTTTATTTCTAAGTTGCAATTCTATTTTTTTAATTCAAACTTTTATTTATATTATTAATAGTATAAATACGAACTTGTAAAGTAATTTATTTGGTAGATCCCATTTTTAAGTAATATTGAGACTTGGTAAATATTTGTAGAGGAAGTTTTGAATTGGTAGAGGAGGTTTAATTGTTAGATCCTACTTTTAAGTGATGCTAAAACTTAATAACAATATGTGTAGATAGAGATTTTTGGTATTTGATTCTGGCACCAAAAGAGTGCGACGAACAATATATTACAATTATTAATAAAGAAATACATATAAATGTATTTTTGGAACTTCGTGGTCGGACCAAAAAATTATGCTTTGTGTGTGAACTGTTTTTCTATAAAGTGAATATGCTTGAAAATTCAAAAAGTTTATTTGTTGTTAGTTTGAATTTTGGTTCTTTTGATTCTATTTTAGCCGCAACATCTACATTGGTGGTAGTTTGAATTTTTGTTTTTATTAATTTGTAAAAGTAGTTAATTTGTTATATCTTATTTTAAGTGGTATTAAGATTTGGTAATATTTGTAAAGACAAGTTTTGAATATGTAAAGAAAATTTATTTGTTGCATACTATATTTAAGCAACACTAAGATTTAGTAATATTTGTGGAAGTTAATTTATTAGATCCTATATGTAGGGTATAGTAAGATTTGGTAATATTTATACAGGGTGATTTTGAATTTATAAAAGAAGTTGGATTCAATTTTTAAATGATACTAAGATAGATGATCATTATTTTGTAGTTTACGTTGATACTAAATATAATGACCCTGACTCGGCTTTCGAAAATCGACACCAAATACGACCCTCGTATTCAAATGCCGTAGATCCAAACGTCGAATCTGGTTCGCCGGAGCTTATAACACATTAAGTATAACAACACAGTGGAAGAAAAAAATAATATATGTAATATACAACATTTGATACAATTTCTGATACAAAAGAATGGTACAATAAATATCAATATACATCCAAAATATGATACAAGATAATAGCAGCGAAAAGAAAACATAACCCTAGCAGCGGAACAAAATCTCCAATATGGTCTTCAAAGAAAGAATTCCAGTATCAGTAATATCCATCTCCAAAGCATCAATCCAGAAATAGCTCGAACTCCCAATAACGATGCACAAAGATAATCAAGTGCAGCCCTGATCCAAAGACTGAACTAGCTCCAAATAATCTGCTAAACCCGACTACCTGAAAAACCCAACTCTAGACGGCCCGTGTGGGAAAATTGTGGGCACCCCGATTTAGAAAAGGAACAATAAACTCCAGGTCAGTCGTGGGACTGGTATGAGCAAACAAAAACATTTGGTCCTTAAAACGAACAGAAGAATTTAAATTTGAAATCCGCAATGCTTTTTGGAAAATGAAACTACCATAAGGCCTCCATCCACACACACAATGCAAACACAGACTTGGAGGAGATTTCTCCTTATGATAGTCAAATATGCTTAATACGAGAAAATTATTTGATATTATTACTATAAGTGCAAAGCGTGGAAAACATTTCGAAAGTATGATATAAATCCTAGCCAGCATAGGTACCATGATATTATGCCTACTATAGCTGCCATTTTAAATGGCAGGTTCTACAGTTAAAACCGTACAAGGCACGTATTGATTTGATTGGATTTCCAACAAATGGTCAGACTAAGGAACTTCCTTCTGTCCATGGGATCGCCTCTAGCAGGACATCCCGAGAGCTTAACCAGCTCTCTGCCAACACAAGGCCAGTTTGCCTTTGTAACTAGGTAACTACTACATGAGTGTGCCATCCCCCGGTCCTTTGGGACCTTTACCCGAGGCGCCTCTAAACCATAAAGCAATCACAAAGTAATAGATCTGCAGTATCCACATGAGTAAGTATCTGGGCTCCATACCATGATACCACCCATTTCCAAAAGGGAATGACACACCCTAAAGGGCGCGACCCTCATAACCTTGCCACATCTTTCCTGTTTCGACCATATTCGGGGTGTGAGGTTCTGATGCAGTCTCGTCCACAAAGCTACGATTTATGCAAAAGCCATGCTTTGATCAACAAATGATCGACAAATGATCATCAACGCACAGCAGCATTTAGCATGCTACACTAGCAAATTGGGAATATATCATTGATAAATATCAACTACATAACCTCTGAGTTCGTACGTCTCAGAGAAAGGTGTTAAGCTAAGAGAATAAATTCTCCACCACCAAGCAGAAATGTATTTGATAGAGATCAGTTTAATATCTCAAAGTGTAATGTCGGACATACAACCATACAAGTCTGTTCCGGGTTCGAACAGAACCGAAGGCACTTCCGAAGAAGCTATTCTAACTCCGGTATCGACAATCCCGATCGGACTTCCCATCACTTAGAGAATCTCTATACCGTAGCTACTCGGTGCAGAGACAATCGGTAGGTTATCCTAACGTTCTCGAAGACACCCGGTCTTCAACATCGGTCTTCAAATGCAATCCATAACGTCGTATCACTATTCGGAATGGGTTATATAACACAAGGTCCTCTCCCGGCTAAACCGAGCAATGAGCGCCATATTAAAAACATATGGTTGTGGGATTTCAGTTAAGTCACAACTTATAAAATCCAAAGCTTTTCTTCCAAATGGTTAAACAAATTACCATTTAAATCTTTTCTTTAAAAAGATTGGTTTCACCAAGTTCACCTAGATTCACAAAGATCTATTTATAGATTTCCCAAACAATTTCCATTTCAATTGGATTAACACATTAAATCTTTAAATTAAAGATTTAATTTATAGCTTTAAAACCCATTTCCAAAGATTTACTCATAATTTGGAAAATCATTTTCATTTCAAACTTGAATTCCTTTTAACACAAATTGGAAGTTCATTTCTTATGTGAAAGCTTTTATTTTTTTGAAAAACAAATAGTTTTCTTTTCGGAAAAATCCAATTATATCTATACAAGTTAAAATCTTTGGTTAAATTTAAAGTCCCAAAAACAATCACTTTTAAAAATGATTTAAAACCCACATAACCCATTTATAAGTTGAATAACCTTTTTAAACCCTAGTTCCCAAATCATAGAATTCAATTACAATTATTGAATTCAAATTTAAATCAAATTATTTAAATTTCAAAAAAAACTCAATCAAGTTATTCAAAATAAATTGTATTTTTGAAATTCATTTTCAAAAGCTTCATAATTCCCAAACTATTTTGGATTCAAAAATTCAATTTTAAAACAATTTCAAAAATCTATGACTTAACCAATCTCCACATGCAACCCATATTTGTGTGTGTATAAGTGTGGTCCAGGGGTCCAACACAATAGTGCACAACAACATCATCACAGATTCAATCATATCGATAAGCGGTATAACCCATAAAGCTTATCTTTATTCATAGATTCATAGATAAAATAAATTCATCAATCACAAAGATTATAATTCGATGTGGGTTTCAGATGACCAACCGAAATCCGACTCCCCGTCGCATCGAATTTCAAATGTCTTTCTACGGGTCAAAGGGTTTTGCATGTTCATACAACAATATATTCATCACAAATATATCAGCTCAGCACAAAGCATCACATAGCATTTCATCACATATCAAATATATCAATCCACCACATAGCATTCAATAACAATCAAACATCTTTAATTAGGATGAATAAATTGGGTGGCTTTAAAATTATCGACCACATAATTACTTCCATTAGTAATTTTTAATCAATGATTAATATCATTAACTACAATTGATTAAGTCTTAACCACCTTCATTAATTAATCATTTCTCTAATTAATTATCTTAATTAATTAACCCTTAATTGTAATTAATTGAATCTTAATTACTTTCATTAATCAGCCTTTAATTAATTATTTTAATTAATGAATCATTAATCATTAATTAAATCTTAATTCCAATTAATTATCCTTAATTGGTTATTCTTAATTTAAATCACCATAATTAATTAACCACATTAATTAATTATGCTTTAATGTAATTAACCCTTAATATTTGATTAATCAATCTTTAGTCTTTAATCATCTACTCTTAATCACTTTCACTGAGTAATTATCATTTTAATTTAAATCATCCACTAATTACTTGATTTTATTACCCTTGTTTATTAATTAATTAATAAATGAAATTGTTAATTTATAAACTTAATTTTCCATTATTTAACCACTAATTACTTAATTAATCAATTATTAATTCTTAATTAAATTACTTAATTAATTAACTACTAATCATACATCGATGAACTTTAAGTAGTTAATTAAACTTCTTAATTACCAATTGATTGAACCCACATTATTAATATCAATCTTTAATCACTAATTTATTTAAATCTTAAGTTATTTAATTTCATCATTTAAATTAAACACTCGAAATAGTTTATACAAGAAATATTGATAAATTATAGTTCAATATAGTTACCCTAATCACCTTCTTAATTCAAACATTATTAAAACTCCATTTGAAAATACTTAGAAATTTATTCATTATTACCATATCATTTCGAAATCAATTTAAAATTTAAAAAAAATATAGCTTTAACATTTAACCCATGAAACTTGTTTTACAATCTTATTCAATAATTCTAATCCGGAAACTTATTTGATTTCTTAACATTTGAATAAAAATTGCTTGAAAACTTTGTACACTTTTTATTGCCTTTAAATCTGGACAGAATTTACATTGTAACTTTAAAACTCCTTGTCTTTTAAAGTGCCTGCATGATCATACAAGTTCCTGAGCCAAGACTTTGTTTACCCGGGCTACTTTTCGATTTCCCCAGATATGACTTCGAGTTATCTTCCCACCTTTTTTTCTTCGAGTCGCCATGCATATTCCTTCGAGAACGAACCCCGGCTACTATTATCTTCCCCAACTAGTATACTTTCCAAATGCACAGATTATGGCGGTTGCATGTGCATAAGGAGATTGCGACGATTTGACCTCCACCGCGACCATCATCAGGTCGATTTCAACCCTGCCGATGACCCCCATAACCCAGATTGAAGGTATCACCATCCAATCGAAATTCAACCCATTCAACCCAGACCTGTAGCCATTCCCATCGTAAATCCCCCTTCGCCAGTGATCTCGACCGTAAGAACCCCTGCTACTCCACCTAGAGATGCGTCACCTCCCCACCTTTTGATCCCCCCACGTGCGATGAAGTCCGATACCATTTTGATGACGCGGCGATCAATTTCACGACGTTAACCAAAACATGGCTTAAACCCTAGTTTAATTCAAATCTCAAACTATGGTGAATTTAAAAATCTTCTTGCATTTTTCCAACAATCTACGATCACCCTATTATCACCATACAAAAATTCGATTTTCGAAATCTAGTCGATCATCAGGAAAGCTTCAAAGTGCAATTTCAGGTCAACTTCAAATTATACACTTGATCTAACTTTAAAAATTGTGATTTTTCTTTTAAAAATCATGAATCTAGGTAACAAAACAATTACCAGCCTGGAATCAAGAATTTGTCAAGTTGTAAATTTAATAAGTTTACAATTTCACCTGTTTTCCTAAATTTCCAGATAGTTTTCATTCCATCATTCTTAAATATATTTTTATTACTTAGTTTATGTAAAAAAAAACATTTTCTTTATAGAAATTAAAGCCTAACACTAATTAGTTTAGGTGATATGGATTTTTTTTTACAACTTGCTTTAAGAACCTGTAGACAGAACAGGGGTAGATATACCTGTTATCAGTTATAAACCTAATCACACTCCTATATACATATACAAGCAGGCACAACATTCAAGCAAATTCACATCATATCTTCCAATACAAATCCAAACATCAAGAAAAAAATCAAGGTTAAGAAGTTTGCTCACTTGGAATGTGAAAGCAGAAGCAAAAAAAACAGGGAACAAAGATAGAGAACAGAAGATGAATTTTGAGCTTGCATATTTCTTTTTTTTTCCTTAATCTTTTGAAGCTTAGATCTGCAAGTTATAAGAAGAACTTTGCTTATTCCCCATTGTATTTACTTACTTACTTCAACAATAACAATAATTTTTAATTTTTACTTACAGTTTTGAATCCTTGTTATACATAGAGAAGTTTTCTTTTTCTTCCTACAGTTTTGAAAACCAGAAAGGGTTCCAAAGTTTTGATCTTGATTTGTTTCCCTGCAACTGGTTAATTTTATTGATTAGATTCTCATTTTACTACTGATTTACAACATTAAATTCAAAGCTTGAAGAAAATTCACTTGCCTTTACTTCATTCCAGAGAAAACTACTCACTGGAAAAACTGAAGCTCCACTCTTTTTTATCTTTCTTCTTTTTTTGTTTATAAAACAAATCTGCAAATTTTTTTTATGTTAAAACTCGATCTTGAAATCATAATTTATTAAACTATAAAGTTAAAATTTACCTGAGAGTAACCTATAGCTTGATGTTGAAGAAGATTTCTCAGATTTCTGGTTTGCTTACAGGTTTTTATCATATTTTTTCTTTCCATCTTTATTTGCATTCTTGGGTGTTAAAGTTTTAAAAAGCTAAATCTTTGATTACTTATTTTTTTTCAGATTTGCTGAGAGTTATTATAATTACATATGGGGAAGTGAAGAGTTTTTGTAATTTTTATTCAATTTGATTGTATTGAAGGCCATTTGTAAAGAGATATCATAACTCTAGATTTTGTTAACTCCTTTACTCCAAACCCATGTGCATGTATACTTCTTTATGCATATGTTTACATTTGAATTTTTAAAGACAAAAAAATGTTTTATTTTATTTTTTATATCATATTTATTTATAAATGAATGTACCTTTTATTTCATTAGCATATATATATATATATATACACAATGTTAAAAAAAGGAATTGCTTTAACCAATATTTTACTTTACATACATTGTTCCTTATCATTTTTAAATGCCACTAATTTTTTTTAAAACATTTATTTTAACCGTAGATTCAAACTTCAATTTTTTTTAAACTTGAAATATAGGCATTCATGTCCATTTATACATTCACACTTTATCCTAAGTAATTTAAATTAAATTTCAAATATGCATTCAATTTTTTTACTCATATATGCAAAGTACATATGTATAAGATTTAAATTTAAATGACATTTTAAAACATTCTTTATTTCAATATTTTCAACTCAAAATAAAATTGGAGTTAAATTTATATAAAATGTTCACTTATTTATTTGTTTGAGATTTTTGTTCCAATTTTTCTTCAAATTTAACTCCAGCGGTTTTTAAATATATTACTAAATTTAATTGATAAATTTTTGGGATATTACTTTAATTTATTTATAAGATATTAAATATCCAATTTCAAATCCATAGTTAAATTTTAAAAATCAATGTCCAAATAAATAAATACCCTATTAAATTTGAAAAATTCAAATTAATTTACAAACTTATCTAAAAATTTACTTTAATTATCAATTTAAATTTAATTAAAATCAGGATCGTTACACTAAAATATGTGACATCAAAGGTATTACAACTACCATTAAAGATGTGTTGAATTATCTAGAACAATCTTTTATTATCTAGACATGCGTATTTGACCTATTCTTATTTTAGTAAACATGCAAACCTAGAAATATATTCATTGAAATATTCAAGTTTTAACTTGGTTTGAATTGTTCCAGTCCAGCGTAGAAATAATAGGTTAGAAATTAACATAAATTATTTTTTACTTTCGGCGCTTATAAAGGGAATGATATAGATAATACTCGAATTATATACGAGTGAAGGGTATTTTAGGAAGTTCATGGTTGGACCAAAAGATTGCACTTCCAAGCCAACTATTAATAAAGATATAAACACTTACAAATTTATATATATTTTTGGCATATGTTGACACAAAAATACTTTTATATTACTATTGGACTCTACAATAATATGTATTTATACATCCTTACCATTAGGTATTGAACATGTGATGTTAAAGCCGATACTATATTTTAATTAAATATAATTTATTTAGTTAAATAAATTAGTTAATTAAAAATGTGATATACGAATCTAATTTTCAGTTGATTGAACATCATAATCCAATTCTACTAATAACTTTAATTATGATTTAATGTCAATAGAAAATTATTCATGATAGCACTGTAATATTCTAGTGCATTACGAATTAAAATGTTTTTTTTTTTGAATTTACCATGTTGTCCATTATAGCTAATCCAATAATCATTAACCCGAGCATCAATTTCAATGACCCCCACTTTTCGCTCCACTTTTTGTTAGTTATAGTTAACCGAGTTTTTTACCCAGCAAACTTCAAAAGGAATTTAAGCATTTAGAATAAGGCAGAATGACTCAAAACTTGATCGGATGGCTTAAAAAAATCAAGATAGAGGTCTCCAAGGAGTTTGGCCTAAAAATATGCTAACATTTTGGATTGATACCAATCCAATTCAATTGGATCGATATTGATCCTAATTATTGGTTAGGGGATACTCCAATCCTCTTGCATTACACTCAAATGTCTCCACTAAGTTTGTCTACCAAGTTTGGTGGTATTCCAAGCACCCGAGCTAAATAAGTAAAGACTTATCTAATTCAAACTACAGTTCAATCAAATCCATATATGAATCATCATCAGAACAAGTCAACAAGCAACGAAATCTCATGGAGAGCGTCAAAACGAAGCAAGGAAGACAACCAAGTTGTTGAAGCATAAAAATTGCTTAACTATTTGGATCAGTACCGATTTGATAGGTACCAATCTGAATAGATATTTTTTATTACCCCCAAACTTTTTATGCTTCTTCTTTACACTACGTGCAGGCTTTTGACAAAGTGGCTCTGGTCCAAATGTTCTCCAACTCCTATAACTATCATCCCGTCTACAATAGAAAGAGGATCAAATCTGATCTCCGCTTAGATAATTGTAACAACTCTGTCATTGTTTCTTCACTCTTTTTCTCCCTGACAACAACCACTAAGGGGAAACTAAGATCTTTTCGATTGTCTCCAATAATGGTGGTTTGATCTAACTTAGGAAAGAAGAATCGTATTGAAATCCACACTCCTTTGTAACAACAATTGATCAATAAAACTGTAAAGTGGACGTAAGCTTCATTAACAACTGAACCTCTATAAAAATCTCGTATCTTTACTATTTCAGCTTTTGTACATATATTTTTCTATATTGTTTGCTTTGAGAAATAGTGCTGGTGCCTTCACGCTCAAACCAGGGTGTTGATCCATTTTTTGGCTTCATATTTTGGTATTTTCACTGAGAATTGAACTTAAGCATAGATCTAGCATTTCCTTTTGGATCTGCCAAATCCAGAAACTAAATCCATCTAATCAGCTTTAGGAACTTGTCGTTGAATATTAGTGGCGGGGAAAAAGAGAACTACCTCCGAAAAGTCCAAAAGAGCTGTTATAGCTGGAGAAGAGACCATTCCCCAGCAAGTTGAAGTCAACAACACCAATAATCTGCTAATTGGAGCAAATTCTGGAGCTAACACCAGAGATTAGGTGCCAGGATCCACTAAAGGCGAATTGAACAAGATGGTTGATGAGATCAACTAAATGATGGAGAATAACCAAAAAGCTCTTATGAACAAATTAAATGCCCTCCTAACCTTACAATCACTAATAGCTCCAAGAACCATGCTTGAACCCACGACTACCACGAAGTAGGGATACTCTTCCAATTCTAGCCTAAACAGAAGAAACAAAGGTAGAAGTAAAAAGGAGTAGCGGGTGGAGCTGTAGGAATCATCATTGAAGGAAATGCAAGCACTCCGTTAATTGTAAAGTAGCCTGCTAAAAACTTGAAACTAGGGTCGAAAACCCCATGGGAAGATATAGCAGCGGATCTCTTCGACTTTGAAGATGGTAAGCAACTTGACGACGACAAGTTGAAAGAAAATGCTAATGCACTCAATACCTTCAAGGAGGCCTAGATTGCCCCTACCCGACCAACCGTAAACCAACGGGACTCCGGGGGAGTGACTCTACCAAAGACAAGAGAGTCTAGGCTTCAACCCACTTACCAAGATTGCTTGCAAAATCAAACTTTTAGCATAGTCATTGACAACCAACCCACAGAATACTAGACATAAGAGCCATATATCGCGGATATGATCAAGCGCTTGATGGATGAAAGTAAGGATAGGAGAGATGATGAATGGGGTTTTGCTGCAAGCTAGACTCCCTTCACTGATGACATTTTGAATGAAAAGTACCCTAAAATGTTTATTATGCCGACTATTTCTTGTTATGATGGAACTAGAGATCCAAAACCCCACATGTACAAGTATAGTTGGTACATGGATGGAGCAAATGCTTCAAATGCTATTTGATGTAGATGTTTTCCTATTTTCCAAGATGGAATTGCTTCTATTTGGTTCACCAGGCTCCCACAAAAGTCCATGTCCACTTTCAATGAATTAGAAACAAAATTCCTTGATAAGTATAGGCTTTACATGGCATGGCCAAAAGACATGATGTCCTTGTCTGGCCTATTCCAAGGACGAAATGAATCTTTGAAATCCTTCAAAAGTCAGTTCAACACCATGGTGACTAAAGTAAGTAACCCAAACAAAGATATGGTCTTCATGGCCTTGGTCCGTGCTATCCACCCCGACAAGGAATTTGTAAAATGGATCAAAATGAAGCAACTTACACTAGGAAGGACTTTAACCAAAAGGTAAGCCACTACTTGAGATCGAAAGAGGCGGAGGAGCTAGAAGTAAAACCTGCTAACCCATAACCAACCAACGCTGGCCAGAATAGCGTTACAGCCGACCAAACCATAAACACCTTCGGAACCGCTGTAGGAAACATAGGGAAGATGGGAACCATAAAAGGAAGAACTAGAATTCCAATAAGAGAAACAGAAGTGACAAGCAACTTAAAGGATTCAGGCCCGAAGACTATACCCCACTCAATGATACTCTTGAAAATATCTACCGTGCGACAAAAGAAATAGACGAGTACAAGAAGCTACTTAAAAAGAAGCAACTGAACAACAAAAGCGTTCTGGAAAGTACTTCCGCTTCCATGAAACACATGACCACAACACGAATGAGTTTCGACACCTAAAAAACCTGATTGAAGAACTGATTCGGAAAAACAAACTTTAGCAGTACACGAGGAAACCACAAAATCCTGACAAGCCAACTGCATCCGAAGCTCCTAATGCTCGAGGAAACCAAGCTGGAACCAGCGAAGAGGGATCCAAATGGATCGATCAAAGAATCATCATTGGACTAATATTTGGAGAACCTCATCCCTCATAGGAGATTTGGGGAGAGATGGAGAGATATGCAAGCTCGTTGAAACATGCTTCGAAAGGTTTATGCTTTGCGATTAAAGATGGAACTCCTTCCAAGTAGAAGAGAACCCTAAATCATGATATAGTATTTCAAAATCGAGACACTGAAGGAATAGAAGCTTTGACCCTCTACCCTATGGTTATGCTGGTAGGAATAGGACCAGCCATGGTTCGAAGAGTATGGTGGGCAGTGGCAGCTTTGTTAATATCCTGCTTAGGCACACATTTGATCAGATGAAGATCACTATGAAAGACGTATCCACTTGTCAAACAAAGATCCAGGGATGCATCAACGAATTTAAGCAACCTGTCAAAATAATTGATTTTCTCCTGGGATTTGGGGAAGACTACCGAAGAGTCATCCTCGTCCAGACCTTTGTGATCATAGATGAAAGGTCCACCTACAATGCTTTCTTAGGTCGGCCTACTTTGATAGATTTCAGGATTTCTTTAGCCCAGTGGTGACTAGCCATGAAATTTCCAATAGAGAATGGAGTTGGAGTGATTAAAGGAGGCCAAAATGTCGCTAGAGAATGCTATATCACAAAATTGCATGAGTCTAGAAGAAAAGAAAAGGGAAAAATGTGGGGAAAACTTTCCACATTGGTGAACCTACTACATTACAGAGCCACTGATGGCTTGAGGACCACATCTGATTTGACAAGGCTTTGGACCTTAGAAAGAAGAGTACAGGGGAGGATCGGGCAGCACCGACAGAATTGACGGTGCATGTCCCCGTCGATATGGATGACCCAACTTGGGTCCTGAATATTGGATCACACTTTGGAAACAACATGCGACAAGAACTAATAAAATTTCTTCGTACCAACTTGGATATATTCGCTTGGATGCATTCCGATTTGTGTGGGGCGTTGCTAGAGATTGCATGACGTGCACTCAATATCGATCCCAAGTATACACTAGTAAAGCAGAAGAGGCACAACCTAGGACCCCAATGGTCCAAAGCGCTAAGAAAAGAAGTGGATAAACTTATGGCGAATGGTTTTATTCGCAATGCAACCTATCCCGAATAGGTATCTGACCCGATTTTGGTCAAGAAATCCATTGGAAATTAGAAAACTTGTATCGAATGATCAGATCTAAACAAATCTTGCATAAAGGATAACTTTCCACTACCTAGAATATGCCAGCTTGTGGACGGGATAGCTAGACATGAATTGCTATTATTTATGGATGCCTACTGGGGATACAACTAGATAATGATGCATGAACCTGACCAGGAAAACACCGGTTTCATCACTGATCTAAGATAACACTACTACAAAATGATACCTTTCGGCTTAAAGAATGCTAGAAAAACTTGCCAACAATTAGTGAATGCCATGTTCAAAAATCAAAGTGAGAAGACTATGGAAGTCTATGTAAATGATATGTTAGTTAAATAGTGCATAGCCATAAATCACTTAGACAACCTTGCCGAAATGTTCAAAATACTCCGCAAGTATAGAATGAATCTCAATCTGCTTAAATGTCACTACGGGTAGCCTTTGGAAAGTTCTTAGGATTCATTGTAAGTGGCAGAGGAATCAAAGCTAATCTCGAACAAATTGCTGCTTTATGGGAAGTCAAGGCCCCAAGGAATAAGAAAAAGTTACAAAGCTTGAACGAAAAGTTGAAGCACTAAGCTGGTTCATCTCAAAAGAAACCGACAAATGTATACCATTCTTTGACCAATAAAGAAGGGAAGAAGAACTTCGTATGGAATCAGGCTTGTCAGACTACCTTCGAAGAACTGCTACGACATATGTAGACTCTTCTAATCCTATCCAAGCTGGTTGATGAAGACGACCTGTTTATCTACTCAGCAGTCTCGCCCCACGCATTAAGTGTCACGCTTGTACGTAAAGAAGCTAGGGCCCAGCGACCTGTATATTACATCAGTAAACGGTTCACTAGAGCCGAGAAGAAGTATCCAAAGTTGAAAAAACTAGCATATTGCCTCTTGATTGCATCCAGAAAATTACGACCATACTTCTAGGTGCACCCGATCAAAGTATTAACAACCTTTGGAGTAGGTGTTGTACCGTTGGAGACCTCTGGACGGGTTATCAAATGGAACATTGAATGAGTCAATATGAAATCACTTACCATCCTCGAAGGATGATCAATGGGAAGGCACTGGCAGACTTCATTGTTGAGTTTACAATATGAGATAATGAAGAAGAAGTTACTCCAAAAGTGGAGACACACTGAGGTTGTTCATCGATGGTGCATCTAACAACTTTTGTTATGGGCATGAGTCATGCTCGAAACTCGTGAAGGATGATCTGTTAGCTATGCCTTACACTTGGAATTCCCTGCAACAAAAAATTAAGCATAATATGAAGCATTGATAGCCAGACAAAAAATTATAAAGGAACTCGAGACAAAGTCCATGCATATCTATAGTGACTCTCAACTAGTCGTCTATCAAGTGAGAGGTGAATATTAAGCCTAGGGAGAGAACCTCGCCCCATATCCATCCAAAGTGAAGGAATTGCTTAACAACATCAAGCATTACAACATAACTTATATACTGACTGGATAAAGCATGAAGGTGGACTGTCTAGCTAAACTGGCCAGCTCCAAAGAAGCTCATTCAAAAGGACTGGTCCCAGTTAAAACTCTGCCTGCTCCAAGCATAAGTGTGATGATATTGATTGGATTTTCGAAACAACCGAAGAACTAGAGACATAGATGACACGTTCAAGGAATATCTGCTTAGAGGAACACAACCCCTTTTAAGAAAAAAATAGGGAATGCAGCTTGTAGATATAGGGGACCAGTAGGAAGAATATAAGGTGCACGCCTTGAAATCTAGGGAGTGGTAGTCATGATAGTATGGGTGGAAGAGGTCATGGCACCAGAAGCAAGGACATTTATCCTAGTTGAAGTAAGAGGTTATGAAGTAGATTCACGTTCTTGATCTCTTTTCAGCCTCTTCGACGGATCTCCCTGGTTAGTCGGGCTCGTCCTCGTTTCGTAGTCGCCTTTGCTATCTTTGTCTTGACTCCTCTCGGCATAGCGACGTTCTTCGGCCTCTCCCTCCTTCCTTCTTTTCCTCTCCTCGTCGGTCTCTCAAGGAGTATAGTACCTTGAAGAGTGTCTTTGCATACACTAAGACTCTAAAACTCGATCAAGATCGCTGTAAAGATTAGGAGACATGATTCCTGCAAAAAGCAATAAAATGGATTTAGGAAAAGCATTTGATGTACTAAAACATCCAAAAGAAAAAATAATATAAAGTCTGTGATCCAAGTGAATTAAGTGTTGCAATTTAACGACTATAATGGAATACACAAGCTAGATCGATCACCAACTAATGTCAGAACATTGACTTCTGTATAGGTGATCTAAGTAGACTGGGAAGGCAACCCTTTTGAAGTAAAGTCATCAATCAACTCATCCATGTACACAAAAATGTTACTTGCATCTCCCAAATCAATGTCAGCATCTTCCGACAAAGAGCTAGCCACAGGCTCAGTCTTGGGAGAAGCTCCCTTGATAGGCTCTTTCAAAGAAGGTGAGGGTGCATGACCGAGGCATAATTTTGAAGCCTTGTCACCTAATTTGACGTCACCCTCATCAGTGTCCCATTCTATTTTTTCCTCATTTATAAGATGCTCCTCGCTTAATTCTCCTTCTTCCTGCTCTTTAATAAGCAGAGCCTTGCCCTTTCGTTGAATAAATTCTTCATCTTCCTCTTCTAGAATCGAGGGCATTTGTTGCACTATCGGCCCCAATTTGAATTTCAACCTCCTTAGGTGTTTCCTCTGACCCATTGAATGGGCTACTTTCATCTTCATCATCGTCTTCATCCTACCAAAGTCATGGAAAGAGGGGGAAAATGGGTTTGGGCTCTAGAATGAGAAGGAGCACTAATTAATTTGACAAATCTCATAGGGTGTAAAAGCCCATATCGGCGAAGGTTCTCATTCGTGAGCAAGAATATAATCATGCACTTCTAAGAATTGACCACTTTCAAGGTGACAAGAATGGTGCCAAGTGCTGGGTCCTTGTTAATTTTTGGAAGAACTACAAGGAATATATAATGGTTCAAAAAACTTTAGCAATTAAAGGAAACTCCGAACACGATGAAGGAGACTTACCCATCGTTGTCCATAAATGGGTGAATCCTTTTGGACACTTAGCAAAAAAACTGATTCTTAAATGGGTGAACACTTCCGGCTCCGCTGCGCTTCAATATAAACAAGCGATGGATTAGCGCCTCTCTTCTTGAACAATAGGAGGCACCACAGCTCAACTAAGCTTGGGGTGCGGTTAAGAGTCCACATGAATAGAATGTACAAGCATGTTAACATGGCATATTCATTAGGAAGAATCTGGAAGGGGGATAACCCCATATTTACAAGGGTTGTTATCAAGAAGTGGTTGAGCGGAGGCATCGCTCCATACATGCACATATATCGATGACAAGCCACATACCCAGGAGGCGGTCTATGTGCAAACTCTCCTCTTGAGGGAAAAAGCACATCATCCTCCGGAATGCCATATTGTGAGCAAAAGTTTCGCAACATCTTATGTGTAATAGTTGTAGAAGCCTTCTTCAGAGGATCAAGTAGGGCTTTGAAACAAGGAGGAGTACAGTCAATGACGGGCCCGATTGAAATCAGACGGCCATAATGACCTGCAGTCGAAGGAGCAGCAGACCCAGTCGGGATTGTTGATGAATCCACTTCAGAATGAGGTGAATTTATTTTAATTAATTTACATCATGAAGATTTGTGCACTATTCTACACAACAAAGTTTGTGCTCAAAATGGTCAGGTATTCCAAATCCCTAAACTATAAACCCTTATATGGTTGACATTTGAAATCTAAAAGGTTATTGATGTGTCCCAACCAATCGAATTTCAAGTGTTAGCTGGGGCATGTGTAGGGTGCGACCTAAGTGAGAATGGGTTCGGTGTCCTGAATACTATTAACAATCCATCCCATGTAGATAGCTCGTTCACATCAGGAAGGGCGATTTGTATCGTTTGATGAATTTATTATTTATATACTTACTCGTTACAGATCGACAATCGATAATAGATCTATTATCTGAAGCGACACAGAAAGCTCTTCCTATTCAAGGTACATCGGCTGTGCGATAATAGGGCTGGTCCAATGCGAGCCAATCTAAACTAAATGAGGATTTTCAGCATGAATCGACTTTAGTTTTACTGGAAAAGGATAACAGCATAAGCTACGTACAAGACAGTACGCCAAGCTACTATCACTCACCCACAGAACCAAATTCAATTTGTAAGGTGCCATGTCAAAATCAGCTGTGCAGTTCGGTGCAAGTCAATTCTAATTCTGTAGACGAAGATAGCAAAACAAATCAAGAACCAGGGAAAAGTCCAAGTTTCGCTCCATCAGAAATTCAAAACTTGGTTTACTATCTTCTTCTATAAAATCATAATAACTTAAATCTTCCACTATCTCGATCACAAATGCAACTTCAGAACTAATCACCAATTGCCACCGATACACCAAAATACATGCTGCCAACCTTTGAATTGAAGAAGATGATTCAATCTTTAGCTCAGGAAAATCAAAATTAGGGGTTCAATTGGGTCGGATTGGTAGTCTCCATGGAGATGAAGATTTTTAGTTGTGGCTCCCAACTCGAAGTGCTGGTAGCGGCTATGAGCGGTGGTGTCTGGCAGTGGCAGTAGCAAAAAGTGGATGACAGAAGCTGAAGCACTTGAATCGATTATTTGGGGTTTGAGAGTGTAGGATCAGCTCGACCTGGTATAAAAGCAAGACAAAAGTGAAGAGAAAGGGTCGGTCCAACTAAATAAAAATACTTTCTCTTTGGTAAAAATATGTTCAAATGCCTGGATCGGTATAGATTTGATCCAATTGGATTGATATCGATCCATATTATTTCACACATTCCACCCCAAATTCCTCCAACCCAACCTTCTTAATGTTGGTGTGCATCCTCGAAGATATCAAGTTCAGGTTTCTTTGTAGTCATGAGTGATGAAGATCCACACTGAAAGCTAACCAACACATCACAAAAAACTTCTCCATATGGTTCGACACAATCACTAAAATTCCATGAAACGGAAACCCAAAGATATCCAATTCAAGAGCATTCCTTGTTTCTAACGAAAGCATACTCTAGAGGGCGAATTTTAATCTTGTTTTTAACCAGCATACTTCAAAAGGAGTTAAAGCATTTAATAATCTAGAATGACTCAATACTTGACCAGCTAGCTTAAAAGATCAAGACAGAAGTCTCTTAGGAGTTTAGCCTAGAAATATGCTAACATTTTGTATCGATACCAATCGAATCCGATTGGATCAGTATCAATCCGAATTATTGATTAGGGGATGCTCCAATCCTCTTACATTACACTCTTATTTATCCACTAAGCTTATCTACCAAGTTTGGTAGCATTCCAAGCATGTGAACTCAAGAAGTAAAGACTTATCTGATTCAGACTACATTTCAGTCAAACCCATAGGTGAATCATCATCAAAACAAGTCAACAAGCTATGAAATCACATAGAGAGCATTAGAACGAAGCAAGGAAGACAGCCAAGTAATCAAAGCATCAAAAATATTTAACTATTTGGACCAGTATCGATCCAATCCAATTGGATCGGTACCGATCTGAATAGTTAGCTCTTATGACCCCAAACTTTATGGGCTTCTTCTTCACACTAAGTGCAGGCTTCTAACAAACTAAGTTTGGACAAGTACTCTCCAACTCCTATAAATACCATCCCGTCTGCAGTAGAAAGAGGATCGAATCTGATCTATACTAAGCTAATGGCAACAAATCTGTCATGGTTTCTTCACTCTTCTTCTCCCTGACAACAACCATTAAGGGGAAATTTAGATCCTTCCGGTTGTCTCCAACAATGGTGGCCTGATTTAACTTAGGAAAGAAGAATCATATTGAAATCCAAACTCCTTTGTAATAGTCGTTTATCAATAAAAGCTATAAAGTGGACGTAGACTTCATTAATAGTCAAACCACTATAAAAATCTGTTATCTCTTTACTATTTTTGCTTTTGTACATTTATTTTTCTATATTGTTTGCTCTAAGAAACAGTGCTGGTGCTTTCACACTCAAACCAGGATGTTGATCCATTTTTTAGGTTAATAGTTATCTTCTTGGTTATCTGTCGGCACTTCATCAAAGCATCTTTTCTTTCCAATCGAGCTCTTTTTCCCACCTGACAATTTTATAAGACAATAACTTTTCTAATCACAAATTGAATGTTCTTGCGTTTCGATACAATCTCTAGTTCTTTGTATTGAGGAGTATTCGAAATTATTCCTCTTGATTATTGTTCTTCAACGTTCAATAGTTGAGGGCATGTTTTTTTCGAACTAGATCTATTTGACACCGTCTCATAAGCGGAATTATCTTCTTTAATCACTTAATCAAGAGCGACAAAGTATATTTCTTAAGCATTAAATTTCTCACCTCTTATTATCTCGTAACCTATTTTAGAAAGAAATTTTGTCATCAAGTAATTTGACGACTAAAAGGCATCCGTTTCATTCAACATTGGTCTTTCAAAGAACGCACTATAATATATGGGTATGGGCTGGTCCATGATTAAGAAGAGAGGCTCGTAGGTCTTCGTGGAATATGTTCCAATTTGTACATCAAGCTTCATTTTTCCTAGTGGAGTTGATTTTATTGTGAACCGAAAGAATGGTTTGGAACTTGATTCAAACTACAAAAGAGGGATGCCCACCAAAATCTACGATGTTAGAGATAGCCCAATTTGAGTAGTAATCGTCAACGGATCATTATGTGGGTGTCACACTCCTTTCAACTCTTTTGCAATTATCAATGTATTTCGGATTCCACTCTTCACAAGCTTTGATTGTGATTCTGGCCCAATCGAATAAATTCCTTCCTTAGCCTCCCAAATATACCAATTATGAGCTCGTTTGCTTGTTGGGATGGTATGTGGTCCTTCATGAATCATATTATTGTGGTTTAGTGGAGGGGGAAGTTTCCTTGGACATTAGAATTCTAATATTTGAATTGTTGGAATGAGGAACTGACTTATCTATAGGAGTGAGTGGTCTTGAATCCATCTTTATGAATTATATAAGCACCCCTCCATGTCACCCCTTAGATTATAAAAGAAAGGGCTATGTAGCTATCTGTTTTATGTCCATTTTCTTTGTGAAACATGCAATAATCCCTTCCTTTTTTTTGTTCGGGGTAATTACAGGTCTTGTGAGAAGTGGGAAATTCCACTATTTCCTCTACAATAGCATAGATACAGTAGAGCGATTCCTTTGGGTAGAACCATGTTATGTGCATCCGTTCTTTTCTAGTGAAGCTTTCTCTTTTCATGGAAATTGTCATCGAGTTGGACAAATTTATCCATGCAAAAATGAATGTCTTGATGATCCCAACATCCATGTGCATAAAGTTCTTTCCATGAAGGAGTGTTTTCAATTACCTCTGATCATATAGCAATCGACTTCTCCCTATCTTTCACTATCTTAGCTATGTTAGCCTCCCTGTGGAACATCTTCAAGTATTCTTTCTAACAGAGTTAGGGGTATGCCTTTAACTTATTGTAAATTATTAACACTATAATCAGTTCTCATTTATAATAAAAAGTGTTTTCTTTCTATCATATGCTTGTTAAAATACGTTATAATTAATTAAATTATATTTAATAGAAAATCTCTAAATGGTGTTTGTGATAGTAATTGCAAATAGTTGTAATCATTTTATCATAATATAATAAACACATTATTTTGAATATTCCTAGTCGAGGCATATCGAGATTGGATATCAATACATTCGTTGAGGCTGGTGTATGTAACGCTCTCCAAATGTTAGACTATGTATTACTTATGACTACTGGGGGCATAAAGAGGTTATCGATAGTTTTTGGATAACTGTGAAATGACCCACTCAATATTTTTTGTTGGTTAATATAACTAATGTCAAACAGAAAATATCAATATGACAATCTCATACAGTTCTCTTGACTTGAGAATACTGTTGATCTTCAATATGAAAGATACGCTTTGATTATAGTTAAACCGTGGCATGATGTCCATCGAATGATTATAGTCGGATGGAGTGGATGTATTGGAAGTGGAACACTATTAAAGAGAGGATTTGTCTTCTCAATTATATGAGGTTAGTATCAAGTCAACAAAAGTCAATGTAAAGTCAAATTTTTGATCAAAGTAGTTCGGTATAATTATAATTGTTATTGAACCAAGGACTTTTCTTTGGACTATAAAGTTGAATGTGGATGGATATTACCAATACTATGATTGAGGATTATCAAAATTATTGCATATCAAATAATTTCAAAACATTTGTTTGACAAGTGTTTTCCAACCAGTCAAATTTTTGCAAGGCAAATGTTTTACATAGCAAATATTTGTCGAGCACATGTTTTTGCTAGTAAATATATCACTAGTAAATGTTTTTGCAGGCAAATATAGCATTGACAATATTTGATAAGCGAATATGTCACTAACAAATATTTGTCAGATTAATTTTTGTTTGATAAGTTTTTACATTGTCTACTCTAATTTTACCGTCTATCATTAAGGTTAAAACTATTTTGTATAATACAATATGAAATTATAGTCGAATAACTTTATTCAGATGTGTAATGTACTAAAATTTAATTTAGTATGTGCCAAAATTTGTATATGATTTAGGAATATTGTACCTTCTCTTTTGATATGTGTTGATTGCAAAATTATTATATTGGCTATTTCGTTGTAAGCTTTGTCCTCATGAACGAATTTGCAAATTTTTGAATTTCTATATTTCGACTTGGGTTTTTGAAATACACAACTGTTTAAGATTTCAATTTTGAATTTAAATGACGAATTATGGCAAACTTTAGTGTAATTTATAAGGAGAATTTGATTTAGGATTTTAAAAGTTCCTTTTTTGATAATGCGTTGCATCTCAAATGATTTTCGTGTTTTAGAATATAGGTGGTTATTTTTACGTGATGAACGCTATATTTACAGGGTAAAAGTGGAATTTTATAAAATTATTTTAGAAACAGAGATGTATTTCAAAAATTATTGTTTAAAAAGGTGTGAAACCAAAGTTTTTGTTTTACCATTTAAAATAAAAGGGATTTTTAAAATCCAGTTAAGTTTATAAATAAAATTTTAGTTATCCATTTAGTTGTTTGTATATTATTCACATATACATGGCTTTTAAGTTGATACTAGGGTTTTAGTTAGTTTTCATAAAATTATATATATGTGTGTGTGTGTGTGTGTATTTGTGTGTGTTTATATATAGGGTTAATTCTAATTAAATTCAGAAAAATAACAATATTAGGATAATTGATCATTTAATAAAACCCAAAAAAAATCTACAAACACACAACCAGGTATAAAAAATAAAATAAGAAAGTATCAAATTAGTAATGCAAACAATGTTGTTGCAATTTTTTACATCCCTGAACTTCCCTCTTCATCTTGATATCTTTGTCATTGCATCCTTAGAATGCTACATTTTATGCCCAAAATGTACTCCAAAACCTCCCTAAATATATGAGAAACATCTTTGCTAAGTACTATTCCTCTTCTTTGTCCCATAAACATCTTTCACGGGCCTTCTTCAATAGTAATTATGTGTGTTTTGTGAATAATGCTTCTAACATATAAATGATATTTATCTTTGGCATTGTAAGCTAGTCAATTTAGTGGGAAAAGACTACAAAAATTAAAAACCAATGGTTTTCTACGTCAATTGATCCTAAATTATTTGACACGCTTGAGTCGTGTCTTAGAAGTAAAATGACCAAGCACCTCTACAGTGGGATCAATGAAAGAGTTGATGAACTCTTAAGGTTAGTACATAGTGATGTATATGGCCCGATGCCTGTAATTACTGAAGATAAAAGTTCTTTACCTTCGTTGTTGATTTCTCAAGTCTAGGATATGTGTTTCTTATGAAGAACAAGTCTGATGTCTATGAGAAAATTGTTGAGTATAAAAATGTAGCAGAAAATCATATGGGACGTAAGTTTAAAATTCTTCGATTGGATCAAGGAGGTAAGTATGTTGGATAGGATTTCCAACAATACTTAAAAGGTATTGAGATTAGCTCTCAGATTACTCCATCCTATACGCCATATCACCACGGTGTGTCCGAACAAAGAAACCGAACCCTATTAGATATGGTTCACTCCATGGTGAGTAAGGCTAAGTTACTACTGTCCTTTTGGGGATATGAGCTAGAAACTATAGCGCATATGTTGAACTTGTTACCTACTAAATCTGGGCCTAAGATGCCATGTGAGATATGGCATGGGAAGAAACCCCATTTCAATTATTTCAAAGTGTAGAGTACATACCATAGCAATAGAGTAAACGCTGTAAAAACATTCACTACAACTAACTGGACATTTAACAGTGTTTATAAAATGCTATAGAAGCCTTTAACAGCGTTTTTAACCATGCTGTGTAACGACATGCAGTTATAAGTCAGGAACATACCATAGCAATAGAGTAAATGTTGTAAAAAGCCCATTTTTAATAGCGTTTTTTCATTGTTATTAATGTATTTTACAGTATTTATGTTGAAGTACTAAAACCTTTTCATAGCGTTTAAATTCTGTTGTCAACTATATTTGACGACGTTTATTTCTTACTATCAAATTTATTCATAACGTTTAATTTATTGTTATGAGTGATCTTTTTACTACGTTTACCATCGTTGAGAACCCTTTTATGACAGTTTAAAAACGATGTTGAAGTACCACAGCATTTTTAAAATGCTATTGAAGTGTACACAGCATTTTACAAATGCTATCGTTTACTGTTTTTGGGTTCTCCCTTTCAGTGGTTCTATTTCTATGCATATCATCATAATTTATATACCAACGCAGTTAAAATCAACACGTACATTTCGTAATCAACATAATATATTAACCACACATTTCATAATCAAAACACACGATATTCTTACATCAAAACATATATAATACATCCATAATATTCATAAACAATGTAAAACAAATAGTAGCTAGTGACTAAAAGTAGTCGAACAAAAAGCATATAAACCAAAATGTAGTTCTGGTATCAAAAATAAATTTGAATCTATAACATGCTGTGGCACTTTTTTATATCAAAGATACCTATTTACCTGTAAAGTAAAAGTTTAAAAATTAGCAAAAATAAATAATAATACAATAAAAATAATCTGAAACATAGCTAATGCAAGTAACAGTAACATGAAATGCAATCTAAAACAAGTGAAAAGTGATGGTACTGTTTTATAATATTATTTAATATATTTATAACTTATCTTATAATAATTCATGTATAATTTTGTATTATTTGCGTATATATAATTCTATGCTACGTTTATATTCTCTGGTTTAAAGAGTTTATCCATTATTATTATTACCACCGCCACTATTACTTGTTTGTTGAGTGTGTATGCAATTTACGAATATAATTTATATGATTTGCGGGTATATGTATATATGTATCATTTATATAATATTTATTTATTATATATATTTCATATTAATTTATAAACTTATTATACATATTTATTATATTATTTGTTATATTAATTCATATATAATTTATATTAATTAGTACGCAAAATTCTATAATAACTTTTCAAGCTTTGATTAAGTTTATCGAGATATTATTATTACTCGTACTACTATTACTATTACTTTTACTACTGCTATTTATAGTATGTGTGTCTGGGTGTACAATTTAATATAGTTTATATGAATTAGATATAAATATGTAGTTTATATTTATTCGTATGCTCATTTATTATATATATTATAATTATTATATATTAATTCATATATAATTCATTTCTATAATAAGCTAACATGTTAAGATATTATGATTATTATTCATTCGTACTTCACATGGTATAATTCATACATAGCATAATTAATTCATACATAATTTAATATATATAATAATTTAATATATATAACTGATATAATATATACTTGTGTAATTTACAAAGATATAATCTATGTAATATAATTTGTAATAGTATATATTTACATACATAAACTTAATTGTTTTTCATGATTCTCAAGAGCAAGTTACAGATCCATCATCTAATATTTTCTCGCTTGATTTCACTTTTAATAGTAAGAACAAAGATACGTAAAAATTTATTACGTATTTTCTCTAGCAATGCACTAAATAAGCAACTCTTTAGCAACATGATCATCTTAAGCAATGAATACAATCAAAATAAGACATTCATTTGTCTAAAAATCATTGCTTAATACTTTTATAACCAACCGCACCGAATACTATTAACATGCAGAATTTTCAGAAAAGTTAACACATTCAACACGTGCTGATAAAAAAACAAACATGTGTTATTCATAAAAGAATGAAAGCATAATTCAACTTATTTTACTTGTTCTATGTTATGCCTTGAGAAAAGTATAAAACTTTTCCCCAACCCTTGGAACAGACATTGAAGGCCCAGCTCAGGCATGCCACAACTTGTTAGAATGAGAATCTTTTGATTTATGATATTTGTTCCGATTCCACGGCTTCTGCTTGGAGTAATTTGGTGTTTTCTCATTCTAAAATCTCCAATCTGCAAATAATAATGTGTACATCACCATTTTACATTCAGATGGACAATATTATTTTTTAAACCTCTTAAATACTTGATATCAATTTCCTGTAATTACTTCCAGCTTCTTTGTCTATGCCAATTCTAACTACTTTTTCAAACCATGAATC
The DNA here is from genome assembly GCA_030765085.1 of Allium cepa. NCBI lineage: Eukaryota > Viridiplantae > Streptophyta > Magnoliopsida > Asparagales > Amaryllidaceae > Allium > Allium cepa. The sequence continues at coordinate 468,952,286 of CM060935.1, forward strand.
AGCCTATAGGTCATGACAAGTTCATAATTTATGAAAAAATTAAGTTTAAACACTCATAATTTTATGCATAAAAAACATTCAAAAGAGTTACTTGCAGATTATCACCAATAATGTCGGGGATGTTAAGATACACAGATAATATTCTTTGAGAATACTTTGCAGCCACGTTAAATTTATGTATTAGCTTTATTGGGGATTGTACCGCAACAAACTGTCAAAAGGAGCTTCTTTACCAAAATATTTTGAATAATCATACCATGTATGTATGTTTCATTCAAAAGAATTACTACATCAAACAGAAGACAATCTCATATATGAAATATTACCAAAGTATTTTGAATAATCATATCATGAATGTTTGACTGTGATATGGATTTATGTGGCACAGATGTATTGTCTTCTTCTATAATTATAAGCTCTAAAAATTACCTAAGCAACAAGCTACTTCATGGCTAGAGATCCTTTCTTGGTAGTTGGGGAAAAAGGTTGAGAAACTGCCTATAGCAGCTTGTAAAGTCTAAAATAAGATTATATGCATTTTAGAAAAAAAAAAATCATACGTATATATGTGTATGTGTAAATGCATCAGTATATGAAGAACTTAATACACAAACACCTAGGTGAAACACTGCCTACAGCCAGAGCAAGTCAAATGCTTCCAAGTAAGTAGGGAACAAAATAATCCTACTCCTAAAACTGTAACATGTAGACTCAAACTATAATTGTTTACCGAAAAAATGAATCTGAATTCGCAATTAATTTTTGTAATTGAACTTCTAAATGTGAGCATATAGTAATACCCTAAGCAGTTGACCAGTGAATATACCAAGAAATCCTGTAGTTCCAACGACAGTAAACAGAAAAGCCACTTGCAAATTGGATGTTAGTCGATATGCTTAACAACATGATGAAATACATAATAGAAGTTACCTTTTATTTATTTATTTATTTATTTTAAACCTCTATAAAATGTGAAGATGAAAGCTAGAATTTGTATCCGTAGAAATAAATCGGTATAATATTGGTTAAGGAAATCCATGACAAGTTAATTATAAAGTGATTGGGAAAAGGCCTTTTAGATTATTTCTTCTAAAGACTTCAAGTGCACTGAACCAAAATCTGCGAATATTGGGACTGCAACTTTTTATATAACACAAAATACAATTTATTTTACTAATACACATGTTGATATTGGTATATTTTGATCATGATACATGTACCACAATAACTTCAGGAAAAAAATGGAAAACTTAACAAAGTGTCTCAAATAGAAAATTTAAATGGAAGGCATATCAATTTTAATATTAAAACCAAAAGCCATTTCATAAGCATCTCCTGTAGCTTAAAAGTAATGATTTTACATCATTTACCATAACTGATTTATTATAATTTTACATGGATGACATAATCTAAACCTTTTCTTTTTTATTCTTGTTTATTTAGGCATTTGTAACTGAATTAATTTATCTTTAGTCTTGGTACTAGTAGGCTATTATTTGTTGGAATATCAATTTTAAATTGACACTGACACACCACTTGCACTGAAAAGAAAACAATATGTGCATACATCTGAGTAATGATCTAATGTTACTAAATGCACGATAATTTAAAAAGGTAATTTTAACACTTAGCCAGTAATTATAGTTGAGTATGAATCAATAAGTATGGAAGTCAAAAAGATATTATCAAAATATTGTTAACACATGATGGACAGATATTATTAGTAGTTATTCATAACTTCTCATATTTGAACTTCTAATTTATTTGGTCTAGACAAGCACCTTTGTTCAAGTGGTTAATTGATTCGGCTTTGGTGTAGGACGTCACAAGTTCGAAACTTGCTTTCGAACATTTATTTGGCACGGGATATGTTGTCCCAATGATTTGTTGTATATAAAGTACCAGTTCAAAAAAAAAAATTATTTGGTCTAAGCCTGAGATTTATATTTATGTCAAGGTTGAAATGAAGATATCAAATCATGTATATATGTATGATGTAAGTGGACAAATTCACACAAAATGCTTTGGGATAAATGAGAATCAGTAAAATAATATGTAAAAACTGGAACATTCACTTTGATAAACTTTCACCAAATGGTGAGTTAAACTAAGCAATTTGACTTTTAACAAAACTAAGCAATTTGATAGATCATAAATTTGATAGAACTTTTCATGCTTTTGAATAAAACTGTAAAACAAGAAGGAGACTAGTTAGCCTTTGAATAAAACTTTGTATGCTTTTGGAAAAATGTATATTTTCTTTTAGTGTGAATATCTAAATTTACAAATTACGATATTTTGTTGGACCCATAATAATATTACTAACGTATGCATTAGTTTTTGGTAGTAGTTTCAAAGATATATTTGACTGGATACATTTCATAGATGTTTTAAAGGACGACATTGAGATAGTAGAATCGTTGCCAGAAAAATACAGGAAGATAAAGCATTTTGTTAGGGCGCTAATATCTTGGTCCAAGGTCACATCTGCTAATTCAGTTATACTCTAATTGATGACAAAATGATCGATTCCATTATAGCATCATTTACAAATTTACTGTTTGTGTAGACTTTTACTATAAAGGGAAAGTTTTAAAGAAGTTCAAGGTGGTGAAGTTTACCCATACAGATTCAAGACACGCAAACAATGGCATTTCTCCTTCGATTCAGAAGCTCAGATGTCATGCAAATTACAAGGCACTTAAACATACACCTTAGATCGAAGATTTAGGAATGAAACTTGTCGAAAGACTAAGAAATGGAAGCAGCTATTACATTTCTCTACATTTGAGGTATTAGCCAGGGTCAGTCTTCTCAGTTTTCACATAGTGATAGTATGTGAATCCTAGGCAAATGTACCTATGGGATAACATAAAAATGATAATATAATGCATATCTACTCATGTGTTACATATCAAATAAGAGCATGATCACAAGTTTTTGCAGCATGACACATAAAACGAAGGTGTTCACATAAATTCTGCTAGATTAAAGATCTAATGAATTTTTCTATTTTGGAAACATGTACGTAGCTATAGTTTAATAAGTTTATCAAGATATTATGATTATTGTTCATTCGTACTTCACATAGTATAATTCATACATAGCATAATTAATTCATACATAATTTAATATGTATAATTGATATAATATATACATGCATAATTTACGAAGATATAACCTATGTAATATAATTTATAATAGTATATATTTTCATACATAAACTTAATTGTTTATATAAATTAGTTAATTTTTATATCTTTTAATTAATTTTTATAAAACTTACTCAATTAACTTAGTAGAATATTTATAAGACTTAGTTTACAAATTAGTTAAATAATTTTAGTTAGTATTTATATAACGTAGTTAAATTTTATAAGGATTAGTTAATTTTTATAAACTTTTAGTTAATCTAGTTAAATTTGTACAAAACTTGATAATGACTTAACTTTTATAAAAAAATTAATTTCAATCATTTTTTATATAACTTAATTATCTTAGTTAAATTTTTAAACTTAGTTAATTTTCATATATTTTTTTAAATTTTATAAAATTTTATTAATATTTAGATATTAATTTAATTTTATAAAACAAGTTAATTTTTAGAAAATTATTTAATTTTTAAAAAACTTGGTTGACATAGTTAATTCTCATAAACTTTGTTGATTTTTATAAATTTATCGAATTTCATGAATTTTCGACAGCACCTCCTTTGCGCGCTTAGTGCTTTCTCGCACACCCCAATTCAATATACATTTACACGATTAAAACAAGATCAGATTTATATCATATATAACAAAATACACTTCATAATAGCATATACATTCAAATGCATAAAAACATACCTATTATTAGCAACTTTAGCTAGCAATCTTCCATATAGCAAAGGAATGTTTTATGTACCTATATGGAAAAGTTAAAAAAAATAGTTAATAAACGTCACACCGGTACTGCACTAGCTACAACTTGTGGAGGGGAGACAAGAACATATAAGGCAGACAACTTATAATCCAGATTACATAAAAGAATACGATTGCCAAATCTGGCGAGTTGCAAATGTTTTCTATGTTCGGAATGGAGAAAAACGCTATCCTTAAGGGGTTCAGTACGCTGCCCTTCACAGTATAATTACAATGTAATGACTGTACCAAAGTTTCATAACTAAAGAATTTATCCCTCATAGAAATTTCAAAGTAGTCAGTCGATGAGTGTAATGGTAATCAGTCAACTAAGTTTACCAAGCGATAAAAAGAACCTGCTCCACATTCATGAATGCTAGTTCGTTAGGGATATCAGAAGATCCATTTAACAACAACTAAATTACCTCGTTCATGGCTGTAACGTAGCTTATCTCTCACATTGGCGAGGATAACATGATAAGATTCAGTAAAAAAAATCTAAAAGTCAAATAAACCATTTGCTTACTACATTGAAAAGAACTTAAAAACTTTATTATGCAACACCTTACTAATTTTGGGCACAAATAGTCCTCAACTACCTGTAACAAGGAAATTCAACAACTAGGATCAAATATAAACTAAAATGGAGGTTGTTAAAAAGATACTAAATTTAGATAAGAGAAGTATAATTAAAAATGATTCAAAAGGACTAAATGTAACTGCAACAAGTAGATTAAGAATGAAATAAACAAAAACTGTGTAGTAGTTAAAGAAGCTCAGTTAAGCAAGCTGCTGGTTGAAGCATATGATGCCATATACATTGTTTACACTAAAAGTGAAGACATGATTAGTTATTGCACCAACAACCACTTATAGCAACCGGGGAAGCACCAACCGAAGGTGTCAGCAGTGACCTTAACAATTGGGTCTAACAAAGTGGATTTGCTTGTTGTAGTAACTAACCTGCGTTTTACAGAACATGGATAGACCCAAACACCGACATGCACTTAGCCAGATTCGCTTAGCCAATAACCAGCTGACAAAACAGACCCAAACACGGACATGCACAATTCTGTTACACTAAATAAAAATACAACCCAGTAAGACAGTTGCAACTCCTATAAATTAAACAAAACAAGCATCCCTCAAGCTAATCCTCCTCCTTTAAGTTCAAGAACATCGATTATTAGCAGTACCCTCAATTTTGAACAACATACGACCAATCAACATTTGATTCTAGACAATAACACCCCAGGCCTTTTCAACAACCTGAAAACTCAATCTCATATAAAATTAACAAAACCAACATCCTCCTCAACATCCGTATTAACCTCACTTCCTTATTTAGTAGACAAAAGCCATCAGTAAATAGCATCATGGAAGAAAAGTTAAAAAAGAAAGATAAATTCAACTCATCAGTCTTGATTTTTTTTTGAATAACTTTGTATCTATAAAATGATGTTTAAACCTTTATTCAAATTTTTGGATATAATTTATTTGTTTATGGAAGAAGGAAAAGCCACGATCCTTCCATATGGGAAACTGGATTGTGACGGTATAGCATTATTATATGTGACATTGTTATCAACTGAAAAGTTACAAAGACGAATAAATTAATCAAGTAACAAGAAAAATTAGTTGATGGAAATATCCGGTATAAATTAAGTATACTTAAGGAATATGTTATAATTATAAATCATGCTAATTCATGGTATGCACTAAATTCATGCATTCATTCATTGTGACAGATATTTAAGGTATTAATTATTATTATTTCAGTTTCCAATGTACGTAGGGAATGAGTTACCAAACAAGCGCATAATTATAAATAAGTAAATGGAGCACAAACCCAACTAATGTATTTTTTATGTGTAACAAAATTGATATCAGTCCAATTTATGCATATATAAGAAATTAATAAATATAAAAACCTAGTTATATGAAAGTTTAATTTTTAACATTCACACATTGATATCTTGCTTATCTAAGACACGTAACAAATATGATACAATAAATGCATCGACTAAACAAAATTAAATATATAGAATGGATTTATCTATTAGTGGACATACCAGTTTCTACAACATGGAAGCACTATTTTCTCCATAGTGCAGTTCACCACCAAATCAAGTCCTAACTATTTATGACTCAACTTCCTTAGGCCCAACAACAGCCATTATTGGACTTATGTTTCCTTGCATTTTTCGTAAGCTTTGGTAAGCACTTGCCATGACTAAGCTTTCTTTTATGTCAATAGATTGTAGGTTCAAGAAAACTTTAATGCGGTTTATCATTGAGAAGATAAAGTAGTAGTATTAAAATGATGGTTGTGGTAAATTATAATCTGTCATTGCACGACAATTTTGGCATAAAGATCAAAAAACCTACAGTAGAAATACTTGTGAGATATATATACCGATTAATGTTGGAATTATTAAAATCAATCATACAAGCGAAGAAGCTAAATACCTGAGACGAACAATGTGACGTTTCGGATTTTGCCCGCTCGAAAATCGACATCCATACTTTAACATCGTACTCGAATGCCGTAGATTCGACCGTTCGAATCCGGCCCGCCGGAGCTTATAACAACATTAAGTAAATAACACAGCGGAATAAAAGAATAATACATTGATATACAGCTTTGATACAATATCTGATACAACAGATATTGTAACGCCCCACTCTCAGACCCACTGTAACAAAGAGTATTACGGGAGTAATACCGTCTGTTAAAGCGGAGAATAGAGTATAATGAAAGCGACCATTTGTAATCAAGCTATAACTATCTACTGAATACGTCGAAAAGATGGTATCTATTTTTTTTTCAAGTGGTTCGACCTATTCAATAAATATTTATAACGAAATTACAATGGCTAAAGACCTATCAGAATAAGCATAGTAATAAATGATAAACATCACAGAACAGAATCACATAACAGATATAACATCCCAGAACAATACATCATCAATACAGATCCAAATACTATAAGTGGGTACAAAGCCACCGCTCACACATGTGAGTCAAAAATATGTACATAAGAGTCTGAAATAACAGAGTAGCTGAATAGTGGACAAATAAAAGAGCTATCTATCAGCATAGCAGATAATGTTCAAGCGGAAGCACAGAAAGCTAAGTCCAGAGACCTAACCTGAAACAACTCGGTCTGACCCGAGCGAAAACACTCGGGTCAGGCTAGCTAAATAATCAGTAATAACTGAGATATATAATAATGCAGTACATAAATACAACAGTACTTCTCCAAAGAGAAGAGTAATATGGACTACATGAATATAATGACGATCCCTAATCATCAATCAACAGTAAAAATCTCGAAAGAGAAAATCAACACCAAAGTGTAGAATAAATAAAATCGCCTCATATCATCGGCGTAGCCAAAACTATAAAAAGTTGCCCATAGGCAATAATCCCAAAAGTGACCAGAGTCTGTAATCAATGCCCGAGCAAAGATCGATGCTCCAAAGAGCAATAGGAATATACTGAAAAGTCAATGAAATCGAATACAGAAATGCAGTGTCCAAAGGCGTTGTGAATCCATAGGGTAATCGCACTTACATCGTATGGTTCCATAGAACCAACACCGAATGACGATACTCGAATGGATATAAAAATCATCAGATAATACAAATATTGCACGTGCACCGACCAGAGTCATTGTTGCCAAGTACTGTTGAGTTGTGATCGATCACTCGCACAGATGCGGAACGCGTGAAACGACAAGATCCTTCCCAGAAGGATAAAAGGCCCAGAAGCACATGCCGTAAAAACTGCTCCATAGAGCAGGTGTCCAGAGACGGTTTCCCAGAGGCGTGGTGACCCAGAGGTCCAGTACTGGCCGCCCAGAGGCTAATGTGTCACTAACTTCTTGGAGAGGAACCCGTAAAGTGTTAACAATGAGTCCCATACCCCACGTTCGCACTAAACGGTTTACTAACCAATAGCAAGCTCACACTCCAAACAATAAAAAGTCCACCTCGTATCATCGGTAAACTAGACCCAAAGGTCAAAACGATCAACCGAATAGGTCGGGGATTAACCGAAAAGAAAATACACACGGTTCCATAGGCCAGAGATTTCCTAACCGTTTAAGCATCTTTCCACTTCGCTCGACGTGCTAAAAAGTGAGTGTGAGATTTTTATTATAGAAAATAATGGTGCGAAACAGATTTTAATTGATTTTGAAATCACTTTAAAACGGCTTTTGAAAACTCTCCTATTATGGAGTAATTAATTTAATATTTAAAAATAATATTATATAATAATTTTGAAAGCCATTTAGGAGTGAAAAATCCTTTTAAAATAGTTCATAAAAACCCGTGTACGAAATTCAGAGACAAATCTCAAAGAAATCGATAAAACCAGAAAATCACTGAAAATATTCTAAGTGTTTGAAACCATTCAAAAACTGCTGCGAACCCAAGTTCGGCAATTTATTTGGACCAGCAAACTGTGTCCAAATGGCATGAAAACAGGTAGACATGTAGTCCGACATCCCTACTTTAAGACGCAAAAAGAATTTCTGGATTCCGAGTTGAGAAGAAGTGGCAGAGACGTCTCAAAGTTGAACCCAGAAAAAGATTCACACTATTTTCCAACAGCGACTAGAGTCTAACTTTGGCACGAAAATCGAAGTACCAAACGAACTCCAATGTTGCCCAAATTTCCCAGAGATGGAGTTCGGAACTCCACCTTTCCAACGAGCCCAAAAACGTCGAATTCCGACTTCCGATGCGAGCGTGGCGGCATTGCGAAGTGGAGATCAAAATCTGAAAACTTAGTTTTTTTTTTTTGGACGCGGGCCCGGCCCGCGTCGGCCTGCTCCAGCCCAGACGGGCTGGGGATATACTGTGTGCCCCAGCCCTCCTGGGTTGGGGTTTAAGGGACGCGGGCTTCGGTCCGCGCCCTTAGTCCCCAGCCCAGGCGGGCTGGGGATAATAGAGGTGCCCCAGCCCGCCTGGGCTGGGGATATGGGACGCGGGCCAAGGCCCGCGCCCGTATGCCCCAGCCCAGGCGGGCTGGGGACATTACACTGCCCCAGCCCGACTGGGCTGGGGGTATGGGACGCGGGCCAAGGCCCGCGTCCCCTATTCCCTAGCCCAAACGGGCTGGGGAGGGGGTGCAACCCCCAGCCCGCCCGGGCTGGTGGGTTGGGGCACGGCCAGCCCACCATGGGCTGGCCAGCCTCTGGCCAGCCCAACTGGGCTAGCCTACAGTGCCTGGGTGCAGCCCAGGCCTGTTCTGGTGCACCCAGTGCACTATTCCAGCTTGTTTCAGTTTGATGTACAATTCCAGCCAGCCAATTTTGATGTTTTTTTTTTGGCATTTAGGGGTGTTTTTTTTTCAAGTTTTGGCATCAAATTTTTCACCAAAATTATACTAGCAATAATTACTAATAAATAGTAATTACTTCAATGAAGCAAATGATCAAATGGGTTGTGTGCACAATATCAAGCAAGCCAAACCCTCAACCTCCAAGCAAAGATCAAGAGACTTCAAGGACCCAAAATCAACAAAAAAATACACAATAATTACAACAAGATGGAGGAGATAAATAGGGATTAAGAAGGAGGATTAGAGAATAGGAGAGATTGCATTGCCTTTCTTCTTCTTTTTTTTCTAGGATTAAACTAATTTATGAAGAGAAGGAGATGGAGCTTCTAAATGGAGGCCATTAATTTTCTTTAGATCTAGGTTTTAGGAATTTATGAAGAGGAGGAGGGTTAGGGTTATGAGTTTAAGATATTATATAGGAAGGGGTTAGGCTAATGGGTTATGGTAAGAGGGTTTAGAAACCCATTAGGACTTAGTTTATTTTCTAAGTTATCATGTGAACAAAAATCCTAATAAGCATCCTAGTTTTAATTAAAACCATGTAATTATCTCATTTGGCCCATTAACCCATAATCACTTTTTATTTAAAAATTCCTCATTTCAACCCAAAATATTTTAATTTGCAAACCAATTGCAAATTTAAATTCCCAAAAATTTGTTTAGCCCCCTTTTTAACTTAAAATCATAATTTTTAACTTATCATTCGGTAATTGCAATCTCAGGGTTGTTACAGACTCCCCCCTTTAGAAAATTGCGTCCCCGCAATTCCTTAAATATAGAAGTCGTCTATAACATCTAATCCACACAAGGAATACAGAAGACAAAATATAGATGCTCACCCATGTCGGAAGATGAAAGAAAACCAGGATAAGTACGCTCGATAAATTCTCTGGTCTCCCAAGTGCAGTCCTTAGGATTAGACGACCATTGAATCTTCACAAGCGAAACCTCTTTGTTTCGAAGACGTCTGATCTCCGAATCAAGCACACGAAGAGGTTGCTGCCCTATAGATAGATCGGGTGAGATCTCCAAATCAGGTACGATATGAGGCTCGATAATAGAATCAGGATTGCGCACACACTTGCGAAGCTGAGAAACATGGAACACATCATGTATTCCAGAGAAATGAGCAGGTAGAGCCACTCTATAGGCCACAAGGCCGATGCGTTCCGTGATAGAAAACGGTCCAATATAGCGAGGGGCTAGTTTCCCTGTAGAACTGAAACGCACAACCCCTTTCATGGGAGAAACCCGAATAAAGACAGAATCGCCAATGGAGAACTCAAGAGGCTTCCTACGGTTGTCTGCGTAGGATTTCTGGCGGTCCTGTGCCTCTTTCATTCTCTGACGGATAAGCATGATCTTCTCAGAAGATTCCCGAACTGAATCTGGACCAAGAATGAGCTTCTCGCCAGACTCTAACCAACAAGCAGGAGAGCGACATGGCCTTCCGTAGAGAGCCTCGAAAGGTGCCATGCCGATACTAGACTGATAGCTGTTGTTGTAGGAGAACTCTACGAGCGGTAAGTGATCCTCCCAACTACCTCCGAAATCCAGAATACAACAGCGCAAAAGATCCTCCAAAATACGATTCACCCTCTCGGTCTGACCGTCGGTCTGAGGGTGATAAGCAGTCGAGAGATTCAGCTTTGTGTCCAAAGCTGACTATAGGCACTTCCAGAAGTGACTAGTAAAGATAGTGTCTCGATCGCAGACGATAGAGCTAGGAATGCCATGAAGTCGAACGACTTTCTTCACATAGAGCTTGGCCAACTGAGGTGCAGTCCGAGTGGACCTAATCGGAATGAAATGAGCCGATTTGGTCAAGCGATCAACAATAACCCAGATAGAAGTATGGCTTGACCTCGATCGAGGTAGACCGTCAATAAAATCCATGGATATCTGATCCCATTTTCATAATGGAATCTCCAACGGCTGAAGTAGACCAGATGGACGCTGATGCTCGGCTTTGATCTATTGACTATTTATGCAACTACTCACATAACTTGCCACATCTCTCTTCAAACCCTCCCAATAATATAGCCGGCACATATCGGCATACATCTTACTCGAACCAGGATGTATAGTGTACTTAGTGCGATGGCACTCGTCTAGAATGTCACGCCTAAGTGATAAATCAGATGGTACAACAATACGGTTCTTCCTACGAAGACACATATGAAAATCCAGAGAATAATCCAGCAATGTCTCATCACTGGATCCCGACTCGAGAAGATGGATAAGATGCAATAAGTCTGGATCCTGCCGCTGAGCATGGGCAATGCGATCCAATAAGATAGGACGAGCTTCCAAGCTAAATAATAAGACAGGAGCATCATAAGATGAAGCTCGATCTCTAATATCACATAAAGATAGAGTCTCAAGAACATTCCACTCGGCAATCATCATAGAAACTACCGCCGAGTGCTTGCGACTGAGCGCATCTGCAACACGATTACCCTTGCCAGGGGTATATTGAATATCTAAATCATATGAGGCGAGAAACTCAAGCCATCGCTGCTGCCTCATATTGAGATCCCTCTGACTGAAAAGATACTTCAGCGACTTGTGATCGGTGTAAAGAGTGAAGCGTTCGCCTAATAGAAAGTGACGCCACATCTTCAAGGCAAAGACGATAGCTGCCAACTCAAGATCATGAGTCGGATAGCGAACCTCATTCGGACGCAGTTGCCTGGAAGCATAAGCAACTACCCGATCCTTCTGCATAAGCACAGCACCGAGCCCGCTACCACAAGCGTCGGTGTAAACAACAAGATCCTGGTTACTCTCAGGAACCACAAGAATAGGAGCATGAGTGAGAAGTTCCTTCAGTCGCTGAAAGGAAGCTTCACACTTATCAGACCAAATAAAGCGAACAACCTTACGAGTCAGCGTCGTAAGGGGAAGTGCAACTCGAGAGAAATCCTTGATAAACCGATGGTAATAACACGCCAAACCAAGGAAGCTGCGAATATCATGAACGTTCTCGGGCTGCTTCCAATTCTGAATAGCTTCGATCTTGGCAGGATCGACAGAAACACCCTCAGATGATACAATATGGCCCAAGAACTTGAGATTGCTCTCCCAAAAATGGCACTTGGAGAGCTTGGCCTTAAGCTGATGCCGACGAAGAGTATCCAAGACGATCCACAAATGATGAGCATGCTCTGCCTCGGATCTAGAATAAATAAGAATATCGTCGATGAAAACCAGAACGAATCTATCGATGTATTCCCGGAATACTCGATTCATAAGATCGACGAAGAAAGCCGGTGCGTTCGTCGAGACGAATGGCATGACCAACCACTCAAAAGAACCATAACGAGTGCGGAAAGCGGTAAGAGGAATGCTATCTTCCGCAACTCGGAGCTGATGAAATCCGGTGTCAAGGTCGAGCTGGGAAAGGACCTTCGCACCGCTCATCTGATCAAACATATCGTCTATCCGTGGCAATGGATAACGATTTCTGATGGTCAACTCATTAAGCTTGCGATAGTCAATGAAAAGCCTAAGAGAGCCATCGGGCTTCTTAACGAAGACCACAGCAACACCCCATGGCGAAGAACTAGACCGAATGAACTGCTTCGCCTCAAGCTCAACTAACTGTTTCCTGAGTTCTTCATTCTCCTTAATAGACATCCTCGTGGGAGGACGCCCAACAGGGTGGGAGCCTGGAATGAGATCGATGCGGAACTCAATGGCCCGCTTTGGCGGCAGGCCAGATACTGGCTCGAATATATCGGGGAAATCCCGAACGACAGGAATACGAGATATGTCCAAATCCTCATCTCGTGTATCAAGAGAAAATAAAGTAACATCAGAAAGCCCAACATCCCGAAGAACAATAGCTAACGGAGAGGACGAACCAGGGTGATGAATGAATAATATCCGCTCTGAACAAATAATTTTGGCGTCGTGCTGAACGAGCCAATCCATGCCAAGAATCATATCAAATCCCAAATACTCCATAACGTGCAGATTCGCACGGAAAGAAAATCCACAAAGATCGATATCTATATTCTCACAAAGAAAGCTGAGGGTCGTGGATCCGCCGATGGGATTCACAATCCTTAGTGAAGAAACCAGACAAGTAACATCCAAGGATAAAGCATCTACTAGCTCCTTTGATACGAATGAGTGAGAGGCATCCGTATCAAAGAGAACTCTACAAGATCTACCATGAAATAAAATAGAACCTTCGAGAATGGAAGGATGCGTACCTCGAGGCTGAGCTGAAGATGCAGGAGCCTTGGCAGCATTAAGCTTGCCAGGCTTGGCACTAGCTGGAGCAATAGGACAAGTGGAGATCATGTGTCCCTCCTTCTTGCAGAAGGTGCAATAGAGAGGTTTGGGGCACTCTCAAATAAAGTGATATGGAGAACTGCAGTTGAAGCATTTCCTCAGAGGACGGGTTCCACTAGGCTGTGACTGAATCTGAGGCTGAGTCTGAGGCTGAGCCTGGATAGCAGAACTGCCAGTCTTCTTCTTCTTGTTCCAAGGCTTGTTCTTCTGAAATGGACCCCACTTCTGGTTGGGGTTTTTGGAACCCCCACCATCATCATCACTATGCTCCATCTCGACTGACTCAAGATGTAGGGATGCATCTACTAGTTTCTCGAATGAGAGCTCAAGCTGTAGCATAAGATGCCTCTTCAGATATTTCTTCAAGCCCTCAACAAATTTGAGGTTCCTCTTATAAGGAGTAGCAATAAACTCAAGGCCGTACTTGGACAGGGCCTCGAAGGAAGAGACATAGTCGGATACGGAGGACTTCCCCTGCTCGAGATCAAGAAAGCGGCGAGCAAGAGAGTTCTTCTCTGACTCTGGGATGAATTTGAGCTCAAATCTCTGACGAAACTGAGCCCAAGTAAGTGTGGTCTCATCGACCTCGGCAATAAGTAGTTCGTACCAATCCAGGGCACGACTCAGAAGCTGACTAGAAGAAATAAGAACACGGTCATGATCCGGGATATCCATACAAGTGAAAATGCGCTCGCATATCCGAATCCAAGCCTGGACCTCTAAGACATTCTCGGAGCCACTGAACAGCTTCCCTCCGAGATGGGTAAAATCACTGCAGAGACGCGCAAAAACAGACATGCGCGGAGCATCAGCAACTGGGGATGGAGACTGAGAATGAGACTGAGAATTCCGAACCAGCTCCATGATCTGGTCGGTAGTCATGAACACGCCCTCTGGATGAGTGTTGCTGGACTGCCCAGCAGCACTAGTCTGACGTGTGGTTCTCCCTCTTCCCCTTCCAGACATACTGAAAGTCAAACGGGAATTAGAGTTAGATATGATTCAATGATTGATACTTAATTAAGGAATACTACGGAATATAATAAATTCCTACACATATTCCTAACTTATCTATCAATAAGCATAAGGAAGGGATTTGATTTAATTCGGATCCAGTTAAAATTTATTGTACTAAGTGTATCCGTTCTGTGTTTGTTATGCTTAATTCTGAACCTTGCTCTGATACCAAGCTGTAACGCCCCACTCTCAGACCCACTGTAACAAAGAGTATTACGGGAGTAATACCTTCTGTTAAAGCGGAGAATAGAGTATAATGGAAGCGACCATTTGTAATCAAGCTATAACTATCTACTGAATACGTCGAAAAGATGGTATCTATTTTTTTTTCAAGTGGTTCGACCTATTCAATAAATATTTATAATGAAATTACAATGGCTAAAGACCTATCAGAATAAGCATAGCAATAAATGATAAACATCACAGAACTGAATCACATAACAGATATAACATCCCAGAACAATACATCATCAATACAGATCCAAATACTATAAGTGGGTACAAAGCCACCGCTCACACATGTGAGTCAAAAATATGTACATAAGAGTCTGAAATAACAGAGTAGCTGAATAATGGACAAATAAAAGATCTATCTATCAGCATAGCAGATAATGTCCAAGCGGAAGCACAGAAAGCTAAGTCCAGAGACCTAACCTGAAACAACTCGGTCTGACCCGAGCGAAAACACTCGGGTCAGGCTAGCTAAATAATCAGTAATAACTGAGATATATAATAATGCAGTACATAAATACAACAGTACTTCTCCAAAGAGAAGAGTAATATGGACTACATGAATATAATGACGATCCTAATCATCAATCAACAGTAAAAATCTCCAAAGAGAAAATCAACACCAAAGTGTAGAATAAATAAAATCGCCTCATATCATCGGTGTAGCCAAAACTATAAAAAGTTGCCCATAGGCAATAATCCCAAAAGTGACCAGAGTCTGTAATCAATGCCCAAGAAAAGATCGATGCTCCAAAGAGCAATAGGGATATACTGAAAAGTCAATGAAATCGAATACAGAAATGCAGTGTCCAGAGACACTGTGAATCCATAGGGTAATCGCACTTACATCGTATGGTTCCATAGAACCAACACCGAATGACGATACTCGAATGGATATAAAAATCATCAGATAATACAAATATTGCACGTGCACCGACCAGAGTCGTTGTTGCCAAGTACTGTTGAGTTGTGATCGATCACTCGCACAGATGCGGAACGCGCGAAACTACAAGATCCTTCCCAGAAGGATAAAAGGCCCAGAGGCACATGCCGTAAAAATTGCTCCATAGAGCAGGTGCCCAGAGACGGTTTCCCAGAGGCGTGGTGACCCAGAGGTCCAGTACTGGCCGCCCAGAGGCTAATGTGTCACTAACTTCTTGGAGAGGAACCCGTAAAGTGTTAACAATGAGTCCCAAACCCCCACGTTCGCACTAAACGGTTTACTAACCAATAGCAAGCTCACACTCCAAACAATAAAAAGTCCACCTCGTATCATCGGTAAACTAGACCCAAAAGTCAAAACGATCAACCGAATAGGTCGGGGATTAACCGGAAAAAAAATACACACGGTTCCATAGGCCGAAGATTTCCTAACCGTTTAAGCACCTTTCCACTTCGCTCGACGTGCTAAAAAGTGAGTGTGAGATTTTTATTATAGAAAATAATGGTGCGAAACAGATTTTAATTGATTTTGAAAATCACTTTAAAATGGCTTTTGAAAACTCTCCTATTATGTAGTAATTAATTTAATATTTAAAAATAATATTATATAATAATTTTGAAAGCCATTTAGGAGTGAAAAATCCTTTTAAAATAGTTCATAAAAACCCGTGTACGAAATTCAGAGACAAATCTCAAAGAAATCGATAAAATCAGAAAATCACTGAAAATATTCTAAGTGTTTGAAACCATTCAAAAACTGCTGCGAACCCAAGTTCGGCAATTTATTTGGACTAGCAAACTGTGTCCAAATGGCATGAAAACTGGTAGGCATGTAGTCCGACATCCCTACTTTAAGGTGCAAAAAGAATTTCTGGATTCCGAGTTGAGACGAAGTGGCAGCGATGTCTCAAAGTTGAACCCAGAAAAAGATTCACACTGTTTTCCTACAACGACCAGAGTCTAACTTTGGCACGAAAATCGAAGTACCAAACGAACTCCAATGTTGCCCAAATTTCCCAGAGATGGAGTTCGGAACTCCAACTTTCCAACGAGCCCAAAAACGTCGAATTCCGACTTCCAATGCGAGCGTGGCGGCATCGCGAAGTGGAGATCAAAATCTGAAAACTTAGTTTTTTTTTTGGACGCGGGCCCGGCCCGTGTCGGCCTGCCCCAGCCCAGACGGGCTGGGGATATATTGTGTGCCCCAGCCCTCCTGGGCTGGGGTTTAAGGGACGCGGGCTTCGGACCGCGCCCTTAGTCCCCAGCCCAGGCGGGCTGGGGATAATAGAGGTGCCCCAGCCCGCCTGGCTGGGGATATGGGACGCGGGCCAAGGCCCGCGCCCGTATGCCCCAGCCCAGGCGGGCTGGGGACATTACACTGCCCCAGCCCGCCTGGGCTGGGGTTATGGGACGCGGGCCAAGGCCCGCGTCCCCTATTCTCAATCCCAAACGGGCTGGGGAGGGGATGCAACCCCCAGCCCGCCCGGGCTGGGGGTTGGGGCGCGGCCAGCCCACCATGGGCTGGCCAGCCTCTGGCCAGCCCAACTGGGCTAGCCTACAGTGCCTGGGTGCAGCCCAGGCCTGTTCTGGTGTACCCAGTGCACTATTCCAGCCTGTTTCAGGCTGATGTACAATTCCAGCCAGCCAATTTTGATGTTTTTTTTTTTTTGGCATTTAGGGGTGTTTTTTTTTCAAGTTTTGGCATCAAAATTTTCACCAAAATTATACTAGCAATAATTACTAATAAATAGTAATTACTTCAATGAAGCAAATGATCAAATGGGTTGTGTGCACAATATCAAGCAAGCCAAACCCTCAACCTCCAAGCAAAGATCAAGAGACTTCAAGAACCCAAAATCAACAAAAAAATACACAATAATTACAACAAGATGGAGGAGATAAATAGGGATTAAGAAGGAGGATTAGAGAATAGGAGAGATTGCATTACCTTTCTTCTTCTCTTTTTTTTCTTCTAGGATTAAACTAATTTATGAAAAGAATGAGATGGAGCTTCTATATGGAGGCCATTAATTTTGTTTAGATCTAGGTTTTAGGAATTTATGAAGAGGAGGAGGGTTAGGGTTATGAGTTTAAGATATTATATAGGAGGGGGTTAGGCTAATGGGTTATGGTAAGAGGGTTTAGAAACCCATTAGGACTTACTTTATTTTCTAAGTTATCATGTGAATAAAAATCCTAATAAGCATCCTAGTTTTAATTAAAACCATGTAATTATCTCATTTGGCCCATTAACCCATAATCACTTTTTATTTAAAAATTCCTCATTTCAACCCAAAATATTTTAATTTGCAAACCAATTGCCAATTTAAATTCCCAAAAATTTGTTTAGCCCCCTTTTTAACTTAAAATCATAATTTTTAACTTATCATTCGGTAATTGCAATCTCAGGGTTGTTACAGATATGCAATAGATATCAATATACATTAGAGATATGATACAATAAATAGCAGCGGAAAAGAAAATAGATGATATCCAGCAGCGGAACAATATAACTCTAAGATAGTCTTCAAAAGAGAACTCCGAGAACTGTAACTCCATTTCCAAGAATCAATCCAGCAATAGCTCGAACTTCCAATAACGATGCACAAAGATAAGCAAGTATAGTCCATATCCAAAGATTGAACTAGCTCCAGATAACCTACTAATCTGGCTATCTGAAAAACCCAACTATAGACTGCTCGTGTAGAAAATAATGAGCACCCAGAGTTTAGGAAATAAATAATAAACTCCGGATCAGTCGTGCGACTAGTGTGAGCAACAAAAATAGTTTATCTTTTAAAACATTCAACAAAAGATTTTCAAAGTCAATTCGCAATGCTTTTTAAAAATGAGACTACCATAAGGCCTCCTGCACACACACACACAATGCAAACGCAGAATCGGAGGAGATTTCTCCTTATGATAGTCAAAGATGCTTGATACACATTAAAAAGAAACATTTGATATTATTACTAGTGGTGTAGTAGAAATCATTTCGAAAATAAAGATATAAATCTTAGCCAGCATAGACATTTCGAACTATGCCTACTATAGCTACCATCCAAACAGTGGGGCGCCACCATAAGTGAATGATAGGTTCTACGACTAATACCGTACAAGATCGTATTGTTTCTTTGGATTTTCAACGAATGGTCAGGCCAAGGAACTTCCCATTGCCACATGAGAACGCCTCTGGAAGGACGTCCCCGAGAACCAAACCGGATCTCTGCCAACACAAGGCCGGGTTACCCCTAACTGGATAACTACTGACACGAGTATGCCATCCCCCGGTCCTTTGGGACCTTTATCCGAGAGCTCTCTAATCAACATCACACCATAATAAATAAAGTTTTCAACATGAGTAAGTATCTGGGCTCCATACCATGATACCACCCTTTTCCAGAAGGAAATGCACATACCCTAAAGGGAGCTACGCCTCATAACCTTGTTGCATCCTTCCTGTTTTGACCATTCCGAGGTGTGAGGCTCGACGAAGTCTCGTCCACAAAGCCACGCTTTATACAAAAGCTGTGCTTTGGGTCAACAAATGATCATAGAAATGATCACAAAGATAAACGATCAAACAAATGATCTTATCACAAATGATCAACACAATGATCATTTCACAGCAACACTCAACATGTCACATTACCAAATTGGGAATATATCGCTGATAACCTTCAACTACATAACCTCTAAGCTCGTACGTCTCAGAGAAGGGTGTTAAGCTAAGAAAATAAATTCTCCGCCACCAACAGAAATATATTTGAAAGAAATCAGCTTTATATCTCAATTGTAATGTCAGACATACAATCCATACAAGTCTGTTCTGGACACGAACAGAACCGAAGGCACTTACAAAGAAGTCCTTGCAATCCGGATATTCACTAATCACGTTCGGACTTCCCATCACATATGGAGTCTCTATACCGGGGACCAGTCGATGCAAAGACATTCGACGAGTTGTCCTTTCGCTTTCAAAAATATCCGGTCTTCAACACCGATCTTCAAATGCTATCCATAACGACATATCACATATTCGGAATGGGATATATGACACAAAGGTCCTCTCCCGGCTAAACCGAACAGTGAGCGCAGTATTTCAAAAACATATGGATATTAGGATTTCAATTAAGTCACAATTTAAAACCCCAAAACTTTCCTTTTCAAATGGTTTAAACCAATTACCATTTCAAATCTTTATATTACAAAAAGATTTATTTCACAAAGATCAATTCATAGACTTTAAAATAATTTCCATTCCAATTGGATTAACTCATTAAATCTTTAAATAAAAGATTTAACTCATTGCTTTCAAAATTCGATTAACTTGTTGAATCTTTAAATCAAAGATTCAACTTATAGCTTTCAAAAATCATTTCCAAAGATTCATTCATAGCCTTTCAAATACAATTTCAATTCAAGTTGGATTAACTCATTCGGTCTTTGAATTAAAGACTCATTTCATAGCTTTCAAAACATTTCAATTCTATTTCAAACTTGAAACCTTTTCAACATAAATTTGGAGATCCTTTCTTTAAAATGAAAGCTATTATTATTTGAAAACAAGTAGTTTTCGTTTCGAAGAAATTCAATCTCATTTATAGAAGTTAAAATCTTTGGGTTAATTCAAATTCCCAAAAAAAACAACACTTTAAAATGGTTTAAAACCCATATAAACCGGTATACCATTTAATATCATAAATACTGAATATAGAATTCAATTTCAAATATTGAATTCAAATTTAAATCAAAATATTTAAATTTCAAAACTCAATCAAGTTATTTAAAATAAATTTATCTTTGAAATTCCATTTCAAAAGCTTTTCACTTTAAACCCAATCCATTTCCAAAACATTTGAATTCAAATATTCGAATTTAAAACTATTTCAAAAATCTGTGACTTAATCGATTTCCTCGTGAAATCCATATTGGTGTGTGTATAAGTGTGGTCCAGGGTTTAGCACAATAGTGCAACATTATTTCAATCATCACAGATCAAATACAACAATATATTCGATAAGCGATATAAATTATAACGCTTATCTTTCATACACAGATTCACAGATATATATATATCACAGATAATAAACTATATCACAGATCACAACACAAATCAGAATATAACACAAAGCATCACTTATCAGGGATATCAAACAATTCAACATCCAATATATTCAAATATCCACAAATAGGGTCAATTTAATTATCTGATTAATCTAAATCAGCTGGGTCATAAATCATGGTTAATTATCTTTAATTGATTTCAAATCATTTGATTAATTATCCTTTAATCGTTTATTAATTAATCAACTTTAAATTATTTAACCATATATTGTACAAATATCTGATTATTTAATTAATTAAGTGTTAACTGTTACTTAATTTATCCTAAATTACTTAATTTCTTCTCCCTTAATTAATTAATCTTAAACCTCAATAAATGAATTTAAACCTTCAATTTCTTATTTAATTGATCCAAAAATTAATTAATTAAATAAGTTAATTATCCATTTTAAATTATCTTAAAAATTTAATGAATCCAAATCATTAAATTCTATTTATCTTTAAGTTAAAACATTTCTTACTTAATCAAAGTATTTAAAACAATTTTCTTTCAAATTTACTTTAACACTTCATTTTAAATTTTAGATTTAAAATAAATTAATTTTAACAAGATTCAAACAGTTTCAAAACCCTTTTTATTTTACAAGTTAAAGTATTATTTATTTTACACTAAAAGTCAAGAGAATTTAGAGCCCAATTTCATTTTAAATTCAAATCAATTTACAAATTTATTTCATCATTTAAATTATTTAAAACATTTAAATTTGAAGCTTTATCTAGGTCCAAACCAAATTCCCATTTAAACTTGAATTTATAATTAAACTTTGACTTGAATTGGTTAATCTCAAATTAATTACTTAATTAATTTATCATATTTTCCTTGAATTAATTTATTGCTTAATCACTTAATTAATCAACTTTAATCATTAATTAATGTTTAATTAAAAATCCTTAGTTACCAATTAATCTTTAAGCCTTCATATACTACTTTATCCTTTAATTACTTATCTAATTAATCCAAATCATTAATTTATTAAATTAATTAATTATTCATCTTAATTACCTTAATAATTAAATGAATTATAAATCATTAAGGCCTAATTAACCTTAAGATGAACCTTAATCCTATTAATGATTTAATTATCATTTACAAAGTAATTTAAAAACAATTTGCTTTTAAATTTCTTTTAAATTCCATTTTAAATTAAGATTTAAAATGAAGTTAATTTTAACTTAAACAAAGTTTAACAATTTCAAAACCTTTTAATTTCATGTTTGAAGAATTACTTATCTTCTAAGGGAAATTTAAAATAGTTTTAAATCTTATATTTTCAGATTTTAAAAACATGTTGTAAAATACTTTAAACATTCAGACTTAATTTCAACCTTTGAATTTATAACTTTATTTTCTTTTCAAAACCTAAGATTTCAAATTCAATTTGAATTCAGATTTAAAGCTTGTTTTAAAACCTTTGTTTTAAAACCTTTACATTTTTTTTTCTCATTATTAAGTTTAGAAACTTAAAACACTCACAGGTTTAAACCAAAACCTGTAACACAACCATCTACTTGAGTACCCTCTGCTTCAAAACATTTCATCTTCCTTAACGTGATGACCACCAGATACGCCAATGCCCACGTGCACGTGCACAGAGCCACCACCACCCTCCGTCCATTGCCGCTAGGTCGAACAAGTCACCGACCCACCTCAGCTCCGCTCGCAGCCCTCCAACTCCGGCCAGTTCAACTCGAACACGAATTCAAGTGGAATTCGAAACCTGGAAATTTCAAAAGCAAACAATGCTCGAACCTGTCAACGCCTCGCATTCGCTCCTCCGACCACCAGAGCACCAGCACCACCGGCCACCATTTCGCCTACGTCAAAGCTCATATTCCCCAAAGCTACGCTACACTCAATCAACTAGGGCAGACGAAAAAAATCAAAACATCCAACCCAGTTAAAACTAGGTTTCCAGATTAAAGCCTCACGCCGCTGTCGCCACCGCCATCGTTGGCACCTCCGACCAATTTTCCTACCACCACCGTAGGCTCGTCCATCTCCAGTAGGAACCCCGACCACGATATAGCCTCCGATCGCCTAAACTTGCCCAAAAACCAACTTTCGTTCATTTCCAAATTGCTCCTAACTCCTACCTCTAAAAATCATCAAACCACGCTTAAAAATCATGACTTTCAATAAGGATTTGATTTAAAATCCTGAATCCATAAATTTCTAACTGTTAGCATAACCATTCTTGTACTTATGTTTTCCCAGAGCCAAATAAGTATTGTTTTACTTAGTTTGAAACTCTAAACTAAAGTTTGAAATGAAACAATCAAGTTTCATGAAAGTCTGAAACTAAGCAAAGATCAAATTAAAGATTTTTAATTTAAAAATTTAGATATACACCTGACGACTATAATCCAGAGGATGATCAGACTACAATACACACAGACATGCATTCTCATAGGACAGCATAATTCAAAGCAACTTTCACAATAGCTAGAAGTATCACATATATAAATAGATTCAACATTAGAACAGGTCAGTTTGCTCACCTGTGTATTGATAAAACAGAGGAGACTCAGGCTTGAAACTGGAGTGTGGATGATAAAAGAGATTAAGATTTGAACTTGAGAGTGGAAATGCTTTTGCAAACTAGAGTTGATCTGAAATGCTTCAGGTTTGAATCTTTGAAAACTTTGCTTCAAGTTTTGAAACTTGAAGTTTGATTGCTGAGAAACACTGCTTCTTTGTTTTGTTGAAGTTGTTGATAATCTTTGTTTTTTTTTTTCAGATTTGCTTATTTACCTTGGATCTTGTTCCCAGGTTTGATATCTTCCAAAACTTTGTTTGAGATGTTAATTATTTTAGATTTTTTTTTTTGCTCAGCTTTTAGAAATGAAACTGAGGTGAAGAGGGTGGTGTATATGAAGAGAAGTTGACTGTGTTGTGTACTAACTTTGTACAAGGTATTATATTGTTTTGTACACAATAGGTATGGCTGAAGATGACAGGGGAAAGTAATGTCTGGGTATATGCTTATCAGAGATTTTGTTGGCTGAAATCTATTTTTTTAACAATTCGAGTTGTCCTTTGCTTTGTTGACTATGCAAACTTTTTGTGGCTGATGAGAACACTTTGGGTGCTGCTATGATCTAGCTTTAGTGGCTAAAGATACTTGCATTTTTTTATTTGCTTGACTTTGGCTGAGATGATTTTGTATTAAATGCTTCATCTAGTTTTGTTTGCTTTCACATACTTCATTTGTTTATCTACTTACCCTACAGGCTGCCTACTTATATTTGAATACATTTTCTAGTTTTTTTTTGTTTTTTTATTATTATATGTGAATGTATTCATTTATTGGTTTTATTTCTTTCTTTACTTTAGTAATATTGTTTTGCTTTGGCCTCATCACTTTTATAAAATAAGGTGAACTTCTATTTAACAAGTTGTTTGAATTTTTAGCTAATATATTTCATTTGCCCAGCTTACTTATGTATTTGTTTTGCTATCTTTTATAAGTGTTTATATGCGAATGCATTTTATTTCTATGCTTTTACTTATTAATTTTATTTATTATTTACTATAAATCCTAATTCAAATACAAATGAATTATTCAAATTTTAAATTTATTCCAAAATTTATTCAATATTCACATTAACTATCAATTTAAATTAAATTCAAATTTTGGGTCGTTACAGACTTCCCCCCTTAAAAAGAATTTCGTCCTCGAAATTCGCCAGAGAGAGATAACGAAGAAAGATGAAAGATAGAGAAATATCTTTTCAGATCGAATTGGATATCAACTCTGCATTTGGCTCACCAAATCAGAATATCAACAATAGATACAAGAAGTTATAATAGAATTTCAAATTTGGTTTTAAACGATGTCGTTTTATTGATACAATTCAAATTTAGCTTCATATTCTATTAATCAATTTAACTCAATTTAAAATTTCCAATTCATTTAAAATTTCCAATTTCAAATTTCAAATTCGTATTCATTAAGGTTTAAATCGAAAAGCCGATAAGAAACTGATGAAGATACGAAGTAAAAATTTCTTACAACGATACGTATGGCCACCATCACACCGAAACTTTTTTCTGGAGCTATCACGAAAAAATCAAAAGAATTGAAATCGAATCAAAGGAGATTGAGAAGAGAAAGTTGTTTCCACTGTTGTAGGGTATTGACTATTTACAGTCGTATTTCCCTGTCCCCTATCTCGTTCTCTTCTTGCACTCATACTCACTATCAGTGGATAGTAAGAGAATTTACTGAGGCATACGGACGGATATCTCAGGGATTACTCATTCTAGGGATACTTCACCCAATCTCTAATGAGCTACTTAATGTGTTATATTCCTGAGCTAAAGTTTCAACCTTCAGCTCTGATACCAAATGTGATGTTTCGGATTTTGCCCGCTCGAAAATCGACATCCATACTTTAACATCGTACTCGAATGCCGTAGATTCGACCGTTCGAATCCGGCCCACCGGAGCTTATAACAACATTAAGTAAATAACACAACGGAATAAAAGAATAATACATTGATATACAGCTTTGATACAATATCTGATACAACAGATATCCAATAGATATCAATATACATCAGAGATATGATACAATAAATAGCAGCGGAAAAGAAAATAGATGATATCCAGCAGCGGAACAATATAACTCTAAGATAGTCGTCAAAAGAGAACTCCGAGAACTGTAACTCCATTTCCAAGAATCAATCCAGCAATAGCTCGAACTCCCAATAACGATGCACAAAGATAAGCAAGTATAGTCCATATCCGAAGATTGAACTAGCTCCAGATAACCTACTAATCTGGCTATCTGAAAAACCCAACTCTAGACTGCTCGTGTAGAAAATAATGAGCACCCAGAGTTTAGGAAAGAAACAATAAACTCCGGATCAGTCGTGGGACTGGTGTGAGCAACAAAAACAGTTTATCTTTTAAAACATTCAACAAAAGATTTTCAAAGTCAATTCGCAATGCTTTTTGAAAATGAGACTACCATAAGGCCTCCCGCACACACACACAGTGCAAACGCAGAATCGGAGGAGATTTCTCCTTGTGATAGTCAAAGATGCTTGATGCGCATTAAAAAGAAACATTTGATATTATTACTAGTGCATAGTGTAGTAGAAATCATTTCGAAAATAAAGATATAAATCTTAGCTAGCATAGACATTTCGAACTATGCCTACTATAGCTACCATCCAAACAGTGGGGCGCCACCATAAGTGAATGATAGGTTCTACAACTAATACCGTACAAGATCGTATTGTTTCTTTGGATTTCCAACGAATGGTCAGGCCAAGGAACTTCCCATTGCCACATGAGAACGCCTCTGGAAGGACGTCCCCGAGAACCAAACCGGATCTCTGCCAACACAAGGCCGGGTTACCCCTAACTGGGTAACTAATGACACGAGTATGCCATCCCCCGGTCCTTTGGGACCTTTATCCGAGAGCTCTCTAATCAACATCACACCATAATAAATAAAGTGTTCAACATGAGTAAGTATCTGGGCTCCATACCATGATACCACCCTTTTCCAGAAGGAAATGCACATACCCTAAAGGGAGCTACCCCTCATAACCTTGCCGCATCCTTCCTGTTTTGACCATTCCGGGGTGTGAGGCTCGACGAAGTCTCGTCCACAAAGCCACGCTTTATACAAAAGCTGTGCTTTGGGTCAACAAATGATCATAGAAATGATCACAAAGATAAACGATCAAACAAATGATCTTATCACAAATGATCAACACAATGATCATTTCACAGCAACACTCAGCATGTCACATTACCAAATTGGGAATATATCGCTGATAACCTTCAACTACATAACCTCTAAGCTCGTACGTCTCAGAGAAGGGTGTTAAGCTAAGAGAATAAATTCTCCGCCACCAACAGAAATATATTTGAAAGAAATCAGCTTTATATCTCAATTGTAATGTCAGACATACAATCCATACAAGTCTGTTCCGGGCACGAACAGAACCGAAGGCACTTACAAAGAAGTCCTTGCGATCCGGATATTCACTAATCACGTTCGGACTTCCCATCACATATGGAGTCTCTATACCGAGGATCAGTCGATGCAAAGACATTCGACGAGTTGTCCTTTCGCTTTCAAAAATATTCGGTCTTCAACACCGATCTTCAAATGTTATCCATAACGACATATCACATATTCGGAATGGGATATATGACACAAAGGTCCTCTCTCGGCTAAACCGAACAGTGAGCGCAGTGCTTCAAAAACATATGGATATTGGGATTTTAATTAAGTCACAATTTAAACCGCAAAACTTTCCTTTTCAAATTGTTTAAACCAATTACCATTTCAAATCTTTATATTACAAAAAGATTTATTTCACAAAGATCAATTCATAGACTTTAAAACAATTTCCATTCCAATTGGATTAACTCATTAAATCTTTAAATCAAAGATTTAACTCATTGCTTTCAAAATTCGATTAACTTGTTGAATCTTTAAATCAAAGATTCAACTTATAGCTTTCAAAAATCATTTCCAAAGATTCATTCATAGCCTTTCAAATACAATTTCAATTCAAGTTGGATTAACTCATTCGGTCTTTGAATTAAAGACTCATTTCATAGCTTTCAAAACATTTCAATTCTATTTCAAACTTGAAACCTTTTCAACATAATTTGGAGATCCTTTCTTTAAAATGAAAGCTATTATTATTTGAAAACGAGTAGTTTTCGTTTCGAAGAAATTCAATCTCATTTATACAAGTTAAAATCTTTGGGTTAATTCAAATTCCCAAAAAAAACAACACTTTAAAATGGTTTAAAACCCATATAAACCGGTATACCATTTAATATCATAAATACTGAATATAGAATTCAATTTCAAATATTGAATTCAAATTTAAATCAAAATATTTAAATTTCAAAACTCAATCAAGTTATTCAAAATAAATTTCATCTTTGAAATTCCATTTCAAAAGCTTTTCACTTTAAACCCAATCCATTTCCAAAACATTTGAATTCAAATATTCAAATTTAAAACTATTTCAAAAATCTGTGACTTAATCGATTTCCTCGTGAAATCCATATTGGTGTGTGTATAAGTGTGGTCCAGGGGTTTAACACAATAGTGCAACATTATTTCAATCATCACAGATCAAATACAACAATATATTCGATAAGCGATATAAATTGTAACGCTTATCTTTCATACACAGATTCACATATATATATATATATATATATATATATATCACAGATAATAAACTATATCACAGATCACAACACAAATCAGAATATAACACAAAGCATCACTTATCAGGGATATCAAACAATTCAACATCCAATATATTCAAATATCCATAAATAGGGTCAATTTAATTATCTGATTAATCTAAATCAGGTGGGTCATAAATCATGGTTAATTATCTTTAATTGATTTCAAATCATTTAATTAATTATCCTTTAATCGTTTATTAATTAATCAACTTTAAATTATTTAACCATATATTGTACAAAGATCTAATTATTTAATTAATTAAGTGTTAACTGTTACTTAATTTATCCTAAATTACTTAATTTCTTCTCCCTTAATTAATTAATCTTAAACCTCAATAAATGAATTTAAACCTTCAATTTCTTATTTAATTGATCCAAACATTAATTAATTAAATAATTTAATTATCCATTTTAAATTATCTTAAAAATTTAATGAATCCAAATCATTAAATTCTATTTATCTTTAAGTTAAAACATTTCTTACTTAATCAAAGTATTTAAAACAATTTTCTTTCAAATTTACTTTAACACTTCATTTTAAATTTTAGATTTAAAATAAATTAATTTTAACAAGATTTAAACAGTTTCAAAACCCTTTTTATTTTACAAGTTAAAGCATTATTTATTTTACACTAAAAGTCAAGAGAATTTAGAGCCCAATTTCATTTTAAATTCAAATCAATTTACAAATTTATTTTATCATTTAAATTATTTAAAACATTTAAAGTTGAAACTTTATCTAGGTCCAAACCAAATACCCATTTAAACTTGAATTTATAATTAAACTTTGACTTGAATTGGTTAATCTCAAATTAATTACTTAATTAATTTATCATATTTTCCTTGAATTAATTTATTGCTTAGTCACTTGATTAATCAACTTTAATCATTAATTAATGTTTAATTAAAAATCCTTAGTTACCAATTAATCTTTAAGCCTTCATATACTACTTTATCCTTTAATTACTTATCTAATTAATCCAAATCATTAATTTATTAAATTAATTAATTATTCATCTTAATTACCTTAATAATTAAATGAATTATAAATCATTAAGGCCTAATTAACCTTAAGATGAACCTTAATCCTATTAATGATTTAATTATCATTTACAAAGTAATTTTAAAACAATTTGCTTTTAAATTTCTTTTAAATTCCATTTTAAATTAAGATTTAAAATGAAGTTAATTTTAACTTAAACAAAGTTTAACAATTTCAAAACCTTTTAACTTCATGTTTGAAGAATTACTTATCTTCTAAGGGAAATTTAAAATAGTTTTAAATCTTATATTTTCAGATTTTAAAAACATGTTGTAAAATACTTTAAACATTCAGACTTAATTTCAACCTTTGAATTTATAACTTTATTTTCTTTTCAAAACCTAAGATTTCAAATTCAATTTGAATTCAGATTTAAAGCTTGTTTTAAAACCTTTGTTTTAAAACCTTTACATTTTTTTTTTCTCATTATTAAGTTTAGAAACTTAAAACACTCACAGGTTTAAACCAAAACCTGTAACACAACCATCTACTTGAGTACCCTCTGCTTCAAAACATTTCATCTTCCTTAACGTGATGACCACCAGATACGCCAATGCCCACGTGCACGTGCACAGAGCCACCACCACCCTTCGTCCATTGCCGCTAGGTCGAACAAGTCACCGACCCACCTCAGCTCCGCTCGCAGCCCTCCAACTCCGGCCAGTTCAACTCGAACACGAATTCAAGTGGAATTCGAAACCTGGAAATTTCGAAAGCAAACAATGCTCGAACCTGTCAACGCCTCGCATTCGCTCCTCCGACCACCGGAGCACCAGCACCACCGGCCACCATTTCGCCTACGTCAAAGCTCATATTCCCCAAAGCTACGCTACACTCGATCAACTAGGGCAGACGAAAAAAATCAAAACATCCAACCCAGTTAAAACTAGGTTTCCAGATTAAAGCCTCACGCCGCTGTCGCCACCGCCATCGTTGGTTACCTCCGACCAATTTTCCTACCACCACCGTAGGCTCGTCCATCTCCAGTAGGAACCCCGACCACGATATAGCCTCCGATCGCCTAAACTTGCCCTAAAACCAACTTTCGTTCATTTCCAAATTGCTCCTAACTCCTACCTCTAAAAATCATCAAACCAGGCTTAAAAATCATGGCTTTCAATAAGGATTTGATTTAAAATCCTGAATCCATACATTTCTAACTTTGAATTTTGAGTTAGCATAACCATTCTTGTACTTATGTTTTCCCAGAGCCAAATAAATATTGTTTTACTTAGTTTGAAACTCTAAACTAAAGTTTGAATCAAGTTTCATGAAAGTCTGAAACTAAGCAAAGATCAAATTAATGATTTTTAATTTAAAAATTTAGATATACACCTGAGGACTATAATCCAGAGGATGATCAGACAACAATACACATAGACATGCATTCTCATAGGACAGCATAATTCAAAGCAACTTTCACAACAGCTAGAAGTATCACATATATAAATAGATTCAACATTAGAACAGGTCAGTTTGCTCACCTGTGTATTGATAAAACAGAGGAGACTCAGGCTTGAAACTGGAGTGTGGATGATAACAGAGATTAAGATTTGAACTTGAGAGTGGAAATGCTTTTGCAAACTAGAGTTGATCTGAAATGCTTCAGGTCTGAATCTTTGAAAACTTTGCTTCAAGTTTTGAAACTTGAAGTTTGATTGCTGAGAAACACTGCTTCTTTGTTTTGTTGAAGTTGTTGATAATCTTTGTTTTTTTTTCAGATTTGCTTATTTACCTTGGATCTTGTTCCCAGGTTTGATATCTTCCAAAACTTTGTTTGAGATGTTAATTATTTTAGATTTTTTTTTTTGCTCAGCTTTTAGAAATGAAACTGAGGTGAAGAGGGTGGTGTATATGAAGAGAAGTTGACTGTGTGATGTACTAACTTTGTACAGGGTATTATATTGTTTTGTACACAATAGGTATGGCTGAAGATGATAGGGGAAAGTAATGTCTGGGTATATGCTTATCAGAGATTTTGTTGGCTGAAATCTATTTTTTTAACAATTCGAGTTGTCCTTTGCTTTGTTGACCATGCAAACTTTTTGTGGCTGATGAGAACACTTTGGGTGCTGCTATGATCTAGCTTTAGTGGCTAAAGATACTTATTTTTTTTTATTTGCTTGACTTTGGCTGAGATGATTTTGTATTAAATGCTTCATCTAGTTTTGTTTGCTTTCACGTACTTCATTTGTTTATCTACTTACCCTACAGGCTGCCTACTTATATTTGAATACATTTTCTAGTTTTTTTTTATTATATGTGAATGTATTCATTTATTGGTTTTATTTCTTTCTTTCTTTACTTTAGTAATATTGTTTTGCTTTGGCCTCATCACTTTTATAAAATAAGGTGAACTTCTATTTAACAAGTTGTTTGAATTTTTAGCTAATATATTTCATTTGCCTAGCTTACTTATGTATTTGTTTTGCTATCTTTTATAAGTGTTTATATGCGAATGCATTTTATTTCTATGCTTTTACTTATTAATTTTATTTATTATTTACTATAAATCCTAATTCAAATACAAATGAATTATTCAAATTTTAAATTTATTCCAAAATTTATTCAATATTCACATTAACTATCAATTTAAATTAAATTCAAAATTGGGGCCGTTACAAACAATGCGAGGCAGATGGTCAATGAAACTGATAGCTCCATGGAAGAAAGAATACTCTTTGTTTTTGGCTTAGATGTCAGGTTAAGTGATCGCGCCCTCTCTATTTCATATCCATTCGCTTATGGTTGTACATGAAAATATGTTATCAAATATGGTGAAAATCGATGAAAAAAATAGTCGATTAAAAACTACAGATAATTGCGTGAGTGTAAATAAAAATTTATGTTAAAAATCCACACATTAAGTATTGGTAGATGTTTAGTATTATTCTTACAATGTTGTAATATATATATTAATAATAGGGATGAATATGCTAAATAAGAAAGGGTATTATTGTAATCTACACTGCATAAGGAGTCTACAAATACGGAGTTTGATTACATTGTAAGATCTATCTCAATTCAATAAAATTGTTCTCTCTCTAATGGTCTCCATTCTCTTTATTTTGTAACACGTTGTCAGCACGAAGGTTTTCTTCTTTTATTTTATTTTTTTGCTACTCAACTAGGAATTTTTTTTAAGTAGCACAAACTTTCTGTACACTACATTCTCAATATTCTGCATAGGAATGTGAATTAATTATCGTTCTCAACCTGTTCAACTTCAAACTTTCCAACTTCTCAACAAGTAATTATATATTAATTACTTTGACTATTCCACTTCTGACCATTCCAATTCTAAGGCTATTCATATTCAAATCCTACTATATATTAGTGCAAACGAGTCTTTTATAATATATCTACATACATTCTATTTCTTATTTCCTTTAAAACAACAAGCAGGTAAAGGAATTGTTCTTGCATTTCTTTATAAACTCGTTACTTTTCCTCTCTGCAAAAAGGTAATTGTCAATATCATGTTTTTTTCTTTTTTTTGATAAAGCTGTCAAGTGAGCACATGCTAGTTTGGGGTTCGCTTCTATATTTTTCATGTCTTTTCTTGTGTCAATCTTATTTTAATTCTTTGGCTTCTAAATTCAATATTTATTTATTTTTCTTTGCAAATCTATTGCCAAATAAAAATCAAAAGTTTGGAATGGAATATATGCAAAAGATGTCTTTCCTTTCTTATATGATAAATACATGAAAGTTGCAAAATCCAAATGTTTTGTTTTGTTGATACCTTTTTTTTGGGGTACAGTTGTTTGATACCGTGACCTTTCCATTTTTTTACCTTTTAGCTGGAGACAAACAAATAGTGAATGCTGTTGTGGTGAATATTTTCACCTTATGCAATTTATTTTACGAACAGTTCACAAAATGGCAAACATCGCCAAGCTTGAATTTAAGCTTTGGATATATCTAGAGACAACTACTTATCATGGATACCGGATGCTGAGATTCATTTGCAATATCAATGCTTAGAAAATGCCATTAAAAATGGCAATACTATGTCCCAGTAGGACAAGGCAAAGGCTCTAATATTTTTAAGACGCCATATCCACGACGATCTAAAAACAGAATATTTGACTGAAAAAGACCCTCTCCACTTATGGAATTCCCTGAATGAGCGTTATGACCACCAAAATATGGTCATACTTCCAAACACCAGGCAAGAGTGGTTGAACCTGAGGTTTTAGGACTTTAAGTCTGTAAGAGAATATAATTCTACAATGTTTAGAATCACTTCTAAACTGAAATTATGTGGAGAAAAGGTAGATGATGCACGAATGCTTGAAAAGACTTTCTCAACATTTCATGCCTCGAATATACTCCTGCAGCATCAATATCGAGAGCGCCATTTTACAAAATATTCTAAACTCATAGAATGCTTACTAGTTGCTGAACAAAATATAGAATTGCTTATAAAAAGTCACTCTTCAAGACCAACTGGTTCAACTGCATTACCTGAAGTTAATGCTAATTTTTCCCACTCTAGAAGAGGTAGGGGTCGAGATCGAGGTAAAGGACATGGTCGCGGATGTGGATATAACTCTAGCAGAGGTGGTTATGGTGGTTTAAAGGTAACAAAACCACCACCTTTAAAAAGCAACAAAAGAAAATTGAGCCGGTAAAAAACAATGATTCAACTTTAGAAAATAAAAAAGCATTATGAGGAAGTTTGTTATAGATGTGGACGATCTGGTCACTGGTTACGTACATCTGGATCATCAAATAAAACAGTTGAAGAATATCATCGCTCGAAGAATATTGAGGCAAATAATGCCGAAAAGTTACCTGAAAACACTAACCTGAAGTTAGATGATTTCTTCGAAGATGACAATGGAAATTTCATTAATGATGAAAATCTAAGTGCAATGATCAATGATATGACCGAGTTGGTCAATTAGAAATATCTTGAAGTTTGTTATGTGGCTTTGTTTTATTTCATTATCTTGCATCAATAAATCAGTTTGAAGTTTGTGTTCATTTACTTGTATTTCCCTTTGTAGTACTAGTTAAAAATAATGTGTAATGTGGATGTTGTTTTTAATCAGTACCTTATTTTAATCATATTACTTTGTTTGTTTACATTACATTTATTTATGCATACAAATTTTTAATGATTGACTAATTATTGTCTTTAATTCTTAATGTATGGAATGCCATTTGGGTGAGGATATATGCTTACTAGATAGTGCAACTACTCATACAATTTTGAAAACCAGAAGTTTTTCTCCGAACTATCTGAAAATTTCTCAGCTAAAGCCTCCACTATAGCTGGATTTGCTAATATAATTGACGGGTCCGGAAAAGCCCATATAATATTACCAAATTGTATGCATATCTTTATTTAGAATGCATTATACTCAAGCAAATCTAAAAGAAATTTGCTGAGTTTCAAAGATATAAGAATGAATGGATACCATATTGAAACTATAAATGAAAACAACAAAGAATATCTTTGTGTTATTTCTAGAATTGAAAGCAAGAAGCTTATCCTAGAAAAATTTGGTACAATTTAAACTGGTTTATATTTTACAAAAATTGGCATAGTTGAATCTCACTCTATAAACATGAGCCAGAAGCTCACAAATACAAAGACATTGATTTTTTGGCACGATCGCTTGGGTCATCCTGGACCAACTATGATGCGTATAATTGCCAAAAACTCAAATGGACATGATTTACCAAACCAATTGAATTTACCAAGTGATTACTTATGTGCCCCGTGTGCACAAGGAAAATCAGTCACTCGACCTTCATATAATAAAATCACATCTGAATCTCCAACATTTCTACAAAGAATTCAAGATGATTTATCTGGCCAAATCCACCCTGAATGTGGATCATTCAAATATTTTATGGTATTGATTGATGCGTCAACTCGTTGGTCACATGTCTGTTTACTTTCTACAAGAAATTTGGCATTCACCAATCTACTTGCTCAAATAATAAAATTGAGAGCACACTACCCTGATCATCAAATTAAATAAATTCTACTAGATAATGCTGGAGAATTTACTTCTCATGCATTTGATGATTATTTTCTATCATTGGGAATTAAAATTGAACATCCAGTAGCTCATATTCACACTCAAAATGGTCTAGCAAATTCATTAATTAAGCACTTGCAACTTATTGCAAGACCATTGCTTATGCAATGAAAACTACCTGTTTCAACTTGGGGGCATGTAATTTTGCATGCATCGAAATTGGTTAAAATTAGACCAACAGCTTATCATCAGCTTTCACCATCACAGGTCTTAACTGGATCTCAACCAAATATTTCACATTTACGATAATTTGGTTGTGCTGTGCATATACCTATTAATCTCCCACTTCGTACTAAAATGGATCCTCAACGACGGTTGGGAATTTATGTGGGATTTGATTCCCCATCAATAATTATTTACCTTGAACCTCTTATAGGTGATGTCTTCACTGTAAGATTTTCAGACCGTAAATTTGATGAGACAATCTTCCCGCTGTTAGGGGGAGGAAAGACCGTTCCAGTAGAATGGCGTAAAATATCATGGAATAATCCATCTATGTCTTATTTGGATCCACGTACCAAACAATTCCAATATGAGATACAAAGAATTTTGCATATTCAAAATATTGCAAATCAACTGCCAGATGCATTTAGTGACACTGCAAAAATAACTAAATCTCACATTCCAGCAGCAAATGTACTAGCAAAAATTGATGTCCCTGAAGGATCAAAAGTAAACATAGCAGCAAATGAATCTAAAGCAAGACAAAAATGTGGGAGGCCAATTGGTTCAAAAGACTTGGCGCCTAGAAAAAGAAAGTCTAAGGAAAAATCATCAATTAAGGAACCTCCTGAAGAGGTTATAAATGATCAAAAGGATCACTCAAATGAAAATCTCAATTCTCCTAGAAGTGTGGAAGGAAATATTATCCCAGTAGAGATAAAAGAAGATTCCAACGATAACATGGTACCTAATAATAATGAGATCTCAATATTTTATACGAACTATGGAGAAATATGGGATCGAAGTAAAATAATAATTGATGATGTATTCTCATTCATGGTAGCTACTGAAATAATTGAAAGTCATGACCATAATGAGAATAATGAGAATGATGATAATGAAACAAATAGCATAAATGAATGTCGAAAAAGACACGATTGGCCAAAGTGGAAAGATGATATCCAAGTGGAACTAGATTCACTTCAAAAACAAGGCGTATTTGCACCAATAGAGAAAACACCAGAAAATGTTAAACCAGTAGGTTATAAAT
The DNA here is from genome assembly GCA_030765085.1 of Allium cepa. Lineage (NCBI taxonomy): Eukaryota > Viridiplantae > Streptophyta > Magnoliopsida > Asparagales > Amaryllidaceae > Allium > Allium cepa. Next base: position 468,988,709 of record CM060935.1, read on the forward strand.
GGTTATTCGATAGAAAATGAAATGATAAAAATTGAGTCGTGAGGTACAAGGCACGACTTGTCGCACAAGGTTTCCTGGAGAGACCGGCTTTTGACTTTAAGGAAACTTACTCCCTTGTTATGGATGTCATAACTTTCGATATTTGATAAGTCTTGTAGTTTCTGAAAAAATCGATATAAGATTAATGGATGTTGTGACTGCTTATCTTTTCGGTGAATTAGATACCAAAATTTACACGAAAATTCCAGATGGATATAAATTGCCTGACGCAAAATAAAAGTCCATATACTCATTAAAACTAAGACTATCACTATATGGCTTGAAACAATCGGGAAGGATGTGGCATAACCGCCTTAGTAAATATTTAGTAAAAGAAGGATACGAAAACAATCTCATTTGTCCAAGTGTCTTTGTAAAGAAATCAGTAAAGGGATTACTATCTTAGCAGTTTATGTTGATGACATAAATTTGATTGGGACTCCATAAGAGATTGATGAAACAATAAATTATTTAAAGAAGGAATTTGAAATAAAAGATCTTAGCAAATCTAAACACTGTCTCGTTCTACAGATTGAGCATAGTACTATTGGCATATTAATCCATCAATCAAACTACATTGAAAAAATTCTAAAGCGTTTTCAAATGGATAAAGCATATCCACTTAGTACATCGATGGTTGTTAGATCTTTAGATATTAAAAAGGGCCCTTACCACCCAAAAGAAGAAGATGAGAATGTGCTTGGCCCGGAAGTGCCATATCTTAGTGCCATTGGTGCATTATTATATTTGGCCCAATGCACAAGACTAGATATTGCATTTTCAGTAAATCTTCTAGCAAGGTACAGTTCAGAACCAACAAAAAGACAATAGAATGGAATAAAACATATCATGAGATATTTTCGTGGAACGACAAATTTGGGTCTATTTTACTCTAACTCAGGCAATAATCCAAATCTAGTTGGCTATGCTGATGCAGCTTATCTTTCCGACCCACATAAAGTAAGATCACAAACTGTATATGTGTTTAATAAAACAATGCGACAATTTTGTGGCGATCTACAAAACAAACATTAGTAGCAACATCATCTAATCACTCTGAAATACTAGCACTACATGAAGCAAGTAAAGAGTGTATTTGGCTGAGATCACTAATTGAGCATATTCGAAAAAGCTTCCAACTTCCATCAGTAACAGAAGGGTCAACCATTATTTATGAAGACAATGCAGCTTGTGTATCTCAAATTCAAGCGGGTTACATTAAGGGTGATAGGACGAAACACATTTCTCCTAAATTTTTCTTCACACATGAGCTACGAAAGGATAATAAGATAGAAGTGAAACAAATCAGATCCCTAGAAAATCCGGTGGACCTATTCACAAAGGCGCTTCCAAAATCAACATTTCAGAAGATGGTGTACAAAATTGAGATGCATCGGCTGCATCAACAAACTGATTGAATAATGCGTTATAATTCAGGGGGAGCGTATGAAATACGCTATAATGTACTCTTTTTCCTTCACTAGTATTTTTCCCACTAGTTTTTTATTAGAAAGGTTTTAATGAGGCATTATCTTGATCTAGAAGTATCAACCCTCGTAGTAACATTATAAAATATATGTTACTTAAAGATGAAATCATGTTGCACTCTTTTCCTTGTTTATGATTTTTCCCTACTGGGTTTTTCATAACAAGGTTTTTAATGAGGCAGTTATTCTTATCATCTTTACATACGCATATTCAAGGGAGAGTGTTGTAATATATATTAATAACAGGGATGAATATGCTAAAAAATAAAGGACGTCATTGTAATCTGCACTGCATAAGGAGTCTATAAATATGGAGTTTGATTGTATTGTAAGATCTATCTCAATTCAATAAAATTGTTCTCTCTTTAATGGTCTCCATTCTCTTTATTTTGTAGCATACAATTAATACTGCTAGCTAATAAACTGCTACACATACCTTATACCAATCAAACTCGGGACACTTGGTTTGCTTCTTAATTAATTAACTTAACACTAAAGCTCCTTCACATATAACAAACAGCTCTTTCAAGCTCCTTCAGAAGAAGAAAAAAAACTAAAATGAGTAAATCCAAAGTTCATAGTGTAATGTCTGAAATTACTTATATAAATTAACACTATCATGTTAAGCATATCTTAGAATTGGATGCTCTAAATTTTAATAAATTTATTTCCAATCGTTCATCACCAACCCATTGTCCTATAAAATTAGAATGACGGAATTCAAAGTTTATAGATTCACTACGCCATAGATTGCATACTGCAACACCCAAGAAATGATGCAGGAAGTACCAAAAAATGTTGCTGTAGGCTAAAAAAGGGCAAAGGCAACACTTTCTCGGTGATGCATTTTGCCGCGTTGTCCTAGAGTCAAAGGCAACATCTTTGCGGACCTAGGGCAACATCGGTTATGTTATTGCCAAAGGTACCAAATTTACTAAAAAGTGAGCCCCACAATCTGGGCCCTAAAATGTGGGCCCATGTTGTGGGGCCCACTAATTCTATGGTCCATCTTTACGGAACCCTGTTGTGGGGCCCATATTCATTAATCTGTGCACTTTTACCATCCAATGGCAACACTTTGCCAGTTTATTACCACATTTAACATCACATACTACAACATTATATCATATCTATGGCAACACCTTTTGCAATTTAAATTGGAAATGTACTGCAACATTATACTACTGCAGCATTATATCATATCTATGGCAATATTATCTGCAACATTATATCATATCTAATGGCAACATTACACTGCAACAAAGAACTTTTTATTTCAGAATAACCAGCAACACAAGTTTTACTTATTCAAGTACAAAATAACAAACATACTTAAAAACATAGCCAGTGTATTCATAGTTACAACTAGTACATATTAAATTCTACTTATTAACAGTACGTTCATATTTTGCGAGCCTCCAGTGCCATCAGTGCCTCCTGTGCCATCACTGCAGACGGTTGCACAAAGATCCCCAACATCAATTTGCATGTTAGGGTTTGCTTCGTCTAATTTCTTAAGCACCCATGTGAAGTTCTCCCGACCTTTTTTGTTCACCTTTGCATCAAATTCATTTTGGACCTTCTTGTTCACCTTTGCTTTGAATTCGTCAGCTATTTTCCCTTATCTTCACTGCCTGCGCCTGTATGTATGTGCGTGTTGTTGGGGCATATTTTGAAACTTCTACAGACTTTGTGTGCCATCCTATAAGCCAAGATGGACCGTGCGAATTTCCATCAGAAATCATTTCTTGAACAACTCCATCACTTCCTCCTTCACCCATCGCTTTTTCAATCTTATCCTGCAAAATAAAGCAGTTTTAAAATGTGACATTAAATAAAATTAACAATTCTGAAACAAGTTTCTTAAACAAGAATTGTTTTGCAATATCTATTAGCAGTTTTAAAATGGATTCAAAAAATATCCTGCTATAGGTTTCAACAAAACAGGATCTAATTCTACAAAAACGTCGATGCGCAAAATGAAGCATTTTTTTTGACATCTGATTGAAGAGAATAAAAATTCTTACAACTCTGTACTTCATTACTAAAGTATCAGTCTTGTACACCTTTCCTTCTTTCCGCTTGCGAGTTTTAACAAAAAGTTCTCCATCTGATTCGTTGGACTGATGCAAATTAAATGAAAAAAGTTAGACAACAAAAGGATATCAAACCAATTTTTCCAGAACATATATCACTAATCAATTCAGAAATTATACTCAAAGTCAAAGCAAAACTAAGGTTAATATGATCGTCTTTACATAAAAACAAATCTCTTTTCAAATGAAGAACAGAAACCACAAGTGCACACAAGCTAAAAGTCTCGAGCAACTCGCAGATGCAAAAATGAAGCAATAGTAAGTTCTCAAGCAGCTTACAAGTGCAAAAATAAAGAAACAACAAGAATAAAATCACAACATATGTAGCAACAATATCAGATCTTTTTCAAGCATAGTATCAAGTGATGTATCAGTTTCGCAAAATTCAAGGCTGAGCTAAGGAAAATTTGCATAGTAAATATCCCATATGTTTATGCTTTCAGATTATTAACTGTAACCACAGAGATAACAAATATCCCACGATTCATCTTAGATTCCGATGCAAAACTAAGATTCCCCGTGATTAACCCATGAGCCATAAACATATGTATAATACTAAAACGATTTAAGCTTAGCAAGGCAGTAAAGCCAGTAACATACAGCAGACAAAAGACAGGCATCAACTTGACATCCATATGCATAAGAGTTAAGAGTGTATCCAATAGTTTACAAATTACTTAATTTCCACAGAGATGGATTGGACTCATATTTAATGTTTAATATGCATCTAACTTGTAGACATATATTGAGCAAATGCATACAAATGCATGAGCATGACGGACACTGGTTTGGAAAAGAAGGATTGAGTTTTCTATGCCAAAGAGGGCAAAGAAAGGCTCATTCATATTTTTATAGATTTTATGTACTTTTTTAGCAAATGTAATTAATAGCTATTGAGTCGTAAATTAAGTGAAAATGCAAAAATAATAAATAGATACAATAAAAATTAATACATTAAAATTGAAATAAAAACATTTGCTGGATGATTAATGTGACAGATCAGATTATATAGCCTGCTTGTTATTCTTTTAGTTACAAACTTCTATATCATAAACGGAACATATATCACTAATATTTATTTTGCTTATTTGTTTGAGTGAGGTGATATTTTATTTTGGAACATATAGGTAGTTATTTTAATTTTAATTTTGGAATATATATCGCTTTGCTAAATAAGGAGAGGAATTTCAGATAAAATAAAATGCATACCTCTAGCCAACCATAAAAATAAGCAAAATACATACCATCTTATGTCGAATTTGGGAAAAAAGTTTTGGACCAGCAGTGTGTGTGTCTGTATATGATTTCCGACTTGAACAATTTGTAAAGGCCTTGGACTACAAAAACATGAAATAAAGATGTTTATCTTCCTGATTTGAATGAATAAAAATGGAAAAAATATTCTGTGATAAAACTTAAAATTATACCTGAATTTTTTCATCTCCCCAATACATCAAGAGTCACGAATTGACTTCAAAACCCAATATTCACATTCATCCGGAATAATATACCGTTGATTAAATACAAATCAAAAATTAAAAAGAACAGACATGCTACTTTTGTGACGAGTTTCATATATTTAAGTAAAATTTAGCTAAGTTTGCAAATTACCTTGACATAGTTCCACAGCGTGCCTTTCAAACTTGAAGGAACATCAAACCAAGACTTGTAAGTAAGTGGAACATTCCACTTTAGTGTTCCTAAAAAAGCACTCAGTTTAGACATTACTTGGTCATCGTCTGAAACAGGTTGGCCCCGATGATTGATTTGGATTAGAACTCTTTTGTCATATGACCTTGAATGAACTTTATCCATCTTGTGTCCCAGAGATGTTCCCATTTCAATTTCACCATTGAACTTCTTCTTATCAAACCTCCACTTGTGTTTCGGATCTAAAAATTTCCCATGATTGATGTAGCACAATTTTTTACTATGTTTCATGTAAGTTGAAGAAGTCTCGAAATGGCATACGGGACAAGCTAAATAACCCTTTATGCTCCAACCGGATAACATTACATAGCCCAAAAAGTCGTTGATCGTCCATAACACGCTTGTACGTAACGTGAAATTAGCACCAGTTAAGGCATCATAAGTTTGTATGCCAAGACCCCATAATTCTTTCAATTCTGATAATAGGCTGCATGTACACATCAATGCTATTCTTAGGAGACTGGACCAAGGATAAGGGTTGAAAGTATCAGATTTTCTGGCTTCATGCATAACCAAGGTGGAAGATTATAATTTACCAATATGATTGGCCATGTGCTATGAGCTGTAGTCATTGTACGAAAAGGACTGAATCCATCAGCTGCTACTCCTAACCTGATATTTCTGTTTTCAGGTGAAAAATGAGGATATTTGGCATCCATCCTTTTCCAAACATCGCCATCAGCTGGATGTCGAAGTCTTCCATCATTTTTTCATCCTACAGCATGCCATATCATAAGTTCTACGTACTCCTTGGACATGAACATCCTTTGCAGCCTTGGTTTTAGTGGAAAATAACATATCACTTTTGCTGGTACTTTGTGAATCCGCTGCTTTGGATCATTGTCAACACCCGCTTTCTTTTCCGGTAAAGCCCACCTTGAAAAACCACAAGTTTTGCAGTTATTTTCCTTTTCATTTTCTGCCCAATATAGCATGTAGTCATTTGGACATGCATGTATTCTTTGGTAACCAAGGCCTAAATCTTTAATGATATTTTTAGAAGCATTGAAAGATAAAGGGATGTGGGCTTGTGGAAAAGCTTCTTTTAGCAACTCTAATAAATCGATAAATGCAGACTCGGTGATTCCATGTTGGCATTTTAAAGAATAAAGCCTGGCGATGAAACTTAATCGCGCAAATTTAGTACACCCGAGATATAATGGCTGCTTTCCCTCTTCAACACGATGATGAAATTTTCTAGCATCGACATCTACTCCATTCGCTCCGTCAAAAGATCCACCTTCATTGTTCTGCATATTTCCACAAGTACGATGCAACATCTCATCGAGATTATCTCCAAAATTTATTCCGGCTTCATGATCCATATCGTTATCGCTCCTTTCGGGATCTAGACAGGAAACCTCACAATCCTTTTCACGTACAATTCAGATGGACCATTCCAAATCAGATGGTCGTAGACTACCTCTTAACGATGCCACTGGAGACACTTTTTGCAAGGGCATGTAATTTCATCACCTACCGCGAATCTAGAAAAAGATTTTGAATAAAATATTTCACTCCACTGATATCCTTCACTGAACTTAGGAAGTTTTGCCCATATTTTTTCCTCGTCGTTCATCACTAATTTACACACAAATAACATACAAAGACAAACACAATAATAAAATCAGGAATATGATTACACCTGAACTCACAAGTAAATCAGTAAATTAGGCAACACAACAATCAAATCAGGAAAAACTTGAAATATACATAGAGTGATACCTTAAGCAGCAGATTAAATCGAAGCCCTAACTGAAATTCGAAACCCAAACGAACCCCAATTGAAGACCTAATTGAAACATCAAAGCCCTAATTGAACTTGAACTCAAACTTGTCGTAATCGAACCCCAATTAAGCTTGTAAACTTAGAACTTTTAGCCCTAATCGAAATCATAGAGTGTTTGAGTGTTTGAGAGGTTGAGCGGCGGAGTACGTATTTTGTTAAGTGTTTGAGTGAAACCCTTCAATATTTTGTTATCTTTTGCCGCTTTATTTTTGCTTCCCGCGTTAAAAATTATTTTATCCCGCTTTTTTCCAACCCGCACTCATTTTTTATAATATTTTTATGTCTATAGCTACTGCAACATAGTGTTGATATCTATGCTAACATCCTGAAGCTAATTTTGTAATAGACAAAAATTAGCATAGCTATCATTACATTATAGCTAGCAACATCTTGTATTTTCATTGCAATAGGGCATCCATGGCGTAATGTTTAGAAGGATCTAAGGTTTTCTTCTTTTTCTAGCAACCGAGTTCATATTTTAACCAATGTCATAAGTTCTGAACTACTTCATAGAATGAGAATAGTAAAATCACTACCAAGGCTATCTTCAAACGAGCATGAGCTTTGCTTTAAATACTCCACCAAGTCACAAAAAAAGTATGGCAAGTCGGGTAGAGATTTTCTACCACTCACAGACTAACGGTAATATTTAAAACGTTATTTAAAATCAAGGCAACAACTTTTGCAAACAATCCATATAGTAAACATAAGAAAATGCAAAGTTGTTGAGGGTTAGAAATTTGCTTTGAATAATGATAGCATAGTTCAGTAATTAATATCATAGTGGAACACTAATAACAATTACTATTATCGTACATATACATTATCTTACTGCAACCGCAAGGCCAAAAACATATTACAGTGAAAGTATCTGAACAAATTGGTAATTTAATCCTTCTATGACCAAAAGATTGTACCTACAGGCCCATAAGTGATTATTTCTGTCTGGGGTTACATAGTTTATATAACTATTTGCTCACACCTACTTGTTTGTCAAAAATGTCTCGGCATGCTAATGAAAAGATATTCTTAGCTCATCTATATGCTAATCAAATCGACATTATATGAAGTTGAGGTCATACTTCATATATTTCCAAATTCAGTATAATCTCACCTACGTTTGCTAGTAGAGCTATTTAGTGTGCTTGCTATATGAAATCAACTAGCCAATATAGTAAATGATATTTGTCCTTTGGCTTAAGAAATATATGCAACTTATTTTTCCTACTTTTGAAATCAAATTGTAAATTCAAATCACTCAACAACATGAATTTTTTCCCTTTTTTATTTTATAATTTTAGAGTACCTTATATCCAATAAGCAGTGAGTTCAGGTACACTATATGATCTTCAGCATTATGCACTCAACTATATAATCTTATGGCTTATTAGACCTCATTTGACATCTAGGAATAGTACTGTTGTCCAAAGTTAACAGAAAAATGGCTAGAAGTAGATAATTTTTCTTTTGATAGATGCTAGCTTTGGTTTACACACTTCTAGAAAGCATGCTTGGTTGTAATTAAAATATATCAGTCATTGACTTAAAAAACCATAAAGTATATTAAAAGTATGTAATACCCATTGGCATAAGTGTATATTCTACCTTCATCACCCATAACATACATACTATTGTAAATGGGACATGATACGAGGTAGACAATGCAGAACCTCTACAACTATTATAAGACATCAAATAAGGTATAACTTGATAAAAAAAACTGTAGTTTTTAATTTTGCGAATTTTCTCAATTAAAACTAGTTTAATTTTACAAGAAACTATGTCCAACCATTCATCAAATAGTTTAATTCTATAGAAAATTCAATATGGATAAAACAGTAGTAGAGAATGAGCTAGTTATAAAAATAAAGGTAAGGCTGCAACTTATTCTAAAACTTGAAGGACGAAGGAATGGGCTACTGGCAATGATGGCTACCAATCTATCTCCATCAATGAGCAAATTGACTACAGCGGGAACTAGGGTTAAAAGCGTGAAGGCCGCTGATTCATTTTCACTTATGAGCCTGCAACGGGGACGACTACAATGGGGACGACTGCAAATGGCGATTAAAGCTATCGACGAACGATTATGAAAGCTACTGGCGCTGAAATTTTATTTCGCATGAGGAAATTATGTAATTAAATTTGGAGCAGGGAACTAAAATTTGAGGAAGTTTTCTTTTTTATGGAGTATGTAGAGATGGAGGGAAAAGAAAAAAAATTAGTAGACAGCGCGCACAACGTTGGGTTTTACTGATTTACCGCTTAGTTATTATTTTTGATGGCAACGGTCCAAAAAACGCCGTTAGTTTATGCTAAGAAAAGGAACTTTTCTTGTAATGATTGGCCCTAATAAGCTTAAGGAGAGATCGGCTTTGTGTAAGTTTGTATGACATCACAATAATTCTAGGAGATATTTTCTACAACACAAAGGAACAAAAAGTGATTATTTCAACACAAGTTGTCTTTTTAGAAAAAGAAATCCTATCAAAAGGAATTAATTGCGAAGTTGTAGACGTGGATGAGTTTTAAGAAACTAATGCTAAGGCTGAACTAGTAGGATAACCAAGTTCACCCATATATGAAAATGTGCAATCTATTAGAAGGTTTAATAGGGAATTTAATGCATCAAAGAGATACTATGGATTTCTCATGGATGGTGAGAAGAAGGACCATGTCTTAGATGATGACACTCTTCTTCCTTTCCAACAAGCACTGTAGAGTAAAGACTTCGCACTTTGGCTTGGATCTATGAAATCTAAGATGGATTCCAATTACAAAAACATAGTTTGGACTCTATTGGACATACCCGAAGGGATAAAACCCATTAATAACAAATGTATTTTTAAGAAAAAGCTAAGTGTAGATGGGGAAGTGGGGACTTATAAGGCAAGGCTAGTTGTGAAAGGATTTCATCAAATTCAAGGAGTCAATTATGAAGAGACATTTCAACCAGTAGCATTGCTTAAGTCCATTCGTATCACGCTAGCTATCATTGCTTTCTATGACCAGGAAATATGACAAATGGGTTTAAAGGAAGCTTTTCTAAATGGTAATTTAGAGGAAACCATTTACATGCCGCAGCCCGAAGTTTTGTGGTTGGTGGGAATGAGGGCAAGGCTTACAAGTTGTTAAAGTCCATTTATGGACTTTAACAAGATTCAAAGAGTTGGAACAGGTGTTCTGATAAAATAATCAAACAGTTTGGTTTTTATTAAACCATAAATGAAGCATGGGCACTTAGAAAGGAATATGGCAATGTTATCGTGTTCCTAGTACTTTATGTCAATGATCTATTATTGATTGGTGTTACACCCATTCTTACTGAAAACTGCTTTGAAGACACAAGGAAATTGACTCGAAGCCATAACATCTAACCAGATCCAAGCTCAATAACTAATGGAACCACAACAAGAAACAAATGCTGCAATTATTAAGTAATAGGAGCAAGTCATAGGCAGCTACAACTAAAATCAAAGTCAAGTATAGCATACCACACCAAAACCCGAGGATAGTATGTACCAAGCCGAGCCGAGCACGCCTCCAAGGCTCATGTTCTGTCCAATCTTGGAAACGGGCCTGCATCAGCGTATGCTGGGGACAACCTAGACCGCACTTCACATAGTTAAAAGAACTTCATAGAGACTGTAACCATTCATTATATACTTCAATGCACATCCATATGTACAGTTCAAATTACAACTAGCCGTAGGAATTTTCCTACCAGACATAATATCGAGATAAGAAAAGGCAAAAATGGTATCAGCAGAGCAGCGTGACCTGAGCAATAGGCAATATTGACCACTGTACCTCTTCATATTCACCAATACCATAACATCACACACTGGCCAGCATAGATACCGCAAGGTCAACAAGTAACAACAAATATCTCATTAGCGGCTCATAAGCAAGGTTAGTTCAAATTTGAATTCTTCCACCACAATTTCGAATATTCACGCTCAAATTTTGGGAATTCCCACCTCCATTTAGACTTCTCATCAAAGACACGTCAATAATCCAGTCACGTCAGATAGATAAAATGGATAAATAACATTTGGCAAGATCTAAGGGTTGAGGCACAACGGCGAGAAAGAAATTCCAGTAATCAACATGCATTTCATGATTATGAATAGGAAAGGCATTGTAGCATGAAGGAGACTTTTTCCTTTTTTAACATTCTTCCTCTTTTGAAGAAAAACCTTTAAGGTTCAATTGGAATTTCTGCCATGAAATTCTATACCAAACTATTGATAAAAGAAGAAAGAAACTTTCCACCATGGATGTATGATTTCTTAAAATCCAAAGCATGTAAATCCAATCTCCTTTATTATTTTATTCTATTTTATCATTATTTGTAGTACTACATTCCTTTTTGGCCGATGCTTGAATTAAGTATTGGTTAGGTCTTACACTTTAACAATCAATTAATGTGTAGCTACTCGATTGTGTCAAGTGTTAGCGGCACAATTGCCACCTTATGGAAAAAATAAGGTTACCTAGTTTTGTTAGTTCAAATTGAACAAAGTAATTAGTGAATTAACAATTTTATATGTAATTAAGGAGTTGAAAGATGAAGTAGTATCTCGACATCTTTTGGCACTAGAAGGAGGGCTCGAACCACTACTTCTGTCCTTTTTTGCATTTGATAAAACATCATACCACGAACCATGAATCTTACCGATCTGCATGTTGTCATGATCCAAGGAGCTGCACATCTACCAGCAAAAACTATCCCTAAACCACTTATACTCTCAAAAACATACGATGAGGCGGGGGCTTCAATGAGGCCCCTGTAGATACTATCTTGGTCGCATTCCAATCCTTCTCGGATCAAATAAAGTAACGCATAGAGATGTTAGAGAAAACAATGACCCAACATGCTATTCATATAGCACCTTTACCTCCCCACTCCACAGTTCATCGCCATTATTCTATAGTAGCACCGAATATTCTACAGGGGGACGATAATGGTACTGCCATTAATGGGAACAGTGATGCTGGATTAAGAACTGACGCAAAATAGAAAATAATGATCTAGGCTAACCCCAAGATCAAAACCAAGCCAACTAATATAAACCCTCTACTGTTGGAAAAATCAAACTGATTTGTCGCAAATGATGAAGATGCAACTCAAAACTCGGGTAGAGCAACTAGAAAAGGTCTATCAGTAGAGTATTGGAGAAAAGACCGAGGGAGGAATTTGCACCCCTTTTGATGAGACCGTCATCAAGGTCGATTAGGTTTGATGGAACTACCAACCTCAAGATCACCTGAGCACCTTTGAATACTTTGTAGACATCCTGAAAGCTGAGAGGATGGCCCAATGCAAACTATTCCCGGTTTACTTATCCCGTGCGACATCATGGTGGTTCAGATGGTACCGATCAAGAGAATTTAGATCCTTGAGGCAATTATCTGCTGATTTCCTAAGACAGTTCAATTTGGGAAGGGTAACCTCCCTAGACATCCATATTATGTTTGGTGTGAAACAAGGGGAGAATGAAATTTCATTACGCGCTATAAGATGGAGGCTCTTTGGATTAGAGCAACAAGTGACGATGCATTATTAATAAGGGTGCATGTCGGAATTAGGAGAGGAATTACAATGTGGGACAAAAATAGAAGGAAATCTTACCATAGCATGAAGGCCTTTTATGAGAGGGTAGCGGAGTATATTAGGATGGAGGAGGCCAGGTCTGTACCTCAATCTTGTGGGATTCCAGCCCCAAGCCACGAGAGGAAAAGGGAGGAAACGGGTATCACCCACCTGTGAAATGACACAAAGAGCTAAACCTTACAACAAAGATACTCATCACCTATTCCCTCAGGAAGATATATAAAATAACAAAGTGGGGCTATCCTATAATTTTCCTAATAAAGGAAAGAAAGTAGAACCAAATAAAGGTGGAGCTTACTGCCACTTCCACAAAGCAAATGGTCGGCATATTAATAACTACCGACATTTGAAGAAGGAAATAGAAAGGTTAATCGAGAAGGGATATCTGGGCATCTTCCAGAAGGAGAATGGGGGAAGTAGGACTGAGAAGCTGACTCTAGATCCAAATGAATGCCAAATTGGAAACCTTTCAAACCTAGTAGATTCAGTCCATGGAATTCCACACCTCGTTGGAGCAAGCGAAAAGGCATAGGAGAGATACGTGCAAGAAGCCAATGCCCATAGGGCAATAATCCATATCAAATGAACCTAAATCCTATAAAATGTACCTTTGTTATCCAGTCAAGCAAGTTCCTAGGATATATAATGAATGCACATGGCATTGAAGAAAACCCTAAAAAAATCAATGCCATAAGAGGGATGGGAATCCCAAGGAAGCCAAAGGATCTGATAAGCCTCAATGGTAGAGTAGCAGTCCTAAGCAGATTCATATCCAAAGCTACAGACAAATGATTCCCATTCTTCGATCAAGTGAAGAAGGGGAAAAACTTTGTGTGGACTGAGGAATGCATGGCAGCATTCTAGAACTTAAAGGACCATCTGTTCAATATTCCTTTATTATCAAAACCAGTAGTAGGTGAGAACTTACACATTTACATAGCTCTAACTAATCAAGCCACTAGTGCTGTAGTGGAACGAGAGGATGAAGGGACATAAAGGCCCATCCATTTCACGAGCAAGCGGTTGTCGGGGGCAGAGCTAAACTACTCAATTGTTGAAAATCTTGCGTACAACTTGCTCCTTATAGCGAGAAAGTTGAGGCCTTATTTCCAAGCATATCCTATCAAAGTCCTCACAGACAAATCACTTAGACATATACTGCAGAAGCCAAAGACATAAGGTCGCCTATCAAAGTAGGCTATGGAACTTGGCCAATACGACATTACTTATTGCCCCAGGAAGGTGATTAAAGGTCAAGCACTTTGCATACTTTATTATATAATGCACCTTAACAAATGAACCCCATTCAGAAGAAGAAACAAACACCTCATAATTTTGGCACTTATTTGTAGATGGAGCATCAAATGAATAAGGAGCAAGAATAAATACATACTGATCACATTGAACATGCAAAGACTACATGAGGCAATACAACTCGGTTTTAAAGCAACCAATAATGTGGCAGAAAATGAAGCTCAACTCATAAGCCTACGAATGGCCCAGGTAATAAAGGTAATGCACGTTGAAGTTCGCAGTGATTCTTAGTTAATTGTGAATCAAGTGCAGGGCAATTACCAAGCGAAGGAACCGGCCCTAGCCAAATATGTTGAACTATATAAGAAATTACTAGAGTAGTTTGATTGAGATAGAACAAATTCCTCATGATAGCAATTCATCTGCCGATTCTTTGGCAAACTGACTAGTTCCAAAATAGCCAATGAAATGAAGGCGGTACTAATTAGGCATCAAGTAGAGCCAAGAATAATTTAATAAAATCAAATACTGTTCCTGACCCTTGCCTAGCGGGCCACCATCCAAGGCACTCAGAACCAGGAGACGGTATAAAATTGAAACCTCCCCGCTTAGTCCCAAAACTAATGGCTACGGATGCTGCAGTCATCCATAGCTATTAATCCTCGGTGACCAAATGCGATAATGTTAGATTCATTGATATAGCAGAAACACATGGATATGAAACAAAATCAAAGATTTAAAAAAGAAACAACTTTCCTCATTACATTTACAAACCACATTTTAGATTCATTACATAATCCCAAATACGAGAACCACATTCAGAGAAAATATAATTACTACAACATACGCCAAGAGCGACATATCAAGATGCCCCATTGGATGATCAGAGCATATATATATATAGGCAATTAGACAACTTTGCATTTACAACACGAACAACATGACAGAATCAGAATAGAAAAGAACTCTAAATAGCTAGCTTGCTTCCTGCATGTCTTTGGAAGCTTATTCGTTTAATGAGGCACCTGAAATCCTCAACTCCCAAACTACTAAAAGTTAATTGAGCACCTGAGAGTTTAAGAGAAAAACATAAAATTCGAGTTAGACATAAAACCTGATATGAATAGTAATCTACCATCTCAAACCATTTAGATATCTAGTGAGACCACGTCACTCAGGGGAACAGGTTTTCCTCTCACTAGTATCATCCAAAATTATATAAAACCGTATACTATGCTCCTACATCCATAATAGTTAAAACATAGCAATTTAAAATACTATGATGATATGCAAACAAGTAACTCAATTCTGGATACCCATCCTGAAATGACCCGCAGTTTCGTACCCTCTGAGTCAACAATATTCTATAACGGTTCAACTCAAAGTGGATGGAAATACGATCCATTAGGGTTAAAGAAGAAAGAGGTAGAAGAAGAAATAGAAAACAACACTATGAATCTCACAAACGCAGCGGAACAATATATAATAGATAACAACAGAATTTTTATACAGAAGAATCTGTAACTGTATAATACTTACAATCATCAGAGTACACTATCATCACATCAATCTGGATAGTTTAGTAACTTTCCTTACACAGCGGAATATACAAATCTACAGAAATACACCTTGCCATCTAGCTCATCTCCTGAGCTCCATAGCATCCAATCATATATTTGTAATACTCGATCTGACTCGAGCATTATAATAAAATAATACCCGAGTCAGTCTGGAAAACCAACGTGAGAAAACACACTCAATCGGATTATTAAAGTTTTCAAAACCCTTTGAAATCAAAGGTATCTCGTAAGACCACGCCATAAATAAACATGTCGGGTTTGTATCTTACAATAACCAAAACATTTCTTATCAAATCCTCTGATATTATAGTAGGTCTAAATACAAATACTTATTCAAATAGCCGAAATTATTACATTCGTTAAATTCCAGCATAACAGGTATATAAACAAGTTCGAAGGCACTTATTGGAGATTGGGTTTCTATACAATGGCAGGGCTAATGGGTATCTCCCGTCACAGTACGTGGTCCAGATCAACGTACCGAGGACAACTCTCGATCCTCTGCTACACAAAACCGAAGCTAACCCTTACTGGATAGTCCGATAAGATCACCCCGTGGTTGGGATCAACAGCTGCCCACTAAGCCGAGATCAAAAAGGGACATCTAGACAGGGAAAATCTTACCTTAATTGGTTGCTAGCCACTTAGACTTGCCGCACCTCCCCTATTTTATCCATTCCCGGTTGATGAAGCTTGAGGCTATGTGTTACCTTTTTAGAACACATTTCACTTAGAATGCTTATCGTCCTCCTGATGATGGTCTGACAGCATTCGTCCATACAAGTTTCCTTAGGTCTGGACAAACCGAAACACCGACTTTATTATCTTCACGGTCTTCATTCGCAAACTTTCAAACCGGATCGAAGTGGTTTTTGGATAATTAAAACTGATCCCCATCTCTTCGAAACGATCAGCACATTGGCAAATATTGATAGTCGGTTATTTGACTATCAAGTTAAACAATCATTCAACCAATTGTTTTATTCCCCCTAAAAAGCACAAAGTCCTTTAAAATTTAGCTTTTAACCAAATTAAATCACTTTATCCAAAATACACTTAAAACATCTAAATAAACTACTTCAATTACTTTACTCAAAATAATACTTATAAATTCTAAATAATTTCCAGAATAAAACTTTGGCCAAAAACTACTTTCAAAATAAACTGTTATATAAGGTATAAATTTTTAATAGTTATCTTTCGCATCAAAATCCTGATTTAACCTTTGAAAAATAATTACTACTATAATTAACTTGAATAAATATTTACTTCCACGATTTTTAAACAACTAAATAATAATTTTCTAAAATACACTTTCAAAACCACCTTTAAAACCTCTAATTTATACTTAAAAATCTCCTTTGAAATTATACTTGGATTTTCAGGAAAAACACATTTTCCATTCCAATATAGCCCATCAAATCATTTATAAATCCTTCTCAATTTATTTCTAGTTTAATTTACGTCCCAAATAAACAAATTCGCCTTTATTTATGATTTTAAAATTCTCCACTGATAAACATTTCACTTTATTGATAAAACCCGTTTATAAATTCCATAATCTCATTATCCTTTAATCACAGTTTCAACACTTAGTCGGTTTTCAAAATTAACTCCAATTTAAAATAAATTCCTTTACTTACCCAAATTTATTCCAAAATCCATTAATTCCACATTCACTCCTTTATTTATGTTTTAAAATATCTGTTTCATACTTTATTCCAAACTTCCCCTTTTATTTTTTTCAACTCATTTAAATCTTGAATTTAAAAAAAAAAATCCCTTGCACCTAAAAATCAATATTTCTTAACTCCTTAATTTTAAACCCTCTAATTTACATTTGTTCAAAGACTCTATTCTTTTTCCATATTCCGGAATTCATTAAGTAGGATTTTTACAATCAACTATTTTCTTTTTCCCCAATTCACCCCTTTTATATTTATCCATCTTTACCATAAAATTTCCTTCTTTAAGTTTTCCCTTTTAAAATTTAATATTTATATTTTTAAAATGCCATGGTATATCCAGTAATATATTAACATCAAATAAATAAATTTCCCAACATAATATATCGCATAATCATTTAACATTCCATATAACTGAATATGAAAATAAATTCAACTGTTTGAGCAATCCAGTTGGATCCCTCCAACCTGTTTCCCTGCATTCACAAATTTTAGTCAACAAATAAAATACCAATCCTGCTTCAAGGAGGGATATCGCAGTATATGTGGTCATCCGCTATTATGCGGCGCGCATAGGGTCTCATCCGCTATATAATGCGGGAAATCAATCACTCCCATATATATATATACACTACTATATATAATATCACAACCAGACCGATAATTAATTATCGATTCAAGAAATCAATCCAATAATTTAAATTTAACTATCTAAATTTAAACGGTAATCCAAATGAGTGAGATTAACTCACCTTACATTTTTGTTTCGCAATCCGACCCAAACTGGCTACTTCGTTTACGATTTTGGACCTTGTATAAACATTATACGTTTTATTAACATTTTAAATAATCGAACAGTTAATTACCATTTATTACTTTAACTAATGTTTCAATTTCAAATTAATAATCTTCCTTTCGGAACTACATATATTTTTAAAAAATAATCTATATAGATTTAAAATCAATTTTTTTATAAGCTCTACACGTTTACAATTTTCCAACAACTGTAGATATGTATATGTATACATTATATTTTCTTTGTATTGAAATAATTCCCAACAATTTTAAATCAAAAGCTTAAACCTGCGAAACATTAAATTAGACTGTTATAAAAATTTGTTTTCCTTAAGATACATTTTTTTTCTTCTCTAGAATTTACAGTAAGTAAAAATATGTGCATATATTGTTATATATATATATATATATATTAAACTAAACTTTGATTAAGTTAAAACTCGAGGTTGAAAAAAGTTACCAGAGAACCCTCCTTCAACACCGAGCACACTCCTCCATTTGACGTGACATTCCTAACCCCAAAATCCTAGCTCGCTTCGCCCAGCTCAACGCTTCCACCAGCGAACGCCCTGCCACTCCTTGTCTTGAGAATCCCCGTCTCACGATTTACTAAGTTGCGACTACCACTAAGAACTGCAACGCTATCCACTACACGACATCCCTTCTCCATCATTCGCGCATGCCCAGGCCATGGCGAACTTCGTCATGACCTCGCGAACCGATTTGAAATCGAATTTGATTTCGTTACTTTTTTCGGCCATGATTTGATTTATGATCCGCGATTTGGTTTGCTTATGGAAGAGGGAAGGGGTAAATCGCGAGTAGATAAATGAGGTCCATTCAATTTAAGGTGAAGGCGGCCATTTCTTTTTCTTTTTCTTTTTCCTTTTCCTTTCGTTTGTTTTGATTTAAAAAGTTTGAACCTACTATTTCTTTTTAAAAGAGAAAAGGAGGGAACACGAAGCGATGTTAGCATGCAAAATTTCTTTTGCTTGTCGGCTTAGGTTTGCACAGTGTTTTCTAAAAAGCCAAAGCTATTGTAGGAAAAAGGTTTGACATGAGAGGATTTTGACTAGTCAATATAATATATATATCTAAATGTTTAAATTTAAATTCAAATCATTTCGTTTTACGTAGCTAAAAAACTTGACCTCCTATCGATACATTCCGTTAGGCATTTATAACGTTACACCCCTATTCCGAACGCAATGGAAAAGGTTTCGAGTCATAATTCGATCATATGGAGAAGATAAATTTTTGGACCCAGTTATTATATTGAATTTTCAATATCGATTTTAGCGCGTTTATAACACGTACGGCCACACGATAACTCCGAATGCTATGAAATTTGAAATCCGATAGTAATACACTATTACGGATCCAATGGAACTAGTTTCGTCGAAATCCGAGAATATGCCCGGGAAGGCTATTTTTAAATGTCAGTTCAAACGATATATTTTTAAAACAGAACAAAACCTTTTTAATTTAAATTTCAAAAGTTCAATTATCTTAAGTATTATTAATATAAATTTTATAAGCCTTTGAAATATTATTAACAAGCTTAAAACTGAAGATTCAATATTTTACCCAACTACCAATTATTAAATTCAATAATTTGATTGCCAAATAAATAGTGATATTTGAAAATCAAGTTAAAAATTAACTTTTAAATATTTAAAATCAATTAAATATTCTGATTTCGAATATTTAAAATTTTGGGTCGTCGCATTCCTCCACCCTTAAAAGAATTTCGTCACTGAAATTACTAGTTAAGAAGATTGGTCCAATACTCGTTGACTGCTTTCCCCAAAACCAAATAGTTTTTGACAACTTTCCAAAACAATCTATTTATTTAAGACACACTAGCACTCTTACAAACTTTCCGACCTCATCCTTTTGTTCCAATTAATCTTATTTACTCAATATTTTAAATTACAGTTTAAAACCAAATTTTAAACAATCAAAATTTTCGTCAAAAATTTTCTAATTCTTTAAATTTTCGAAAAATTTCTAACTCTTTAAATTTTCGAAAAATTTCGCCAGCATCTCCTTTGCGCAGCTAGCTCGGCACAACTACAAAATGCCTCTACAGGCCTCAAATTTTTAAAAGAAAACAAAAGCTAAGTGGCTAGATCAGAAAATCATCAAATTTCATATGCCAATTTAAATACATACTTTTTGTCGGACAATTCAAATTTATATTCTGAAATCAAAAACATCGACTTCCTTTTTCTTTTTAAACACCCATATACCCTACTTAGTAACAACATCTGATCCAAAATTCAAAATCATTTTGTTTATTCCCTTACAAAATTTTGAATATTTTTTTTATTTAAGCCTGTACGATGTACGCATATCATCCGTAAGCAATATCAAATCCGATCGCTCACTCGATCACACAATTTCACTTCCGAACTAGTATCGTTCACCCAACTTCCTAGTGCGGACTCAGATCTGGTTCCTTGATCAGAAACCGTCATTCCCCTTGCATAGCCATTTTCTATGATAGAGAATTTCCAGAATCAATTAAAAATTCATATCCATTGTTCCCCATCGAAAATCTAGTGAAAAATCCAAACTGGAATCGATATAACTATCTCAAAGTTCTATGCTCGAATCTGGATCCAATCGTTATGCGAATAAAATAATATACATACATCCTACGTATTTATCTCAATTGATTATTAACCATATCCATTCTCTTTTATTCAAATTTATTTTGATTTCCATTCACTTATTAACACTTCTCATTTCACATGCCTTTATTAAATCTTCCTTCAAATACTTACTTAGTATATTTTCCCCGTACAAATTTTTAATTAAGAATTTCTCTCAATTTTCTTAAGTTTATTATAAATATTCTATATACTTTAATTTTTTTCCACTTTACCACTTAGGCTCGTATCTGTTTTTGTTTGACTCGAATTTCCAATTTCATTTTGAATTCAATTTACATTCCACTTTTAACTATTCAATTCTATTAACCACATTTCAACCTATATTTACTTTCCTAGCTATTGCAATTAATTGCATCCACTAATTTGTTTCTAATCAAATTCAATTTCAAATCTGTTCAACTCACTAATTTAATTAATCACTTCATTTCCAAATTTAACTTCAAATTTCAGTAAAATGTTTGTTCCCAAACTTTTACTTCATTTAGTTCCTTCGGACAAATTCTACTTTTCTTAACAATATTTCAAATTAATCATCATTCCATTTTTCAATTTCCATTGCATTTAGTTACAACTAAATCAATTCGCTCATTCACCAATTTATCTTCAATTTAATAAATTTTATTTCAATGACCATTCCATTTAGCTTACTTAGATTCATTTTCTCAAAATTTACTTTATTTCAATTCCATTTCCATTTAAATTTTTAACTTCTATGAGTTTTTCCATCTTATTTAAATTCCATTCACTAATCTTTTTAATTTACTTCATTTCATTGGCTTACTTTTCTAACTTATTTCATTTTCACACTTACTTTAATTTTTAACTCTTCTTCAAGTTAAGTTTTTATTCTAAACAAATTTCAATTTTTTTGAGTTTCCAAACTCATTTATCATTCCATAAACATTTTAAATAAGGTTCCAGAGCTCAAAAAAGTTCTTAACACTTCAAAATCACCTTGAAATCAACTATATCCCAAAATCCTTTGGTATATACAATTATTTCTTTGAATTTCAAAACCAAAACAGTTTTTTGCAAACTACTCCAATTTAAAACATTCACAACATTTAGGCAGCAATCCCTCTCTTGGAAACTCAAAAATGAACATCGATGATGTCGTAGTCATCACCGATATTATTTTCCAGCAACCGAAAAGAGTTTAGTTCTTTTACTTCCTTTTAAAACATTCAAATAGTTTTAATTCTAATCTCACCAGATTTCATACCCAATTCAAAAATATTTTCACACTATTATCCCTCCGAAGCCTTTGAAAATCATATTCAAACTCAAAGGGAATTAAATTTTCTAAATCTTCAAATTTCAATCCTTTCAATTCATATTCAAATATTACTTTGGAATTTTTTTATTTCGTTTTCAAATATAAATCCCATTTACAATTCACACTTACAAATTCCATTTTGTTACATAATTATTTAGCTAAATTTCAATTTCTTATTCAATTTCCACCTAACAATGATAATAATTTAATATTATCACTTCCTAACAACCAAACCACCATATATACTATAATAATTTCTGAAAATTATTCCTTTTATATACAAAAATAATTTTGGGCAAAATTATTTCATTCACCCTATTGGAAATAATACCATGTTGAAATGTTCTATACAAGTGTTTAAAGATCCTAATCAATAATGTTAATTATTCGTATTGACCAGAATCCATAAGTCACTTAACAAACCAATCAACAAAATATAAAACAATTTTATATTCACTAACAGATACACAATCATATCTATTAATACACTCAGACTCATTCTAGAGTACCACTGACTCTATTTGTAATGAGTAATCCCTACCAGAGCCAAAATTCTTGGTTAACCTTCAGCTCTGATACCAAGTGAAACGGCCCGTAGTTTCCTACCCTTTGAGTCGACAATATTCCACAACAGTTCAACTCAAAGTGGGCGGAAATGCGAACCATTAGCGTTAAAGAAGAAAGAGGTAGAAGAAGAAATAGAAAACAACATCAGAATCTAACAAATGTAGCGGAACAATATATAATAGATAGCAACAGAATTTTTATACAATCATCAGAGTACGCTATCATCACATCAATCTGGATAGTTTAGTAACTTGTCCTTACATAGCGGAATATACAAATCTATGAAAATATGCCTCGCCATCCTGCTCATCTCCTGAGCTCCATAGCATTCAATCATGTATCTGTAATACTCGGTCTGACCCGAGCATTATAATAAAATAACACCCAAGTCAGTCTGGAAAACCAACGTGAGTAAACACATTCAATCGGATTATTATAGTTTTCAAAACCCTTTGAAATCAAAGGTGTCTCGTAAGACCATGCCATAAATAAACACGTCGGGTTTTTACCTTACGATAACCAAAACATTTCTCATCAAATCTCTGATATTATAGTAGTGTCTAATTACAAATACTTATTCAAATAGCCCAAATTGTTACATTCATTAAATTGCAACGCAATAGGTATACAAACAAGTCCAAAGGCACTTATTGGAGATTGGGTTTCCATACAATGGCACGTCTACTTGGGTATCGTCCGTCACAATATGTGGTCTAGATCAACGTACCAAGGACCACTCTCATCCCCTGCTACACAAGACTTGAGCTACCCCTTATTGGATAGTCCGAATAAGATCACCCCGCGGTTGGGATCAGCAACCGCCCACAAAGCCGAGATCAAAAAGGGACATCTAGACAGCGGAAATCTTACCCTAATTGGTTGCTAGCCAATTAGCCTTTCTCCACCTCCCCTGTTTTAGCCTTTCCCGGTTGATGAGGCTTGAGGCTATGCATTACCTTTTCAGAACACATTTCACTTAGAATGCTCATCGACCTCTTGACGATGGTCTGATAGCATTCGTCCATACAAGTTGCCCTGGGTCTGGACAAACCGAAACACCGTCTTCATCATCTTCACGGTCTTCATTCGCAAACGTTCAAACCAAATCGAAGTGGTTTTCGGATAAGTAAACCCGATCCTGGTCTCTTCGAAACAATCGGCACATTGGCAAATATTGATAGTTGGTTATTTAACTATCAAGTTAAACAATCATTCAACCAATTGTTTTATTCCCCCTTAAAAGCACCAAGTCCTTTAAAATTTAGTTTTTAACCAAATTAAATCACTTTATCCAAAATACACTTAAAACATTTAAATAAACTACTTCAATTACTTTACTCAAAATAGTACTTTTAAATTTCAAATAATTTCCCAAGTAAAACTTTAGCCAAAAACTACGTCCGAAATAAACAGTTGTATAAGGTATAAATATTTAATAGTTATCCTTTGCATCAAAATATTAATTTAACCTTTGAAAACTAATTACTACTATAATTAACTTGAATAAATATTTAGTACCACAATTTTTAAACAAATAAATAATAATTTTCTAAAACACTCTTTCAAAACCACCTTTAAAATCTCCAATTTATACTTAAAAATCTCCTTTGAAATTATACTTGGATTTTCAGGAAAAACACACTTTTCATTCCAATATAGCCCATCAAATCATTTATAAATCCTTCCTGATTTATTTCCAGTTTAATTTACATTCCAAACCCATAAATTTACTTTTACACACTCTTAAAATAAAACCACTATTTATTTTTAAAACAAATTATCCTTTCCTTATAAATTCCTACCGTGAATTTATACTTTAAATTTATCCACTGATAAACATTTTATTTTATTTATAAAAACCGTTTATAATTTCCATAATCTCATTCTCCTTTAATCATAGTTTTAACACTTAGCTGGTTTTCAAATCGATTTTCAAAATTAACTCCAATTTAAAATAAATTCCTTTACTTACCCAAATTTATTCCAAAACCCATTAATTCCATACTCACTCCTTTTTTATGATTTTAAAATATCCATTTCATACTTTATTCCAAACTTACCCTTCTATTTTTTCAACTCATTTAAATCTTGAATTTAAAAATAAATCCCTTACACCTAAAAATCAATATTTCTTAAGTCCTTAATTTTAAACCCTCTAATTTACATTTGTTCAAAGACTCTATTCTTTTCCCATATTTTGGAATTTATTAAGTAGGATTTTTAAAATCAACTATTTGCTTTTTCCCCAATTCACCCCTTTTATATTTATCCATCTTTACTATAAAATTTCCTTCTTTTAATTTTCCTTTTTAAAGTTCAATATTTATATTTTTAAAATGCTACGATATATCCAGTAACATCAAATAAATAAATTTCCCAACATAATATATCATAGAATTATTTACCATTTCATATAACTAAATATGAAAATAAATTCAACTATTTGAGGAATCCAGTTGGATCCCCCCAACCTATTTCTGCATCCACAGATGTTAGTCAACAAATAAAATACCAATCTCGCTTCAAGGTGGGATATCGCGGTATATGGGGTCATCCGCTATTATGCGGGACGCATAGGGTCTCATCCGCTATATAATGCGAGAAATCAATCGCTCCAATATACATATATACATATATATATATATATACATATATATATATAATATTACAACCAAACCGATAAAAAATATATCATTTCAAGCAATCAATCCAATAATTTAAATTTAACTATCTAAATTTAAACGGTAATCCAAATGAGTGAGATTAACTCACCTTTGATTTTTGTTTTGCAATCTGACCCAAACCGGCTATTTCCTTCACGATTTTGGACCTTGTACAAACATTACACGTTTTATTAACATTTTAAGCAATGAAACAGTTAATTACCATTTATTATTTTAACTAATGTTTTAATTTTAAACTAATAATCTTCCTTTTGGAACTACATATATTTTTATAAAATAATCTATATAGATTTAAAATCAATATTTTTTATAAGCTCTACACATTTACAATTTTCCAGTAAGTATAGATATGTGTTTGTATACATTATTTTTTCTTTGTATTGAAATAATTCCCAACAATTTTAAATCAAAATCTTAAACCTGCGAAACATTAAATTAAACTGTTATAAAAATTAGTTTTCTTTAAGATACATTTTTTTCTTCTCTAAAATTTACAGTAAGTAAAAATATGCGTATGTATGTGTATATATATATATATATATTAAACTAAACTTTGATTAAGTTAAACTCAGGTTGAAAAAAAGTTACTAGAGAACCCTCCTTTAACACCGAGCACACTCCCCCGTTCGACGCGGCATTCCTGACCCTGACACCCTAGCTCGCTTCTCCCAGCTCAACGGTTCCACCAGCGAAAGCCCCTCTATTCCTTGTCTCGAGAATCCCGATCTCACGATTCACCAAGTTGCGACTACCACCCAGAACTACCGCACTATCCACTACGCAACATCCCTTCTCCATCATTCGCACATTCCTAGGCCATGGCGAACTTCGCATGAGCTCGCAAACCGATTCGCAATTGAATTTGATTTCGTTACTTTTTTTTTTCCTTTTTTTCGGCTATGATTTGATTTATGATCCACGATTTGGTTTGCTTATGGAAGAGGGAAGGGGTAAATCGTGAGTAGGTAAATGAGATCGGTTCAATTTAAGGTGAAGGCGGCCATTTCTTTTTTTCCCTTCATTTGTTTTGATTTAAAAAGTTTGAACCTGTTATTGCTTTTTAAAAGAGAAAAGGGGGGGAATAAGAAGTGATGTTAGCATGCAAAATTTCTTCTGCGTGTCGGCTTAGGTTTGTATAGTGTTTTGAAAAACAAAAGCGGATATAGGAAAACGGTTTGACATGAGAGGATTTTGACTGGTCAATATAATATATACATATATATAAATGTTTAAATTTAAATTCGAATCGTCTCGTTTTACGTAGCTAAACATCTCGACCTCCTATCGGTATGTGTCGCTAGGCGTTTGTAATGTTATATCCCTATTCCAAATGCAATGGAAAAGTTTTCAAGTCCTAATTCAATCGTATGGAGAAGGTAGCGTTTTGGACCCAGTTTTTATATTGAATTTTCAATACAGATTTCAGCGCGTTTATAACACGTATGGCAACACGACAACTCTGCATGTTATGAAATTTAAAATTCGATAATAATACACTATTACGGATCCAATGGAATTGGTTTCGTCGAAATCCGAGACTATGCCTCGAAAGGCTATTTTTAAATGTCAATTCAGACGATATATTTTTAAAACTGAACAAAACAGTTTTAAATTAAATTTTAAAAGTTCTATCATCTTTAGTATTATTAATTTAAATTTTATAAGCCTTTGAAATAGTTTTAACAAGCTTAAATCTAAACATTCATTAATTTATGTAACAACCTAGAAATTTCGATCCCGAAGCTTCCAGATAGTTAGAAAGAAAAAGAAAGAGAAAGAAGAAGAAGAAGCAGAAAACTCAAACTCAGAAACCTCACATTCGCAGCGGATCAAAATATAATATCAAATAATAATTTTTACACAAAGAAAACTGTATCAGACAATTACATTTTAATTACATCAGAGTTACGACATATTAACAAACAGTGGACATAAACAATCAACATGTCCCAGACATGCAACAATATATCACAGCGGAAAATTCTCCATACGTTCCTGTTCTCCAGCTCGCCTCCTGAGCTCCAGAATGTTCTTATCTGAAAATCTGTAATACTCGGTCTGACTCGAGCATTACATCAAAGTAACACCCGGGTCAGGCTGGAAACCAGCATTGAGTAAACTCACCAAGCATGAAATACAATAGCATAAAACCCGGGTAACTTGTATAAATTTACAACTTCACAAGTTGCTATAGTCCTCACATGTTTCACCCATCAATTTCTAAGTGTCAAACTTAGATTAGATGGTCCAATCCACTTAAATCATTACATTCCAACCAATCAATTTCACATATCAATTTATAAAAAAAATTGAAGTGGTTTCGGGTATTTACAATTACCCGACTCCGGTCTCTTCGAGTCCAATGTCATTTTAACCAAGTTATTCAATTAGATATAATTCAACTTTAATTATTGTAGAACACTTTTACACAACAATTCAAAATTGACTGATATTCACAATATCATTGTTTCCCAAACATATCATATCACAAAGTAATTCTTATCAGAGATATCAACAAACTCCAGGCACTTACTATCACTCAGTCATTCAAAAGCAAGATTGATCACCTTCATTAATTACATTAATTAATGATCCTCTAATTACTTCCATTAGTTAATTATTCTTAAGTTTCATTTAATAATTAACCTTTAACTTAATTACATTCATTAATCAACCTTGATTAATCACAATCAATAATAACTTTCCTTACTTACTTCTTCAATTAAATCAACTCCCTGGTTAATTATATTAATTAATATTTTAATTACACTGAGTAATTATCACCCATTTCTTCCATAAATAACTATCCTTTGATTATTTCCCATCAAGTAATTTCCTTTTTACTGTTTACATCTAGTAATTATCCATTAATTACTTCACTAAGTAATTACACCTCATTAATTACCTTAAGTAATTATACTTAACCCAACATCAGACGATTATCTTTAATTAATTAAACTTAATTAATTAATTAAAATTAACCATATTAACCTAATTAATTTACACTGAAATTTTTTTTCCTTTAATTACTTCATTGAGTACTTACTCTAATCATCTTCTTAACATTAAATAATTATCTTTTAAATAATTAATCTCTAATTACTTAATAAATTTATCCTTATTTAAGGATTAATTATTCTCTAATTAATTAACTCATAATAATTAAATTAATTGTCAGGACCTGATTCTTCGACTCACGAAACTCGACATCAATACATCCACTATATCAACTACCGAACAATCGAATGCCGAAAAACCGAACCATGAGGGTTAAAAAAGAAGAGGTAGAAGAAAAAGATAGAAGAAGTAAGAAAACAGAACAGAAACAATAACAGAATCTCACAGTCGCAGCGGAACAACATATAATAGATAAATGAATAATCTTTAAAACAAAGAACTATATCAGTTAATACATTGCATTATCATCAGAGTGTACAACAACAATATACAACACAACTGGGCAATTATATGAATACGTCCGTACAAGTGAATTATACAACGGAAAGATAATATCATATACAAGTAATATGTCTTGCCATCTAGCTCGCCACTTGAGCTCCATAGCACTCCTGAATCCAGAATGACCTGATAACCTAATTCTAGGCTGCCCGTGTGGAAAATTATGGGCACCCAGAGTTTAGAAAGAAAACAATAAACTCTAGGTCAGTCATGGGACTGGTGTGAGAACTCAAAATAGTTATTTATTTTTTAAAACAACAACAACAACAAGGAAAGTGAGAAATATCCGCAATGCTTTTGAAAAATGAAACTACCATAAGGCCTCCCTGCACACACACAATGCAAACGCAGAATTGGAGGAGATTTCTCCTTATGATAGTCAAAGATGCTTATTACACAAAAAAAATCATTTTTGATATTATTATTAGTGCATAG
The DNA here is from genome assembly GCA_030765085.1 of Allium cepa. Taxonomy (NCBI): domain Eukaryota; kingdom Viridiplantae; phylum Streptophyta; class Magnoliopsida; order Asparagales; family Amaryllidaceae; genus Allium; species Allium cepa. The sequence goes on from CM060935.1 coordinate 469,017,860, forward strand.
TGATGAAAACATTTCGAAAGTATAATATAAATCTTAGCCAGCATAGGTACCATTATATTATGCCTGCTATAGCTACCTCCTGAGGAGGCAGGTTATACAATTGCAATAGTAAATGGCTCGTATTGTTTCTTTGGATTTCTAACAAATGGTCAGACTAAGGAACTTCCTACTGCCACATGGGATTGCCTCTGGCGGGACGTCCCGAGAACCTAACCGGATCTCTGCTAACACAAGGCCAGGTTACCTTTGTAACTAGGTAACTACTACTCGAGTATGCCACCCCCCGGTCCTTTGAGACCTTTATCTGAGGGCCCTCGATCACAAAGCAACAACCACACAGAAAATGAGACTGGAGCAACCACATAGGTTAAGCATCAGGGCTCCATACCTGACACCGCCCTTTTCCAGAAGGAAATGACATATCCTAAAGGGAGCGACCCTCATAACCTTGCCGCATATTCCTGTTTCGACCATTTTCGGGGTGTGAGGTCTGACGAAGTCTCGTTCACAAAGCTACGCTTTTTCACAAAGCCACGCTTTGATCAAAAAATGATCAATAAATAATCATCACATAGCAACACTCAGCATGCCACATTACCAAATTGGGAGTATATCGCTGATAACCTTCAACTACAAAACCTCTAAGCTCGTACGTCTCAGAGAAGGGTGTTAAGCTAAGAGAATAAATTCTCCGCCACCAACAGAAATGTATTTGAAAGAAATCTGCTTTATATCTCAAAATGTAATGTCATACACGTAACCATACAAGTCTGTTCCGGGTTCGAACAGAACCGAAGGCACTTCAAAAGAAGCCCTTGCAATCCGGGTATTCGCAATCTCGATCGAATTTCCCATCACAAAGGAAATCTCCATACCGTAGCTAACGGTGCAGAGACAATCGATAGGTCATCCTATCGTTTTCACAAATATCCGATCTTCAATGCTATCCATTATGTCGTATCACTATTCGGAATGGGTAATCCGAATAACGAGAGAAATAATTTAAAAATAAGTGTAGCATTCAATTTCAACCAATTCACAACAGATAGCCATTTAAGGGTCAATATTGATAGTCGGTTATTTAACTATCAATCAATATTCACAACATCACCCGATTTCAAATAATTTCCCAAATTATTTATTTTCAAAAATATCTTTACAAGATATAATTTCCACACTTCAACCATTTGAAAACAAATTTCAAATCAATTTTCACCTTTACAACCTTTGAAAATTAAATTTCAAATCATTTTCCTTAAGCGGAAAACACTTACAAATAGTTATTCATTTTCACAGGAAATCTAACGAGTTCAAATATTTTAAATAATTGAAAATTTCTTATCCAAAAATATATCTGGAAAACACTTTTAAATAAAACTATTTTTCTTTAAACACTTTACTTAAAATATTAGTTATAAAATATTATACCTATATTATATAAACTTAAACCCAAACAAATCTTTCAAAATAAAATTAGTAAATAGAGTATAACTATTTAAATGACTATTTTCTAAAACAATTACTGATTAAATCTTAGAAATAATCATTTCTATAAACAATTTAGTAAATCTTTACTTAAAGGATTTAAAATAATTTAAGAGGTAAATTTCTTCAAAGTATCCGTTTCAAAACCAGTACTAGAATTTTATATATATATATATGAATAATATATTTTTTTCAAAGCTGTTCAGAAATTTTATTCGGCTTTCCAGGGAGGATACACTTTCATTTCAAAATGGTTCATTCAAACCAATTTAAATAAATCCTTACTGATAAATTAAATTAACGTTCCAAATCCGTAAATTTATTTTCACACTTTTAAAAATAAATCAATGTTTATTTTTAAAAAAAAATTCCCTTATAAATTTCCATTGTGAATTTACATTTCCAAATATTCACTTTTTATACGATTTTTCAAATTAATTTCAATTATTCACTTTCAACACCAAATCAGTTTTCAATTGATTTCCAAAAACTCCAAATCAAATTCCATATTGATTTTCCAAGAAATTAAACATTAAGTGAATTTCATTCTAATTTCAAATTGGAATCAATTTCTACTAAACCCCAAATCAATTTTCAAATTGATTCCAAATTCGTTTTAAAACACCAAATAAATTTCCAAATGGATTTCCAAAAGACTTATTTTCAATTACCAAAATCAATTCCCCAATAGATTCCTAAATTTATTTCTGTTCGAAATAATTTCTTTTTAAAGAATACAAATTCTTTTATTTTCCAACTCTTTAAAATCCATATTTTGAATAAATTTTCAACCTTTGAATAATATTATCGAAAATCCATTTATTAAGCATTTTTACCATATTTTGGAATTTTATTCAATAAGATAAAAATAAAACTTTACCGTTTTAAAAATTCCTTCCTTCAAATTTATACGATTCTCAAAAAATAAATTTAATTATAAATTTTCAACTTAAATTTCGAAAGTTCAAATTTTACTTATTTTTGGTATCTAACGATACCAATTTATATTCGGCTAAAATTTAGCCTTCAACGATTTCAATCACAAAGATAATCATACGGATTATAAATCAACCAACACACAACCTATGAAATAAATTCAAATTTTTGAGGAATCCAATTGGATCCCTCCAACCTGTTTCCCTGCATCCAAAGATGTTAGCACAATACCAATCCCACTTCGAGGTGAAATATCGCAGTATATGGGATTTATAAAATATTGTCCGCTATTATGCGGCGCAATAGGGGCTCATCCGCTATATAATGCGGGAAATCAACTCCATGTACATATATAATACCCATTCCATATCAAATTGGAATTATCGCGGTATATGTGTTTAATAAATAACATCCGCTTAATATACGGCGTATAGGGTCTATTTCAATACAACAGATAATAACTATCGTCCAAGCATATAATCAACACAATCAAGCAATTTTAAATCTAACTATTTAAAATTTAAATCGAAACAATTCGATTGAGTGAGAAGTTCTTACCTTTGCTTTTATTTCGCCAATCCATTTTCCATTCCGACTTGATCTCACCATTTTAGATCTTGTATAAATAATTATACAATTTATTAATATTCGAAATAAATCGAATAATAAATTCCTATTGGATAAATTTAATTAACTAATGATTTTAAATTTCAAAATTGAAATTTGATTCCTTTAAACTAATTTCTTTTTAACAAAATATTTTCTTTGAAAATAATCCATATAGATTTTAAAATCCATTTTCAAACTTTACTTATAAAATATTTTATGTTTCCATAAATAATCATAGTAATTTATCTTTCTATCTATATGAAAATATTTAAATTCATTTCCAAATTTTAAATTGAATACAACAATTTGTAAATAGCTCACTGGAAAAAAAACGAACCCAGGCCATTGCTCGAAACCCTAGCCCACGGCCATCAAGTTCCCACGAAGCCTGCACCCCTCGAATCTCGCTCAAGTAGACCACTGCTGCCGAGACTACGACATTTGCTTGCGAGCGAGGCCGATGCCCTCCTCACTAGCCAGGCGTGCTTCAGTCAAACGACAACACCACTGACGCAGACCCCTCCGTTCGAGTTTGAATCACTGCTCAAATCTCACTTCATCTGATGTAGCATCCAAAACGAACAAACTCTGGCCCAATCGAACTCGAGATGTGCGACGATCCCCTCCATTCCTCGACAACGTTCGAATGCCTCGCGACTTTGCCCTAAATCGATACTCGGTTTGAATGCTGACGATTTACATTGAACGAGAAGGGTAAAAATTTCCTTATACGGACCAATTCGATTCGAATCCGTTCTGCCATTTCGATTTGAGAATGGATTAAAGAGAAGGAGATCCGATTTATTCTTAGCCTCGCCCCCCATTTTAAAATTGATTTTGGTCCGGCCACTAACCTATTTTATTTTCGTTCAGCCTTGTGTTGAAAATGATCACTATGCACATTTTTTATTTATTTAAAGAAACGAGGAAGACAAGAAGTGATAGTTGCATGCTTGAACATCTTTGCTACAGTGAAAACAAAAATCTTTGATGTGAACATAATTTAACCACTTAACTAAGTATAAAATATATTTAAATTAAATTTTCGATTTAACTTTCGATGCGTTTATATCTCATACGATCACACGATGACTCTGAACGCTATGAAATTTGAAATCCGATAATAATACAATATTCCGGATCCAATGGAATTGGTTTCGTCGAATTCCGAGACTGTGCCTCGGAAGGCTATTTTTAAATATCGATTTAAACGATAAAATTTCAATACTGAACAAATCACTTTCAAATTCAATTCTGAAGCTACTATTATCTTCAGTATTATCAATATAAACTTTACAAGCCTTTGAAATATTTTTAATCAGCTTAAAACTGAAGATTCAAATTTTGACCCAACTTCAATAAATTAAATCCAAAAATTTAATTGCCAAATCCATAGTTATAATTGAAATTCAAGTTAAAGTAACTTTCAAATGTTTAAACTCAATTAAATATTTTGTTTTCAAATATTCAAAATCCTGGGTCGTTACATTAGTTAACTATTCTTCAATCATTAATTAATTACTCTTAAACACTTATTTATTTGTTAAATCTATAATTATCCAAGACTTTCAGTTATTATAAGATAAACTCTTCAATCCTTATTACTTTCTAAATCATTATTAAGATCTTATTAATAAATCTTAAATATCTTATTATTAACATATTTTAAATTAAGTTTAAATAAACTTAAGATTCAACTAAATTGATAACATATTTATTCAACTTCTAAATCCAATAGTTAAACAAAACATTGGTTACATATAAAAGTAATTTATTTAAGAATATTTTAGACCTGATAAAACTTTATTTTACTTGGATTTTAAACTGTATAAATTTTTCCTCAAAATCAATTCGAATGCACTCAACCAAGACCAAAACAAACCCATCATCTCATAATAACTTTGTTTTAAATTAAAGCAGTTAAAATATGGGTGAACTATCGAAGGCAACTCGCTACTGACTCGAGTAGAACACCGTATAACCCCTTCTTCTCAGATTCAAAACCTCATCTTCACTTTTCTTCTCCTCCCAATTACTGTTCTGACATACACGAGCACAAACACGTGCACCTGCACACAGCTTTGCCACACTGGAGCACGACACCGTCCCTATCCACAAACCATCTCCGACCTCCTAAATCACCTAATCACATCAACACCCCACAACAATTCCAGTATTAAATTTCGAACAACCGAAACCCCTTTTACAGGAGCAAGAACCCATCATTTTGCTTCATTCTCCCCTTCTTGGCCACCGAAAACTCCAAAAATTTGCCATCGCCATCATCTCCTTATTCAGCAGCTATCCCCTAATTGCGAACCACTCCGATCACTCCAAGGCGTTACATTCGTCTCGAGAAATTCATCGATCAAAAACTAATCTTGAACCCTACCCTACCACCTAACCACCACCACCATAAACTATAAAATCGTCTCCTATTTTTCCCTAACTCGCCTACCACCTCGCCTCCTTCAGGCTCAAATTTGTCACTCGCGAACACATCAATCATCAGAAAAGATCAAAAACCCTTTTTCTGATAAACCTCGGATATCCCATTCAACACTAACTTAAAAATTATGATTTGGCTTATAAAATTCCTAGTTCTCGAAGGCAAATCTGACTATATTGGTGAATTCGAGAATCATCATATTCGAATTTTTCCCATTTCTGAATTACACTGTAATTCTTAAACTTACAGCATGTTTTTCAAATAAAATCACTTAGAACATTTTTTTTTTAAAAACAAGAACTTACTGTTATTAACATTTTTCTTTCCGAAAGCAAAGTTTAATTTTGATTATTTAGGGAGATAGAAGTTGTTTTGTGATGGAATTTGAGCCTGTTACTAATAACAGAGCACAAAGACAAATATATATAGATATTCACTCATGAACAAGCATTTTCATACATATGTCCAGCTAAAATAAGCATGCAAACCATATCTCAACTTTTACACATAAGATCATCACATATAGTACCAAAAACTAATTATTATATTATTTTTTAAAAGTTTACTCACAGGTTTGAGGAGAACCATGCTTTTGAAAATCTAGGGTTTGAAACTGTGAAAACTGAACTTGAGCTTTGAATTCTTTGTTTATATTTTGAGGTGGCTGATCCTTGAAAATCTGAATCTTGGAGAAGAAATCTCAGAGACTGATTTACAGGCAGTTGCTTTGCTCGAATTCGTTGAGTTTTTCTTACAGGTTTGGTAGCATTCTCTGGTATGCATTTGTTAAAGAGAAGATGAATTTCAGGCCTTATATTTAGGTTAGAGGAAATTTCCAGGTTTATTTTGATTTGATGATTTTTTTTTAGAAAAGGTTTCAGATTTTGGATTGCATGAAAATTTTCTGTTTTTTGAGATGAAGTTCTTGTTTTGTTTTTACTTTGTTATTAGAAATGAAAAAAAGGGTTGAAGATAGGAAGTGAATGTTTAATAGATTAAATTAGAATAAATTTTAAAATGAAAGAAAATAAAACAAACTATTGACACTTGTCTTCTACCTAATTTAATTGCTTAACACTTTTTATTCTAAGGGTTTATATCTTAACATTTGTAATAATTTATATTTATATTATTTTTAAAAGATTTTTAAAGCTTTTATATTAATTTTTCCTTATTGATAAATACCTTTGTAAATAAGTAAATGCTTTCTCTAAATTTATATAAATAAATTTCCTTTAAAGAAAAATAATATAAAACAATCTTATTTTAAACCTTTACTCATATATTTCAAATCGAAAATATTTTTAAGATATATATATATCTTTCAAAATTTTAATTTCAAATTCAATTTAAAATCTAATTTAAAATTAATTCAAATATATGTATTTTTATCTAAACAAACATAAATTTAATTTGTTTGAAAATAATAGTTTTCCCATTCTAAATAATTATATTAGGAGATTATTAAATAATTGTTTACCCAGATATGAAAATTCAGTTTCTATTATTTATATTCAGATATTCTTTATTATCAGAATTCTTATCTGTTCAATCTTTAAACCGGAGAGTTATCCAACTATTAGATGCTCAAAAATCCGGGTTATCACATTCCTCCCCCCTTAGAATCTTTTCGTCCTCGAAAAGGAACGAAGTCAGAATTTATTAAATATTTTAAAACCAGTTAAAATATTCTTTGATCATTTTAAAACACTTTTAAAATCTATAATACTGCCAAAATAGTTTTATAAAAATACTTTTTATAACTGGATGTTTCAACATCCACCTCGTTCTCATAGAAATTCGGTCATACGTTAATCAGGCGTAATACTGAAAATCTACAAGTATGTGGTAAACCCGTTTTCAACATCTAGTGAAAATAATTGAAAAATGATTTTATTGAAAATATTGAAAGCAATTTGAAATTGAGGAAATATCTTTGGTGAGAATGCTCTGAAAATCATTACTCCCATCCATGGTCGCAGTTAGATTACAGGGTTACGTTGCCGTCGCAACAAAAGTCCATGTAACTGCAGGCTCTCTGCGGCCTCTCGATTACGTCATGGATCCCACGACAGATCGCAGTTACATTCCAGGGTTACGTTGCCATCACAGCAAAAGTCCATGTAACTGCAGGCTCTCTACGGCCTCTGATTTTCATTGTCAAAATGAAACTTCTCCACTCCTACATAGGTCGCAGTCTACCGATATAAAATCAAATGCAGACTGTTGGCTCTCAGCGGCACACACGACTTTCGCTATGTTACCATAGGTCGCAGTCTACCGATATAAAATCAAACGCAGACTGTTGGCTCTCAGCGGCACACATGACTTTCACTATGGTATACTCCACTCATAATCCCCAGGAACTAGTTTTGTCCGGAATCCTCACAGGATCAACTTTAGAACCCCCCCCCCTTGGGGCTCAAGGCAGCACCACCCGGTGGCACTCCTGAAAAGTTCATTTCAAGGGAGCTCCTTTTTCCCCAGTGCCATCATCAAAACATTTTATACTATACACATATAGTATCTTCAAATCATACACCTGTATGATCTCATACAAAGCTCTTTTACACAAAATCGATTATCCCAAAATCGATAATCCACAAACTAGGATTTCCAAATTCCATATTTATTTTACCCAAAAATGAAAAGCCTTTCCAAATCCAAAGGTTTCCAAAATCCTCATAAGATCCTTTATATATATATATATATATATATATATATATATATATATATAGACATATACAGATATATAATTTTTAAAACTTTGGATCGTTTCAAACTTGTACAAAACTTCTTTTATACTTCAAACATTTTCGAAAACCCTTTTCTTCTGGCAAAAGATTCAACAAGGGGAGTTTCATTTTATGAAACAAAGATATTTAACTTTGTTTACTCAAAATCAAATATTCAAATTTGATTACTCTTTTCAATATCATTTTCGTTCAAATCCGTACGATGTACACATATCATCCGTATGCTATACCAATCTGATCGCTCACTCGACCACACAATTTCACTTCTGAACTAGTATCGTCCACCCGACTTCCTAGTGCGGACACAGATCTGGTTTCTTGATCAGAAACTGTCATTCTCCTTGCATAGTCATAACTATGATATAGAATACCCAGAACCAATCAACAATCCATATCCCGGTTCGCCGTCGAAAATCGAGTGGAAAATCCCAACTCGGATCGATATAACTATCTCGAAATTCTATGCTCGAATCTGGATCAAATCACTATGCGAATAGAATAACATACGTACACCCTACATATTTATCTTCACTGATTATTAATCAAATGAATTCCCTTTCTATTCACATTCACTTTGATTTTCATTCACTTACTCACAATTGCTTCAATCCATTTGGATTATCACCTCTATTCTTATCTCGATTGGGTATTTAACCAATAACAGTTTGAACTCCGACCAGTTTATTTAGAAAATAGCTTGAAATTTTAAAAAAAAAAAGATAAGTAGTTAGAAAATAATTACTAGTTTGTAAATAGGTGTAAAATAGTTAGAAAATAGTTAAAATAATTATAGAAATTTTAAATAATTGCAAAATAGTAGTAAGATGGTAATTAGTTTTGTAAAATAGTTGAAATATAGTAATTAGTTTATAAAACAGTTGGAAAATTGTTAACAGATTGAAAAATAATTGTAAAACCAGTATAAGATAGTTTAGCTTTTAAAAGAAAGGTTGTGTATATATATATATAATGAATAGCTTGGAAAAATAGGTTTATATTAAAACAATTTATATTAAAAATAGTCCAGAGTCAAAACTGCTCACTTCCCACTCTCCATTCTCATCAATTCAATTTAAATTTCCACTTCCATTTAAATTGGCCCAATTCCAATTTAAATAACTTCAATTTCCATTGAAATTGATTCAACCCCAATTCAAGTTGAATTAACCTCAATTTCTTTCCAAATTTAACTTTATTCAACCTTGATCTCAAATTCTACTAATTCAAATAAATTTCAATTGAACTAGTTCCAATTTCAATTCATTACAACTCCAATTTGAATTAATCCCAATTTCAAACTCCATTTCCAAATCAAGTTGAATTATTCTTGATTTCCTCCCAAATTCAATTCAAATTCCATTTGAATTTAAAACTATTCAACTTTAATTACAATTTCAAATTATTTAAATCAAATTTCAATTTCAACTAATTTCAAAATCAATCTCACTTTAAATCATCTCAAATTATATAAATTCGAGTTAAATTTCAAGTGTTGGTTTAACCTCTTAGACCAAATTAACCTTTATCAATAACCTAAATTTTTGAACAATTAAATTTTGAGTCAAATTCTCGAAGTTCCATTTTAAACTATCTTTACTTACTTATTTCAAAGTTCAAATAAGAATTCAAAACAATATTTATCTTAAAAATTTAACTTATTACCCAGTTTTATCTTCCAATTTGAAACCAGTTCTTAAACAAGTTTAATTTACAAATTCAATTATTCAAATTTTCAGTTTAAAGTAATTCCACATCCTTATTTTCAAATTAAAGTTTAATTTCCCCTTTGTCTCAATAATGGATATATTACCACACTTTGTTACTCATTCATTTAAACAAATCCGATTCACCATTTAAAGATTTTATCAACAATAGGATGGTATCATTCAATTTATTTTAAAACGTCCTTCCATTTCCAACTTCCAGATCTCAAACCCATTTAGAGATCACACAAACTCTCAATTCCAATCAACCTTTTAACTTCCCAAGTCAAATCTTAATTTCATCTTGAAATTTCCAAATCAGGTTATTCAAACTTATTTAACTTCTTCCAAGTTAAATTCAATTTACTTAATCCAGTCAAATTTACACAATTTGAATTCCATTCAAATTCCAAAATACTTTCCCATCTATAAGTTCAAAAACTTATCACTTTGGGTTTCCTCATCTCATTCCAAATTTAAAACTCAACATTTAGAGTTTATTTCAAACCATCTTTGATATTATGTATATCCCTCACATATACATATTTTCTTCTTGGGCCACCAAGCCGAATTTTTAAAATTTAAACCACCCTTGGTTTTTAATTCAAAACAAATTCTTTTAAAGTTTACAAACAACTTCTTATCCTAAGATAAGATTTTATTCAAAATAGTTTGAATAATATTATTTCCTTTAACACCTTTGAAAACAATTTCAAATGTTTAGATTTAGAATTCAAACCTATACAATTGGAAACCCATTTTAATTCACGTCCTTTCTAATTTACAAGTTATTTTCTTCAAATGGTTATCTCCTTAAAACATTTTATTGTTTATTGGAAAACAATCATCATATTATTAAACACAATAACCATTCTATTTCTCCGGTTGAACCCAATTCTAATTCATCTTATTTAGAAATTTTCCCCAACTTCAAGATTTAATTACAGTTTGAATCCATTTCAAACTTATCTTTAATTTAATTTAAATTTGGTAGTATTCCTATTACCACTTAATTTAATCCCAATAATTTAATAACCAATTACCTTAATAGTTATTAGAAGGTAATATTGCTTTATATATCAAAATATCTTCCTATATAAAATCATTTAAAATCTTTATATAAGAAAATAACAAGTACGCTCTCATATATATATACACTCAACTCATTCTAGGGTACTATTGACCCTATCCTTAATGAGTATACCCACCAGAGCCAAGGTTCTCGCTTAACCTTCTGCTCTGATACCAAATGTAACGACCCGGAAATTTCGATCCCGAAACTTCCAGATAGTTAGAAATAAAAAGAAAGAGAAAGAAGAAGAAACAGAAAACTCAAACTCAAAAACCTCACATTCGCAACGGATCAAAATATAATATCAAATAACAATTTTTACACAAAGAGAACAGTATCAGACAATTACATTTTAAATACATCAGAGTTACGACATATATACAAACAGTGGACATGAACAATCAACATGTTCCAGACATGCAACAATATATCACAGCAGAAAATTCTCCATACGTTCCTGTTCTCCAACTCGCCTCCTGAGCTCCAAAACGTCCTTACCTGAAAATCTATAATACTCGGTCTGACCCGAGCATTACATCAAAGTAACACCCGTGTCAGGATGGAAACCAGCATTGAGTAAACTCATCAAGCATGAAATACAAAAGCATAAAACCCAGGTAACTTGTATAAATTTACAACTTCACAAGTTGCTATAGTCCTCACATGTTTCACCCATCAATTTCAAAGTGTCAAACTTAGATTAAATGTTCCAATCCACTTACATCATTACATTCCCACCAATCGATTTCACATATCAATTTATAAAAAAAATCGAAGTGGTTTCGGGTATTTACAATTACCTGATTTCGGTCTCTTCGAGTCCAATGTCATTTTAACCCAAGTTATTCAATTAGATACAATTCAACTTTAATTATTGGATAACATTTTTACACAACAATTCAAAATTGATACTCACATTATCATTGTTTCCCAAACATATCATATCACAAAGTAATTCTTATCAGAGATATCAACAAACTCCAGACACTTACTATCACTCAATCATTCATAAGCAAGATTGATCACCTTCATTAATTACATTAATTAATGATCCTCTAATTACTTCCATTAGTTAATTATTCTTAAGTTTCACTTAATAATTAACCTTTAACTTAATTACATTCATTAATCAACCTTGATTAATCACAATCAATAATAAATTTCCTTACTTACTTCAGCAATTAAATCAACTCATTGATTAATTATTAATTAATATTTTAATTACACTGAGTAACTATCACCCAATTTCTTCAAGTAACTATCCTTTGAATTATTTCCCATCAAGTAATTTCCTTTTTACTGATTACATCCAGTAATTATCCATTAATTACTTCACTAAGTAATTACACCTCATTAATTACCTTAAGTAGTTATACTTAACCCAACATCAAATGATTATCTTTAATTAATTAAACTTAATTAATTAATTAAAATTAACCATATTAACCTAATTAATTTACACTGACAAAAAAATTAATTTCCTTTAATTACTTCATTGAGTGCTTACTCTAATCATCTTCACATTAAATAATTATCTTTTAAATAAGTAATCTCTAATTACTTAATAAATTTATCCTTATTTAAGGATTAATTATTCTCTAATTAATTAACTCATAATAATTACATTAATTACTTATTCTTCAATCATTAATTAATTACTCTTAATCACTTATTTATTTATTAAATCTATAATTATCCAAGACTTTCAGTTATTATAAGATAAACTCTTCAATCCTTATTACTTTCTAAACCATTATTAAGATCTTATTAATAAATCTTAAATCTCTTATTATTAACATATTTTAAATTATGTTTAAATAAACTTAAGATTCAACTAAATTGATAACATATTTATTCAACTTCTAAATCCAATAGTTAAACAAAACATTGGTTACATATAAAAGTAATTTATTTAAGAACATTTTAGACCTGATAAAACTTTATTTTACTTGGATTTTAAACTGCATAAATTTTTTCCTCAAAATCAATTCGAATACACTCGACCAAGACTAAAGCAAACCCATCATCTCATAGTAACTTTGTTTTAAATTAAAACGGTTAAAATACAGGTGAACTATCGAGGGCAACTCGCTACTGACTCGAGTAGAACACCGTATAACCCCTTCTTCTCAGATTCAAAACCGCATCTTCACCTTTCTTCTCCTCCCAATTACTTTTCTGACATACATGAGCACAAACGTGTGCACCTGCACACAGCTCTACCACATTGGAGCACGACACCGTCCCTATCCACAAACCATCTCCGACCTCCTAAATCACCTAATCACCTCAACACCCCCACAACAATTCCAGTATTAAATTTCGAACTACCGAAACCCCTTTTATAGGAGCAAGAACCCATCATTTCACCTCGTTTTCCCCTTCCTGGCCACCGAAAACTCCAAAAATTTACCATCGCCATCGTCTCCTTATTCAACAGTTATCACCTAATTGCGAACCACTCCGGTCACTCCAAGGCGTTACATTCGTCTCAATAAACTCATCGATCAAAAACCAATCTCGAACCCTACCCTACCGCCTAACCGCCGCCACCATAAACTATAAAATTATCTCCTATTTTTCCCTAACTCGCCTACCCCCTCGCCTCCTCTAGGCTCAAATTTGCCACTCGCGAACACATCAATCATCAGAAAAGATCAAAAACCCTTCTTATGATAAACCACGGATATCCCATTCAACACCAACTTAAAAATTATGATTTGGCTTTTAAAATTCCTAGTTCTCAAAGGCAAATCTGACTATATTGGTGAATTCGAGAATCATCATATTCGAATCTTTTCCCACTTCTGATTTACACTGTAATTCTTAAACTTACAGCTTGTTTTTCAAATAAAATCACTTAGAACATTTTAAAAAAAAACAAGAACTTACTGTTATTAACATTTTTCTTTCCGAAAGCAGTTTTATTTTGATTATTTAGGGAGATAGAAGTTGTTTTGTGATGGAAGTTGAGCCTGTTACTAATAACGGAGCACAAAGACATATATATACATATATTCACTCATGAACAAGCATTTTCATACATATGTCCAGCTAAAATAAGCATGCAAACCATATCTCAACTTTTACACATAAGATCATCACATACAGTACCAAAAACTAATTATTATAATATTTTTTAAAAGTTTACTCACAGGTTTGAGGAGAACCATGCTTTTGAAAATCTAGGGTTTGAAACTGTGAAAACTGAACTTGAGCTTTGAATTCTTTGTTTATATTTTGAGGTGGCTGATCCTTGAAAATCTGAATCTTGGAGAAGAAATCTCAGAGACTGATTTACAGGCAGTTGCTTTGCTCGAATTCGTTGAGTTTTTCTTACAGGTTTGGTACCATTCTCTGGTTTGCATTTGTTAAAGAGAAGATGAATTTTAGGCCTTAGATTTAGGTTAGAGGAAATTTCCAGGTTTATTTTGATTTGATGATTTCTTTTTTAGAAAAGGTTTCAGATTTTGGATTGCATGAAAATTTTCTGGTTTTTGAGATGAAGTTCTTGTTTTGTTTTTACTTTGTTATTAGAAATGAAAAAAAGAGTTGAAGATAGGAAGTGAATGTTTAATAGATTAAATTAGAATAAATTTTAAAATGAAAGAAAATAAAACAAACTATTGACACTTGTCTTCCACCTAATTTAATTGCTTATCACTTGTTATTATAAGGGTTTATATCTTAACATTTGTAATAATTTATATTTATTTTATTTTTAAAAGATTTTTAAAGCTTTTATATTAATTTTTCCTAATTGATAAATACCTTTGTAAATAAGTAAATGCTTTCTCTAAATTTATATAAATAAATTTCCTTTAAAGAAAAATAATATAAAACAATCTTATTTTAGACCTTTACTCATATATTTCAAATCGAAAATATTTTTAAGATATATATATATATATCTTTCAAATTTTTAAATTCAAGTTCAATTTAAAATCTAATTTAAAATTAATTCAAATATATGTATTTTTATCTAAACACGCATAAATTTAATTTGTTTGAAAATAATAGTTTACCCATTCTAAATAATTATATTAGGTGATTATTAAATAATTATTTACCCAGATATAGAAATTCATTTTCTATTATTTATATTCAGATATTCTTTATTATCGGAATTCTTATCTGTTTAATCTATAAACCGGAGAGTTATCCAACTATTAGATGCTCAAAAATCTAGGTTATCACAATTTACCCAACTTCCAGTTATTAAATTCAATAATTTAATTGCCAAATAAATAGTGATATTTGAAATTCAAGTTAAAAATTAACTTTTAAATATTTAAAATCAATTAAATATTTCGATTTCTAATATCTAAAATTCTAGGTCGTCATACATCCCCATTCTTTTTTTGACTATCTGCCTCATTTATAGTTTCTTGAGTCACTATTAAACTATTGGTTATCGTAGGCTGACTAATAACCTATTTAAAGCTTATGGACTCCCTGTCCGGTTACATAGTTTTCATGGGATCACTAAGAAACTATTGGCCCCTGCCAATAACTTCATTGTTTTATGGGTACTCCCTGAACCTTTTGGTAACTCCAGTAACTTCCCTCTTATCTTAGTTTTCATGGATATACTAGAAACCTATTGACTTCTGTCAATAACTTAATCCAAAAATAGTTTACATGGGTTCACCATAAACCTATAGGCCCCTTCCAATACACTTTCTAATCATAGTTTTATTGGGTTAACTATGAACCTATTGGACCCTGTCAATAAATTATTCTAAGCATAGTTTCATGAGTTTACTATGAACCAGTCTATCTGACAACTTCTTTAACTAGTATTCAGGCATCCTATATTCTGGTCTACCTAACCTCCTAGATGCAATTCTACTCATTCAAGAGTTAACTTAATTTATATTCACTACTAGGTCAACCTAATCAGTATTTTTCCCTTTTTCTCGAAATTACAATTATGGGTCCATATTAAAGTGAATATGTAAACTAGAAGAAGCAAACAAATTAACATAATAATCACCAACATCTATGGTTTAATATCCTTGAAACCAATTTCATATAAAGCATTGTTAAGTCCTTTAACCTATTAATTTATCAAGGAAAACTTCTTCAAAAACTCCAATTTAAAAGCATTTAACAGCTATTTTATAATGCCATGGTTTTACCTTTAAAAATTGAGACTAGTTTCTTTTTCTTGAAAACTTAAGCTTTCGTAACCTATAATCTTTACTTTTGAAACCATTGGAAAACTTCATTTCAAAAGCATACAAATCTTCTTTTCAAAACCCTAGGCACCTACATTTCAAAACACTTCAAAACCTTGCTTTCGAAACCTTTCGAATGTATTAAAGTAATACCATTCAATTATAGAAGCGTATCTTCAAAACATTTGAAAGTACCCCTTTTAAAACCATTAGGTTTAATTTAAAACATGTCTTATTGGTTCTAAGTAAATACAAGTGAAAGTACCCCTTTCGAAACCATAAAAAGAGTTTGGGGAAAAATTGATGGCTTCGGCACCATCCTTTTGAAAGCTCAAAATATTTAAGTAAACATTTAAAGGATAGCTTCGAAACCCCTTTCGAAGTCATTACCTTCGAAACCCTTGAATCCTTTCGAAGACTTTAGAAAATAGCTCAGTATAGGTTTAAACCAAAGCTACCTTTCAAATTAGTTGATGACTTCAATCCATTCGAAAGCCATAAGGATGGCAGAAGGGTTTCGACTTGATCAAAACTACCCTTTTTAAAAACGTTGACTTTAAAACTAAGTAACTCATTCAGAAGCTACCATTTTAACAAGAAGTGGCAACCCCTTCAAAAGCATATGTTTTGACTCCTTCGAAAGCATTTAGTAAAATCAGCAAGCGCATTTCTTTGGACAAAAAGGTTTCGACGCCATCAAAAGCAAAGACTGACACCATACCTTCCACCCTTCTCCAATCAACTACGTACCAACATTGTTATACCTTGTGTATTGGTTTCAGTTTAGTTGGTTTTGGCCTAGTATGTTTCGACTTGGTTGAAGGCGGAAGTTGAAGATAGAAGCATAGGGTCGGAAAGTGGCTTCTAAAAGAGGCGGAATCTACTTTTCTGGGTGAAGACTGATTTAATGTCAATTAAAGTAATTACTTTATAACTAACCTGCCTAGTTATAAACATTTAATTGGTTGCCATAAACATTTCAAATTCTTTACCAAAATAACTGCCACATAATTTCAGATCTAAACAAAGATTAATTTTCACAATTAGGCCCTTCCATTAAGCAAACCAATTAAAGCACAAAAAACCTTCTTCTAAAATAATTTAATTTCCATAATAAATTACTTAGGAAGAATCCCCAAAAATTACATAAATTCACTTAATATGCTACTAAACATATAAAAATTTCAAACCCAAATTCTTCATAAAATAATCGAAGTTAATTTCTAAACCCAATTATTTATATTTTCCTTTAAAAATTCATAATAAATTTTCCATGGCATGGAAAATTATAAAAATAAAAAGCCATCTCCAAAATCATGTTTTACATAACATAAAATTTTCTCATGGCATTCGAAATTAATTATAATCGGTTTTACCCTTAAAACCGTATAAATAATTACCAAACAATTTTCTTTGAATCAAATATCTTATAAAATCCGAGCATATTATCATCAAAAATCATCATAATGGATTTAATCTTAAACCCGAAAATCAAATGATCATGAAACAAAAATATAGATGGTTTTGATTATTATTCACCTTGATTAGGATAATAACTTTAA
Organism: Allium cepa; assembly: GCA_030765085.1. Lineage (NCBI taxonomy): Eukaryota > Viridiplantae > Streptophyta > Magnoliopsida > Asparagales > Amaryllidaceae > Allium > Allium cepa. The sequence continues at coordinate 469,035,612 of CM060935.1, forward strand.
GATTTGATTGAGATTAATTCCTCATGTTTAAATACTTAGATTTAATTTGATTTCCTCCTCATTTCTCCTATGTAATGGCCGACTTCTTTTTTTTTTAAGAAAATGAACGTGAATGGTAATAGAAATGAAGTTATAAGTGTAATGGAAATATAGTGCGGCAACTACCCTAATACCCTTGCGTTAATTATTCTCCTAATAATCATACAAAACCATTTATAAGCCCTTTCTTTAATTTATTAATTAAGCTCGGCCTCTATTTTCAATTTCAAATCTCGATTCCATTATCACTCTTAGATTTACATTATTCTGTTTAATTTATCTAATTACATCTTCTAAATAATGTTATTAAAAATTAGGAGGGTTACAGGCTCCACTCCATAAAGAATTTCATCCTCAAAATTCAATAAGGACTAAATACTAAACATAGCAATCTACTGTAGCAACTCCTAACAACCATACTAGCCTACCTGACTAGCAAATATCTATATAAATCTAATATAGACATACCCTCAAAGCATATCAAAATAAGTATCTCTAATCGTATCTTTCGTCTTCCAAATACAGTCCTTCTCATTGTCGCTCCACTGAACTTTCACCAACCTGACTATCTTGTTCCTCGATCTTTTCTCATCTCTCGCTACAACCTGAACTGGTTGTCTAACAAAAGTCAAGTTAGGGTCTACTATTAGATCTTCCGACCGTGTCGGAGGAATAGTAGTCTCAGTATCATGCACGTACTTGCGATTGTGAGACACATGAAATACATTATGGATACCTGCCATATTGTTCGTCAACACTACTCTGTATGCGAGCTTCCCGATCCTCTCTATAACTTGGAACAAACCAACATATCTCGTTGCCAGTTTCCCTGACTTTCATCATACCACACCCTTCACCGATGATACTTTAATGGAAACCTTATCTCCAATTAAGAATTCTAGGTCTTTACGCCTCTTATCTGTGTAAGTCTTCTGCCTGGATTGAGCTTCCTTCATCCTTTTTGGGAATAACTCAATCTTCTCCATCGCCTCTCTAACCAGATTTGGACCTAAGATTAATCTATCTCCCTTCTCCAACCAACATGTTAGTGATTTGCATGGCCTTCCATACAAAGCTTCAAAAGGCACTATTCCTATACTAGTTTGATAAATATTATTACAGGAAAACTCAAACAAATGTAGGTGATCTTCCCAAGATCCACCGAAGTCCAGTACACAAGCTCTCAACAAATCCTCGAATATCTTATTGACTCTCTCTGTCTGTCCATCCGTTTGAGGGTGATACACGGTGCTCATATTAAGCTTGGTAGCTGGAACATCCTGTAGAATCTTGCAGAATTCACTAGTGAACAAAACATCTCTGTCACTGACTGTACTACTAGGAATTCCACATAGTCTAACTATTTTCTTCATGAACAACTTAGCTAAAACAAGTGTCGTCCTGGTTGACTTAAGTGGAATAAAATGGGCACTCTTGGTCAATCTGTCCACTATGATCCATATACTTTCATTTTCTCTATTTGACCTTGGAAACCCGTCTATAAAATCAATGGATATCGAATATCATTTCCAAACTGGAATCTCTAAAGGTTGAAGCAACCCACTCGGCTTCTTATGTTTGGCGTTTACTTGTTGACAGTTGGCACACTCCAAACCCACAAGCCAACATTCCTGTTTGTACCTTCCCAATAGCTCTTCTTCATGTCTTAATACATTTTGGTTCCTCAAGGATGAATTGTAAACTTGGATGGATGACATTCTCTAAGAACTTCTTTCCTTAAGTTGTCAACATTCAGAACACACAACCATACCTTCTTTCTCTACCTGGTCAAGATTAAAATCCTTTAGATCATCGATCTCAATTCCAACACCAAGCCTTCTAATTTTCTCGGCTAATACGGGATACACTTTCTGCTTAGAAGTAATCCTTTCAATCAATACTAGTCAAACTTCTAAATAGGACAACATGGTAGTGCTCTAACTAGAACTAGTAGTCGATCTTAACTGCACATTATAAGTAGTCAAAGCTTTTAAATCTTTCAATTCTATCAACATAGCCAACACCACATTCTGATGTCTTCTGCTAAGAGCATCCATTAGCTTATTTCATTTCCCAAGATTATAATCTATAACAAAATCATAAGCAGCTAAAAACTCCAACCACCTCTGCTATCTCATATTCAACTCCTTTTGGGAGAATAAATACCTTAAGGACTTACAATCTGTGTATAGCTCAAATCTCTCCCCTAAGAGATAATGCCTCCAAATCTTCAATGTGGAGATCACCGTTGCCAACTCCAAAGCATGAGTAGGATACCATACTTCATGTGACCTAAGCTGTTGTGAACCATAGGCAATAACTTTACCCTTCTGCATCAACACAGCTCCCAATCCGGTCCAGCATGCATCGATATACACCACCAAACACCGGTGCATTGGTCAACAAATGCTTTAACTTAAGGAATGCTTCCTCACATTTGTCGAATAGATGAATTTCACATCCTTCCTAGTCAACTTAGTCAAAGGTGCTGCTATCCATGAGAAATCCTTGATGAGTCTCCGGTAATAGCTAGCAAATCCAAGAAATCTTATCATCTAACTCACTGTCTCTAGTCTCTTCTAATAATTAACAGCTTTGATCTTATCTAGATCGACTGAAAAGCCTTTCTCTGAAACCATGTGACCAAGAAACTTAACCTCATTCTTCCAAAATGACACATGAAAAACTTCGCCTTTAGCTGATGCTGCCTCGGCGTCTCAAGCACTACTCTAAGATGATCCTCATGCTCTCTTTCATCCTTAGAGTATAATAGAGTTTCATATATATATATATATATATACACACACACACACACACACACACACACACACACACCAACATGAACCCATCCAGGTAATCTCAGAAAACTCGGTTTATCAGATCCACGAAGAAAGCAGCTACATTTGTTAACCCGAACGGCATCACTAACCACTCATACGAACCATACCTGGTCTTAAATGCTGTCAATGGAATATTGTCCTCTACTACTCTTAACTAAAGGAAACCCATCACCAAATCCAATTGGGAAAACACTCTAGCTCCATACAACTGATCAAATAGATCATTAATCCTCGGCAAAGGATGCTTATTCTTGATCATCCTCTCGTTTAACTTACGATAGTCGATACACATCCTCAACGACCCATCTAGTTTCTTCACGAACATCGTGGCCGCTCCATAAGATGAGCTGCTTAGTCTAATAAAATCCCTTCCTTCTAGATCCACTAGCTGCACCTTCAATTTCTTTATCTCGGTCGGTGTCATCCTATTAGGTGGTCTACTTACAGGTTCAGCTCCTAGCACAAGATTTATCCAAAATTCAATAGCTCGTTTCGATGGTAGCCCTAAAATCGGTCCAAAGACATATGCAAATTCTCATGCTAATCAAACATGAATTAACTCTTCTCCTACTTCCATAGCACTTAACAAAGCACGAAAACTCTGGTCAGAGTTCTCCATTGAGAATATGATTCGGTTATGACTATCAGGGTGTCTTAGTTATATTTTCCTATCTTGGCAAAATATCCTAGCATCATTCTTACCCAACCAATCCATACCCAAGATGATCCTGAAATCTACAAAATCAAAAGCAAACAAACTGCAAGTAAACTTATGTCGACCTAACAATTCTAGTCCTAATTGGTCACATCTCATCCCTAGAGTTGCATACCCTCCTATTGGATTCGCAACCCTTAAGAAAGTAACAAGGTATATAGGTTCTAAGCATAACTTATCAACCAAACACTGAGATATAAATGAATGTGATGCACCAGTATCAAATAGTACCATAACTGGTATACTCTGAACCAAAAGCGTACCTTCCATCACAGTTTCCCTTTTTCAATGGCAGTTGGCCTAACAGATGATGGCCCAATATCAAAAACTTTTCCCCAGTATGTCATGACTGGTTTTGGACACTGATTCTTATAATGCTCAACCTGGTCACAATTGAAGCACTTCACATTCTTCTTTTCTTCAACCTTCTTCCTCTTGCCTGACCTGCACTCATGAGCATAATGACCTTTCTTGTCACGCTTAAAGCAAACAAAATTAGCCTTTTCCTTCTTGGTAGCTTCTCCCTTCTAGGCTCCCTTTTTCATAAAGAACTTTCTCTTCTTTCCCTGAGAACCCTGGGTTTCTACCGGCTTTTCTATCGCATAAATAGCAAGCATCTCCTCATGTCATATTGCCATCTCCATAACTACATTACAAGGATCATGGATATGTGTCAGGGTCGACTTGGCGATCTTAGACTTCAATCCCCGAACGAATCTCTCATTCCTTCTGATGACGGAGTCTATAGTAGCATTCCCATATTGGGAAAACTCATTAAACTTAGTAACATATTCAATTATCGAAATCTCTCCATATACCAAATCCATAAGATTTTGCATCAATGCTGACTTGGCAACTTCGGACAAAAATCTTTGTTCAAATCTCAATCTGCCCAAGTCAACTCCTCCTCTGAAACTTCGGTAGTAACACTATTCCACCAATGAAGTGCTACCTCTTGCAACTGCCTAGAGGCCAGCCTCCTCTTTCACTCATCATCCAAACCCAAATCAGTGAAGATTTTCTCATAGTGCAATAACCAATTTTCAACTTCTATGGCATCCTTCATTCCCATAAACGGTTTCCCACCAAGAAGGTGTAGTCCCTGCCCAGCTTAGCATAATCATTCCCAATTGGTGCTACATCATTAGCTCCTCCTACATTCCCAGCAACTCCAGCAGCAGCTCCTTCTTGCATCATATTGATGATGAACTAATATATCATCCCCATATCCACCGGTGGATTTCTAGCACCTACATGGAAATCTGCATTTTGGTTAGTATTAGCCTATCGACCCGAGTTTCTCTTGAAGGTCGAACATTTCTGTTGGTTTTGGTGCTTCCTCCACTGAGATTTCCTCTTCTGTTTCCTACCTCCATATAATCTTTCTCGTAAATCTGCATACGAGCCTTAGTAAGACATAGAAGAACGATCTAAAAGAGAGGGAAATATGTGCTTATATATACGTATATCAAACACAAGTACGTTACTATAGCGTTATCCCAAACGCTGATCTAATTTTCAAATTCATTGGATTATGTTTTGAAAAATCTTTTAGGTTTAAATTTCTTTTAAATTTTATAAACATATGCTCTGATACCAACTTGTAGCATCCCTCACTTGGAGGCCCAGAACTAACGGCTATGCATGCTATAGTCATCCATGGTTATTAATCCTTGACGACCAGATGCGGTAATATTAGATTCATTGACACATCAGAAACACATGGATATGAAATAAAATCACAGATTTAAAAAAACAACTTTCCTCGTTACATTTCAAATCCACATTTTAGATTCATTACACAATCCCAAATGCGAGAACCACATTCATAGAAAATATAATTATTACAACGTACGCCAAGAGCGACATATGAAGTGACACCTTAGATGATTAGAATACACATATAGGCAATTAGACAATTTTGCCTTTACAATACAAACGGCAAAGCAGAATCAAAATAGAAAAGAACTCTAAATAACTAGCTTGCCTCATGCATGTCTCTGGAAGCTTATTCATCTAATGAGGTACTTGAAAACCTCAACTCTCAAACTACTCAAAGTTAATTGAGCACCTGAGAGTTCAATGAGATAAAAATAAACATCGGGTTAGATATAAAGCCTGGTATGAAAATAATTTACCATCTCAAACCATTTAGATATCTAGTGAGACCACGCCTAAATTTTATAAAACCATATACTGTGCACATGAATCCACAATAGTTAAAACGTAGCAATTTAAAATATTATAATGATACGCAAACAAGTAACTCAATTCTAGATTACCCATCTCCATTCAAATTTTTTTGACTATCTGTCTCATTTATAGTTTCTAGAGTCACTATTAACCTATTAGTCTTCATGGGCTAACTAATAACCTGTTTAAAGCTTATGGACTCCCTGTCCTGTTCATAGTTGTCATGGGATCACTAAGAACCTATTGGCCCCTTCCAATAACTTCATTATTTCATGGGTTCTCCCTGAAATCTATTGGTAACTCCAATAACTTCCCTCTTATCCTAGTTTTCATGGGTTGACTATGAAATATTTTTCATGGGTTCACTACAAACCTATTGGCCTCTTCCAATACTCTTTCTAATCATAGTTTTCATGGGTTTACTATGAACATATTGTCCCCTACCAATAACTTATTCTAAGCATAGTTTTCAGGGGTTTACTATGAACCTATCTGTCTAACAACTTCTTTAACTAGTATCTAGGCATCCTATATTCTGGTCTACCGGACCTCCTAGATGAAATTCTATACATTTAGGAGTTAACTCAATTTTTATTCACTACTAGGTCGACCTAGCTAGTTATCCTTCCCCTTTTCCCTAAATTACAGTTATAGCTCCATATTAAAGTGAATATGTATACTAGAAGAAGCAAACTTTTTAACATAATAATCACCAACATCTATGGCTTAATATACTTAAAATCATTTTCATATAAAACATGATTAATCCCTTTAACGTATTAATTTTCAAGGAAAAATTCTTCAAAAACTCCAATTTAAAAGCATTTAAAAGCTCTTTTATAATGCCATGGGTTTTACCTTTAAAAGTTGAGATTGGGTTCTCTATTCTGAAAACTAAGGCTTTCGAAACCTTTAATATTTACTTTCGAAACCATTGGAAAATTTCATTTCGAAAGCATACAAATCTTATTTTCAAAACACTAGGCACCTACCTTTCAAAACAGTTTAAACCTTTCTTTTGAAACCTTTCGAATGTATTAAAGTAATACCGTTCAATTATAGAAGCATATCTTCGAAACCATTTTAAAGTTCCCCTTTTGAAACCATTGGGCTTAATTTAAAACATATCTTATCGGGTCTAAGTGAATACAAGCGAAAGTACACTTTTCAAAACCATAAGAAGAGTTTGGGGAAAAACGGAAGGCTTCGACACCATCCTTTCAAAAGCTCAAAACATTTAAGTAAAACATTTGAAGGATAGCTTCGAAACCCCTTTCGAAGCCATTGCCTTCGAAGCCTTTGAATCCTTTCGAAGGATTTAGAAAGTGGCTTAGTATAGGTTTAAACAAAATCTACCTTTCGAATTGGTTGATGACTTCAATCCATTCGTAAGGCATAGGAACGGCAGAAGGGTTTCGACTTGGTCGAAACTACCCTTTTCGAAAGCATTGATTTTAAAACTAAGCAACTCATGCGGAAGCTACCATTTTAACAAGACGCAACAACCCTTTGGAAAGCATATATTTTGTCTCCTTCGAAAGCATTTAGTAAAATAGGCAGATACATTTCTTTGGAAAATAAAACAAAGGTTTCGACCCCATCGAAACCAAAGATTTCGACACCATGCCATCCGCCCTTCTCCAATCCACTACATACCAACATTGTGATACCTTGTGTATTGATTTCGACCTGGTAGGTTTCGACTTGGTTGAAGGCAGAAGCATAGGGTCAAAATGTGGCTTCTAAAGGAGGCGGAACCTACTTTTCTGGGTAAAGACTGATTTAATGCCAATTAAAGTAAGTACTTTATAACTAACTTGCCTAGTTGTAAGCATTTAATTAGTTGTCATAAGCTTTTCAAATTCTTTACCAAAACAACTGCCGCATAATTTTAAACCCTAAACAAAGATTAATTTTCACAATTAAGCCCTTCAATCAGGCAAAACAATTAAAACACTTAAATCCTTCTTCTAAATAATTTAATTTCCATAATAAATTATTTTTTAAAAATCCCAAAAATTATAGAAATTCACTTTCAATATGTTATCTAACATATAAGAATTTTAGACCTAAGTTCTTTATAAAATAACCGAAATTAATTTCTATACCCGATTATTCATATTTTCCTTTGAAAATTCATAATAAAATTTCTATTGCTTGGAAATTATAAAAATTAAAACTCATCTCCAAAATCATGTTTTACATAACTGAAAATTTTCTCATGGCATTTGAAATCCATTATAATAGGTTTTACCCTTAAAACTGTATAAAAAATTATCAAACAATTTTGTTTGAACCAAATATGTTATAAAATCCAAGCATATCATCATCAAAAATCATCATAATGGATTTAATCTTAAATTTGAAAATAAAATGATCATAAAACAAAAGTATATATGGTTTTGATTATATTAACCTTGATTAGGATAAGGACTTTGAGATTTGATTGAGATTAATTTCCCTTGCTTAAATCCTTAGCTTTAATTTGATTTCCACCTCTTTTCTCCTAAGTAATGGCCAGCTTCTCTTTCTTTTTGTTTGCACTTTGTGATTTTGAGAAAATGAACGTAAATGGTAAAAGAAACGAGATTATAAGCGTAATGGAAATATAGTGCGGCAATCATCTTAATACCTTTGCGTTAATTGATCTCCTAATAATCATACAAAACCATTTACAAGCCCTTTTTTAATTTATTAATTAAGCCCGACCTCTATTTTGAATTTCAAATCTTAATCCCTTTATCACTCTAAAACTTACATTATTCTATTGAATTTATCTAATTAAATCTCCTGGATAATGTTATTAATAGTTAGGGGTGTTACATAAACCAAGATTAACCCATGAAAGAGTCCTCACTTCAATAAACTGAGGAGAACAACATGATGACTCCCATTAAGCGATACCTTCTAAATGAAGTTTTACTTCCAAACAAAAATGAGGCTCGATGAAAAGATACGGAGCTTTGTACTACTCCTTCTTTGATGGCACATTATACAAGAGAGGGTATTCTACCCCTTATCAAAGGTGTATTTCTAAGGAGGAAGGAATATGGGCCATGAGGGAAGTATACGAGGGATAATGCGGTAATTATTCTCAGGGAAACAAATTGGCAAAATAGGTGCTAGGACACAACTAATATTGGCCTACTGCCCTCAAGATGTAAATGAATTTGTGAGGAAGTGTTATAGATGTCAATGGTTTGCCAGTATCCCTAGACAACCATCCTATGAGGTTATCTCACTTGTAAGCCTATGAGCGTTCGATATGTAGGGAATAGATCTAATAGGACCACATCCAATGTTGAAAGAAGGAGCTAAATATGTCATGCTAGCCATAGATAACTTCACCAATGGAGAGAGGCAGAGCCTCCAGCCACAATTACTGCAAAAAAGATAGTCACTTTCATAGTAAGGAATATAATTACAAGATACGGGATACCATATAAAATTATTTTTGAAAACAGCACCCAGTTTGAGAGCAAGGAATTTATGGAGCTTTGCAAGAAAAACGGCATAATAAAAAGTTTCTCCTCGGTCGCCCATCTACAGGCAAATGGATAGGTTGAGGCTGCAAACAAAACCACCAAGAAACTATTAAAGAAAAGGTTATAGAAAGCTAAAGGAAAGTGGGAAGAAGAACTATCTTTAGTGTTGTGGCCTACCAGACTTCAACCAGAAGCCATACAAATCATACTCCTTTTCGCTAACCTATGGATATAAGGCCATGCTATTCGTCGAAGTTGAAATCCCATCACATAGAAAAATATTATACACCATAGAAATGAATAAGAAATTAAAAGAAGCTGCCTTTAATCTAATCAAGGAGAGAAGGGATAAAGCAGTAATAGTAATGGATACATATCAGTATAGGATGGCAAGACTTATAATGTGAGGCTCAAAAAAGAAACTTTTTCAAAGTGGATTTTGTATTACAGAGAGTAATGGCTAAACAAAAGACCCTGCGAATGTAGCATTAGGACCAATCTGGGAAGGTCCATTAGTGTGACGACTGCTCTATACCATCGGCACTAATAATAACTAAATAGTGCGCTACAGTCACGCTCGGCCGATATAGGACGATCATCAAGATGAATGTTAATAAACATAACATATAACTTGGCATAACTCACATCGCATGGAAAGATTATAATATCACAGGTATAATAGAACAGATAGTAATAAGTATATAAACAAATCATTAGAGTACAGATCCACACATTTATACATCAAATGTCATAGAGTTTATAAAATGGAAACAAACTCAATAACTGCCTCAAATACAAGTATAAGAAGTCACCGCTAAGGCTCTCTAGTGCTGCACAATGGAATAAGCATAGAATCCATGTAAGTATAAAATACGAGATAGCTCCATACAACTCGTCCTTCGGATAGCGACTATGTTACCAATACTTGTTATCTTGTCTACGCATTTAAGAGTGTCCAAAATAATAAGCAAATAATAAAAAACTTATGTTGGATAATAGTCTGGTGTGAGTGATAAATAAATCTCAAAATACTATACATGTAAATATGGTAAGGAATAAGAATACAGGAACCATGCCTAACCAGTCCCTACAACCAAATAATTAGCACATAACAGTATAATATGATACTCTACAATATCATAAAGGTACAATAAAGAGTACCATGGTGGATGTCCAAATATCCCTATCTTCAATACCTACTCCGAATTATATCCTTGAGTGATAGCCCACTAACGAATAGCAACCATAGCATTCATCAAATATGACTCATTATCACTCATCCCTATGCTTTGAATATATGATAAATCATATGGCCTGCTTACTGCCAGGGATTAATGGAAATCACAGTTCTCTATTGCACTCTCGTATCCCACATCCTAAAGTTGGAAACACATCTCGTAGCCTAAAGCTAGACACTAGACCCAAAGCCATAGGTCTAAGGTATAAGGATCCTTGCTACCAATCCGCGGGCGTCCCCATTTATAATACCCCTACTTCGAGTACAACAAAAAACACTCCGAGCGTCAACAATTCCTTAGCACATACTTTTGATCCCACCTTTGCTCCATTTGGATACCGAACCCCTCTTGTTCAATCCAATTTCTATTATTCATGAGGAATCCATCCACGTTCCTCGATTATATAGCTGACTCCTTTATGAGCCACAATCTTCGGAATCTGATACCCACACAAGCCAACATCTGAAGATTCTATCTTTTTGTCATGTTGTTACATCGTCATCCAACTTGATACGAACAAGCCACCACCTTCAGCACCTCCTACAGAACCTTAATAACAGTCTCTAAAAGTTCCAACTCCATACCATATGACATGATAACTCAGTGTTGACCCATTCCTATGAGTTGGTACCAACTCATCCACTTAGCCTTCCAGTATCAAAGTTTTCTCCCATTCTTCTAGTACTCTTCTTTAAGCTCTTTACCCTGACTCATTGCTCTTTGATAACTCAACACAAATCCAAAGCTCCACTTCTAAGTTTTAGAGATAACTTAGTAGCACCTCAATCCTTATCCAAATCTCTTGCATCCTTGCTATAGAACATCTCATCTAGCCATGTTGTACCCAAACATGCAAACCACCAACTCATAGACATCACCACCATAACTCGGTGCCAACTCATCAGGATAACTCAGTGCTGAGTCTTGTCTTTAACTCCAAATGAAGTATGAATTATCTTATAACTTCCCACCATGTTCGAAAGCTCATCCACCAAGTTTCATCCAATTCCGACCAACTTAACCTTTGATTCGCTCAATTCTCCTACCTATCTTTCTATACATGCACAACACTAACAAACACTTTCAAAGCATAACATCCAAACATAACAAACAAGTAATTTTACCCACTCAAACATGCAATTCATAGAGATACGATAAAACAGTCAATGTTTAACATAGATATGCATATAGCATGAGTATGTGAACATAAATCAAGGTGACTTCTAATCAATCTATATCATATGCATGGATTAACACGTCATTAAAGTTAGAAAAGGTTTTTATGACCAACAGTCAATTTAAAACATGTTAAATCCTATAATTTTACCATATAAACATGCATAGTGTAGCGAGACAGCATATACCACTCATTAATTAATAAATTCAACCAATTTATATGTAGATCTAATTTGGACAATAAAGAAAAGCACTCTAAATCAAGAAAATTGATGATCTCTATCTTCTAATTGAGGATCTAATCTCTAATCCATAATCTAGTTTGATTTAGAGAGTTAGATGAATTAGGATGAATATAGGGCTATTAGGGTTTAGACTTGATTTTAATGAGAAGGAAAAGTTCTAATTTGACTTCTACATCCTCTATTTATAATAATCTCTAGTTAGACTAATGGGCTTGTTACACACTAATTCTGACCAACAGCTGTTAAAACTTAACAATATCATAACTTCTAACCATAAGTCCGTTTTTCTATTATGACCACTCTACAAAATGTAAAGCCATCATCCTAAAGTAATGGAACTGATTTGAGACCATAATTCGACTCTTATCAAAAGTTATACTCCAAAAAAGATTTATTTGGTCAAAATGGTCATATAGAAATTCAGAAAAAATCATAGGTGTGTAAAATCTCCTTAAGAGTCGTATCCCAAAATTATAGAATCATAAGACCTCATAGATAAAATAAAAATATTTATGATCCTTCGATGCATAAAATATGGGTCGTTACAATTAGTCATGGCAAAAGTTCTAGCAAATGGGGCATACTAGTTATCCAAACGTGATGGTAACCTAGTTCCAATAACTTGGAACTCAGAGCAACTAAGACCTTACTTTATTTAACTTACATTGCTTACATGATTTACATTGTAGTATAAAGAAGTAACAATACTATAAAATGAACATAGGGATATCATACAGCTTGAGCTAGTATAAAAAATCTTGGTATTTTCCAAGGAAAAATCAATGTACACTCACAAGTCACCGCCGGTAGTCATTGATTTAGTGAAACATATAGTTAGTAGGCAAAAATGGCAATCTCAACACTTAGAATGGTTATATTGGCCCTACACGCACTTGGACTTGCATCAACGTGAGTACGGCTTTTCATCCAAAATACAGCTCTGGATGGGATGTAAAACTACCATAATCTAATATAAATATTCCTATGGTAAAAATGTAGGAAGAATGGTAGGAATATTGGACGGCCTGAACCGGTATAAAAACCTCTATGCCAGCTAATTCAACATAGCACACTGGACATACGGATATTAGAAAGCATGAACCTGTACAAAAAAACCACGCACGTGCGATAATGAGTTGTATATATACGACCTAACTTCTCTGTTAAATCTTCATTTTCTCCCCCAGACAGTGGAGAAGACAGTGCCAAATGCCCAAATTACCCTTCATAGCTCACTGCTATCGATTTACTAATACAACACCACCCACGAGCAATAACGAAAATCTCAAAAATGAAAATGATGGTGCTAGAGAAGGATGTAGCATACGACATTACACCCCTCAAATAGGGGGACATGTCATACCCAGCATGCAGCTGAGGACATTATGCCTCCAAACAAGGGGGCAGGTCATACTAAATATACGACCAAGGACATTACATCCCAAAATGAGGGACACATCATGACAAGTATATGGCCAAGGACATTACACCCCTAGATGAGGGCAGGTCATAGCAAACTATGTCCAAGGGTATTCCGCCCAAATAAAAAGGTTAGGTCATGCGAAACACACAGTCCACCACTATCGCTTAGTAATGGCACTAACAACATTACATACGAGTAACTACGACAATCTCAAAAATAAGAACAGTAATATTAAATCAAATGACCGCATACAGACTAGAGCATGAAAGGTCTGCATCCAAAATAGCCAGAAAGAAAGAGAAATCAAGCAGAAATAACAAGAAATGCAAGATTGAGTGCTTAAGACATCAAGTTTACCACGATCTATGATCGCAGTAGACTTGTGGGGCAAGTGTTACACCCATTCTTACCGAAAACTGCTTTGATGACATAAGGGAACCGACTTGAAGTCACAACATCTAACCTGACCAGAGCTCAGCAACTAATGGAGCCACAGCAAGAGACAAATACTACAAGTATTAAGAAATAAGAAGCAAGTCACAAGCGGCTTCATCTAAAATCAAAGTCAAGTACGACATACCATACCAAAACCCGAGGACACATACCAAGCTAATCCGAGCACGCCTCCAAGGCTCATGTTCTGTCCAATCTTTAGAAATAGGCCTACATTAGCATATACTAGGGACAACCTAGACCGCTCTACATAGTCAAATGCATTTCATAGAAATCATATATAGGGCCACTCAGTATATACTTCAATGTAGGGCCATATGTATAATTCAAATTACAAATAGCCACAGGTATGTTCTGAACTGACATACTATAAAGATAAGCAAGGGAAACAAAATTATCAACAGGGCATCATGACTTGAGAAATAGGCAATGTTCACCACTGTACCTCTGCATATGCACCAACACCATAACATCACACACTAGCCAACATAGACACGGCGAGGTCAACAAGTGACAAAAAATATCTCCTTAATAGATAATAAGCAAGGTCGGTTCAAATTTTAATTCTCCCGCCATGATTTCAGATATTCTTGCTCAAATTTTGGGAATTCTTACCTCCATTCAAGCTTCCCACTAAAAACACATTAGTAATCTAGTCATGTCAAATAGAGAAGATAGTTAAATGACATCTGGCAAGATCCAAGGGTTGAGGCACAACGGCAAGAAAGAAATTCCAGTAATCCACGTGTATTCCGTAATTATAAATAGAAAAGACACTGTAGCATTAAGGGGACTTTTTTCTTTTTCTGACATTCTTTCTCTTTCAAAGAAATACCTTTAAGGTTTAATTGTACTTTATGCCATGAAATTCTTTACCAAATCAGTGACAAAGGAATAAAGAGAAACTTCCCCCGTGGATGTAGGATTCCTTAAAATCTGAACCATGTAATTTTGTGTCCTTTATTATTTTATGTTATTTGCTCATTATTTGTTGTACTACATTCCTTTTTGGCTAACACTTGAATAAGTATTGATTAGATTTGACACTTTAACAAATAGTTAAAGTGCAACTACTCGATTATGTTAAGTGTTCAGGGGCACAGTCGCTACCTCATGGAAAAATTAAGGTTACTTAGTTTCTAGTTCAAAACCCGGAAAGTAATTAGTGAGTTAATGGTTTTATACGTAATCGAGGAGTTGAAGGACGAAATAGTATCTCGATAATTGGCAATGATACATCGTTGTGGCAAGAAAGCTTGTCCTTTCAAAAATTTCTCCATGAAGGATTTGGGAGAAGCTTCCTATATACTTGGTATAAAGATCTATAGAGATAAATCTAAGAGGCTGTTGAGATTGTCCCAATCCATGTACATAGATACCATATTGAAAAGGTTCAGTATGGAGAATTCCAAGCATGGAAATGTTCCAACGCAGTCTTGAATCATCCTCTCTAAGAAGGACGCTCCTCATACGACGAGGAAAAAGAGTACATAAAGAGGATCCTATGTGCTTCATCCATATGATCCATAATGTACACTATGCTATGTACTTATGCAATTAAAGCGTTTAGCAGTTCCATAGCGGTGGATGTGCAAAAAGTTATAGTGATATATAACGGGAAATAGCGGAGGCGCAAAAAGCTTCATTAAATATAAAAAAATATTTAAAGTTAATTTATTCTCATTCTTACATCATTTGTATATGGAAAAAAAAATATTATCTACTCTTATATAATAAAATCTAAGAATATCATGATTTACACAATCCATATTTGTTGACTACAATAGTTTTCTAACTTATATTAGACACTTACTCCTTAAAATTAGGTTTCTGCCATAACTTTATCGATTTGGTTCAAAAATGAACCGGTCAAATCAACCATTTTATATTAATTTCGGTAAAATGGATGCTAAAAAGCCTTGATTTAGCGGGTGTAGAAGAAAATAGAAGGCTTAAAGCAGATTTACTGTTTAATAGCGCTATACTGAAAAAACGTAGCTATTGAAGAGCGTTAAGCGCTGTAGCGGGGATTTTATGAGGCTTTAATTGCACGGCTATAAACTAGACCGGATGTGGTATATGCATTAGGATGCATAAGCCGATACCAGTCTACTTCAAGAGTAAAACATTGGATGCCAGTGGAATATATACTTCAGTATTTGAGAAATACTAAGGACATATTCCTCATATATGAGATTAAAGACCTCCGAATAAAGGGGTATACAGATTCAAGCTTTCGTAGTGATATAGATGGTAGTAAATCAGTGTCTGGTTATGTCTTTACACTTAATGGCAAGGCCATATTGAAAAGTTCCAAGCAAGAAACAATTGTTAATTCCACGACGGAGGCCAAGTACGTCGCGCTCAATGAAGCAGCTAAAGAGGAAGTTTGGATGTGCAAGTTTTTGAGTAAGCTCGAAGTGATTCCAAATACTGAGAATCATATAGCATTGTTCTACGATTATAATGCGGTGATATGATTGCAAAGGAACCCAGTGCACACAAGAAGTCACGGCACATTTATCGGAAGTTCCAGCTGATTAGAGAATTCGTTGAGGGAAAAAGTCACGATTCAAAGGATAGATATGAAGGACAACATAGCAGATTCATTCCCAAAGGATCTAGCTCGGTCGGCTCTCGAGAATTTGATTGAAAGGATGGGACTGAGATTCCATAATTGGCCACAAATGCAAGTGGGAGACTGATAGAGTTAGGGTATGCATTAGGGAAAATTTGGTAATCTATTAGAAATTAATTAACTCTGTAATCAATTCTCGTTCGTAATAAAGGTATTTTCTTTCTGTTATGTATTTTTTATAATGTGTTATAAGTAATTAAAAACGTAATTAAAATATATTTAATAGAATATCCATAGATAGTATGTTTATGGTAGTAATTACAAATAGTTGTAATCAAGAGTATTGTATAAAAATATTATAAAACATGTCATTTAATTGTTCCTAGTCAAGAAGCATTGAGATTGGATATCGATGTCTGTTGAGACTAGGCTATGTAACACCCTCCAAATGTTGGGTAGTGGCGTACGCATGACTGTTGGGTGCATCTAGGAGTTATGTACTAATGTTATTGGATAGCTATGGAATGACTCACTCAATAGTTTTCTATTGATTAATATAACTAATGTCAAATAGAAAATATTGATGAGACTGATTTACATAGTTTTCTTGACTTAAGAATCAATCTTCGATATGAGATCTCTAATTTAATTATAGTCAAATCATTGCACAGCGTCCATCGAGTGCTATAGTTTGGTGGAGTGAAAATACTGGAAGTAAAACATTATGCAAGAGAGGATTTGTCTCCTTAGTTATATGGGGTTAGTATCATGGCCAATTCAAGTCAACTCAAAGTCCAACTCATTGGTCAGGGTTATACACTAAAAAATAATTGTTATTATTGAACAAAGGACTTTGTGTTAGACTACAGAGTTGAATATGGACGATATTGGTTTTTTGACCATCACCAAATTTCATATGTCTAAAGTAATATAGCTTTGACGAAGAGGATTAGTGTAAATAAAAATCACAAACGGGTAACTCTTAACAAAGTGAAATTGGGTTTTAGTAACCAAGTAAGCAATAAATTTGACCAAAATGCCACACCATTTTCTAAGTAACGTGTGAACATTATTATTCAAATAATTCGATATTAATAGCTAACCAAATTGATACCTAATGAGTCACACAAGCGAAAAAAAGAATTCTCCTTTGACCAAACGATTTAATTAGTTTATAATTATTATAAATTAATCAAATTAATTAATATTTATGAAATATTAATTATAAAATTTTCATTATGATTTGAGGAATAAATATTATAAAGTATATTTATAATAGTTGCAAATATATCAATTGATATACGATATCGATAAGCGATTGAATTGGATTTAATTAAATAATATTTTCTTTGGGCTTAAATAGTATTTTGGTCCATTAATGGTATGTGAAATTTTCAGCTGCAATATGTACATATGGGGTGGCTCAAAATGGGGTAGAGATGTTAGATTTTGGATGGCTCAGATTGAGAGAGAATTGGTATGAGATGAGATCCATTATTTTCTCTCTTCTGCCTACTATTTAAACATCTTTAACCCTAATTGCATATAATTTTAGCTCCTTCTCATCCTTTCATTGCTGGATGAAAATACACTATTGGTGCTCTATCTATCAAGCTCAAATCAACTTAAAGTCAATTACTATCTGATAGTCAAAGGTCAATGGTTCAAGGACAAGTAATCTACCAAATCAAAAAGATTTCAAAGGGGAGAGTTCATTCTTTCAAAGTGTGTTTCAAGGCTTTGGTACTTAGGTATGTTTTCAGTAAATAATATTTTACAACTTTTTGAATAATATTTTATTGTGTATATATATTATAATTATTAAATTGTTAGTTAGGTGATGATTCTTATATATATTAACGTTGTCACAAGTTAGTCTGGTTATATGCATGTATATAACTTTTTTAATCAATTTTGATATACAAATCAGATCTATATAGCTGCATAATTTACATATATTAATTATTTATATATATATTCATTAATATCTTACTCGATTTTATATATATATATATGGTTATTTTACTTTATAGCAATAGTAATTTTCAACGGCAAGATATTAATTTTTAGAATTATATATTACTTAAATCAATATATTACATAAATAAATCATATAAAATCAATATGGTATGAAAATTATTTTTTTACATTCTATAGAATTATTTTATTATAATATAAGCTCTCGGGTAAGAATAAAAATTTAAAAAAAAAATATTTTTTCTATTTAAAAAAAGTAGTATTGTAATCGGCTAAAAATTAATAAATTAATTAAAATGAAATTTGACAAAAAATTATGGAAAACCTTTTCAACTTCAAAATATTTTACATTATTTAATAGAAATTTAAATTTTGAAATTCTTTTGAAAATAATTTTTTTATTAATATTTTATATAATTTCGAATAAATATTCAAATAAAAATATTCTAAATTTATAAAAATTAATAATAAATTTTTTTGGCGCTATATATATATATGATTTGGAATTTTAAAATTTTAGAACCTTTTCAATTAATATTTATATACACACTATATATATGTGTGTGTTTATATACTATATATATATATTCATGTGTGTGTGTGTATATCATTTTTAATAAAATATTATTTTTTCATTACATATATTTTGATACGTAGATTATTTGCGATTCAATATATATTTATATATATATTATTTTGATATTTAAATAACCTATATATATTTAAATGGATATATTATAATAATATGTGTATATATATTGTTAATATTTTATTCATAAATTTTATATACATACATACATACATGTATCATTTATATATAATTATTTAAACACAATTAACATATACATATATATATATATATATAATATTTATATATAAGTAATAAGTTGATATACATACATATATTTAGACAGCATGCATTACATATCAAACAAGCTAGCAAGTCTGTTGCGAGGTAAATCCCAACATCTATACATGAGCATGTTATACCTTGCACCGGCTGACATGTTACACTTGCACACACATGCCTATATGTATATGATGCACACATAGATATGTATGTATGTATGTATGTATGTATGTATGTATGTATGTATGTATGTATATGTACATAAATTAAATAGAGTTATATAATTTATAAATTTAAATAAAATAAGAGAATTTATTTAAATAAAATTTAGAAATGTTCTAACTAAACTAGACTTCATAGACTCAATACAGATCTAATAAAGGAAAAAATTGAAATTCACCCATAATTTTCATTGTGGGCTAGCCCGGTTCTAACATATTAATAGTAGTAATTATGCTTAATAGTCATGTAGGATGAAAATTTATTTACAATCCAATGACTAAGATATTTGGAAAATCACACAAAGTGAATATATAGAACATCAAAACCGAATACTCACAATGGGCCATAACCAAAAGACACAAGCACTCAATAACTCAAAGGTCATGATTATTTTGCTCCCTAAATGAAAATGAATTTAATCCAGTCTCTATTTGTAAGTCTGCTTAGAAATTTGAAGAACATTGCAAGTCACACATGAAGGCATTGATAAATTAAAACAAACTAAGATTTCCATACTAAACAACCAGTTTCAACTTGTAAAAATGAAACAAAATAGGCCTATTTCTAACATGTAATCTAGATTTCAAGATATGGTTCATTTATTAATATCATTAGGGAAAAAAATCAGAAGAGAATCAAGTTAGAAAAATAATTAATTCACTCTTTTCAGAATGGGATCAAAAAACAATATCAGTAGAGGAATCAAATGACATTAGTATATTAAAAATTAAAGAATTAATTAGTTATCTAATGTCCTTTGAAAAATAGTTACAAGGGAGAAAGCAATGTAAGGCGAACAAAAAAATCAATTGCATTCAATGTAACAACTGATAATTAGGATTTATATTTAGATGATAATAATGAGGAGACTGCTCTAATGTCTCGAAAATTTAAAAATTTTCTAAAATACTAAAAGATAAACTACTTTCGAAAAAACTAAAACAAAATTCCTAAAATAGAAATATTTTTAAGCGTTATGACTGTAGTGAATCTAGCCATCTACGAAGAGATTATCCACATCAGAAGAAAGCAAATAATTTACCAAACACCGATTCATTTAAAAAGAGTTAAGGGCTTTCAATTCAACCTTGGACGATTCTGATACAACATCCACTGACAATGAACTAGATACTGAAAATATCAACATGTGTTTCACAGTGATGGTAGCAAAGGAAATAGCGAAATTGGTATATTTTTTTTACATTTCATATTTTATTTTATTTTCTTTCTAAAAATTATCTAATATAGGAATAGATATATAATAATAAGTGTATATATATATATAATTATATGATTATATTTCTTTATTTTTGAACACTGGAACTTCGGCATGTATGTCGAAGTATGCCACCTTGGTATATTGACATATCGGATAGAATTTGAAGAGTCTTTTCAAAAATTGAATTATTGAAATTCCCCCTCTTTTGTATTTAATTCAAAATTTGAAAAGACGCATTTTTTGCTCTCACATGTTCGTTCAAACTCTATATATTCACTCTTTCTAACCTCGTATTCAACACACACTTTATTTCAAAAATCAAACAAATTCTTCACTTTCTTTCTTCCAAAAAAAACTCATAATGCCTTCTTCAAACCCACCCTATTCATCAAAAGTATTTAGCTTGCCAAAAGTCAACTTTTTAATGATCGAGGGTCCACTGAAAAATAAGTTGGGTATTTAACATATGGTAAAGTCTTTTTGGGAAGATTTGCTAATTTTAATAAATTTTATTCTTATGGTTTACAATATTTTGCTTTGAAAAATGATATATTTAGTTTAACCGATTTATGCAAAATAATTTTGATTGCTCTCCCGATTTATTCAAAAAAATTTACACTAATTTAAATGGAAAGTTTTATCAAGGAAAAGAATGTCAAATTTGGAGTACTATCAAAGTTACAGTTATTGTTTTAGATTGTGAAATTCTTGGTCAAATTCTTGATTATAAAAACAGTAGAAATGACCTCTCCATTTTTGAAATTGATTGTGGAATAGAGAAGTTATGCATGATTTGTTTTTAAATGATGAAGAAAATTGTTTTATGGGTAAAAATCTTAAGGCAAAAACAAGATTAACGAGTCATATTTTACAACAAACTATTACACCTAGGATGGGGAATTACAACAATCCACTCACAAAGTTTTCAAAGCTCTTTTTGCTATTTTGAAAAAATATGATATAAATTGGGCTCAAGTGATTTTGAATGACTTTGTTCAAAAGAAATTTTCTAGACATGAAAACGAAATTTATCATGGTATGTATCTTACTAGAATTTCCAACTACTTTGGTATTAACCTAAGAGGTGGAATCATTTTGCCTCATATTGGTTTTGGCAATACTAACTTCTCTTTTATGAATATTCCTCTTGAATTTGAACTTTATGAGTCTCTAACCGAAAATGAAGAAAAAATTGCAAGAGAGGAAGAGCAACAGATTCTTCAAGACGAAGAAGGTGATGATATGGAAATAGGAGAGGTGAAAGAAAAAGAAGAGGAGGAGGAAATAGATACGTCTCTTGATAGCTATGACAAACCTTCTAGCTATTCAAACAAAGAGATTCTTAAAATCAAGAGAAACATTTTAATAATCAAAAGAAGCTCAAGCGTTCACTTGGTAAAAAAATTTGCAAGCTCTCAAACAAAGTTGACAAATACTTTGGCAAAATAATGATAAAGCTTGGTGAGAATTCTTTTTTTTTCTTCATCGTCTTAGATCAGATTAGCTACTTTTCTATTTTCTAGTTTTATTTATGTCATTTCTTTGTATTCTTCATTATGTTTATGCATCTTTCTATTTTATTTAGGAAATTATCTTAGAAACTTTATTTTATTGTCAATCATGTTCTTTTTTCCCTTGAATCATAATCTAAAATTAATATAACATATAAATAAAAATATAAAACAAAACAACAACATGCATTTTACTGCATGTATATCGACATACGCTATATGCATATGTCGACATATTTTGTATTTTTAGATTCTGAATTTCAAAAAGATTAATTATTTTAATAGGAGGGATTAGTTTTTTCTCTTCATTACTATAAAACCATATTTCTTCCATAAAAACTCACAAATCAATTCATCCTTTTATTTTATTCTTCTCTACCCATCTCTTTTCATAAAAATGAATTCAAACATCAATTTTTCAAAGCAAAAACTAAGTGTGGATCTAGAAAATACTCTTTAATCATTCCAGAATGCAATTTGCTTCATTCTTCATGATGTGCATGTAAAAGTGTATATTTTTACTTGCATAGTTAATCTACTTTTATTTAAATAAATGAGCATATTATGGTATTTTACATGTTTAAACCAAATTTAAATTGTTTTCAAATCATCATTTATTCATCTTCATTTGGGGGTAATATGACAATTTTTTATATGATTTAGTTTGAGAAAAGTTATTTGCACACTTTTATTTTTAATTGTAGGAAATGAAGTGCAAATATGAAGATATATCATGGATGTATTTATGCATATATGTTGAAGACAAATGATGAATGAAAATAAATAAATTCATGTAAAAGCCCGATATTTTCAGCCATTCGCATCCGCACATGTCGGACTTGAATTGCTCAAAATACCGCGTTGTAAATAAATTTGGAGCAAATGAAATACAATCACAGAATCACAGACACTAAAATATCAGAATAACTCGCAGCGGAAATAAAAATACCATAGTAGTTCACGAAGCTACTATAACAAACTCTCAAAACATAATACATAATATTAGTCTGAAACTATACAATAGAAATCTCAAATACATAGAAGTTTATAAATACCAGAGCTGAAATAGAACAACGAAAACTGAAAGGAAATAGATAACTAGATAGGTAGAATCTCCAGCGATTCCTAGCTCCAGAAAAGAAATCCAAAGCTAAGCTGTAAATACTCAGGCTGACCCGAGCGTAAAGTAAAACACAAAACACTCGAGTCAGGACAATATATACTTATATAATGTAAACCAACTCAAGTGAACTATAGTAGAAATGCACAATAACTTAAAGGATGCTTGGGATCGCCCATCCTTTAAGAATCTGTTAAACTATAAATTAAATACATCCCGTGGTTAAAATTTCAAAATGGTATTTTATACTTCAAAATCAAATATCATTTCAAAATTCAATATCATTCAAAATCCATTTCAAAATATCAAAATATAATATCTTCCAAACCACGTTCATTTTTATTTAATTTAAATACCATTACAAACACATTTCAAAATAGTTTATATTTCAAAACAAATTACTTCATTTTAAAGCATAAAATGAAGTTATTATATTTAATAATTAAATTATTAAATTTACAAAATTTTAGTCTTTCAAAATTCATTTATCCTCTTAATTTATTAAAACAGATGAAAATTCAACTTTCGCAGCATTTAGAAATTGCTACAGAAAGTTACATTCAAAACAGTTCAATTTAACAAAAGATAGCTTTTAAAAATGCTGTAATAGGGTTACATTAGTTTCAAATAAAACTTAGTTAAAGTCAACAATTATAGCATTTACAAAAATGCTATAATAACCTTTAATTAAACTTAGCCATTTGGTTCATTATTATCAACTACAGCATTTACAAATGCTGTATTATCATTTACATTAGAATTAATAGCATTTTAGAAATGCAGTTAATTAACTTCAAGTATTCAATATCATTTCACAAACAATTATATTTTTATTTAAATCATTTTTAGCTTATAAAATCATATAATTTCACTTTTAAAACAGTCATTCAAATACCCTTATATTCATGATTTTATAAAGTTAAATCTCCATTCAAAAATCAAAATTTAATAATAATTCACTTATTAAATTCCAACATTAAATTTTAAATACATTAAATTAAATTTAACTTAACATTTAAGTTTAAAATTTTCAAATATAACTTAATTTCATTTTTATTTACTTAACTTAAAATTCACTTTTAAACCAAATTCACAAATTTCCAATTTTAGTTATATTTCCAAATTTCAACCTAAATATTCATTCATTTCACATTTTAACTTTATTCAAAAATCATTAATATATTATAAAAATTATTTTTAATTCATTTAATTCAAAATATCATAAATTTATCATATTTTAATATTTAATTTAAATTCTATTTATCACCAAATTATAATTTCCAAAATAACTTACATTTCAGATTTCCTAACTTTACCATTTATTTATTTCACTTGTAAATTTTCAGAAAATCAATAATGCTTTACAAAAATCATTTTTAATCAAATTTAAATCAAAATATTATAATATTTACATTTCTACAAATAATTTAGAAATTTTAGAAAAACATATTTTAACAACGGGTCTGTATTTCATTTTCTAGCCTAGGTAAAGTGATACGGGTAATATATCATTTCAACCCGTAATTTACAAAGAAAACCCGGGTTTGATCATTTCAAAACCGCAATCCCAAGTAAAAGAAAATAATTGAAAATCATTCAGGCCTATCATTTCAGCCCATAACGATTTTCTCCTATTCTAAAGTCCGTTCGGGTATGTATCATTTCAACCCATATTGATTCTAGTCTACAGGGAACTTGCAGTGTGATAAACTGATGAAAGTAATAGAATAGCATGAAATAATAGTAACATATGATATAACAGGTGTAAATATAGGTGTGAACATCATATGAACATAATATAGCAGTTATAACAGGACGATATGCAATTTACAGATTCAAAAGGGGTCAATTTACTATTTATATATGTACATATTGTCTGGTGAGAATAACTCACTGTTTTCAGCTGATGACACAACGACGAATTGCACAACGGGATCTACACAAGCACAAAAGCACGATACAGATACGAAATGGAGGAGCCAAGGATTAATTCCCTTGAATACAAATCAAACAAACAATATAACAATTATAAGGTTTCAGACCAAAAATACGATAAACGATGCTAGAAATAACTTCATAAAACAAAGCTGAAATGCTTTGCACTTGCTTCCGCCATCTCATAGGCTCGGCCAGAGGTAGAGTACAGGTCTAATACAATGGTTTAGGGTCAGGTCTGGGTTGCTAAGGTCGGCCTAACATGAGTTTGAGTGATGGTGTAAAGGTGGGTGAAGGCAAGAACACAAAATCATGCATACACATGGGTTTTGGGCCATGAATTGGGTTCGACCAAGGCCCTAGGTGTCACGGCCAGAGGAGTGGGGTCTACTGTGGTGGTGTGGCTGTGGGTGCTGGAGGTGCTGGAGGTGGTGGTGGTGGAGTAGGGGCGGCCATGGTTGGTGGAAGTGGTGGATGTGGAAGCTAGTGCTCGGCTAGGTCAATATGAAGGGTGTTTTGAAACTTTTGCGGATATGCATCACCAAGGGGGTTCATGGATTGGGTGGCTGGTGAGGATGAGGTGCTGGTGGTGTGTCATCAGGTGGTGGAGGAGGCTAGGCAGCAAGGTGGCATGGTTGAACCTACATGAGGTGAAGCAAGTGCAAAATCAAACTAGAAAAATCAGCATAAGTGAACAAAAGAAGATAAAAAGAAATAGAATTTTACCAAACTTCTCAATCAAGAGGAGGCCGAAATTTTTTTCAAGAAGGAGGAAAAAGATGTACGTGAATGAAGAATGGAGGTAGGCAGCTGAATTATGTGAATGGTTATGGCTAATTGATGGCAAATGTAAGTTAAAATGTGAAAAGGTGGGAAAATCAAAAGCCATAGGAAACAAAAGGTCACAAACCCTTTCAATTTACCTTTTATTATTTATATAAATTTGTGTAGCTGAAATAATAATAATATCAGATAAGATTTCGAAATTTTTAACAAATATACAAATATATATAATATTTATCAATTATGTAAAGTAAAATAATGGAAAATAGTTAAAACAGTGAACTAGACTAGCAAAATTTGAAGTTAAATGAAATAATTTTTAGAAAATTCATATAAGCTCGTAAAGTATTTTTAAACATAAATAATAACATAAAATACAAAATATATTCACAAAATAAATATTTAAAATTTAATTTAAATATAAAATTTTAATGCAGAAAATAGCAGAAAATGGGAAAACGACCCTTAAAAAATGGAAATCAGCACAGTAATTTTTGGAAAAATTCTATTATTATTTTAAAAATATTTAGAGATGAATATTCACAAATAAAAAAAATTTAAAATAAAATAAAGAAATTTAAAATGAAGAAAATGGCAGAAAATTAGAAAACAGCCTTTAAAAATAGGAAATAAATACAGTAAATTTTGAAAAAATTATATTATCATTTTAAAAATGTTAAAATACAAAAATATACATAAAATAACATAATGACACATTTTAAAATAAAGTATGATAAAGAAAATATAATTTATATAATTTAGAATAGACAAAATTGCTAAATAAAATAGATTGCATTCAATATTGAAATATACATAACTTTCACAATTTAAATCTGTTTTCAACGAAACGAAAAGCAGTATTCAAGTTATTAAATCTAATTTCATAATAAAATATAAAATTTAAGAATTTAAATATTTAAATTTGAAATTTAAAAAAAATCAAATTTTGACCAGTTTGACCAAAAATCCATTTTTCAGTAAAATATTCAATTTATACCAGTTGGAATTATAATTCACATAATAATAAAATTTTATATTTAAAAATGAAATGTTTGAAATGAAACAAGTTTAAAATAAATTTAAAAATAAAATAAAGTCAAAATTAAAATATACATAAAAATCTAGGGTTGTTACACTCTCCCCCACTCAAATCTTTTCGTCCTCGAAAAGGAAGGAAGCGGAGAAACAATTAGAAAGAACAATAGTTTGGAAGACATCCCAAAAGAAGGTAGGAAGAAAGTAGCTAGGAGGGAAAGTGGTTGAAAGATAAGGATGGACCAATATTTAAACCATTATACATTTCAATTAAAATTTCATAACATTTTAAACATTTTATAATATGATGAATAGTCATTTGATTCAAATCTGATGGTTCAAGGTAAACAATATGTAAAACATTTTAAATTTTTAGAAGGGAAAATAAGTGATCAAAATATTCTTTATACAGTACTTTATCATGATGCTTTTATCAAAATACTTTTATAACTCGATGTCTTAACAAGTTTACTTTCGTTCCTGCAGACTCTGGGTATGCGTTGATCAGGCGCAAAGCTAGAATTCTCCAGGTACTTGGTAGACTTGTTTCAACACCTAGTGAAAATAAAGAAAACACTTTTAAAAACAGAAATGGAAAGTACAATCCAAACAAATCAACCAAAACGAAACAGTTGTCTAACCATGGATCGCAGATACACAATGGTTACGCCTGGATCCCCCAGGAAATAATCCGTATCCGTAAGCTTTCTCAGCCCTGCGAGTTACGCCATTATGACGAGTAGAGTGCAGGATACACAATGGTTACGCCTGGATCCCCCAGGAAACAATCCGTACCCCTAGGCAAGACTCAGCCAGGCACTTGCGCTACTATTCGCGACCTACACAGATTGCAGGATACACAATGGTTACGCCTGGATCCCCCAGGAAACAATCCGTACCCCTAGGCAAGACTCAGCCAGGCAATTGCGCTATGCAGTCGCGATCATAAGACCATGGAGAACGCCATGGAATTCGATGGACACTCGAGTATCATATCCGGAAAACCCAAATCAAAGAGAGAGAATAATATCGATAGAATGAATCCACAGTGTGGCCACAAAGAGGATATCAAGCAGAAGGCACTTTCCATATCTTTACTTCGAAAATATGTATCATATAGTACCTTTCAAAATCACTTTCAAATATCATACTTATATAAAGTCCATTTTATATAAGATTTCATTTCAAATCAAATACTTTTCAAAACAATAGTATATCAAATCACACTTATATAGATTTCGATTATATAAGATTTCACTTTTCAAAATTGGGTACCTTTTCAAATCAACAGTTTTCAAATCAATAGTTTTCAAATCTACTGCATACATATACAAATCAATTTTATATAAGTTCGATAACTCCCAAATCAAAGTATTTTTTTTTAAAAAAGGTTCTCAATTTTAATTCATTTCAATAGTATTCCGGTTTAAAAATCATATATGATTTCACCAAATCATTTCTTCCAAATTACATATATTCAGTTTCAAATTTCTTAAAGCCATAGATTTAGAAAATAATCAAAATCAACAAAATTTAGGTCAAACAAATTCATTTCCATTTCAAACATATATTCACTTCAAAAATCATAATACTTTCAAAGTTATAAATCTTTCGAAACCATATACTTGAAATCATTACACATTGAGAATAATAACATTTTGAAATGATACATTTGAAATCATAAAACATTCCCTCAATTCTTTACATTTCACAAATTTATTCAATTAAACCCAAATCTAAAATTTCCAATTTTAATTAAATTCAAACCATCAATTTCAATTCAATTTAGTTTTCCAACAAAACCATTTCAAATATTGTAAAATTTCAAATAAAGATTTGATCCACAAAATAAACTATTAAATCTTAAATATATTACAAGGCTTAAATATACAATATTTCAAAACTAAATTTTATAATTCCATATATCTCAAATTTTTCTTCATTATTACTTAGTGTTGAAATATTTATTTCATAAATCCATTATTTTTAAATAAACTCAAATTACAGGTAAACCAAATATCCTTTCATACTAATACAAGCTTCAATTATTGATTTATCAAAATCAATGGTTTTCAAAATCATTTTATACTTACGTAAAGTTTATCTTATATAAGGATCAAAATTTTCAAAAAAAAAATTCGCTGCATGAAAAGCCATATGGGATTGAACATCTTAACTTACTAAAAGATTTTAATTAAGAATAGTTTTGTATATAAAATAGTTTTTATGAAAAATAGAATAAAACAGTTAGTTTAAGAAGAATAAAAGAAAAATGGTTTTGAAAAATGGTTTTAAATTTGATAGTAGTTTTTCATAAAAGAAAAATTCCAATTAAATTACAAAGATATCCAACCCAACAACTTTCAATTTCATCGTCAAGTATACCAATGATATTAGGATATAAGATGTACATATGTCATCAATTCGCAACATTACATTCGATCGCTCGCTCGATCACACAAGTTCACTTTCGAACTAGTATTGTCCATTCGACTTCCCTAATGCGGACTTCGATATGGTTTCTCGACTAGAAGTCATCAGTCTCCTTGCATAGCCATATACTATGATAGAGAATTCTAGAATCAAGCCCAAAATCCATATCAAATGTTCGCCATCAAGACTCAAATGAAAAATCCTAACACGAAATAGTGTAATTCACCTCGAACTTGTGTACTCAAACTTGGATCAAATTAATTGTGCGAATAAAACAGCATACGTACAACTTATGTATCTATTCCAACTTGTTAAATAAATAGTTTCATAAAGATGTTCTTAAGTTAAAACATTTAAAACCAAATTTTTCTCAAACAATTGAAGACTAATTTTTATCCAAAACATTTCAAACTAAATTTCATATTAGTATAATTCAAAATAGTCTTATTTATTTACTTAACAAAACAGTTTCAACTTATACAAATCATATTATTTCATACTTGAAACATACAAACTAAATTTATATACTTTATCAAATACTTTATACTTTTCAAAATTACTTAGCTTTGAAAAGTTAACCTTGATTTGGAAGTGCTCGAATCTTAAATAGTTGAAGAAGTCATATTTTCAATCCAAGAGTTGGAAATCAACACTAAATCAGCAAATCAATTTCAAAAGTTAGGTTTCAAAATCTGAAACTCGAGGACTGAACACCGGCTTACTTTAAATCTTTTCAAATATATATATATATATATATATATATATATATATATATATATATACACACAGATCTATCTTTCGAATATCAAACCATACTTCAAAATCTAAAATCAAAATTGGTTTCACAAAATCACTCGCATAGCAAAGCTACTAGAGTGGCCTCTCCCCCACTCAGAAACTAGAAAATCAATGTCGATGATGCATGCATTCATCACCGAAATTATTTTCCAGTGACATAAGTGGGTTCTAGACTTCAATTAACTTTGAAAAACTTATTTGAAATTCCTTCGAAATCATTGAAATTCATTCGAATACATTTGAAGCATTTCTTATTTGAAAATATATATATATATATATATATATATATATATATATCTTTAAATCATATTATTATTATTATATATTTTCCAAAATCTTAAAACCGATTTCAAAACACCGGAATTCGATTGCTCGAAATTCAAATTCAGAACCCTTCAGTTATAAATCATTTTTGTATAAATCAAGTTCTTATAAAATTTTCAAAATTTCAAATTCTTTCGAAATTTCAAATTTTCATTTTTGAAAGGTATATAGTCCTTATCGAAAACATTTCACTTTTATATATAAAAATATGGCCATCCTTAATAATTTCGATGTATGCACAATTTCAAAATACAACCAAACACAAATTTCCAAAGAATGATTCAAGGATAGATTTCAAACAAACAGAAATTCAAAGTTATAGGACTCTAATCAAATAGAATTCTAATTCGAAGATAAACTCAAACGAAGATGAGATAATTTAATTACCAAATGGAGGATTAAGCCTATATAAATCGCGGGAGAACTTAACCAGTCAACTGAGACTTTAGGAATATAATCAATACTGAAATCTAAGGCAAATCGACCTTCGATCGCCAGAGATAGAATCCGGGTAGAGCAGGAGATAGATAGCATCGACATCCGAGGATACAAAAATCTTCAGTGAATCAATGCCAATTGTAAAGGAGTTTCACCCCTTTACAAATCATTCGAAGATTTACGGAATACCAATCTTATAGAGGTCATTCCAAAGTGGAGTTATGGAATGCTCCAAAATCAAAGGAATAAAATAGGGACAAGACTGGATTTCAGAATAAGTGGGAGTGTTCCAAAATTCAAGGAATCTTAATTGATAAGAATCCTAACCAAGAGATTACTAAACAAGGTGGATTCAGAAGGGATGAAGTTTAGAAAATCTTGAATTCAAAATAAGAAAATTTTTATACCAAAATAATCTTTGAAAATCCTTTAAAAATCATTTGGAAATCATTTTATACTTTGAAAATACGTTCTCTCACAAAGAAAGGATTCTGAGATTGATTTCACTCATTCTAGGGTATTTCTACCCTATCTCTAATGATTTTTTGCTCCGCAGGCTAAGGTTTGCCTAAAACCAAAGCTATGATACCAACTGTAACAGCCCGATATTTTCAGCCATTCGCATCCGCACATGTCGGACTTGAATTGCTCAAAATATCGCGTTGTAAATAAATTTGGAGCAAATGAAATACAATCACAAAATCACAGACACAGAAATATCAGAATAACTCGCAGCGGAAATAAAAATACCATAGTAGTTCATGAAGCTACTATAACAAACTCTCAAAACATAATACATAATATTAGTCTGAAACATATACAATAGAAATCTCAAATACATAGAAGTTTATAAATACCAGAGCTGAAATAGAACAACGAAAACTGAAAGGAAATAGATAACTAGACAGGTAGAATCTCCAGCGATTCCTAGCTCCAGAAAAGAAATCCAAAGCTAAGCTGTAAATACTCAGGCTGACCCGAGCGTAAAGTAAAACACAAAACACTCGAGTCAGGACAATATATACTTATATAATGTAAACCAACTCAAGTGAATTGTAGTGCACAATAACTTAAAGGATGCTTGGGATCGCCCATCCTTTAAGAATCAGTTAAACTATAAA
Organism: Allium cepa; assembly: GCA_030765085.1. Taxonomy (NCBI): domain Eukaryota; kingdom Viridiplantae; phylum Streptophyta; class Magnoliopsida; order Asparagales; family Amaryllidaceae; genus Allium; species Allium cepa. The sequence goes on from CM060935.1 coordinate 469,067,763, forward strand.
TTAAATACATCCCGTGGTTAAAATTTCAAAATGGTATTTTATACTTCAAAATCAAATATCATTTCAAAATTCAATATCATTCAAAATCCATTTCAAAATATCAAAATATAATATCTTCCAAACCACATTCATTTTTATTTAATTTAAATACCATTACAAACACATTTCAAAATAGTTTATATTTCAAAACAAATTACTTCATTTTAAAGCATAAAATGAAGTTATTATATTTAATAATTAAATTATTAAATTTACAAAATTTTAGTCTTTCAAAATTCATTTATCCTCTTAATTTATTAAAACAGATGAAAATTCAACTTTCGCAGCATTTAGAAATTGCTACAGAAAGTTACATTCAAAACAGTTCAATTTAACAAAAGATAGCTTTTAAAAATGCTGTAATAGGGTTACATTAGTTTCAAATAAAACTTAGTTAAAGTCAACAATTATAGCATTTACAAAAATGCTATAATAACCTTTAATTAAACTTATCCATTTGGTTCATTATTATCAAATACAGCATTTACAAATGCTGTATTATCATTTACATTAGAATTAATAGCATTTCAGAAATGCAGTTAATTAACTTCAAGTATTCAATATCATTTCACAAACAATTATATTTTTATTTAAATCATTTTTAGCTTATAAAATCATATAATTTCACTTTTAAAACAGTCATTCAAATACCCTTATATTCATGATTTTATAAAGTTAAATCTCCATTCAAAAATCAAAATTTAATAATAATTCACTTATTAAATTCCAACATTAAATTTTAAATACATTAAATTAAATTTAACTTAACATTTAAGTTTAAAATTTTCAAATATAACTTAATTTCATTTTTATTTACTTAACTTAAAATTCACTTTTAAACCAAATTCACAAATTTCCAGTTTTAGTTATATTTCCAAATTTCAACCTAAATATTCATTCATTTCACATTTTAACTTTATTCAAAAATCATTAATATATTATAAAAATCATTTTTAATTCATTTAATTCAAAATATCATAAATTTATCATATTTTAATATTTAATTTAAATTCTATTTATCACCAAATTATAATTTCCAAAATAACTTACATTTCAGATTTCCTAACTTTACCATTTATTTATTTCACTTGTAAATTTTCAGAAAATCAATAATGCTTTACAAAAATCATTTTTAATCAAATTTAAATCAAAATATTATAATATTTACATTTCTAAAATAATTTAGAAATTTTAGAAAAACATATTTTAACAACGAGTCTGTATTTCATTTTCTAGCCTAGGTAAAGTGATACGGGTAATATATCATTTCAACCCGTAATTTACAAAGAAAACCCGGGTTTGATCATTTCAAACCCAAAATCCCAAGTAAAAGAAAATAATTGAAAATCATTCAGGCCTATCATTTCAGCCCATAACGATTTTCTCCTATTCTAAAGTCCGTTCGGGTGTGTATCTTTTCAACCCATAGTGATTCTAGTCTACAGGGAACTTGCAGTGTGATAAACTGATGAAAGTAATAGAATAGCATGAAATAATAGTAACATATGATATAACAGGTGTAAATATAGGTGTGAACATCATATGAACATAATATAGCAGTTATAACAGGACGATATGCAATTTACAGATTCAAAAGGGGTCAATTTACTATTTATATATGTACATATTGTCTGGTGAGAATAACTCACTGTTTTCAGCTGATGACACAACGACGAATTGCACAACGGTATCTACACAAGCACAAAAGCACGATACAGATACGAAATGGAGGAGCCAAGGATTAATTCCCTTGAATACAAATCAAACAAACAATATAACAATTATAAGGTTTCAGACCAAAAATACGATAAACGATGCTAGAAATAACTTCATAAAACAAAGATGAAATGCTTTGCACTTGCTTCCGACATCTCATAGGCTCGGCCAGAGGTAGAGTACAGGTCTAATACAATGGTTTAGGGTCAGGTCTGGGTTGCTAAGGTCGGCCTAACATGAATTTGAGTGATGGTGTAAAGGTGGGTGAAGGCAAGAACACAAAATCATGCATACACATGGGTTTTGGGCCATGAATTGGGTTCGACCAAGGCCCTAGGTGTCACGGCAAGAGAAGTGAGGTCCACTGTGGTGGTGTGGCTGTGGGTGCTGGAGGTGCTGGAGGTGGTGGTGGTGGAGTAGGGGCGGCCATGGTTGGTGGAAGTGGTGGATGTGGAAGCTAGTGCTCGGCTAGGTCAATATGAAGGGTGTTTTGAAACTTTTGCGGATATGCATCACCAAGGGGGTTCATGGCTTGGGTGGCTGGTTAGGAGGAGGTGCTGGTGGTGTGTCATCAGGTGGTGGAGGAGGCTAGGCAGCAAGATGGCATGGTTGAACCTACATGAGCTGAAGCAAGTGCAAAATCAAACTAGAAAAATCAGCATAAGTGAACAAAAGAAGATAAAAGGAAATTGAATTTTACCAAACTTCTCAATCAAGAGGAGGCCGAAATTTTTTTCAAGGAGGAAAAAGATGTACGTGAATGAAGAATGGAGGTAGGCAGCTGAATTATGTGAGTGGTTATGGCTAATTGATGGCAAAAGTAAGTTAAAATGTGAAAAGGTGGGAAAATCAAAAGCCATAGGAAACAAAAGGTCACAAACCCTTTCAATTTACCTTTTATTATTTATATAAATTTGTGTAGCTGAAATAATAATAATATCGGATAATATTTCGAAATTTTTAACAAATATACAAATATTTATAATATTTATCAATTATGTAAAGTAAAATAAAGGAAAATAGTTAAAACAGTGAACTAGACTAGCAAAATTTGAAGTTAAATGAAATAATTTTTAGAAAATTCATATAAGATTGTAAAGTATTTTTAAACATAAATAATAACATAAAATACAAATATATTCACAAAATAAATATTTAAAATTTAATTTAAATATAAAATTTCAATGCAGAAAATAGCAGAAAATGGGAAAACGACCCTTAAAAATAGGAAATCAACACAGTAATTTTTGGAAAAATTCTATTATTATTTTAAAAATATTTAGAGATGAATTTTCACAAATAAAACAAATTTAAAATAAAATAAAGAAATTTAAAATGAAGAAAATGGCAGAAAATTAGAAAACAACCTTTAAAAATAGGAAATAAATACAGTAAATTTTGGAAAAATTATATTATCATTTTTAAATGTTAAAATACAAAAATATACATAAAATAACATAATGACACATTTTAAAATAAAGTATGATAAAGAAAATATAATTTATATAATTTAAAATAGACAAAATTGCTAAATAAAATAGATTGCATTCAATATTGAAATATACATAACTTTCACAATTTAAATCTGTTTTCAACGAAACGAAAAGCAGTATTCAAGTTATTAAATCTAATTTCATAATAAAATATAAAATTTAATAATTTAAATATTTAAATTTGAAATTTAAAAAAAATCAAAGTTTGACCAGTTTGACCAGAAATCCATTTTTCAGTAAAATATTCAATTTATACCAGTTGGAATTATAATTCACATAATAATCAAAGTTTATATTTAAAAATGAAATGTTTGAAATGAAACAAGTTTAAATAAATTTAAAAATAAAATAAAGTCAAAATTAAAATATACATAAAAATTTAGGGTTGTTACAATTCATGTAACATGGAGGAACCCACAAACTCATTGCCATAGGGTCCATAATTAAAAGCACATACACATGTTAATGGAGACTTAAATGCATTTTAACGTGGATTACTTTTTTTCCTAATGATTACTTGGAGGTTACACTTTCTCAGTAGTATTTTAGGCAGTCTCCAAAAAATATGAATTAGTTTTTTAAGCATATACAAATACCTCTTATGTTTCATATAACTATCTTCTTCCTTTCATGCAATATTGTAGCCAAAAAATCAAAGTTAAATAAAAATTTCTATCATGGCTTCTTAGCTTTGTTTCTAATTTCATGCAATTTTTATTTTTTGCTATCTTTTTATGCTATTTTTATTTCATGCTCTCATAATTAGTTTATGCTTCTCTTATATCATGTTTGTGGCATAGATTTAATTTTAGTAATTAGTTTAGTTTTATTTCATGCAAGTAGTTAGCTCTCTTTTATTTTAATAAGCCCTCATTTTCCTTGTTTTTAATATTGAAATCATTTTATGTTAACATGTTTTCAAATACGAACAACTAAGCCCCTTCAATTGAGAGGTAGTGAAGCTCTCATGAAACATGTTAAATTAACATACTAATTTCATTTGTGTTCCCTCTTATGTGCTTAATGGAAATTATGAATGATGGCGGTTTATGTTTCTTTTTTATTTAATTTTGGTAGTCTATGTTGTCATCGCAAATATGCTATGCTTAGCTTCATTTTAAACATAAACTATTTGATCATTTGTCTAAGTGATTTTGATAATGAAAGTCAAACAAGAATCAAAATTTGATGCCTATGTTACTAATTGGTAGTAAATAGATCGTACTTAAAGTAGATTTAATTTTTAATTTCATATCATTTTCATGAATGTTGACAAGTGGATTTGTATGGTGTATTAGAGTTTGATGTTTTAAGTTATGCTAATTAATAGCTCAAATAAACCATACTTATTATAAGCACATCAATCGTTTCTACTTAATATTTTAAAAAGAGGTTATAAATGAATATTGCGTTGAATTACATGAATGATTGGAAGTGGATTTGCCTCTAAATTGCTTCTTAATATCGTAGCTTTATTCATTTTTCCTGTAGCTTATTTTCTACAATTTTCTTAGTTTAAAACCACTTCAAACTTTGGCTTAATTTAATTAAGTATTACTAGAATTTAATTCATTCCTTGCGGATCGACCTGTACTCGCATCCATACTACAATTGTACGCCGTGCGCTTGCAGTTTTATAAACATTATATTTGTAGCGATGGTTTTCTAATCGATAGAAATTCCCATCCGTTATTCAATAAGTTTTTGGCCCTGTTGCAGAGGAATAGCAATTAAATTAATTTTGCTCTTCGGATTATTTTACGTTTCTTTTATTTTATGTTGTTGCACATTTCTTGTTTTCATTTAGTTCACTTGTTTGGGTCTTTTGTGTTGTGCATGTTGTGTTTGCGTTAGTTTTATTTGCGTTAACTTTGTTTTGCATTTAGAATTACATATATATATATATATATATATATATATATATATATATGCGTGTATAATTTCATTGCATATGTTTTCTTGCATTGCATTTTGTAATTTTTTTTTAATTCTTCATCTTAGTCTTTACACTACATCTCTGTCCATGTTATTTCTATCTAGCATTTCATATGTGCATCTCTGTTCACTACTGTGTCAAAAATTTGAGTTGTTTTGCATTGCATTATTTTCACTGTTAATTCGTACGTACACAAAAGTGTAACGAATCCGATAGTAACTTCAATAACGTTACTTATCCCTTTATAAGTTTTGTAACAGCAGAAAAGCGTTACTAAATGTCCGAGTCCAGATAATATCTTTTTGCTTGAAATAATATTGCCCTCTTATACGCGCCAAAGGAAATGAGCAATTTGTCTCTCAGGATGAAACGGACCGGCTCCGATTGCTGTGCGGGCAGACGGAGCAACGACGAACAGAAGTAATTATAGATCTGAGAGCAGTGAAGTAGGAAGAGGAGCTGGAAGAAGAAGAGAAATGTTTCTGTGTATGTAATCTCGTTCGGGCCCATATATATAGGCTGTAGGAGGTGCCTATTCGGAGCGCTCGTGACTGTTGGAAAGGTTGCGACCTTTTAACCGACAGGCGCGCGCGTACAGATGCAACAGTCTAATTTTGAAGTCCAAAATTAGCCCTTTTAGCGCAGCAGGCCCAAGAGGCAGACGAAGGCCCATCTAATCACGAGACTGCAAGAGTCCCAAGGCCCAATCTTTGACATTTTAAATTTAATATGAAGGCATAAAGCCTACATTGCCACAAGTCTTCATGTCTCCTTCTTCTTTTCTTTTGATTAAGTATAATGGGTTGTGATATATAAAGTGATATTGAAACAAATATCCCATGATGTAGGACTTTGTTTCAATACACACTCTAATTCTTCTTCTTCTTCCCCACTTTCTCATTCATTCATTTCTAACATTCACGACTTCAATTTTAACTGTATCTCTACTATTAATATAGAAAATTCATTGAATTAATTTACTCGGTGTCCTTTTGAAATTCTGAAAATACGCTTGCTTTCCGTTTACAATAATATAAACAGCCCGTGTGCGAAGCACGGACCAATTCTAGTATAAAAAAAGAGAACTTTGCATTTCATTTCAAAAAATGTGCATTTACATTTTATACACTGCATTTGCTTTCACAAGGCTCTATTTCTTGTTTACAACATTTTAAACATTGCATTTGCATTATTAACTTTTCATATGTTTTCAATCTAATTCACTAGCATTCCTTCCCATTCTCGGCCATCATCACCTTCATTTCTCTTTCATCGCAAAAACAGTACTTCAACTTGCACCTCCCTCTTCTCACTAATTCCTACCCACTATCACACTTCACCAATACCCACACTTGCCACTTGCATTTCTCTCTTCTCCTAACCATCACCATCCATTGCCTTCTGCACCATCCTACTTCATTACTTGAAACTCCTGCACCACAAATACATTCACTCACATGTTCTATTAACTAATGCATTTTCTATTTGTTTCAAAGTGTCATAAGTTTGCATATTGCTTCATTCACTTATACCAAGCTCCTTCACAACACAAACAGTCGCTACTTCTACCATTCACTACCTCTTACAGCTTCATCGCCTTGCCAAAACACCTCAACGCCACTCCTTTTCACAATCCTTCACAGCCTTCCTCTGCCATCGATAAACCACTGCCATCACACTGCAATTCTCACTTATTAACCACTGGACATCAACTGCACATACACCGATGTTCGCCTCCTGCACAATCAAGCACTGTACTATGCTCCTTCACTGACTGAACAACACATTCGCTTCACCAACCTCCTTGCCTTGAACCATTGCCATTCAACCATCTTCAACTTCTCCATCCTCATAATTACTAATCCTCCAAGCACATTCATACTTCAACCATCATTTACTTCACTGCCTTCCTCTAATTCAGCCAACAACATCTCTGGTACAACATCAAATACTCCTTTGAGCATTATCACTGCAACCCTCTCCCCTCCTTCAACAACTCCTCCTCCATTAAACTGCCACTTCATACAAACATACACAACTAAACATCACCACCTACTGCCACTAATTCAACTTCAGCCCCATACAAATTCATCCCTATCAACTAAAACTCCTCCATAACAAACTACTTCATCCTCATCAGTTAACTGCATCCATCAACATCCTCTGCCTGCATCTCAAACCACTACTGCATCTTCATCCATCAATATCCACGCTGCCATTCACTGCAAACTTCCTGCTCCAACTCCTACAACAACCTTTCCTTGGCCATCAGTTACAAGCAAAACCTCACCAACAATTTCAACTTCTTCAACTACCAGACCACCATCACTCTACTGCCTCGCCAAGAACTGCCATACACCCAAGCACCCCACGCCAGAATCAAGCAATCAACTCAAAAACCCCGAATCGACGAACCAAACACGCCTTATCTCCGTTCATTGACCGCGTGCATCGGACAGCAACCACCCAAAATCCGAAAAACTCACCGCCACTTCACTTCAATCAAGCCTCAATCGCCGATTCCATGGGTAATAAGACCCAATTTGCGATCTTTTTTTTGAATTTGTGTTTCTTTGTTTTAAATTGAGAAATTTATGTTCAGTTTCTTTGTTGTTTTGTTTTGTGTAGTGTCTTTTAACAGAGTAGATAAGGGTTGGGGCATTATCATGAATTGCGGGTTTGTGCCGTTGGTTATTTGATTTGTGGGCTTGGTGAAATTAAATAAAAGATTGAATTTCTTTTTATAAGAAAATTGTTTTGTTTTTGTTTTCTTATCACCTATTTTTATTTTCTTTGCATTGTTGTTTGCTTGCATTAAAAAAAACAAATTTCCTTTGTAGCTGCATGGTTAATTCACATTTATTTTCATTTTTGCATTCATTTCAGGTTATTTTCTTTTTTAACGGCAACACCCAACTTCACATAAGGTGGGTGATTTCATCACTTCTTTCTTGGCCCGCAAATTGCATATCATCCTAGAATTTGACTAATAATAACGGTTAGACGTTGCACTTGAGGGTGTCCCTAGGTCACCTAGGGCTTAATTGTATCTTGACAAGTTGTACTCTTTCGACAATCTAATTTCTTAGTGTCTAGGCTACAACAGAGCAATAATCATATATAAATATTAAGATAATTCGTAAATACTGTAGCGATTGTTTCTTTGAAGGTACTTAAACCTGCGGCTGTATTACTATGGTGATTCGTGGTGTACTAATAACTTCTGTCCGTTACCTGGCTAAGAACCTTTTTGTTAGATTAAGACAAAGTGTGTTTATACAATTTTGGATTATGAGCTACTAAGAACAGAAAATTTGTAATTAAGTTCTTGCATTCGTTTAGTTGCATTAATTCATGCATATTTAGAAAAAGAAAAAAAAGAAAATCCAAAATTAGAAAAATATTTACATTCAACTTAACATATTTTTTTCTTTTTAAAAAACGAAAAAAAATTCAAACAAAATCCAAAAATTCCAAAAACAGGCATTTTTCTTAAGTTAGTTTTTTTAGAAAAAAATAAAAAAAAAAACCTTTCCAAAAAAAGCAAAAGCTGAAAAAAAAACACCAAGAACATTAAAAAAACCTGAAAATTCAAAATCCAAAAATCAAAAGAAACAAAAATCTAATCCCCCATTGAAAAATAAAGTCTTTTTAGTAAACATTTTTCCTTTAAAAAAAACATAAAAAAAGGAAAAACAATTTTTGACTCATTTCTTCTTCTAAACCTTGTTTCATTCTCTTTAATGTGATTCTCACTTCTTTCTCTACTTGGTCTTTTCACCTGTGCATGAGTACCTGAACTTGTGACATAGAAACAAATCGTTTAACTCGAACAAACAACCGTCAACGATGGCTAACGAAAACTCCCATCGAACTCTCATGGAAAGAATCTTTCCCGACAGAATTTTTATTCCTTCTTGTATCATGCCCAACGGGTAACAATCTCGAAATTCATTCCAACCATATTGCCACGCTTTCAAAATTTGGCAATTTTGAACAAGATGACCCATACATTTTACTAACAAAATTGAAACAAGTTTGTGCAACCATTAAACTCCAACAATTATGCGATGATGCAATCAAACTTCGGTTGATTCCATTCGCCCTTACCGATTACGCTAAAAAATGGTTACATAGTTTACCATCGAACTCAATCAAAAATTGGAAAGAATTTGTTAAAGTTTTCTTAAAAAAATTCTACCCCTTGGAAAAAACAACTAAAATCCAAAATGAAATTGTCAATTATCATCAATTCAGAGGTGGACCTTTTGAAAAATATTTTGAAAGATTTAAAGAGCTTTTGATAAAATGCTCACACCATAGTTATGAAAAATGGACTCTTTGCCTAATCTTATACGATGGACTTGAAAATAGTTCATAAACCATACTTTAATCGATGTGCCAAGGCAATTTTCTCGCCTAACCTCAGGATGATCCTTGGCAATTTCTTGAAAACTTGGCTGAAAAGTCATCTCAATGGGAATGTTCTAAAGAAAAATCCATTTACTTACGATCGAGCGCACAAATCGATATGATCATCTTTGGCTTTGGAAGCTAAAATTAATGCAACGATCAATAAATTCGCAACGTTTTCTCATCCAACCAAATGAACCAAGCTTCTCAACCAATGTGTTATAAACGCAACGATCTGAATCACATAGCCGATCAGTGCCCTAATTCAGTAGAAAAACTCAATGCTTTCAATATGTTTAAGACTGACATGTTTTCTCCAACGTACAATCTTAGTTGGAGACATCGTCCTAACTTTGTATGGAACCAAAATAATTCCAACATGAATTTGGTTCGTCCAAATTTTCAAGCATTTTCAAACAATACTTCGAATTCTCCCTTTCAGCCCAATCACTTTCAACAAATTTTTACGGGTCCGTCTCAAAATCAACCGCAACAATTTTTTGCTCCCTAAGATAATAAACCATTGTCGTCACTTAAGAAAAGTCTTGAAACTTTGGCTAAAGCAACCACTTAAAGCCTCCAATCAAATAGCAATTTGCAAAATTTGTTAATCGCGTACATGTAGAATATGAGTCAATCAATTAATAAACTTGAAATGCAAATGACTTGATTAGTTACGTCTACAAGTGAACGTGAACAAGGCACATTCCTAAGTCAGCCAGTTTCGAATCCTAGAAATCAAAACACAAATTTGAATAAAGCTCATGTTGTTCAAAATAGCAATATTAACCAAAGGAATTCTATCACGACTTTGCATTCCGGTAAACAAGTCGACAGTCAAGTTGTTAATCCAAACGATTTATCGAAAGCTCCTTTTGGCACTTCAAAAACAAGCGAACATGAACAAAACATTGAGCCAAACATCAAATCGAATTCTAATCTAAATTTTCTTCTACTCAAGTAGACCGACCTACTAAGTATCATGCTCCATTTTCATATTGACTTCGACCTAAGAAACAATCTAACCAAATGGAAAAGATGTTGGAAATTTTCAAACAAGTGAAAGTAAACATTCCACTTCTTGATATCTTTCAACATGTCCCAACTTATGCTAAGTTTCTCAAGGACTTGTGTACCCAAAAATGACACACTCATGTACGGAAGAAATTTTTCGTAGCTGTCGGACTTAGCAAAGTCTTGTCCTAATCAATTTCCATAAAATACAAAGATTCTAGATATCTTACGATCTCGTGCACGATAGGAGGCAAAACGATTAACAATTGCTTCCTATATTTGGGTGCGAGTGTCAGTTTGATTCCGTATTCAGTTTACCAGCAACATGGCTAGGGTGAACTAAAACTGACGAGAGTAACTGTTCAATTTGCTGATCGTTTGATAAAGAAACACATGGGAGAAATCGAGGATGTACTCATCAAAATCGATCACTTCATATTCCCCGTCAATTTCGTTGTCCTTGAGGCACAACCTGTGAAAATCCAATGAGTCGAATTCCACTGATTTTAGGCCGACCTTTCTTGGCTACTTTAAATGCTCTAATCAATTGTCAAAATAGTTCGATGAAAATTTCTTTTGGAAACATGACTTTGGATCTCAACATTTTCAATCTTGAAAATCAAATGAACCACGTGACTAAACGTTGGAAGTTAGCCACATTCAAGAAAATTTTGACAATAAAATAGGTGACCTAAACCACGAATGGAAGACCGAATACGAACAACTCTTTCAAGATGTGCCTAACGAAATTGAAAATTCGCTTTCATTTGAACGCCTCACTGTTGAATTTGAACTCCAACCTAATTCTTTGATTGAGCAACCCCCCAAGTTGGAACTCAAACCTCTTTCCGATCACCTTAAGTACTCATACTTAGGTGACAATGAAATGTTTCCTGTTATAATCTCTTCAACTCTCTCTCTCTCTCGCTTGATCAAGAAGCTTCACTTCTTTTAATTCTATTGAAAAACAAAGAGGCAATTAGATGGTCGATCACCGATATATAGGGAATTAGTACTACTCTCGTTTAACATTGCATCTACTTAATTCATGAAGCCATGCCTATTCATGACGTGCAACGAAGGCTTAACCCAAAAATGAAGGATGCAGTGCGAGATGAAATTCTGAAGCTCCTTGATAACAGAATAATATACCCCATTTATGATAGTTCATGGGTTTTCATGTTGTACCTAAAAGTCTAGACTTACCTTTGTAAAAAACGATGCTAACAAACTCATTCCAACTCGTACAAAAATGGGTTGGCGTGTTTATATTGATTATCGAAAATTAAATTCCACAGCATGTAACGATCACTTTCCTCTTCCCTTCATCAATCAAATGCTTGAATGTTTAGCTAGTCATGAATTCTACTGCTTTCTTGATGGTTATTCTGGTTATAACTAATTCCAATTGCTTCGCTTCAAAGATTAAGAGAAAATGACTTTCACGTGTCCCTTTGGCACCTTTGCATATCGATGTATGCCATATGTCCTTTGCAATGCTCCTGTTACTTTCCAAAGATGCATGGTCAACATCTTTTCTAACATAATCGAACGCTTTCAGGAAATGCTTATGGACGATTTTTCCATCTTTGGAAACTCTTTTTTCAAATGTTTACACCATCTTGAGTTGTTTCTAAATTGTTGCAAGGATAAACACTTAACGTTAAATTGGAAAAAAAATGTCATTTCATGGTCAAACATGGCATTATTTTCGGGAAGGTCATTTCAGACAAAGGCAATGAGGTGGACAAAGAAAAAGATGATGTAATTACAAATCTACCCATTCCTAAATCTACCAAGGACATTCATTCATTTCCTGGACATGCCAGTTTTATCGACACTTTGTAAAGGACTTTATAAAATCGCTCGACCTCTGACGACTCTTCTAGGAAAAGATGTTCCATTTGACTTTAATTCTGATTGTGATTTTGCTTTTGAATGTCTCAAAAATGAACTCATTTCTGCTCCTATCATTTGCTCACCCAATCGGGATCTTCCTTTCAAAATAATGTGTGACGCATCTAACTTCATAGTGGTGCTATCTTAGGATAACACATCAACAGAATTCTTCATGTCATCTACTATGCTAGTATGACTTTATATGATGCTCAACTCAATTACACAACCATTGAAAAAGAGCTTCTATTGGTAGTCTTTGCACTCGAAAAATTCTGACCTTATTTGATTGGCTCACACATTACTGTTTACACTGACCATTCCGCTCTTATATACATTTTCACTAAAAAGGATGCTAATTCTCGTTTGATCCGTTTGATCCTATTATTCCAAGAATTTTACCTTATAATCAAAGAAGAAGAAAGGATCTGACAACATCATTGCTGATCATCTATCACATCGTCCAAACGCACTATCTTCTTTACCAATCAACGATAACTTTCTCGATTAACAACTCCTTTCCATTACCATCGATCCATGGTATGCCAACATAGCAAACTATTTAGCCACTAATAAAACTACTTCATTTTGGTCGAAATAAGATAAATATAAATTTCTTTCCTAAGTCAAGTACTTCTATTGGGATGATCTATACTTGTTTAAGTACTTTTTTGACCAAATCATTCGACGTTGCATCTTGAATTGTGAAATCAAAAGTGTTCTTTCATTTTGTTAAAACCAAGCTTGTGGTGGTCACTTCAGTCCGAAGAAAACCGCGAAAAAGGTGCTTCAAAGTGGTTTTTACTAGCCTGTGCTTTTTAAAGATGCATTTAAGTTTTTTAAAACTTTTGATCATTGCCAAATGTTAGGAAGAATCTCTCGACGAAACATGATGCCTTTGAACTGCATTCTTACACTCGAAATCTTTAATGTTTGGGGAATTGACTTTATAGGACCGTTTTCCAATTCTTTCATAAACCTGTACATTCTTCTTACCATTGATTACATCTCTAATGGGTTGAAGCCATTCCTTGTAAAACAAATGGCCACCAAGTTGTGAAATTCATAAAAGAAAACACCTTTTTGAGGTTTGGAACATCTCGCACAATAATAAGTGATAATGGAATCCATTTTTGTAATCATTCATTTGAAACTCTAATGAAGAAATACCCGATAATCCACAAGTTATCCACTCTTTATCATCCTTAAACTTGTGGCCAAGTTGAATTTTCAAATCGCAAAATCAAGCAAATTTTGGAGAAAACTATGAATACATCGAAAAGATTGGTCACAAAAGTTAACAGATGCGCTTTGGGCTTACAGAACTGCGTATAAAACTAATCTTGGGATGTCTCCTTTTGGGCTTGTATATGGTAAGTGTGCCATTTACCTGTCGAACTTGAACACAAAGTGTTGTGGGCGATTAAGAACATAAATTTTAATCTTGAAAAAGCTTGCAAAAACAGAAAATTGCAATTCAATGAATTGGAGGAGATTAGGCACGACGCATATAAAAACAAAAAAATCACAAAGAATGACAAAAGCTTTACATGACAAGTCAATCCTAAGGAAAACATTTTCGCTAAACCAAAAGTTTCTTTTGTATGACTCTCGACTTCATTATTCCCTAGGAAATTAAAATCAAGGTGGATAGGATCATACATTGTACATACCATTTGTCCACATGGTGCCATAGAAATAGAAAACCCTAGGATGGATCGATTTTTAAAGTCAAAGGTCATCGTTTAAAGCTTTACTTGGAGTTGACGAGTGATCGAGAGGAGGAGCTCATGACTATTCGTGAGCCATACGTCTAGTAAGAAATGTTAACCCTCTCTTGTAAATATGTACATATCTTTTTTCCACTACACTCATTATATCATGCATTGACTGTGGAGACACGGTCAAAATTAAGTTTGGGGGGAGTCTCATGTTCATTTTTGATTTTTCATGGCTTATTTTATTGCATTCTCTTTCCAAAACCAAAAAAATAAAAACAAAACAAAAAAAATTCCAATGCATACTTTCTTTTGAAAATATTGATTTACTTTTGAAGAAACACTATAAGATAAGTATAAGTATATGTTTTTGGTTATTAAATTGAAACTTTTGAAAATTTATTTTTCTCAACAAAATTAAAAATAAAGTTTGATTACAAGTAACTATTATTTAACTAGTATATAGGAAGGTTCATATGTGAATTATGAAGTATGTCCTAATTGTAATTTTTATTTCAAGGAGTGGTTGATTTAAAGTAAAGACGATAACATTTTGATCTTCTAAGTTAAGTGGTGCTAAATGATTTTGCAAAACTCTCTCTTTACAAAAAAAATATACTAAAAAAAAAAGAAAAAAAATGGTTTTTATAAAAATAAGGAACATCTAGAGTCATGTGTTCATACGCAAGTGTGTACACTCGCCATGCTCTGTACCCTTCTCACGTAAGCCCGAAAGGCAGTGCATGATTGGTATATCTGCCTTAGTTTATCTAAGTTATATGTATGTAAATAAATTTAAAATAAAATAATAAATACCTAGAGTCAGGTGTTCATATGCAAGTGTGTATATTCACTATGCTCTGTACTCTTCTCATGTAAACCTAAAAGGCAGTGCATGATCGGTATATCTAGGCTCAGTTTATCTGAGTTAGGTGTTTAAATAATAATAATGTTAATATATTTTTCAAAATAGAGAGAGCCAGGTATTGAAATCCAATCACTATCTTCACTTATTTGATTCGACTTGTTATTCAAAATAAATAAATAAAATACCATTTTGCAAAACTTTGATAATAAACTAAATGATCCATTTCATAGTTGCACTAGGTTATCAACCGAAACAAGTAGCCAAATTAGAGTCTAATTGTGACAACTTGTTTTTTTGTTAGAAGTTTTGATGAGTAAAAGAACTAAAATTTCTTGATAATGGCCAACACTTATATTTAACTTACTGGTGTCAATTTAAAAGTAAATTCTTCATTTGTAAATATTTTTGAAAACTTGCATCATAAAGTTGCATTAGAATCCGCATATCGCATTTGGATTTTGTGGATAGTATCAGTTGAAAACCCTCACGAGACAACACTCATCCTACTAGGGACAACTAGAGGTTTAATGGCCTCTTGCATACGCTCAATGCAATCATGTTTTCCACAAAAACGGGTTTATACTAGTTTTAGTTTATTCGAGAGCGAATAAAAAGATAAGTATGGGGTATTTGATGTCCACGTAAAAGTGTATATTTTTACTTCCATATTTAATCTAGTTTTATTTAAATAAATGAGAATATTATGGTATTTTACATGTTTAAACTAAATTTAAATTCTTTACAAATAGTCATTTATTCATCTTCATTTGGGGGGTAAAAATGTAATTTTATGTATGATTTAATTTGAGAAAATTTATGTGCATATTTTTATTTATAGGAAATAAAGTGCAAATATGAAGAGATTTCATGGATGTATGCATTCGTATATGTTGAAGGCAAAAGGAGAATGGAAATAAATGAATTCATGCAACATGGAGGAGCCTACAAACCCATTACCATATGCTCCATAATTAAAAGCACATGCACATGTTAATTGAGGCTTAGTGTCATTTTAGTGGGGATTAATTATTTTTCTAATGATTACTTGGAGGTTACACTTTCGCAAGGGTATTTTAGGTAGCCTCCTAAAATATGAGTTAGAGTTTTAAGCATGTATAAATACCTCTTATATTTCATGTAACTATTTTCTTCTTTTCATGCAATATTGTAGCCACAAAAGTCAAAGTTAAAAATAAAATTATTTCATGGATTCTTAGCGTTGTTTCTACTTTCATGCAATTTTTACTTTATGCTCACTTTTTATTCAATTTTTATTCCATGCTCTCCTATTTAGTTTATGCTTCTTTTATTTCATGTTACTAGCATAGATTTAATTGTTGCAATTATTTTAGTTTTATTTCATGCAAGTAATTAGGTCTCTTTTATTTTAATAAGCTCTCATTTTCCTCGTTTTTAATATTGAAACCATTTTGTTAACATGTTTTCGAATATGAGTAGTTAAATCCCTTCAATTTAGGAGTAATGAAGCTCTTATGAAACTTATTAAATTAACATAATGATTTCATTTGTGATCTCTCTTGTGTGCTTAATGGAAATTATGAATGATGGTGGTTTATGTTTCTTTTTTACTAAATTTTGATAGCATATATTGACATCTCAAATAGGCTATGCTTAAATCCATTTTAAACATAAACTATTTGATCATTTGTCTAAGTGATTTTTATAATGAAAGTCAAACTAGAATCAACATTTGATGGTCTATGTTACAAACTAATAGTAAATAGATCATACTTAAAATAGATTTTATGTTTTAATTTCATGTCATTTTTATGAATGTTGATAGGTGGGTTTGAATGGTGTGTTGATTTTGATGTTTTAAGTTGTGCTAATTCATAGCTCAAATAAACCATAGTTATAATAAGCACGTCAATCATTTCTACTTAATATTTTAAAGAGAGGTTATAAATCAATTTTGTGTTGATTTATATGAATGATTGAAAGTGGATTTGTCTCTAAATTGCTTCATAATATCATAATTTTATTCATTTTACTCCAGCTTATTTTCTATAATTTTCTTAGTTTAAAACTACTTCAAAACTTTTCGTTATTTTGATCGAGTATTATTAGAATTAAATTCATTCTCTGTGGATCGATCTGTACTCCCATACGTACTACAATTGTATAATGTGTGCTTACGGTTTATAATGATTATATTTTTAATGATGGTTTTCTAATCTATATAAATTTATGTTGTTATTCAACACTTCACAATCAACGACACTTGGAGTTGATTCATATGCAAATGATCAAAGAACAAAAAAAGCATTTTGATTCCCTTCGATGTTTGATTTCTTATTTCACTAAAGAAGTTCAAGACAATGCCCCGGAATGCTCGAACTCTAAAGCGAAAGTAGAACATGAAGATTGGGAAGTTATCAACACCAGTCTAATCTTTGGATCTGAAGAGTGGGTCGAAGTTCCTAAGAAAATCTAGTTTTAATATGTATTTATTATTTGTACATTTTTTTTGTATATTTAGGAACTAAATTTTATTTAGTTAATTGTGTATAAGTGTGTTTAAGTATAAAAATTGTGATGTATGGTTTAAATAAATGTAATTACAAATGTATATATATAAAGTTATTTCTTAAAAAATATTATTTTTCAAGTTAATATTGATTTTGATTCCATGGACAACATTATCATAGTTCACAATATTTAATATATCACAATTAGGGGAAGTTTATTTTTCTTTACTCATTTTTATTGATGACAAAGGAGGAGAAAAATATAAAGTATGATATATGCATATACCTGTGCGGTTAATGCCCCATTATTACCCCGCTATAACCCCGCAATGTCTCATAGCGGATGTCTACCGCTAGGATTTTTCCATATAGCCCAAAATATAGCCTTTCCGTTTTAATCCCCACTATTTCCGCTATATCCCGTTATTCCCGCTATATTTTTCTATTTCCGCTATATCTTCTTTAAGAACATGAATTTAAAAATTGCATCTATACATTATAAAAATTATGAAACTAATTTATTTGATTTAATTTTTAATATATTTTCAAAAATGAAAAAACTCTAATATTCTACTAGATTCAATTATGTTATATAACAGTTTTATGTTTATTTAAAGTATATGCGCACATGTTTTTTGTTTAAAATCATTTATGTATTAGTTATAATTCAATTGAATGATAATTTTTCATTTAGTTGCCATTTATATATTTGTAAAAATATTAAGTATGAGTTTTGTATGCTATTTTAGAGCTATCCTCTATATCCCGCTATATCCTCGCTGTATCCCCGCTATGACTTTTTGCACCTCCACCGCTTTGAATCTGCCGAGCATTTTAACTGCACAGGCATATACTAATTGAGACTTATTCAAAATAAGGTGAGTTACATTATATTTTGTAATAAGAATATTTACATGGTTATCATCACCAAAAAGGAGGAGATTGTTAATTCCAAAGATGTTGGTTTTGATGACAACAACCATATAAATATAGTTACCAATGTTTTTCCAAGTTGTATTGATTATTTATGTTTCGATTTAAATCTTAAAACTATTTAAAAATTTCTATACAATTTATACTACACCATTTCCTATATCTTGCTTTCTTTTTCCCAATAAAGATCTCTTGTCTGATTTTATTCCTTTAGGACGATTTGAAACTCCACTATACATCATTCCTGAAGTAGGAGTCAATGGATTGCTATTGTTCCCTCTATGTCTATTAACATAGGAGATTCATTTGAATGACCAGGGGATAAATCCATTGTGCGTCTTGAAGATACATTTTTTAAATTAAATTCTTTGGTATATACCTCACCAACATCCTCTTCTTTGTTGAGAGCTGCCAATGTGGCCTCACTAAAGAATTTCAGATGTTTCATGAGCCTTGAATTCACTATTGTAAGTATCATGATATAATTTATCATACTCGTCTTTCAAGTCTCTAAACGATTGTTCACTCCTTAGTCTATCTCCTCTTTGTACTATTATACCTTTGTATTTGGTACACATAGTATTTAAGATATATCATGTTGTCATTGTGCTCTCAGATGATCGCTTTTTGGCATTCTCGTGTCCTTGCTGTTGTTCTCATTTACTCTCAAATAGAAGAACCTACCACTCAAACGACCCGATGGAACTTCAGAAGCATTAACCCATGCATGGGCCAATACCTTGTAATCATATTCTCCCCATGTCCTACTACTATCAGTGCTTGTATCAATAGAATTAGTGGATTGAGGATCCTTGGGCTTTCTTTTGTTGTAAGCTTATTTTATCTTGCCTTTCCCTTTGTCACATGTAGCAGCATCTGAAGGGGTCTCTTAGGTTGTTTCTGCAGGAGGAATTATCGATTGTGAACCAAACTATTGTGCAAAGTTTAGTTAGGTAAGTAACTGATTTTGTTGTGGAGTAAGGAATTGCGCTGGCATAACTTGTAAAGCTTCAAACTATGACAGTAAGCTAGTAAAGTTCGTGAGACTATCATCATACAAGTTCACTACAGGGACATTTCCATTTTTAGAGTTTTCCAATAGTTTGTTCTTTTGTTTAGTAGAGATAGATTTAATTGGGTATGAAGTATGTAATATGTTATACACCATATATAAAAAGAATTTGATCAATTGATTTTTGTAGTGTCTAGTCTTATCAACTGATTTTTACGATGTATAGTTTTATTAGATGTTTTTTGTAATGTCTAGTCTTATCGGCTGATTTTTGCTGGTTATAGACTTATCAACTTTGAGCACAAATATTGCAGTAGTTCTTTAATATCATTCGACTATATTTTGCATCAACTAGTTTTATTAATTTTATATAGAAATTGTTTGTTTGCTTTAAAATCGTTCATCTATGTTTCGCATTGACTAATCTTATTAACTTTATACAGAAATTATTTATTTGCTCTTTAATATCATTTAATTTTTTTTATTGGCTAATCTTATCAACTTTATACAAAAACAATTATTTTCTTTAAAATCATTTAACTTTCTTTTGCCATTAACTAGTTTATAAAATTTATGGCAAATTTATGTATAAAGTTTGTTCGAGCAAACAAACAATTAGTAAACAACATTGACTGATCTTATTAATTTTATACAAGAATTGTTTGTTTTCTCTTTAACATCATTCAACTATTTTTTTCATTGGCTGTTCTTATCAACTTTATACAAAAAATGTTTGTTTCCTTTAAAATCTTTCAACCGTTTTTGGCATTGACCAATTTATCAATTTTATATAGAAATTTGTTAGTTTAGTGTTTCTTTACTCTTTAATATCATTTCTACTATATATATGGATGCAATTATTTTGAGCTGTTAAATTTCAATATGAAAGATGAAGCATTGAGTCCAGCGGATTACTTAGTATAAATAAAACATACATTCAGGTGGACTGCCTTGACATGGAAGAAGAGATTGATCAAGATTTTTGAGTTTCCCTCAATGAAGTGTACAACAATCATTCAGAATGTTGATTAATATGGAGGATTCTGAACATAAGAAGTATGTTTGCCACATTTAGTAGGTCATGTAGGAGATACCGTAAAATTATAGCTGAGTTGCAACATGACATTTTTCAACTGTCATGTTCAACTTACGACTCACATTACATCTTCGAATACCACACAAGGTTTGTCTGGCATGATGCTTATGAGCTATGGATAACTATATATTGCAATTTGAGTAACAACCTCAAGAGTGTTTGTTAAACATAACACCTGTTTATCGCTATTTGTATTTGACAGCGTTTGTATGAGCTATTTATCGAAATATTAATCTCTATTCGAAGAAACCAATAACAGTACCGAAAATAGTTATATAATGTCATACGTCCTCATCTTACATTATCAAACATAACACTATTAGCTCTAATAGATTATTTTTGTCTACTAATATTTGGTCCATGATTACGAAGTCTACTAATTTCATTTTTCCACCCTACAGACTGATTTAGCAACGTTGTTAGTTGCTACTCTAATTTGTTAATGTAGTCCACGGCTCATTGATGAAAAAGATTGTCAATCTACTCCCAAAAGCCACAACCACTTGGATACGTATGGCATGTGAAATGATGACGACCATTATCATTTCCTCTTTGAATGATGTCTTCTATAGCAGTGTTTCGACATTCACATATTACACTTGATGAGTCAATTTCTTGTTCAATTTCTGGAAGGATGATTTATAGTTGTTGATGTGTTGAATCGCTATGTCATCATAGTCTTTCTTCATGGCTTCTCTGTTCTCTCACTTGTCTTTGATGCTCTTCTTATTCTCGCTCATTCTCTTGCATATCTTCATAGTGTCTATCTTGCATTCCAATATAGAAACCAATATCAGTTTCATGTGATGTTGGATTGGAAGGCATCGGGTGCTCAAGGGGACCTTCATAGTCGTACGATGAAGGGAGAGAAATGTGACTATGATCCATCATTGTTGAAAAAATTTATATTGTTGTAAAATAGCATAGAGAGATGCTATTTATAAGGAATTTACTCACATACTCAAAATAAAGGTGATTGAAAACTAAAATAGCTAAAAAATTACAAAGCTGAAAGTTATATCGATGGGACATATCACTATCCATAAAGGAGATTAGACATTACAATGTCAGAAAAGCAAAAAATTGAATTGACTAAACGATACAAGATATGCTAGTTGGACTAGTCACCATCCATAAAAGTGATTGAACATTATAGTAGAGGAAAATCTAATTGGTGAATGCCAATAAATAATGTTTCATATTGTTGCATAACGTAAATTGTACAATAACCATAATCCGATGCATTCCACAATAAAGTAAAATAGTACAAAGCTAACGCAATGGATTACATCAAAGATTTCCCCTCAAATGCCACAAATGCTCAACCTGGTCATCTTGAAATTTTTTATGTATTTCTCTGGATCTCATTCTACGAAAACATCTCAAGAAAACTTCAATAGTGTCAAGATCTCAACCATAGCTATGTTATCCAGATCGTAGCCTAAATAAATAAAAACACACCTCTTTCTTCTTCAGTGATCATACTACGTAGTATAATGCATATTCGCATCACATTTCTCAAACCCTTTGATTTCCATAGTTTAATAGGATTTTTTACAGTGGAAAATCTTGCTTGTAAACTCCAAAAGCAGGCTCTACATCTTTCGCTGCTTCTTGTCTTTTAGCATAATATTTCCATTTCTCCATTTTTGATCTAAAATTATCTAGACTAGGGTACCCCATAATGGATATATACCATCCCTAACTAATATCCCATGTCGTAGGAATTTCTTGCAATACTAAACTTGCATGCAGGGGTATTTTCATGTGTGAGATTTTTAAGTAGATGTGATTGGTGTAACAATTAATATCATTCATAGAATCAGTACATTCGAAGTTCGCGTGCCAAAACCAAAGATCATATGAGATAACTGTTTCTAGTATCATTATAGCTTTGGGATAATGACCTATAAATTGATAGTGCTAAGCTTTAGGGAAATTTTTTAATTCTCGTGCATACAGTCGAGACTACATAGGATTTCAAGAATGTTGAATATGCGCTTATATGATTTTTGTTTGATGATAATAAACATATATACATTCGTTTAAATGTATTTGATAATATACTATTTTATTTTTCACAGATTAAATAAATATTTGCTGAATAAAATAAATAACACGGAATTTGAATTCAAACAAATATTTTATTCAAACAAATATTTATTACAATTTTGAATAGTATACAAATTCAAGCTCTCACTATTCACTATACAACTTTGATACAAATTCAATTACATCACTATTTTACATATCATCACCTCACTACATATCACTCACACTCATATTTATCTTCAACTTCATTCCAGTTTGAATCCAGCATCTGAGAAATCTGCAAAAATATTCACTAACGCAGTAAAATTGAAAAAGAAATATTTTTGCAATAATAAAATAAAATATTTTTTTTGAAAATAATTTTTGCCTCAGTTATTTGGGTTGTTCGTCATCATTTATATTTGAATTCATCATACACGAACAACTTGTGACATACACAGTGTATTACTGTATATGCCACAAGGACGTGCACGCCGATATATACACTTGATTGATTTACAGGGACAGGTGAGCACAGGTCAAACCCAAATAAAAAAACCGGGTTCAACTCACATGCAATACACCAGGACACGAGCACAAGGTCAAACCCGAGTTTTTGTAACTGGATTCAACTCAAGCGCAAATCAAAAGTACACATGAAACTAAACAGTCAAGTTCAGTGATCAAATGCAATAGGCCGAGAACAAGACCACAGCATGTGAATGCATCAAAGCAAGAAAACAACACTGTCGAGCTCGAGACAATACTGCTACAACATGTATGCATCCCAATAGACCAAAGTACAACATCAAAGACAGCACTGACTTATGTATACAAGTGAAACTGCAATGCTCAAACTCAGTGGACAGGAATGTAACAAAGACCAAGGCTACGGCATAGTGCACCAGAGATATGGAACCACTGCAACAAAAGTGTACAAACACCAATGAACCATCAAAGAATGCAACACAGTAATGAGACCAGATGCAAATGTTCTTAACTGCAAGTTCAAACCAAAACACCAAGTGCAACAGCATGAACAAAAGATCAAAGAAAAAGTGAAACAAGTCCAGCTACAAGTTGCAGACTCGAAGCATCAGTGGACACAAATGAACACAATGTCACTGAAACATGTGCAGTCAAATGATCAGAGGCATCAATATGGACACAACAATGCTCAATGGCATGGCAATGCTCAAGACCAAAGCAAACTACAAGATGTAAAGCAGTGCAAACATAAGTGACAACATCAGAAATTATATGCAACTGAACAGTGGTGAAGCAGTGACAACATACTACAATAAATCATCAAAGATTGCAACAGATGGAGCTACAGGAAAGTACTTGAAGACTGCAGCATCAATTAAACGACCAATATAAATGCACATAGCAAGCTACATGAAGACAGAGCTCAAAACTTCAACTCAAACATCAATGCTCAACATCATATGAATCCAAATCAACTGTACTGGACAATACAAGGAAATGAAGACTGCAGCAATATACAGAAATACAAAATGACCAGAGTCGAACCAACACTGCAGCAAGATGTTAAAATATGCAAAACAAGAATGGAAAGTTTACATAGTATCAAAGCCGTGTTTTTTACCAAGTCAATAATCAACACCGTGGTCATCACGAAATAAATCACCGAAAGCATATTCATATTGAACAAGTCAGAATCAATCTCAATCGTTCAAGAATAATAAAGTGGCCGAGATGAAGAATTTGACAAATTCAAATCAACATATACGAACGCAATTCTAGGAAATCAAATCCTATATAATACCCAGAATCATCATCGGCATGGACATCCGAGTTCGAATACAAAAATCGAAAAGTAACGAAGCATAAATTCTTACCAGAAGCAAGAATCGAACTCATCGAAGTAGCCAGTGAGAGCAACGAGAATCGATCGAGCAAGGCAACTCTTGATCAACCAGAGATTCGATCAAATCTAATAGGCGCTTCGAAAAAGCCCTAATTTTTAATCAGGAAGAAAGAACGAAGAAAGCCTCCATATTTTCTCACAAAAGACTAAGCTAATAGAAGTGGATCGGGTCACATAATACAAAGAAAAGAGGCCGGTTTGAATAATATAAAAGGCTTTTTGTTTATATTTAAATTAAGGGCTATTTGCTTTTTATGTTTGTTTTTTTGATTTTAAAATTCTTTTTTAAACCGTTGTAATTTCTAGTCGTGTGACTAGGGGACAAACTACGGTGTGTAGTTTGGGAATTCGCAACTCGGTGGTTGAGTTGTAGTCAGGGTTTTGAGCGTAGAGTTAGATTAGTCAATAGCGGGTATAGCGAGTTTATGTGTGTAAGCGAGGGACTATCTAATTTCTAGTAGAAACCTTGGGGGCAGCACGTAGGCAGGTTTTTGCCGAAGCTGGGTAAATTCTGTGTTGTTCTGTTTTATTCTGTTATTTATATTCTGCGATATCTGTGCTGCTATTCTGTGATCTGAATAGAAATTAATTAATAAGCTTCCGCGATTAATTTTTATAATTTACACTATCACCCTATTCACCCCCCCTCTAGGGTGAAATCGATCCTACAAGTGGTATCAGAGCTAGGAATAGAAGTCAACATTTGTTTTTTAAAAATTCTATTTTTAAAAAAAAATCAGTTTTTGTATAAAAATTTGAATTTTTAAAACGGCTTCTTTTAATAATGCTTTTGCAGAAGGTCAATCCATAGTTAGACCACCAATGTTCAATGGTGAATATGCTTTTTGGAAAAATAGGATGAATTTTTTTTTGAAAACCATTGACGCTTGGGATATTGTTGAGACAGGTTATAGAATACCAACTATAACTGTAGATGATCAGGAAATAGAGAAACCAAAGGAACAATGGACAAAACTAGAAAATAAATTACAGAATACTAATGCCAAAGCTATGAATTCTATTATCTGTTCATTAGATCAATTTGAATTTAATCGTGTCTCACATTGTCTAACTGCGCAGGAAATATGGCACATATTAGAAATGACTCACGAAGGAACATCTCAAGTCAAAGAATCTCGGCTTGCCATGCTAAGCAGCGAATACGAGAACTTTACAATGGCGAAAGAAGAAAATGTCAAAGAGATGTACGGACGACTTTCCAATATCGTATACAAATCAAAAGCTCTCGGAAAAACATACACCGAATTGGAAATAGTCCGGAAAATCCTCAGAGTCCTTCCACGAAGCTTTGAAGCAAAAGTAACTGCCATTCAAGAATCGAAAGATTTAAAACAACTCAAAGTCGAAGAACTCATCGGAAATCTCACCACTTATGAGCTAGAAATGAAATTCAAGGAAGAGCGTGAAGGTGGAGATACTCGAAAGAAATCAATAGCTCTCAAAGGAACAACTGAAAATGATGATGATGGAGCAGCAGAGCTGGCGCTACTAATAAAGAAATTCAAAAGGTGGAATCGCAAATACGGAAATCCAGCTCGAAATCATGAATTGAAAAGCAGAATAGGCAAAGCACTAGGAAACCCAGAAGAACAGAAAATCATCTGTTACAAATGCAACAAACCCGGCCATATCAAGCCACAATGTCCTCAAAAACGATCAAATCAAGGAAAGAAACTAAAGAAGAAAAGCTTTGCGGCTACTTGGGATGAAACTGACGAAGATGAAAGTGATAACACCGAGAGTGAGAGTGAAAAAGCAAACATGTGCCTTCATGGTGAAGTTACAGACAGTGATGACGACGAGCCAAGCGAGGTATCAAAACTCACTCATTCTGAATTACTAATTTATTTCCATGAAGTAAATGGCTGTTATGAACGACTTAGGGAAAAATATGCTAAACTTGAATCTCAAAAGGATACTTTGATAGAATGCAATAAACAACTTGATCAATTAGTTAAGAACTATCAATGTAGAATTCCTAAGTGTGATAATTGTCCAACATTCGAAGAAGAAATTAAAAAATCGGAAATCAATATAAAATCACTTGAAAATGAAATTCTGATTTTAAAAGAGAATGAAAATACTAGGAGAGAGATTTCTATTAAAAAGTGCACACAGTTGTTAAACGAAAATGAATCTCTCAAAACACAAGTCCAACAACTGTCAACGACCTTAGATAAATTTTCAAAAAGTGAAAAATCGTTGAATATGCTATTAGGAAAGCAAACTGTTAATATGGTTAGACAAGGACTTGGATATAATAATTCGAAAATTGTTGAAAGCAATATTAATCAAGTTAATTCTATGAGCACAATTTGTAAAAAATTCGGACACAATCACAATAATTGTTGGTATAAACCCAAACATATGAAAACAATACCGATTTGGGTTCCAAAAGGCACAAATATAAAATCTCTCAAAGTTAAACAAATTTGGGTGCCGAAGGGAACAATTATAAATAGTTTTGGGTATCCACAAAATTATCATTCTAAATATTTTGCCACTAACAATCATGGACCTATAAAAACAAATAGGTCACTAAACTCTCTTCTCCTGTAGGTATGCTGGCAGGCTAAGGAACAACAGCAATGGTACTTGGATTCTGGCTGTTCCAGGCACATGACAGGCGATAAATCGAAGTTCCTTAGCCTAGAAAAGTACAAAGGTGGCAGAGTCACAATGGGGAACAATGACAAGTGTAAAATTGTCGGTAAAGGTAAAGTAGGTAACAATACATTTACCTTGAATGACGTACTATATGTTGAAAATCTGCACCACAATTTGATATCAATCAGCCAGCTATGTGATAAAGGTATGAATGTTATCTTTGATTCTGACTTGTGCAAAATTGTTGACAAATCATCAAAAGAAATCTTATTTTCAGGAAAAAGGAAAGGTAATATATATTCTCTATCTTTTGATGATCTCATCCTCTCTAAATGTTTGGTAGCTAAGGATATAGAAGTGAATTTATGGCATAGACGTTTAGGGCATGCTAGTATGAACTTATTAAACAAATTAAAAAGGAAAAGTTTGGTAAGAGGGTTGCCATCACATGAATTTGAAACTGAAAACATCTGTAAAGCATGTACTTTGGGAAAACTTAAAAAATCATCGTTTCATGCCAAAAACAATGTAAGCACTTCTAGAGTTCTTGAACTAATTCATATGGATCTATTTGGACCTAATGACATTGCTAGCTTAGGAGGTAAGAAATATTGCTTTGTGTTAGTTGATGATTACTCAAGATATACATGGGTATATTTCTTGGCTAAAAAATCAGAAACTTTTTCATACTTCACAAGATTCGCAAAATTTGTGCAAAATGAAAAAGAAGTCTCTATTGTTTCGTTAAGAAGTGATCATGGTGGAGAATTTGAAAATTATAAATTTGAAACTTTCTGTGATGAAAACGGAATCAAACATGAGTTCTCTGCACCACGTACTCCACAACAAAATGGGGTAGTTGAGAGAAAGAATCGAACTTTACAAGAATTGGCTAGGTCTATGTTAAATGAATATGAACTACCTCTGCATCTCTGGGCAGAAGCTGTAAATACAGCATGTTATGTAATGAATAGAGTTATCATTAGACCGATTCTTAACAAAACCCCCTATGAGCTATGGTTCAACAAAAAACCAAACATCGCTTACTTCAAAGTGTTTGGATGTCCTTGCTATATTCTTAATATAGGTGATCAGTTAGGAAAATTTGAAGCAAAGGCTGATGATGGCATCTTCATGGGTTACTCTTCGAGAAGCAAAGCTTATAGAGTCTACAATAAAAAGACTAAAACAATCGTAGAGTCAATCAATGTGAAATTTGATGAAGGCATTGACGAACAGGATACATCCAAAAGCAACGTTGAAGAGGAGAAAGAAAAAGATGAGTTCGAAAAACCAAAAGAAACTGCTGATGCTAGAGAAACTACCACAACTCAAGAAGTCCGAAGAAATCTGGATCCAGAAAAGCTGAAATACAAAACAGACCATCCACCAGAATTGGTAATTGGAAACCCTATAGCAGGTATACAAACTCGTTCATCCTTTAAAAATCTATGTGATCTGTGCTTATATAGTGGATTTATTTCAGAAATAGAACCAAATAACATAGATTCAGCCCTTAATGATGAAAACTGGTTCATGGCCATGCAAGAAGAGCTAAATCAGTTTGAACGAAATAATGTTTGGAGTCTAGCACCTAGACCTAAGGATTATCCAGTTATAGGAACAAAATGGATTTTTAAAAATAAATATGATGAATATGGAAATATAATTAGAAATAAAACTAGACTAGTTGCTAAAGGATACAATCAAATTGAAGGAGTTGACTTTGATGAAACTTTTGCGCCTGTAGCTAGACTAGAATCAATTAGAATATTGTTAGCTTTTGCTTGTTACAAAGGATTTAAACTAAGACAAATGGACATTAAGAGTGCTTTTCTTAACGGAGTTTTAAAAGAAGATGTGTTTGTTGAACAACCAGAAGGTTTTGAAAGTCATGAATATCCAAACCATGTATACAAACTAAAGAAGGCATTATATGGATTAAAACAAGCTCCCAGAGCTTGGTATGAATGTCTTACTTCTTATCTCCTTGAAAATGGTTTCAAAAAGGGATGTGTAGATACCACACTATTTCTGTTGCATGAAAACGATGATCTTTTGATTGTTCAAATATATGTTGATGACATCATTTATGGTGCTACTAACAAGTTATTGTATGAGAAATTTGAAAAAGTCATGCAGGAAAAATTCGAAATGAGCTTGGTTGGAGAGTTAAAATTCTTTTTAGGATTTCAAATCCAACAAAGCAATAAAGGCACATTCATATCTCAAACAAAATATATTAGGGAACTTGTCAACAAATTTGGATTGAAAGATGCTAAACCAGCAAGAACTCCCATGAGTACAACACTTAAACTTGACAAGGATGAAAAGGGTAAGACAATTGATCAAAAGCAGTACAGAGGTATGATTGGATCACTCCTTTATCTTACCGCTTCTAGACCTGACATCATGTTTTCTGTCTGCTTATGTGCGCGTTTTCAATCTAACCCAAAAGAATCTCATTTAAAAGCCGTTAAAAGAATTATAAGATATTTATTGCACACCCCACGATTTGGTCTTTGGTATCCATCAAATGATAATTTTGAATTGAAAGGTTTTTCAGATGCTGATTATGCTGGAAATTTGGTTGATAGAAAAAGTACTAGTGGAGCATGTTTTATGTTAGGACATTCATTAGTTGCATGGTCGAGTAGAAAACAAAATTGTATTGCATTATCCACAACAGAGGCAGAGTATATTGCTTTGAGCGGTTGCTCTGCTCAAATCTTATGGATGATACAAACTTTACATGACTATGGCCTAAATTTTAAACGTGTACCACTAATGTGTGATAGCAAAAGCGCAATTGATCTCACAAATAATCCTGTATATCACTCGCGAACAAAACATATAGATGTAAGACATCATTTTATTAGAGATCATATTTCCAAAGAAAATATCTGCATAAATTTTATTTCAACTGATTCTCAATTGGCAGACATCTTTACAAAACCCCTACCAGAAAATAGTTTTTGCAAACTACGACTCAGTCTAGGTGTTTTAGAAATTTGCTGAATATTTAACATTTTTTTTCTCCCTACAAATCATCGAAGAAATAAATAGTGATTGAAAAATTGATGAGTATTGATATTTATCATATATTATTACTCGAGACGGTATAATTAGTAAATTTTTCAAATTAAACAAGAGTCATAAATTTTGTTGGTAAAAAATTCCATGACCATCTCGATTTCTATCATATTTCTAACGACCATCACTCATCAAAATTCTATATAATTTGTCGATGTGTGGTATTTTAAACAGGAATCATTCGTTTTTTTTTCATTTTCACATTTTTTAAAAATAAAAAATAATAATAATAAATAAATACCAAAGTATTCACTCTCATTTAAAAGTCCTCACGGTTATGCATGGGTGAATTACTTGGAATTTGTTATGTGCTTCCATGCTCATTTAAAAGTCCTCACGGTTATGCATGTATGGAACGCATATCAAAAGTTGATTTTTTTAAATAAGCAAGTTGATTCTAATCCCATTTAAAAGTCCTCACGGTTATGCGTGGTTAGAAGATACTTGAATTCATTTTTTTTAAAAAAAAATAAAATTGGAATACTACTAATCTCATTTAAAAGTCCTAACGGTTATGCATGGTTAGTAGATATTCAAATTCCTGATATAAATATACCACAAATAGACACAACTGTATAGTTTTATATGATGATATCATTCCTATCATTCTAAAAGTGGAATATGCGCCTAACAAAATATTTATGATTTTTGTTTGATTTTTTTTGAAATTTAATATTTATATTCAATTGAGTTTTAATGTTGGATTAATATCAATCACTTTATCTCTATTTACCCTAACACTATTATTCTTTTGCTGATAACAAAAGGGGGAGAGAAAAGTTAAGATTTTGTCAAATAAAATCAAGCAAAGGACAAATAATTTTCTATTTGCATATTTTTATTTGTATGCACATATGTAGGGGGAGTTTTGTGTAGAAATGAAGCATTTAAATAGGGGGAGCAATTAGGATATATCAATGATCAAATACATTTAACATATTCAAAATCTTAAATATATGTTTGTTATCATCAAAAGGGGGAGATTGTTGAATATGCGCTTATATGATTTTTGTTTGATGATAATAAACATATATACATTCGTTTAAATGTATTTGATAATATACTATTTTATTTTTCACAGATTAAATAAATATTTGCTGAATAAAGTAAATAACACGGAATTTGAATTCAAACGAATATTTTATTCAAACAAATATTTATTACAATTTTGAATAGTATACAAATTCAAGCTCTCACTATTCACTATACAACTTTGATACAAATTCAATTACATCACTATTTTACATATCATCACCTCACTACATATCACTCACACTCATATTTATCTTCAACTTCATTCCAGTTTGAATCTAGCATCTGAGAAATCTGCAAAAATATTCACTAACGCAGTAAAATTGAAAAAGAAATATTTTTGCAATAATAAAATAAAATATTTTTTTTGAAAATAATTTTTGCCTCAGTTATTTGGGTTGTTCGTCATCATTTATATTTGAATTCATCATACACGAACAACTTGTGACATACACAGTGTATTACTGTATATGCCACAAGGACGTGCACGCCGATATATACACTTGATTGATTTACAGGGACAGGTGAGCACAGGTCAAACCCAAATAAAAAAACCGGGTTCAACTCACATGCAATACACCAGGACACGAGCACAAGGTCAAACCCGAGTTTTTGTAACTGGATTCAACTCAAGCGCAAATCAAAAGTACACATGAAACTAAACAGTCAAGTTCAGTGATCAAATGCAATAGGCCGAGAACAAGACCACAGCATGTGAATGCATCAAAGCAAGAAAACAACACTGTCGAGCTCGAGACAATACTGCTACAACATGTATTCATCCCAATAGACCAAAGTACAACATCAAAGACAGCACTGACTTATGTATACAAGTGAAACTGCAATGCTCAAACTCAGTGGACAGGAATGTAACAAAGACCAAGGCTACGGCATAGTGCACCAGAGATATGGAACCACTGCAACAAAAGTGTACAAACACCAATGAACCATCAAAGAATGCAACACAGTAATGAGACCAGATGCAAATGTTCTTAACTGCAAGTTCAAACCAAAACACCAAGTGCAACAGCATGAACAAAAGATCAAAGAAAAAGTGAAACAAGTCCAGCTACAAGTTGCAGACTCGAAGCATCAGTGGACACAAATGAACACAATGTCACTGAAACATGTGCAGTCAAATGATCAGAGGCATCAATATGGACACAACAATGCTCAATGGCATGGCAATGCTCAAGACCAAAGCAAACTACAAGATGTAAAGCAGTGCAAACATAAGTGACAACATCAGAAATTATATGCAACTGAACAGTGGTGAAGCAGTGACAACATACTACAATAAATCATCAAAGATTGCAACAGATGGAGCTACAGGAAAGTACTTGAAGACTGCAGCATCAATTAAACGACCAATATAAATGCACATAGCAAGCTACATGAAGACAGAGCTCAAAACTTCAACTCAAACATCAATGCTCAACATCATATGAATCCAAATCAACTGTACTGGACAATACAAGGAAATGAAGACTGCAGCAATATACAGAAATACAAAATGACCAGAGTCGAACCAACACTGCAGCAAGATGTTAAAATATGCAAAACAAGAATGGAAAGTTTACATAGTATCAAAGCCGTGTTTTTTACCAAGTCAATAATCAACACCGTGGTCATCACGAAATAAATCACCGAAAGCATATTCATATTGAACAAGTCAGAATCAATCTCAATCGTTCAAGAATAATAAAGTGGCCGAGATGAAGAATTTGACAAATTCAAATCAACATATACGAACGCAATTCTAGGAAATCAAATCCTATATAATACCCAGAATCATCATCGGCATGGACATCCGAGTTCGAATACAAAAATCGAAAAGTAACGAAGCATAAATTCTTACCAGAAGCAAGAATCGAACTCATCGAAGTAGCCAGTGAGAGCAACGAGAATCGATCGAGCAAGGCAACTCTTGATCAACCAGAGATTCGATCAAATCTAATAGGCGCTTCGAAAAAGCCCTAATTTTTAATCAGGAAGAAAGAATGAAGAAAGCCGCCATATTTTCTCACAAAAGACTAGGCTAATAGAAGTGGATCGGGTCACATAATACAAAGAAAAGGGGCCGGCTTGAATAATATAAAAGGCTTTTTGTTTATATTTAAATTAAGGGCTATTTGCTTTTTATGTTTGTTTTTTTGATTTTAAAATTCTTTTTTAAACCGTTGTAATTTCTAGTTGTGTGACTAGGGGACAAACTACGGTGTGTAGTTTGGGAATTCGCAACTCGGTGGTTGAGTTGTAGTCAGGGTTTTGAGCGTAGAGTTAGATTAGTCAATAGCGGGTATAGCGAGTTTACGTGTGTAAGCGAGGGACTATCTAATTTCTAGTAGAAACCTTGGGGGCAGCACGTAGGCAGGTTTTTGCCGAAGTTGGGTAAATTCTGTGTTGTTCTGTTTTATTCTGTTATTTATATTCTGCGATATCTGTGCTGCTATTCTGTGATCTGAATAGAAATTAATTAATAAGCTTCCGCGATTAATTTTTATAATTTACACTATCACCCTATTCACCCCCCCTCTAGGGTGAAATCGATCCTACAAAGAAAACATATTTTAGCTCCTTAATTATTTTTAGTTTATTGACATCACTTTGCATTGGAGATCGTAAATATTCTTCACCATACAATTCAACGATAGTTATACAAAACCTTTCTAGACATAAATGTATGGTACTCTCGTCCATTTAGACCACCTCACCAAATGCGTCAGGAGCTGAGCTATAACACATAATGCTTCTATAATATTTTTGATGAGGTGAACATTCTAAGGTGTGAGCATTATTACGTTTTCGAACAAAATAATTATCATGCCTAGAAACCCGATCAAAAATATGCATAAACATGTTCTTACTCATTTAGAATCGTCGGCGGAAATCTTCATAGCCATAGGTACAAGAGGTATCGAAATTGTCTTTAAGTAATTTAGCAGCTCCACCTTTATGGCCATGCTTCTTCCTTTTATCTACTTGGCCAAAGACACTTCTACCACAAGATCCAATACTATATCCTTCGATTATGAATTTTTGGACTCTTTATTGATGAATGGTTACTCCTTGCATCATTAGCTCTAGCTGATCAGTATCAGTGGTTGGTTTCTAATGATAACTGAAGTTAATCTCTTTACTTATACAGCTCATCTTCATCATTAAAATCGGTTTCACAATCCTCCGTGTCATTTTCGCCATTATTGATAGACCCTTCGAACTCTAGATTTTCTTTTTCAACTTCTTCACAACTAGAGCTATGTTGTGTCATTTTTAGTTGCAGATATGTTTGATTGAATGAGAATGGATTAAAAACTGAATTTATGGAGAAAAATATAGCCGTTGCAGCAAAACGGTCATTTGGCTTGCTTTGAAATATAAAATTCAAAAAAATGGAAAAATTTAAACCCTTTTGATAACCAGGAAAAGGAAAACTATTTGAGTTATAAATGGCAAATAGAAAATCTTTTATACCTTTAAATGGTTTTCACTTTCCCATTTTAGGTCTTTTTTATATACAATCCGAAGCAAAATGTAACGACCCGCATTTTTAACTATTTTAAATTATTGAATTAATATAATTTTGAATGAAAAAATGGTTAGAAATAAAAATTTAATCAATTATTAATGTAATTTGTTGGATATGAACTTGGATAAAGTTTTGAATAACAACATTCAAAAAGATAAGAGATTGTAACTTATATTAGAAAATAAATTAAATAATATTGAATTATAAGTAATTGTATTAATGTTAAATTATTGTTAAATGAAAGTAGTTGTTTTATTATTTGTATTTGTTTTAAAAGTTAAATTCTATAAGTTAAATAACTTGTATTTCAACTTTAGCATTTTATCGATAGATGAATTATTTAAATTTAATATCGAAATTATTTAAAACATTAAAATCTTAATTTAATACGAATGAAAATGATTCCAAAAGTTGATTTAAATTTTACTTAAACAAGAATGAAGATTTTTGACTTCTAAACTTGAATTTAAAATGGATAATTTGATTTTGGAAAATAACTTGTTTTAATTAACATGTAAAAATAGCCATTTTGGCCACTGACTCGGATTTCAAAGAAAACAATTTCATCGGATCCATAATAGTGGATTGTTGTAGGATTTTAAGTTTCATAGCGACCAGACTTATCATTTGGATAGCGAGCTTGAAACGCGTAGAATTTAATTTTAGAATTTAATTAAAATAAATTAATTTTGAAATGATATCTTCTACATATGATGGAACTGGCTTCCGAAACTAGTTCCATTGTGTTTGGAATGGGGTAAAACATATAGATCACCAGGCGATGTCTTCATTTTGAGTTAGGAATTTCACCGGTCGATCGAGTTAGATATGTCCTTATTATAATATTATATATTTACCTTTCTCCTAATACATCGTACACTTACCCGAAATCGTGTCTACCCCGTACCTTATCTTTCCCCCTTTCATTTCAAATCGCTGCAACTTAAAGGAAAAAAAAGCAATGAAGTTGCAATGGAGGTGCGACTAGTCGATGACCATGGGGAGGACAGCGGCCGAAGTTGAGCGCTTGGAGGAAAGCGAGCGGCGGCCTGTGGCAATGTTTGATGGATGGCCGAAGCTTGTTGTGGCGCAATAAAATTTTATCACAGCAGTTTAGGGTCCGCGTGCATGTTTCTGGCTGGCAACGTGCATGGGAGGTTACGGAGCTCGAAGATGGTGGTGGCACGCCTAGTATCTGTCGATCTTCGTTCAGTTAAAAAAATTAAGAATCGCGAAGTCGCGCTGGAAGAAGATGAACAACGCATGCGTGACCTAAAGAATATGGGCTAATGTTGGGAAGAGAGTAAGTACAGTTAAATTTTATATTAATTTTAATAAATTATATAATTT
This sequence comes from Allium cepa, assembly GCA_030765085.1. Lineage (NCBI taxonomy): Eukaryota > Viridiplantae > Streptophyta > Magnoliopsida > Asparagales > Amaryllidaceae > Allium > Allium cepa. The sequence continues at coordinate 469,103,940 of CM060935.1, forward strand.
GATTATCTATTGTTTATTAATCGATATCTTTTTCATACGAGGACGGATTCGAGCGAAATGAGTTGTGTTGGGATCATCTAGACGTCTTCTACGTTAGGAAGCTAATTTGGTATTTATTTGAAGCTGGAAGTGTTTTTAGTTTCAAATAAAAAGTGAGTGTTTTATATGCTCACGAAGTAATAGAATATTTTTATGTCGGTTAAATCTAAAAATATGAACTGATTTAAACTTATTAATTATTGTTTGATAATTTTAATTGACATTTAAATTGGCATCTGAGTTAACTGATAGAAATTTGGATTGACAGTTAAATTGAATTGCAATTAGATTACTAGTAAACTCCTGATTATCAATAACCAGTTAACTGTTGTGTTATTTTAACTGTTTGGATGATCGATTGTGATGGATGCCAATTGATTGATATTTGGATGATTGGATGCTTATTTATATTTATGTATCTCCTGTTATCACCCTGCGAATTATTTACAGTATATAAAACTGTAAATTGAATTATTTCGAATAAATTAAGAACTAGGTTGAAATGATATTATACCTATAACATTTATTTTGGATTCAAATGATATATACCCAACCCTGAAATTAAAATTGAAATAACTATTCACATGGCAATATGATAGAAAATTATATACGGACACCGGATGGGTTAAATTAAATAGATTTAAATTATTGAATTTGAATCTATTTGTAACAACCCACCTTTTGGACGGTTTAAATCGACCATAAACCACACACGTTAGACTCAAAACATTCAAAAAGTAGGATTATTATGGGGTGAATAAGAAAACGCAGAGAAAGAAAGAAAACAAGCACAACATCCCACAGCGGATGACAAAATAAATCAAATAAACAGTTCAAGAAGCTGTTTTACAAATAACATTGAAGTACACTTTAAAGTACAAAATCAGAGTACATACAACAATATTAAATAAATAATGTAGCGAAGCAACATGATGCAGTGGAATAAGTATAATAAATAATAATAGTACTTAATCTTCGTCTGCGTCATTCAGAAAAGCAGTCTTCGATACACTGAAGAGCTCAGACTGACCCGAGCGAATTGAAAAGACATAACACTTGAGTCAGAACTAAAAGGTCTTATGTAAGTTAAATCAGCAGTAAATAAATATAAGTGTAATGGCATCAGAGATGTTTATGAGTTTTGACATCGCTTATCTAGTGTCTAACGTGAGTGTAATAACTTAAGAGATGTTCGAAATTCCATATCATAATGTTCTATTAAACTATCTACATACATAGTACAATATGCTATTGTAATAGTGTCTATAGTAAAGTATTAAACCAGCGTTAGGGTGTTACCCATATCCCCCTTAACACATTTTATATATTCTCATAGTCTACACAATACTGTAAGCTCCAACGAACCGGTGGTTTACCCAGAGGGCACTTCATAGGCACGGTACAAAACAAACTCGTAGAAAGCACGATAAGGCATTTGATAAGGCATGCGAGGCAATGCCTAGGGTAGGACATGTGATGCCCCACCTCTATACCCACGCTAGCCAAGGACACTATGGGGTAATGCCGTCAACTAGCACGGAGAATAAGGCTGTTGAGGAGTGACCATCCGTACAATTGCTTTAAGCGAGCACGGTACGTCAGAGGTAAAATATGCATTTCATTTCAAGTGGAAATCCGACACACCGATACAACAGTGGCTATAATATCTTCGGAAGTAAATATAGAAATAAACATAACATAAATCAGTCACAGATATCCATATCACGAAGGCGGATAAAGATATGAATACAACAAATAGAAGTGTATATCAGAGTAGTGGACAAATAAGCTCCACAATATCACAAAAGAATAGATACAAGTGCTACACAAAAGAGCATATATACATCAATGAGTATATATCTCGAGTGTATAATAACAAAAACTACAAATCTAATGTAGTTAGCCAAAAGTCAGATAATACTCCCAGATGAGGAGTCAAGCAGAAGCACCTATAACATCTCGGTCTGACCCGAGTATTATTTAAGAAGAAAATAATAAACGAATCAGTCTAGCTACAAATATCAGATAAAATGAGATTGGGTAATAGATGCGATTAAAATGTATGATAACAAAATTGTCATACTATAAAAAGTATACATTAACTAACAACAAAAATCATATAATATCACAAGAAATCTCAAAGCACTAAAAAGATTATCATATTCTTTATTTTATTCACCAAACCACAAATATTGACAATTATATCAATACCAATCGGAAAAGTTAGAGAAAGACAAATTCTCCAATGCATAAAAATTGATAAAGCTTATCAATGCAAATTACGAAAATTGGTGAAACACAAAGTCTAGAAATCATCAATAGAAATCCAGAAATCACAAAAAGGAGGAAAGAGGCCTATCACAAAACGGGAGCATGAAAACTCACCAACACGTATATCACTAAACAGAACGCTATTCCATGGTTGATAACCATTAATTTTTGAGCCGAGGCTCCACTAAACCAGCCCAAAGACCTTTGAGCCAAAGCCCCACTAAAACGGTCCGAAGACCATGGATCACTACCCCACCAAGCCGAAGCTCCACAAAAAACGGGTTTAGTCTCCCTCGCAGACAAAGAGACATTGCACAATGCTAGTCTAAACCACAGAAATGATCATCACGATCACCAAGAAGTGTCAATTACACTAAGCTAGTAAATATATGAGTTAGCTTCATGTCCCATTACTATTAGCTTAACTTGAATATTTACGAACAAATTGTAGATCTTCACTAGAAAATTGTCACAAGGGATTCAATCGAACAGGTCCAAGAATTAACCGACGAAGTAAACGCAAGTGTTTTATACCACTTGTTTCTACTAAGTCGTTTAATTAGATTCCTCATACGAGTGAGGTAGAGGTTTGTATATACTAGTAGATTGGAAAACGGTTCAAGAAACGAGCTTTGTAATAAAATAGTGTTGAAATCGTTTTGATGAAAGAGTTTTGATATTTACTACTAGTATTGAAACCTTTATATTTTTAAAGTGACAAATCACAAAAATGATTGTAGAACAATCAATCACCAAAATTCACATTCGAAGACGTGAATAAAATCCAAAGAAATCGATATTGAATCCATCAAAATGGATATTCCCAATAATCCCGAAGAAAATGTCATCAAAGTCGATAATAAATGATAACAACAAAAGGGAAACAACACGAATCGATTAAATTTGGAAACTCAAGCTAAATAGGTAAAACAGGCAAAAATAAGCAGATTCAGACGTTTGAATCTGAAAAATAAATATTTTCCAGAATGCAATTCAGACGTCTAAATCTATAAATTCAGACGTCTGGAAGTGCCAATTTTTAGCCTATTTCTTCTCCGGTTTAATTCGAACCAATTCATACGTCTGAAAGCTTTGATTCAGATGTCTGAATACTAGGGAATAAAAATTCCCAGCATAATATTCAGACGTCTGAATCCTACGTTTCAGACGTCTAAAACTGAAGTTCAAGGCATTCCTTGAACCGAGGCCAATGATGGCCAAAACGATTATCGGAAGCGATCGGACGAGCAACAACGACTAAGGATTCATGCCAAGCGACAACTCAGCCTTAAAAGCTCTTCGATACGCCTCGAATATCAATGTCCAAATATCCATAATTGGATTTCATAAAATTAGACCAAAACACCAAAAATTGGAATACTCACCAAATCAATCCAAATCAAAATCAAATGCACATGAATAAGTGTTAAGAATTCATACCTAACAATCAAATATAGTTATAAACTTAAATGTGAGATAAAAATCCCACCTTTTTACACAAAAACAGGGAAGTAGAAGCTTGAAAACAAAGGAGGATCAACCACTCTTCAACACAACCCAAATGAGATTGAATCTAAGCTCAAAGAAGAACATTGCCTAAGTTAGGTTTAGCAAATTTCTGAAATTGGAAGGAGAAAGAGTTGGAGAAGAAGAAGAGGATGCTTACCAATAACTACTCTTTGAATTTGAAGCAAGAATTTGAGTTTGCAATTGAAACTAGGGATTGAAATTTCTATTTCCCATTCTCTTCCCCCATTTTCAGTTGTGCTTGAGCTTTAGAATGAAAATGAATGAATGGAAGAAGAGAAGGGCTAAGTTGGTGTATAGATTGGGTGAAACCCAAACCCAAAAGCCCACGTAGCAAATAGCAAAATACGATTTACTCCAAACATATCGAAGTTTATACTAAAAAAGGTCACAAACTTCATTTTGAACTCAATGGGGGTGGTCTCGAGTCCTAATTCGACCGTTTGCAAAAAAGTAGCTTTTCAGAAAAAAAATCCGACTAACGATGAAATATTTAAATATTCAATCGTAAAATATACGGGTTATTACAGACTCCCCTCTTTAAAGAAATTGTATCCTCGCAATCTTAAGAAATAAACGAACAAAAAGTAACGACCATAAAAGCATATCAACACAAAAGAAGAAATTTGGAATAAGAAGTTCACCTCAAAGAGCACTAGAAAGTAAGTCCGGATGTGCTCGCTCGATGAATTCTCTAGATTCTCAAGAACGATCCTTAGGATTTGAAGACCATTGAACCTTCACAAGAGGAACATCTTTATTTCGAAGGCGTTTAACCTCCGAAGCAATGATTCGATTAGGATGTTGCTCATAAGTTAGATTAGGCGAAGCTTCAATTTTTTCAACAACACCGGGTTTAAGAATAGAATCGGAATCTCGAAGGCATTTTCATAATTGAGAAACGTGAAACACATCATGAATAGCATAGAATTGAGCCAGTAATGAGAGGCGATAAGCCACCGAACCAATACGTTCGGTGATGGAAAATGGACCAATATATCGAGGTGCTAATTTTCCCGATCGACTGAAACGCACAACACCCTTCATAGGTGAAACACAAATAAACGCAAATCTCCCACAGAAAATTCTAATTTCCTCCTTCGGTTATCGGCATAGGATTTTTGTCTACTCTGGGCTTCTTTCATCCTATGACGAATAAGGTCAATCTTTTCTGTGGAATCCCGAATAAAATCTGGACCTAAAACCAGCTTCTCACCGGCCTCAAGCCAACAAGAAGGAGATCGGCATGGCCTTCCGTAGAGTGCCTCAAAAGGTGCCATACCAATACTAGATTGGAAGTTATTATTATAGAAAAACTCAACAAGAGAAATATGATCTTCCCAACTTCCACCAAAATCAAGAACACAAGCACGAAGAAGATCTTCAAGAGTTTGATTCACACGCTCGGTTTGTCCATCGAACTGAGGATGATAAGCGGTGCTAAAGTTAAGCTTCGTTCCCAAAGCTTTTTGAGGACTCATCCAAAATCCACTAGTAAACAATGGATCACGATCACTAACAATAGAAGTAGGAACTTCATGCAGTTTAACAATTTCTTTGATAAAGAGTTTGGCCAAAAGAGGAACGGTCTGATTAGACCGAACGGGAATAAAATGGGCGGATTTAGTAAGTCTATCCACTATCACCCATAAGCTATCTTGACCCAAACGAGAACGGGGAAGGCCGTCAATAAAATCCATGGAAATTTGATCCCACTTCCATATTGGAATTTCTAAAGAATGCAGTAACCCAGTGGGCCTTTGATGCTCGGCCTTGACAAGTTGACAAGTCATGCAACACTTAACAAAGTCAGCAATATCAGATTTCATTCCATCCCAATAATAAAGTCGCGTCATATCCGCGTACATTTTGCTACTACCGGGATGAATGGTAAATTTAGGACGATGAGAATCTTCTAAAATATCTTTACGAAGATCACTAATATTTGGCATGATAAGTCTACCAAATTTTCGATTACCGCCACGAGAATCAATATCAAAGTCTTTCAAACCTTCAATATCAATTTTATCCCTACTACTTTGGCTAAGAAGAGCCAATTCAGGATCTAGCTTTTGAGCTTCAAGGATACGGTCTAAAAGAGAAGGATGAGCCTCAAGGCTACATAAAACAAGAGATGAACATAAATTGGTACACGATCTTGAATCTCACAAGTGAATGAAGTCTCGAGATCATTCCATTTGGATATCATCATGGAAACAACTGCTTGTTGCTTTTGGCTAAGGGCGTCGGCAACACGATTTCCCTTTCCGGAAGTATAAAAAATATCAAGATCATAAGATATAAGGAACTCGAGCTAACGCTGTTGACGCAAATTAAGTTCCTTTTGAGAAAATAAATACTTCAAAGATTTATGATCGGTATAGAGAACAAATTTCTCTTCCAAAAATAATGATACCAAATTTCTAAAAGCGTAAACAATAGCCGCGAGCACTAGATCATGAGTGGCATACCTAGTCTCGATAGGCTTTAATTGTATAGAAACGAAAGTGATAGCACGTTCTCTTTTGCAAGAGAACGGCATCCAAACCAATACGACAAGCATCGGTATAAATAATAAAGTCTTGGTTCCCCTCGGGAATTCACAAGAATAAGAGTATCGGAAAAGAGTTCTTTTGATTGATACTCTTTCCCGAAAAGCTAAACTTCCAAAAATTATAATTAACTTTATGTAATCATCTTTCTAGAAAAATTTACATTTTACAAGTCAATTTATTGTGTCTGACTATCTCATCAAAGCATTTAGGAAATTCCTATCGATAACGTTGATCAAGCGCATCGACCAGAAGTCTTAATGCACTCAATGGGCAATACAATCACAAAATCATCTTCTATATGATAATTAAGTCTCTTAAAAATTTTAAGAATATTCTTTGCTCGTTTCAAGAACAAAATCCAATTATACATATAAAATATCTTCTTAAAAACATTTGCAAAAAATTTAAATTGTTGTTTCCATCCAAAATCAATAAATACAAGAATGGAGTCATCGAGATATTCGTAGAACTACTCGTTTCTTAAAATGGATGAAATAAGCTGCATAACTGAATGACATAATAGGTCATTCATAAGAATCATAACGAGTGCGGAATGCGGAAAGTGGAATGCTAACTTCCGCAACTCGTAGCAAATGAAAACTGGTGGCAAGGTTGAGCTGAAAAGACCTTAACACCACTCAAAAGATTGCTTAGGTGATAATCCTAAGACAAGCTCAAAAATACCGGAAATTCACAACTACCCAAATGAAAGAAATAACACTTTACTCAACATGTGGGCTTAAAGAATAAAATGATGCCACCAAATTGGAATCGAAATCACAAAGAAAAATAAAAATCTGCTTAACAGATTGAAAATGCCAAAGATGGATAGTCCACACAGGACATAGGATATGGACTTCATGACAGTTAAGCAAATCCATTCCCAAAATCATTCCAAAGCCTAAGTAATGCATGACATGCAAATCGGCTCAGAAAGAAAATATCACATAAAATAATCTTGACATCAAAACAAAGAAAATTAAGTGTTGCGGATCCACCAATCGGATTTGCAATTCTCAATAAAAGTCGCCAAGCCCAAAATGTTTTAAAGAAAAAGAATCAACAAGTTCTTTTGATATAAAATGATAAGATGAATCCATATCAAAAAGAACTAGAATAGAAAGATCATGAAATAAAATAATGCCATCAAGGATTGAATGAAAAATACCTTGACTAAGAAAAATGTCACTAGGCACATTTAGCTTTCCTTCTCTCCTACTCTGAAGTTTGGGACAAGAAGATAAAAAAGGACCTGGATTTTTGCAATAGCGATAAGTAAGGAGTTTCGGACACTTAATTACATAATGGTCCTTAGAATTACAATTGTAGCATCCTCCATGATTAGGAATTAGAGTCCTTGCTACCGAAGCAGTTTGCTTCACTTTCTTATTCGGATTAAGGCTTTTGAACTTAATATGCCTCTTCTTGGAAATCCCAGTATCACTACCACCTCCTTTACCAACCTCTTCATGTCGAAGAGTGATATCCACAAGCTGATTGAATGGAACTTTAAGTTTCAGAGGTAAAACCATTTCGAGGTTCTTACTCAAAGCACAGATAAACCTTTGATTCTTTATAAGATCCAAAGTTGTTGGGCAGACATAAATACGCCATCTAGAGAAGGACTACTGGATTGACTAGCTCTAGGACTGCCAGAACTAACCATCTCTTCTTCTTTAAGAAAGAAAGAAAGAAGAGGAAAAAGGTTATTCACAAAATGAATGTTAAACAATCATGATTGATAAAACTCGGATATCATAAACAAAATAGGATAAAAGGGTCCTAAGACTCGGATAGAATCCTATGGCACGACTCCTAAGAAAGACTTAAGCCAAGGACACTACGGGGTAATGCCGTCAACTAGCGTGGAGAATAAGGCTGTTGAGGAGCGACCATCCGTATAATTGCTTTGAGCGAGCACCAGTATGTCAGATAGTAAAATATGCATTTCATTTCAAGTGGAAATCCGACACACCGGTACAAACTCAAAACTACTATACAGTGGCTATAATATCTTTGGAAACAAATATAGAAATAAATATAACATAAACCAGTCACAGATATACATATCACGAAGGCGGAAAAAGATATGAATATAAGACATAGAAGTGTATATCAGAGTAGTGGACAAACAAGCTCCACAATATCACAAAAGAATAGATACAAGTGCTACACAAAAGAATATGTATACATCAATGAGTATATATCTCGAGTGTATAACAACAAAAACTACAAATCTAATATAGTTAGCCAAAAGTCAGATAATACTCCCAGATGAGGAGTCAAGCAAAAGCACCTGTAACATCTCGGTCTTACCCGACTATTATTTAAGAAGAAAATAATAAACAGATCAGTCTAGCTATAAATATCAGATAAAATGAGATAGGGTGATAGATGCGATTAAAACGTATGATAACAAAATGTCATACTATAAAAAGTATACATTAACTAACTACAAAAATCATATAATATCACAAGAAATCTCAAAGCACTAAAAAGAATGTCATATTCTTTATTTTATTCACCAAACCACAAATATTGACAATCATATCAATGCCAATCGGAAAAGTTAGAGAAATACAAATTCTCCACTGCACAAAAATTGAAAAAGCTTATCCATGCAAATCACAAAAATTGGTGAAACACAAAGTCTAGAAATCATCAATAGAAATCGAGGAATCACAAAAAGGAGGAAAGAGGCCTATCACAAAACAGGTGCATGAAAACTCACCAACACGTGTATCACAAAACAGAACGTTATTCCATGGCTGCTAACCATTAATTTTTGAGACGAGGCTCCACTAAAACGGCCCGAAGACCTTTGTGCCGAAGCTCCACTAAAACGGTCCGAAGAACATGGGTCGCTACCCCGCCAAGCCGAAGCTCCATAATAAACGGGGTTTAGTCTCCCTCGCAGACAAAGAGATATTGCACAATACTACTCTAAATCACAGAAATGATCATCATCGATCACCAAGAAGTGTCAATTACACTAAGCTAGTAAATATATGAGTTAGCTTCATGTCCCATAACCACTAGCTTAACTTAAATATTTACGAACAAATTGTAGATCTCCACTAGAAAATTGTCACAAGAGATTCAATCGAATAAGTCCAAGAATTAACCGACGAAGTAAATGCAAGCGTTTCATACCACTTGTTTTTACTAAGTCGTTTAATTAGATTTCTCATACGAGTGAGGTAAAGGTTTGTATATACTAGTAGATTGGAAAACGGTTTAAGAAACGAGCTTTGTAATAAAATAATGTTGAAATCGTTTTGATGAAAGAGTTTTGATATTTACTACTAGTATTGAAACCTTTATATTTTTAAAGTGACAAAAAATGATTGTAGAACAATCAGTCACCAAATTTCACATTCGAAGACGTGAATAAAATCCAAAGAAATCGATACCGAATCCATCAAAATGGATATTCTCAAAAATCCTAAAGAAAATGTCATCAAAGTCAATAATAAATGATAACAAAAGGGAAACAACACGAATCGATTAAATTTGGAAACTCAAGCTAAATAGGCAAAACAGGCAAAAATAAGCAGATTCAGACGTTTGAAATGTATGATTCAGACGTCTGAATCTGGAAAATAAAATATTTTCCAGAACGTAATTCAGACGTCTGAATCTATAAATTCAGACGTCTGGAAGTGCCAATTCTTAGCCTATTTCTTCTCTGGTTCAATTCGAACCAATTCAGACGTCTGAAAGCTTTGATTCAGACGTCTGAATACTAGGGAATAAAAATTCCCAGCACAATATTCAGACATCTGAATCCTACGTTTCAGACGTCTGAAACTGAAGTTCAAGGCATTCCCTGAACCAAGGCCAATGATGGCCAAAACGATTATGGGAAGTGATCGGACGAGCAACAACGACTAAGGATTTATGCCAAGCGACAACCCAGCCTTAAAGGCTCTTCGATACGCCTCGAATTTCAATGTCCAAATATCCATAATAGGATTTCATAAAATTAGACCATAACACCAAAAATTGGAATACTCACCAAATCAATCCAAATAAAAATCAAATGCACATAAATAAGTGTTAGGAATTCATACCTAACAATCAAAGATAGTTATAGACTTAGATGTGAGATAAGAATCTCACCTTTTTACACAAAAACAAGGAAGGAGAAGCTTGAAACAAAGGAGGATCAACCACTCTTCAACACAACCCAAATGAGCTTTAATCTGAGCTCAAAGAAGAACATTCCATAAGTTAGGTTTAGGAAATTTCTGAAATTGGAAGGAGAAAGAGTTGGAGAAGAAGAAGAGGATGCTTACCAATAGCTTCTCTTTGAATTTGGAGCAAGAATACGAGTTTGCAATTGGAACTAGGGCTTGGAATTTCTATTTCCCATTCTCTTCCCCCATTTTCAGTTATGCTTGAGCTTTAGAATGAAAATGAATGAATGAAAGAAGAGAAGGGCTGAGTTGGTGTATAGATTGGGTGAAACCCAAACCCAAAAGCCCACTTAGCAAATAGCAAAATACGACTTACTCCAAACATATCGAAGTTTATACTCAAAAAGGTCGCAAACGTCATTTTGAACTCAATGGGTGTGGTCTCGAGTCCTAATTTGTCCGTTTGCAAAAGGTAGTTTTTCGGACAAAAATCCGACTAACGATGAAATATTTAAATAAAATATTTAAATATTCAATCGTAAAATATGCGGGTTGTTACAGGATACTACCATTTTGCAGTTCTGGACTAGTGCTAACGTATAGAAGCTACTACAACCCACCTCGAAACACACTCCCATGATCAAAATCGAGAGGTAACCATCAAATCAATGACAAAGTCATAATTTGGTATCGAAGAAATATGCCCGATGGAAGGAGCGGCCTCACTTGGCCTGGCATGGGTCCTGTTTTAGCCACATCAAGCCGACTCATAGGAGTAAGGGCTACGTAAATACCTCATACAGAATCGTTCTTCAGACCATCCTACTTCATTCTGGAATCTCTACCACATACACAGTTGTTAAAGTGACTTCGGGTATTAGCAGAGATTATGACAATATCTGATTCCAGTCTCATTAACAACCAAATGCTTATTTCACACCGGATGGTTCTTTTACATTTCCAAAACCAATTCATAATTGAGATCAAAATATCATATTCTCAAAACCATATCACTTTTGGAATCATATTTACTTTTGAAATCATATTCACTTTCGAAATCATATCATCTTTGAAATCATATTTTCAAATCATCATATTCACTCACAATATGTCATTTCACTAGAAAATATCATTTCCAATCCTAACTTAGATTATAACATCATTTAACCATACTTGTCATTAAATCAAGGATTTAAATATAAACATTTCCACTTTACACAGTCTGGAATACAGAAAATAGCTTATGTAGATATAAATAGTTTAACTAGTTTAGCATAGTTTAAAAATAAATTTTAAATAGTTTGAAATACTTTAAAATAGTTTAAAAGTGGATTAAGATAGTTTAAATAGATTTAAAATAGTTTAAATAGATTTAAAATAGACTAAATAGATTTAAAATAGATTAAATAGATTTAAAATGGATTAAAATGGGTGAATTAGTTTAAAACAAGTTAAAATAGATTAAATCGGATTAAATAGATCTAAACAAGTTAAAATACTTTAAATTGACTAAAATAGATTAAATAGTTTAAAGTAGATTAAATTAGTTTAATAGTTTGAAAATATTAATAATCAGGATTTAAAAATTATATATTTTTAAACAGTTTATATTAAAATAATAAATTTGAAATTAATATCAAATTAAACTATTTCTTTCATTTCAACACATTTGGACTATGTCCAGCTTTGAAATCAACAAACTTAGTTTTGTCTTTCAATTCAAATCCTTATTTAAAACCATTGAATCAATATCGATTCCAAATCCAAGTTTGAATAAATTTTAAAACACTTTAATTTCATAGATTTCAAAGTTTAAATGTTCAAACATTTCAATAACTCAATTTCGATAAATTTCATTTATATTTCACAATTTAACTTTGAAATTTCAATTAAATTTCTTTATATTCCCTTAAACCTAATTCAAACCTCTACATTTAAAGCTTAGATTTCAAAAATAATTCAGTTGATATAAATCAAATTTTATTTCAAAATATCATTTAACTGAATTCAAAAATTTAAGGATTTAAAATCATTTAACTTAACTAATCCGGTGTCCGTGTATAATTTTCTACCCTATAGTCAAGTGATATGGATATTTATCATTTCAATTCGCGATCATTTTTTATTTATGGATATATCATTTCAACCCGCAATCTCGAATTTTAACTTCAAATCCAAGAAATCACTCGAGTTTATCATTTCAACCCTTAACGATTTCTCTCTAATCTATCAGATCATTCAAGTATGTATCATTTTAACCCATACGAACTTGCAGTGTTGTAACAATATAAATATAACATCTAGTCATCCAATATCAACAATCAAACTATCATCACAATCATCATTCAAATCAATCAACAAACATCAACAGATAACTGATTATCAATAACAGGTATAAACTGGCAAATTGAAATCTAATGGCAATTTTTTTCAATAAATTCAGATTTAAATGGAATATCGATTTAAATGTATCAAATAGCAATTAATCAACTTCTAATCACATCATAAATTTAAGTAAACCAACATAAGACAATCTAGTAGTTGGGAGCGGGTTAAACACTCACCTTTAATTTCAAATCGATTTGAAATCCAAATAAGGCCAAAAAATTCAACAATCTTTGAATTTGTCCAAACTAGTTCCATAATATCCGGAATTCCAATACGATCGAAGTGGAATGAACCGCATGTAAATCCAACCTCATACGTAAAAGTTATGATCATTAGAAGTTAGACGATTCATATAACTTAATAAATAGGATAAACAAATAAAATTTTAAACATTCCGCGTCATCTTAGCCGTGTCATCATCTCCATTACCACACTCTTAACCCTAGATCGCAATATCTCATTCGAACCCATCTGAACGCTTTAAGCCGCCACGTTCAACCCATAATCGCCCCGCCTAGACGCAGATTCACCTCAATCGGTCTTGCCTTGCGCCTCCTTTTAGCCTCCACCTCGAGAGCCGCGACGCCCCCTATCTCCTCCACCACCGCCAGCATAAAACCCCAAATCGCCATGAATTCTGGCTACTCCGAGACAAACTAAGACCAAATCCACAGCTTGCTTGACCCCACCTTCCCAACGCCACCTCCCGATTGTCAAACGGGTGAGGATCCACCGTTGGATCGTGAAAACCTAATTTCAACGGCCGTGGTTCAACCTCGATTTCTGGTCAAATGATGCATCCAACTGAAAAACGAATTATTGTAATGGATTATGCTCGTTAAGGGCTTTCAATCGATATATAATTCGATATGGTTTGAGGAGTTTTAATTTTAAAATTGATTTGGAAATTGAAATTAGTGTTTGGATCTGCAGCCATTAGAAGAAAGAAGCAACAAACAGAAGGAATAAACAGATACGTACAATAATGGGAAATAAAAAGGCTACTAGAGTTAGAAAAAACTATTTATATGAACAAATCCCGATAAGAAAGAATATCATATCGAATTGGTATGAATGGCAATAGCGATCCGAAAAGCCCGTTTCGCTTCCGAAACGAAAGTGGGTCATCCAATATATCAAAATAGATGTTTCCACCATTTTTAAACTCAATGGAATAGGTTTCGAGTCCTAATTCTATTATGTGAAGAAGTTAGTTTTAAAAATCAGCTTATTTCAAATTAAATTCATTAAATTGATTTCTACGTGTTTTGAGCCAGTACGATCAAACAACAAGTCCAATCGCTACGAAACTTCAAATCCTACAATAATTCACCGTTATGGATCTAATGAAACTAGTTTCGTCAACATCCGAGATAGTGGCCGAAATGGCTATTTTCACGCTAATTAAACATATTTTTATCAAATTAATTTAATCCATTTTTAATTTCAAATTTAATAACTAACAATTTTTATCATTTCTAATTTCATAATAATTTATAATCTTTTAAAATAAACTTCCAAGCCAAAATAAATGTTAAATATTGCACTAGTTACAATGTTCAATTCAATTGCAGTAAATCTATTAATTAATTTAATTTCCAATAGATTGATTTAATTTGGTTTTAATCTTTTTATTTAATCAATCATTACTCTATGGACATAGCTAACATTGGTTTACATCTTATTACATAATATTCTACAGTTATCCTCTTGAATTACATTAACTGCAATATTTAATTGGATTTAATTGCAACTGATTTTCAATTTACTTCAACAAATTAAATAAATGGGTAACAAATAACAATTGTCACCTTTTACTTAATTTAATCACATTTGTAATTTTACTATCTACAAACAAATGTTATAACTACTTACACATTATAACTACTTACACAACACTGATTTTATCCAATTAAAATTAATTACATATTATTTCACCAATTAATACAACATTTGGTTTATTTCCTTGTTTTCAATTTATAACCAAATTTTATATTTACTATCATTTTAATTAATTTTAATATCATTAAATTAGTTATCAATTACTTTACATGAACATTATTAAATTTACATTTTAGTTATTTTTTTCTCTTATTAATAAATCACAAATTTTTATTTCTTCCAATGGTAATTCACAAAATCTTATTAAATTCAATATTTAATTGTTGGAAAATTACGGATCGTTACACTCCCGCTCACTCAAAACTTTTCGTCCTCGAAAAGGGAAAAGAAGGAATTAAGGGATCAATATATCTTATTTATAGTATTAAATTTATAAACAATTAATTTACATAATTAAATAATTTAAATAAAATACATCAATATATAAACAATTAAATCCCTTCATATTCAAGTTCAATAAAAGTTTGAAAAACATTTTCACTTCCACAAAAAATTTCTAGGTCCAAAATTTACGTAAAATTTCGGTAGAGTCTCTTTTGTATAGAGAGGTCCGGGAGAAATAATAATATCAATAGTAATCATATATATCATATTTCAAAATAAATATCCCAAACCATGGGAAAACGGTACAATATCACAATAAACTGTAATAAAAAAGTACCTATTTGTCGAGCAAACAACGCTTTTTTATGAAACCAAAAGCAGTAGGTATTGCTTCCATAAACTTGTATTTCACTTCTATAATCCAAAGAAGTGAGGATTATGTAAAAGAGAAATATTTAAGTCGCTTCTATTAGTAACAGTCAAATTAACACAACAACAATCACTTGTAAACAAAACCATGCAATAATCACATGCAAATCAAAGAAATCAACCATCCATCCATGGCAACCAAAACAAAAGGTTTGTTTGGGTTTAGAAACTTTTAATCGTATAGAATGATAAATAAACCAATAAGTATACCATACACTCAACAATCTTAGATAAAACCCAATAGATTATTTATACATCCTTAACAATTTAAAGCATCACTTCCCAAACCTCCCATAAGCCAAACAACTAATAAGTTCAAATATCATGTAAGTTTTTCTTATTAATCTCCTTTTATATTATTTCTGTTTTTTAGTTCATTCATACATACAATGGTTATTTTATTAATTACATTCATCATCACCAAAATTCATTTCCCATTCATATATACAATGTCATTTTCTCTTTTCACTACTTTACATTCATTGCGTACATAAGTTATTTCCATTTCATTTATTTAGGTTATCCACTATTACGTAAGTCTCTTTACAATTTAATTCACCATTAATAAATTACATCCTTTTCACATTCATTTCTCTCATATATAGTATTATTGAATGTTAAATCCATTTCTAAATCATTTCAACATTTTTTGAAGTTATAATCATTTAATTAAGATAGGATTCACCTTTTCTATTCAATCTGATTATAAATAGCATAAAATGTTAAATTAAGTTTATAGTCATTTACTTACGGTATTCACTCTTTCTATAATTTTAATTAATAACATTTCAAATTATTAACTTAAGTTTATAACAGTTTATAATATCAGAATTCTAATTCATAGAAGTTATTCCATTGAACTATTTCATTAATTAAGTTTTACTTGAATAATATCCTATTACATATTCTTATTTAACATTTCAACTATTAATATTTTGGTAAGTTATATATGTATTTTAAAATGAAATTGAACGTTGCCCAAGTTTTTCTTATTCATTTAGTTAACAAATTGTTCAATAGTTACATTTTCTTATCTTTCATCTCTACAAGTTACAATTTTAATTTCTTACATATTTCATTAACTACTTAGCATATTATTTCTTTTTTTTTCTTTTTAGAAGTTTCCAACTATTAAAATAGTTAAGATTTCATTCATTACAATAATTGAAAACTACTAATTATGAGAAAGTTTAAGAACTAAATCGTGGATTCATTTCAGTCATTTTGAAAATAGTATATATAATTATATTTTTATAGATCAAATCATATTTAGGAATTCAAAATTAAGATTTATTCATTAAAGCAAATGTGTAGTAAAACTACTACAACAGTCTTTGCACTTTGAAACTCAAAAATGAACGTCGCTGATGCATGCACTCATCATCAAAATTATTTTCCAACGACAGAGAGGGAAGTACAGAACTTATTTCCTAAAAAAATTATTTTTAAAACTTTCTTTCAAATCACATTTAAAATATTTATATTCAAAAAATTTCTAAATAATGATAATATTATATTCCAAAATCCTTTGAAAACAAATTCCAAAACCCTGAACTTAAGTTCTCAAATTCCAATTTATTTTCATTTTATTTACAATCCCATTTTTTTGCAACTAATATTTATAAATTTCACTTCCTAACAAAAAACCAAACATATCACATACAATTATATAAATTAACAAAGATTATTTTTTTATATACAAAATATAATACTAGGCAAAATTATTTCATTTACCTATATTTCAAAACAATATTATGTTGGTCTGTCCTATTCTATGTTTGGAAATACCTATCGGTGTCATAGCGTCCTATGTACCGACCAGAGTTTATAAATACTAAACAGAACAAATTAACACAATAAAAAAGTTTTTATAACACTAACAAATACGCTCTCTCATATATATACACTCAACGACTCATTCTAGGGTATTACTACCTTATTTCAAATGAGTCAGACCCACAAAGCTAAGGTTATCGCTAAACCTGGCTCTGATTTCAACTGTAATGACGCACCTTTTGGATGATTTAAATCGACGATAAACCACACACGTCAGACTCAAACCATCCAAAAGGAATGATTGTAATGGGGTAAATAAGAAAAAGCAGAGAAAGAAAGAAAACAAACCTAGAATCTCATAGTGGAATAATAAAATATAATGATCAAATAAACATTTCATGAAGCTGTTTTACAAATAACTTTGGATTACACTTTACAGTACAGAATCAGAGTACATACAACAGTATTAAATAAACAATGTAGCGGAACAATATGATCAGTGGAATAAGTATAATAAATAATAATAGTACTACATATTCGTCTTAGTCCTCTAGAAAAGCAGTCTTCGATACACTGAAAAGCTTAGACCGACCCAAGCGAATTGAAAAGATAAAGCACTCGAGTCAAAACTAAAAGATCTTATGTAAGTTTAATTAACAGTAAATAAATATGTGAGTAACTGCATCAGAGAATGTTTACGGATTTTGACATGCACTATCCGGTGTCTAACGTAAGCGCAATAACTTAAAAGATGTTTGCGATTCCATCTCCTAAGGATCCGTTAAACTATCTACATACATAGTACAATACGCTATTATAATAGTGTCTACAACAAGTTAAAGTATTAAAATAGCATTAAGGCACTACCCATATCCCCCTTGACACATTTTATATATTCCCGTAGTCTATACAGTACCGTAAGCTCCACCAAACCGGTGGTTTACCCAGAGGGTGCTCCATAGGTGCGGTACAAAACAAACTCGTAGAAAGCGCGATAAGGCATGTGACAAGGCATGTGAGGCAATGCCTAGGGTATGATGCTATCATTTTGTAGATCCAGACTAGAATTACGAATAGAAGCTACTACCGGCCACCTCGAAACACACTCTCATAATCAAAATCGAGGGGCAGCCACCAAATCAAAAATAAAGTCATAATATGGTATCAAAGAAATGTGCCCGATAGGGAGTGACCCTACTTGGACCAGCATGGCTCCTATTTTAGCCACATCATTCTAACTCACGGGAGTCAGGGCTACATAAATACCTCATACAGAATCGTTCGTTAAGCAATCCTACTTCATTCTGGAATCTCCACCATGTACACAGTCATTAAAGTGGTTTTTGGTATCGACAGAGAGTAAGAAAATATTTGATCCCGGTCTCTTTAACAACCAAACACTTATTTTACACCGGATGATTCTTTTACATTTACAAAACCGATTCACAATTGATATCAAAATATCATATTCTCGAAACCATATCACTTTCGGAATCAAATTTACTTTTGAAATCATATCCACTTTCGAAATCATATCACCTTTGAAATAATATTTTCAAATCATCATGTTTACTTAAAATAGCTCATGTCACTAGAAGATATCATTTCAAATCCTAACTTAGATTATAACATTATTCAACCATATTTATCTTTTATTCAAGGATTTAAAGATAAACACTTCCACTTTACACAGTCCAGGATTTAGAAAATAGTTTAAATAGTTAGAAATATTTTAACTACTTTAGCATATTTTAAAAATTAATTTTAAATAGTTTGAAATACTTTAAAATAGTTTAAAAGTGGATTAAGGTAGTTTAAATAAATTAAAATATTTTAAATATATTTAAAATAGATTAAATAGATTAAAAATAGATTAAAATGGGTTAAATAGTTTAAAATAGGTTAAAATAGGTTAAAATAGATTAAATTGGATTAAATAGATAAAATAGATTAAAATAAGTTAAAATAGTTTAAATTGACTAAAATAGTTTAAAATAGATTAAATTAGTTTAATCGTTTGAAAAACTTAATAATCAAGATTTAAAAATAATATATTTTTAAACAGTTTATATTAAAATAATAAATTTGAAATTAATATCAAATTAAACTATTTCTTTCATTTCAACACATCTGGACCATGTCCAACTTTCAAATCAATAAACTAAATTTTGTCCTTCAATTCAAATCCACATTTAAAACCATTTAATCAATATCGATTTCGAATCCAAGTTTGAATTAAATTTTTAAAACACTTCAATTCCATAGATTTCAAAGTTTAAATGTTCAAACATTTCTATAACTCAATTTTGATCAATTTCATTTATATTTCACAATTCAACTTTGAAATTTTAGTTAAATTTCTTTAACAATTCCTTTAAACCCAATTCCAACTTCAGCATTTAAAGCATGGATTTCGAAAATAATTCAGTTTATATAAATCAAATTTTATTTCAAAATATCATTTAATTGAATTGAAAATTTTAAGGAATTAAAATCATTTAATTTAACCAATCTGGTGTCCGTATATAATTTTCTACTCTATGGTCAAGTGATACAGATATTTATCATTTCAATCCGCAATTATTTTATATTTACTTGATATATATCATTTCAACTTGCATTCTTGAATTTTAGCTTCAAATCCATGAAATCGCTCGAGTCTATCATTCAACCAGTGGATTTCTCTCTAGTCTATTAGATCATTCAGGTATGTATCATTTCAACCCATAGGGAACTTGCAGTGTTATAATAATATAAAATATCCAATACCAACAATCAAACATCCATTATAAACATCATTCAAATCAACCAATAAATATCAATAGATAATTGATTATGAATAACAGGTATAAACTGGCAAATAGAAATTTAATATTAAATTAAATGGCAATTTTATTCAATAAATTCAGATTTAACGGGAATGTCGATTTAAATATATCGAACAACAGTTAATCAACTTTTAATCACATCATAAATTTAATTTAACCAGCATAAGACAATCTAGTAGTTGTAAGTGGGTTAAAACACTCGTCTTTGATTTCAAATCGATTTGAAATCCAAGTAAGGCCCAAAATTCAACAGTCTCGAAATTCGTCCAAACTAGTTCCATAATGTTCGAAATTCCAATATGATCAAAGCGAAACGAACCATGCTTAAATCCAACATCGTACGTAAAAGTTATGATCATTAGAGGTTAGGCGATTCATATAATTTAATAAATAGGTTAAACAAATAAAATTTTAAAACATTCCACGTCACCTTAGCCGAGTCATCATCTCATGTACCACGCTCGTAACCCAAGATCGCAATATCTCGTTCGAACCCATCTGAATGCCTTAAGCCATCATATTCAACCCATGATCGCGCCGCCTCGATGCAGATTCGCCTCAATCAGTGAAGACCACGAGCCTCCCGGGCTTGCGCCGCCCTTCCAGCCTCCACCTCGAGAGTCACGACATACGCTATCTCCTCCACCGTCACCAGCATAAAACCCAAAATCGACGCGAATTCTGGCCACTCCGAGACAAACTAAGACCAGATCCACAACCTTCTCGACATCACCTTCCCAACGCCATCTCCCGATCATTAGAACAAAACTATTTATATGAACAAAACCTGATAAGAAAGAAGATCATATCGAATTGGTTCGAACGTCAATAGCGACCTGACAAGCCCATTTTGCTTAGGAAACGAAAGTTGGTCATCCAATATATCAAAATAGATGTTTTCGATATTTTTAAACTCAATGGAAGAGGTTTCAACTCCTAATTTCATTGTATAAAGAAGTTAATTTTAAAAATCAGCTTATTTCAAATTGAATTCATTAAATTGATTTTTTATGCGTTTGAGCCCGTATGATCAAACGACAAGTCTGATCGCTATGAAACTTGAAATCCTACAACAATTCAGCATTACGTATCTGATGAAACTGGTTTCGTCAACATCCGAAATAGTGGCCAAAATGGCTATTTGCACGCTAGATAAACATATTATTTAATTAATTTAATCCACTTTTAATTTTAAATTTAATAACTAACAATTTCTGTCATTTCTAATTTCATAATAAGTTATAATCTTTTAAAATAAACTTCCAAACTAAAATCAATGTTAACTATTGCACTAGTTACAGTGTTCAATTCAACTGTAGTAAACCTATTAATTAATTTAATTTCCAATAAATTGGTTTAATTTAATTTTAATCTTTTTAGTCAATCAACCATTACTCTATGGACGTAGTTAATATTGGTTCTGTGACGACCCGATTTTTCGACGCCCAAAAATCGACATCAATACGTCCACTGTATCAAATGCCGAACAATCGAATGTCGGAAAACCGAACCATTAGGGTTAAAGAAGAAGGAGGTAGAAGAAGAAATAGAAACAATATCAGAATCTCACAAACATAGCGGAGCAATATATAATAGATAAATGACTAATCTTTTAAAACAAAAGAATAATATCTGTTTGTACATTACATCATCAGAGTACTACAAAATTCATAGCATACAACTGGACATTTATCATAACCTGTCCTCACAAAACTGACTATGTAGTAAATCAAACACAGCGGAATACTCATCAAATACGTGTGATACGTCTCGCCATGCAACTCATATCCTGAGCTCTAAAGAAATCCATCCAGAATCCGTACTCTATAATACTCGGTCTGACCCGAGCATTATAGTTAAATAACACCCGATTCAGTCTGGAAAACCAGCAAGAGAAAACACACTCAATTGGATTATTAAAGTTTTCAAAATCCTTTGAAATCAAAGTTATCTCGTATGACCACGCTACAAGTAAACATGTTGGATTTTTACCTTAAGATAACCAAAACATTTTCTTATAAAATCCTTTGATATTATAATAGTGTCTATATACAAATTCTTATCCAAATAGCGGAAATTGTTACATTCATTAAATTCTAGCAATACTAGCCACAAAGTGGGTTCTACAAACAAAACCATAAAGGCACATAGGGAGAATGGATTTCCATCAATGTTAGGGCTACTGGGGTACCGCCCGTCACAGTACGTGGTCTAGATCACCGTACCGAGGATCCACCATGATCCATGCTACACAAGACTGAATTACCCCTTACCGGATAGCCCGAATAAGATCACCCCGTGGTCGGGATCAGCTACCGCCCACACTGCCGAATAAAAAGGGACCTCTAGACAGGGATAACCTTACCCTAATTAGTTGCTAGCCACTTAGCCTTGTTACATCTCCCCTGTTTTAGCCATTCCCGTTTGATGAGGCTTGAGGTTAAGCATTACCTTTTTAGCACACATTCACTTGAAATGCTTATCATCCTCCTGACGATGTTCTGAAAGCATTTGTCCATACAAGTCCTAACTAGGTTCGAACGAAACTGAAGGAACTAATCCTACTACATCCATTTTAGAATCACCCTTAGGATTAGTAGCGGCTAGCCGTTGCACTTCACTGCTCCATCTTTTACTCCAAGCTATTGTCTTCCTCACGAAAGCGTTCAAACCGGATCGAAGTGGTTTTCGAGAAATTAATCCCGATCCCGGTCTCTTCGAAATGATCAGCGCATTGGCCAATATTGATAGTCGGTTATCTAACTATCAAACAACATTCACAACCAATCATTGGATTAAATAATTTTTCAAATTATTTATTTATTTCAAAATATCTTCGCAAGATATTTTTCTTCATTTCAATACTTTGAAAATAGTTTTCAAATCACTTTTTCTCTCGCGGAATAAATTTTCACCCGATTATTTTATTTCCACAGAAAAATAGCCAAGTCTTAATACTTAGATTTTTAAAAATAATTTAAATCACTTTAACCAAAAATACATACTTAAAATACTTAAAATAAAAACAATTTTAAACACTTTATTTAAAATACTAGTTATGAAATTTTATAATAATTTCTCATGTAAAACTTAAGCCCAAAAAAATCTTAAAATAAAAGTTATGAAATTCTATACAAGTTTTTTAAACGAAAACTTTAGTCAAACTATCTTTAAAATAAAACTACTTTATAAAATATAAATATTAATAATTATCTTTAAAATCATAATACTAGTCAAACCTTTCAAATAACTAAAACTATAATTAATTAAATAAATATTTACTTTTAAAATTCTAAAAAAATTAAAATAATAAAATTTCTCTTAAAACATTCTTTAAAAATCACTTCAAAACCTCTAACTTAACTTAAAAAGAATCTGCTTGAAAGTACTTGGCTTTTCAAGGAAAGACACTTTCCTTTCACACCTTTAAAAATAACCCCCTATTTATTTTTAAAACAAATACCCATTCCTTTATAAATTCCCACCGTGAATTTATACTTACAAATATCCATTGGTATCTTATTTCACATTATAAACCTAGTTTATAAATTCCATAGTCTCGTCTTCCTTTTAAAAACACAGTTTCAAACACTTAATTAATTTTCAAATTGATTTTCAAAATTAACTCCATTTTAAATTAAATTTCTTTACTTATCCAAATATATTTCAAAAATCATTAATTTCAGATTTAACTTCCTTATTATGATTTAAAATCTTATTTTAACTAAAAATGCCAATTGCATACTTTTTCCCAAATTTCTTATTAATCTTTTCCAAACAAATTTAGAACTTGAATTTAAAAATAAATTCTTTATCCTTAAAATAATATCACTTAAGTTTTAAAATTCATTTATTTTCATTTATTCAAAGATCTCCTTCTCATACTCGGAATTTATTTACTAGAATTTAAAAATCAACTCTTTTCCTTTCCAAATCATTCTTTAATTATCCAAATTACTTATAATTATTTTACTTAAAATTTTCCTTTTTATTTACTTTAAAAAAATCCAAACTTTATATATATTTCATTCCTCAAAATACTAATATATATATTTAACCAAGCCATAGCCCTCAATAAATTCAATTCCATTATAATCAATATAATTCATCATAGATTTATCAAATAAAATATAAATTATAAAAACAAATTTTACTACTTTGAGGAATCCAGTTGGAACCCTCCAACCTGTTTCCCTGCATCCATAGACGTTAGCACAATATTTAAATGCAAATCCCGCTTCAAGGCGGAATATCGCGGTATAAGGGTCATCCGCTATTATGCGGCGCATAGGGTCTCATCCGCTATATAATGCACGAAATCAATCCCTCCAACATATACTATGTATACTACTATGTATATACAATCACATCCAGACTGAAACAATTATTTATGCAATCAAAAAACCAATAATTTAAATTTAACTATTTAAATTTAATAGGGTAATCCATACGAGTGAGATTAACTCACCTTTGTTTTTGTTGCAACCCATTTCCATTCCGGCTTGTTTCTCTATGATTTTTAGACCTTGTAACAACATTATAAGGTTTTATTAATATTCGAATTGACCGAACAAATTAATTACCGTTTAATTGTTCCGTTTTTAACTAATGATTTAATTTAACAAATAACTAAATTATAAACTAATTTCCCTTTTAAGATCTTTAGTAAATAAAATAAATTAAAAAGCAATTAAATAAGTTAAGCATTTTAATATTTATTTCCAAATGAAACAGTAAGTGAAAACATATATAAGTATATTATTCTTTTCCTCTTTTTTTTGAAATCATATATATATATATATATATATATATATACTTATAAAATAACTCATGTAGATTCAAAAATCCAACTTAAATAAACTCTTCAATATTTTTAGAATCTCTATAAACTTTTTTCAAAATCTTTTATATGGAACTAAACACACACACATTTATAAAAATAATTTATATTACCAATATAATCTATATAGAATTAAAATCTAACTTTATATATAAACTCTTAAAGCATTTAAAATTCCTATTGTATATAATTTTTTAAAATCTGATTATATACAAATTTGGAAAAACTGCATGTACATGCCTTACTGATATATTCATTATCTAATATATATACATACATACATACATATATATATATATATATATATATATATATATATTAATTAAAATAAAAATAAATAAATTAGTCATGTACCTTACTGGAAAAGATGCAAACTCAGGTACCCAAAACAACTCACAATTATCGACGCCAACCTCCACAACAAGCATCGCCTCACCATCGTGACCCACGAACTCGAGACTGCCGCAACCCCTGGTCGAACCCTAACCCTACCAATCCTAGTCGCACTCGCAGTCACTACACATAGCCGCGACTCTCCCTTTGATTCCCATTGATTGTCGCCGCGAAGATTAAGTTCCCTCAAGCTGATATGTGATTTGAAATAGACAACAGTCGAATTGGTTCCCGCATCGAAAAATCATTCGATTATCTCGAGGATTGGTAAATGAAGGGGAGCACGATTGATTGGGGAGGAGGAAACTAGGTATGAAATTGAACCGTTGTTCGACATTGATGATAATTTTTTTCCGAATGAGTGATAAATCTTGAAGGGGAAGAGATAGAGCTGATGCGATTTCTTTTTTTTTTATCGGCCTGAGTTTTAATTCATATTTTCTATAAAGAAACAAAGGACATCTGCACGCAATTTTGAAGAGGGCAGGTGACACATGTAGTAAACTACCTTAGGTGCCCACCCAATTTGCTATAGTGTTTTTAATGCAATTATGTTATTTATGTTTTAAATTTAAATTCAAATTCAAATCGTCTCGGTTTCTGCAACTCAAAATCTTGACATCCTATCGAGGCGTGCCGTTAAGCGTTCGTAAGGTTATACCGCTATTTCGAACACGATGGAAAAGGTTTCGAGTCCTAATTTGATCATGTGGAAAAGATAGCTTTTTGGAACCAGTTATTATATTAAATTTTCGATATAGATTTTAGCACGTTTATCTACCGTATGACCTCACGACAACTCCAAACACTACGAAAATTGAAATTCGATAATAATACACTATTATGGATCAAATGCTACTGGTTTCGTCGAATTCCGAGACCGTGCCTCGGAAGGCTATTTTTAAATATCAATTTAAACGATATATTTTTAAAACTGAACAAAACACTTCCAAATTTAAATTTACAACTCCTATTATCTGTAGTATTATAAATATAAATTTTCCAAGCCTTTGAAATATTTTTAACCATCTTAAAAATCAAGAATCAATATTTTACCCAATTTCCATTTATTAAATTCAATAATTTAATTGCCCAAATAAACAATCATATTTAAAATTAAAATTAAATTAACCTTTCAAATATTTAAAATCAACTAAATATTTCAATTTCAAATATTCAAAAATTCTGGGTCATCACATTCCTCCCCCTTTAAATGAATTTCGTCCCCGAAATTACTAGTTAAGAGGAATGGTCCATAACTCGTTAACTATTTCCTAAAGCCAAAGAGTTTCAAACAATTTTCCCAACTCAATCTTTTTATTAAAGACACACTACTACTCTTATTAACTTCCCAAACTCATCCTGAATTTCCAAACAATATCATTTACTCAACAATTCAAATTTAAAAACCAAATTTTAAATTACCCAAATTTTCTCAAAATTTTCTATCTCCTTAAATTTTCGAAAAATTTCGCCAAAGTTTCCTTTGCACGGCTAGCTCGGTACAACTACAAAATGCCTCTACGGCCCCTAGATTTCAAAAGAAAACAAAACGCCAAATGGCTAGACCAGAAAATCATCAAATTTCATACAAAAATTTAAATACATACCTTTTTTTGTCGGGCCGTTCATATTTATCTTCAGAAATCAGAAACCCTAATTCCCTTTTCCTTTATAACATTTGTATATCCTACTTAACAATAATATCAACCCACATAATTCAAAATCATATTATTCACTTCTTTACAAAATTTTCAATATCTATTTCACTCAAGTTCGTACGATGTACACATATCATTCGTATGCAATATCCAATCCGATCGCTCACTCGATCACACAATTTCACTTTCGAACTAGTATCGTCTACCCAACTTCCTAGTGTGGACTCAGATCTGGATTCTTGATTAGAAACCGTCATTCTCCTTGCATAGTCCTAAACTATGATAGAGAATTTCAGAACCAATCAGAAACCATATCCAGGGTTCACCGTCGAAGATTGAGTGAAAAATCCCAACTCCGAACGATATGACTATCTCGAAATTTTGTGCTCGAATCTGGATCAAATCGCTATGCGAATAAAATACTGTACGTCCATCCTACGTATTTATCTCAATTGATTATTTAACTATGTCAATTCTCTTTTATTCACATTCATTTAGATTTCTATCCACTTATCATCTCATACGCCTTATTAAACCTTCATTAATTTCTAACTTAGTATTTCTAATACCAATTTTACTTAATAATTTCACTATCCATCTTCTAAGTCCAATTTAAGTATTTTATTCACTTCTTATATTTAATTTTTCTTCACTAATGAAGTTTATATCCAATTCTATTCACTTTTCCCTTACAATTCCATTTGAATTCAATTTACCTTTGAATTTAAATATTAAATTCTATTCATCTCAAACCATATTTTATTTTCTTTAATTAGTTCCACTTACTAATTTATTACTATCTCAAACCATTTTTACTTCCAATATTTTATTATTTTAGTTTACTTTGAACTAGTTCTGCAACTTCACTTTACTTTACACAATCCCAACATTCAATTTCAATTCCATTTACAAGTTTAATTAATTTTTTTACTTACAAATTTTATTTCAATGCTTTGCTTTATTTAGTCCAACTTGACAAAATTTCCATTTCACTTTATTTAACATAATTCAAATATTCAGTTTCAATCCAAATTTTAAGTTTTGATAAGTTTATTTACATTCCAATCACAACCTCTTGAATTTACTTCATTTAATTGATTTGCTTTACTAACTTATTTTATTGTCACATTTACTTGAAATTGTAAATTCATTTATTTATTCACAAATTTATTTCCACCTTAATAATTTTTATTTAAGTAACCATTTCACTTAGTGCACCAAGACATTTTATTTACATTCATCTTTACATATCTAGATGTAATTACACTCTGATTGAATTCAAAATTTTAAAATTTTATAAGTTTTCCAAATTTAATTACATCTCATTTACTAATTCTTTTACTTTATTTATTTGGTTTACTTCACCAGCTTATTTTGTTTTCATACTTATTTTAATTTTACTCTTCTTCAAGTTAAAATTTTCTATTCTAGAAAATCTCGAATTTTACTAGTTATCGAACCATTTATATTTCCATAACATTCTAAATAAACTTCCAGAGTTTAAACCATTGAAAATCAATTTTGAAAACACACACACACACACACACACACATATATCTAAATCAACCATTCTTTTGCATTTTTAAATTATCCTTTGAATTTCAAAACCAAACCCAGTTTGGCAAACAACTCCAATTTAAAACAATTTGGCAAGCAATTCCTCCTAGATACTCGAAAATGAACATCGATGATGCTGCAGTCATTACCCAAGTTATTTCCCAGCGACCGAAGTGAGTTTAATGCTTTTATTATTTCCAAAAATCCTTCCTAAATATTTTTAAATTCCAAATCTCACAAGATTTCAAATCTAATTCAAAAATATTTCCAAAATAATATCACTATTATTTAATATCACTATTATTTCTCCCAAAACTTTTGAAAACCATTTTCAAATTCAAAGGAATTTAAATTTCCCCAATTTTCAAATTTCAAATCCTTTCAATTTAGTTTCAAATACTATTTTGAAATTTCAATCTTACATTTCAAATTCATTCTGTATGAATTTATCTCTTGACTTTTTGGTTATAACATTAATTTCTACAAAACAATGATAATAGTTTAATATTATCACTCCTAACAACCAAGCAACCATATACAAGTATAATAATTTATGGAAAATTACTTCTTTTATATAAAAAAATAATTTGGGTAAAATTATTTTATTTACCTTATTTGAAAACAATACTGTGTCGGTTTATCTTGCTTAAAAGTTTGGAAATCCCTATCGATGACATGGTGTCCCACATATCGACCAGAATCCATATACACTCAACTGATAAGTCAACACAATATAAAAACAATTTTTGTATACACTAACAAATACTCGCTCATATCTATCAATACGCTCAAACTCATTCTAGAGTACTATTGACTCTATACTAATGAGTAATCCCCATCAGAGCCAAGGTTCTCGTTTAACCTTAAGCTTTGATACCAAGTGTGACAACCCAATTTTACGACGCTCGAAACGACATCAATACGTCCACTGTATCAAATGCCGAGCAATCGAATGTCGGAAAACCGAACCATTAGGGTTAAAAAAGAAGGAGGTAAAAGAAGAAATAGAAACAATATCAGAATCTCATAAATGCAGCGGAACAATATATAATAGATAAATGACTAGTCTTTTAAAATAAAAGAATTATATCTGTTCGTACATTACATCATCAGAGTACAACAAAATTCATAACACACAACTGGACAGTTATCATAACCTGCCCTCACAAAACTGACTATGCAGTAAATCAAACACAGCGGAATACTCATCAAATACGTGTGATATGTCTCGAGATCCGGCTCGTCTCCTGAGCTCCATACCAGTCCATCCAGAATCTGTACTCTATAATACTCGGTCTTACCCGAGCATTATAGTTAAGTAACACTTGAGTCAGTCTAGAAAACCAGCGTGAGAAAACACACTCAATTGGATTATTAAAGTTTGCAAAATCCTTTGAAATCAAAGGTATCTAGTAAGACCATGCCATAAATAAACATATCGGGTTTTTACCTTAAGATAACCGAAACATTTTCTTATAAAATCCTCTGATATTATAATAGTGCCTATATACAAATACTTATCCAAATAGCCGAAATTGTTACATTGATTAAATTCTAGCAATACTAGCCATAAAGTAGGTTCTATAAACAAAACTAAAGGCACGTAGGGAGAATGGATTCCCATTGATGGCAGGGCTACTGGTGTATCGCCCGTCACAGTATGTGGTCTAGATCATCAAACTGAGGATCCACCATGATCCCCTGCTACACCAGACCGGACTACCCCTTACTGGATAGCCCAAATAAGATCACCCCAAGGTTGGGATCAACAACCGTCCACACAGCCAAATAAAAAGGGACCTCTAAACAGGGATGGCCTTAACCTAGTTGGTTGCTAGCCACTTAGCTTGTTGCATGTCCCTTGTTTTAGCCATTCCCGGTTGATAAGGCTCGAGGTTAAGCGTTACCTTTTTAGCACACGTTAACTAGAATGCTCATCATTCTTCTGAAAGCATTTGTCCATACAAGTCCGTTTCGGGTACAAATGGAACTGAAAGCACTACTCCTACTACATCCATTTTGAAATCACCCACAGAATTCGTAGCGACTAGGCCTTGCACTTCACTGCTCCATCTTCGAATCCAAGCTCTTTTCTTCCTCACAAGAACGTTCAAACTAGATCGAAGTGGTTTTTGCGAAATTAATCCCGATCCCAGTCTCTTCGAAACGATCAGCGCATTGGCCAATATTGACAGTCGGTTATTTAACTATCAAACAACATTCACAACCAATCATCAGATTTAAATAATTTTCCAAATTATTTATTTATTTCAAAATATCTCCGCAAGATATTTCTCTTCATTTCAATCCTTGGAAAATAGTTTTCAAATCACTTTTTCTCTCATGGAATAAATTTTCACCCAATTATTTTATTTGCACTGAAAATTTTCCAAGTCTTAATACTTAGATTGTTAAAAATAATTTAAATCAATTTAACCAAAAATACATACTTTAAAATACTTAAAATAAAAACAATTTTAAACACTTTATTTAAAATACTAGTTATGAAATTTTATAATAATTTCTCATGTAAAACTTAAGCCAAAACAAATCTTAAAATAAAAGTTATGAAGTTCTATACAAGCTTTTCAAACGAAAACTTTAGCCAAATTATCTTTAAAATAAAACTACTTTATGAAATATAAATATTAATAATTATCTTTAAAATCATAATACTAGTCAATCCTTTCAAATAATTACAACTATAATTAATTAAATAAATATTTACTTTTAAAATTCTAAAACAATTCAAAATAACAGAATTTCTCTTAAAATATTCTTTAAAAATCACTTTAAAACCTCTAACTTAATCTTAAAAAAAATCTGCGTGAAAACGTACTTAACTTTTCAGGGAAATACACTTTCCTTTCACACCTTTAAAAATAAACCCCTATTTATTTTCAAAACAAATACCCATTCCTTTATAAATTCCTACCGTGAATTTATACTTACAAATATCCACTGATATCATATTTACTTTATAAACCCAGTTTATAAATTACATAGTCTCGTCTTCCTTTTAAAAACACATTTTCAAACGCTAATCAATTTTCAAATTGATTTTCAAAATTAACTTCATTTTAAAATAAATTTCTTTACTCATCCAAATTTATTTCAAAACCCATTAATTTCAGATTCAACTTCCTTATTATGATTTAAAATCTTATTTAAACTGAAAATACCAATTTCATACTTTTTCCCAAATTTCTTCTTAATCTTTTCCAAACAAATTTAAAAGTCGAATTTAAAAATAAATTCTTTACTCCTTAAATTAATATCACTTAAGTTTTAAAATTTATTTATTTTCATCTATTCAAAGATCTCCTTCTCATACTCGAAATTTATTTACTAGAATTTAAAAATCAACTCTTATCCTTTCCAAATCATTCAATAATTATCCAAATTACTTATAATTATTTTACTTAAAATTTTCCTTTTATTTACTTTAAAAACTACAAACTTTATATATATTTCATTTCTCAAAATACCAATATATATATATATATATATATATATATATATATTTAACAAAGCCATAGCACTCAATAAATTCAATTCCAACATAATCAATATAATCCATCACAGATTTATCAAATAAAACGTAGATTATAAAATTAAATTTTACTACTTATAGGAAACTAGTTGGATCCCTCCAACCTGTTTCCCTACATCCACAGACGTTGGCACAATATTTAAATACCAATCCCACTTCAAGGCGGAATATCACGGTATAACGGTCATCCGCAGACTTATGCGGGCGCATAGAATCTCATCCGCTATATAGTGCTGGAAATCAATCACTCCAATATATTTATATATATACTACTATATATATACTATCACATCCCGACGGAAACAATTACCAAAGCAATCAAACAACTAATAATTAAATTTAACTATTTAAATTTAATAGGGTAATCCATATGAGTGAGATTAACTCACCTTTGTTTCTGTTGCAACCCGTTTCCATTCCGACTTGTTTCTCTATGATTTTTAGACCTTGTAACAACATTATAAGGTTTTATTAATATTCGAATTGATCGAACAAATTAATTACCGTTTAATAGTTCTAATTTTAACTAATGATTTAATTTAACAAATATTTAAATTATAAACTAATTTCCCATTTAAGATCTTTAGTAACTAAAATAAATTAAAAATCAATTAAATAAGTTAACCATCTTAATATTTATTTCCAAATGAAACAGTAAGTGAATATATATATAAGCATATTTATTCTTCTTTTTTTGAAATCACACACACATATATATACTTATAAAATAACTCATGTAGATTCAAAAATCCAACTTAAATAAACTATTAAATATTTTTAAAATCTCTACAAATTTTTTTCAAAATCTTACCTTTGGAACTATACATACACACACTTATAAAAATAAGTTAAATTACCAATATAATCTATATAGATTTAAAATCTAACTTTATATATAAACTCTTAAGACATTTAAAATTCTTATTGTATATTTTTTTAAATCTGATTATTTACAAATTTGGAAAAACTGCATGTATATGCCTTACTGTTATATTCATTATCTAATATATATACTCATATATATATATATATATATACATTAATTAAAATTAAATTAAATAAATTAGTCTTTTACCTTACTGGCAAAGATGCAAACTCAAGTACCAAAAACAACTCGTAATTGCCAATGCCAACCTCCACGACAAGCATCGCCTCGCCATCGCGACCCATGAACTTGAGACTGCCGCAACCCCTGGTCGGACCCTAACCCTACCAATCCTAGCCGCACTCGCAGTCGCTACCCATAGCCGCGACTCTCTCTTCAATGCCCATCGATTATCATTGCGAAGACAAGGTTCCCTCGAGTTGATTTGTGATTTGAAAAGGACAAGGGTTGAATTGGTTCCCGCATCGAAAAATCATTCGATTATCTCGAGGATAGGTAAATGAAGGGGAGGGTGATTGATTAGGGAGGAGGAAATTAGGTCTGAAATCGAACTGTTGTTCGGCATTGACAATATTTTTTTTTGAATGGGTGATAAACCTTAAAGGGGAAGAGATAGAGCTGATGCGAATTCTTCTTTTTTTATTATCGGCCTGAGTTTTATTTTATAATTTTTATAAAGAAACAAAGGACATCTATAAGCAATTTTAAAGAGGGCAGGAGACACGTGTAGTAAACTGCCTTACGTGCCCACCCAATTCACTATAGTGTTTTTAATGCAATTATGTGATTTATGTTTTAAATTTAAATTCAACTTCAAGTCGTCTCGGTTTCCGCAACTCAAAATCTTGACATCCTATCGAGACGTACCGTTAGGCGTTCGTAAGGTTATATCCCTATTCCGAACGTGATGGAAAAAGTTTCGAGTCCTAATTAGATCGTATGAAGAAGATAGCTTTTCGGATCCAGTTATTATATTAAATTTCTGATATATATTTCAGCATGTTTATCTACCATATGACCTCACGACAACTCCAAACACTACGAAAATTGAAATCCGATAATAATAAACTATTATGGATCTAATGGAACTGGTTTCGTCGAATTCTGAGACTGTGCCATGGAAGGCTATTTTTAAATATCAATTTAAACGATATATTTTTAAAACTGAACAAAACACTTCCAAATTTAAATTTACAACTCCTATTATCTCTAGTATTATAAATATAAATTTTCCAAGCCTTTGAGATATTTTTAACCTGCTTAAAAATCAAGATTAATTATTATACCCAATTTACATTTATTAAATTCAATAATTTAGTTGCCCAAATAAATAGTGATATTTGAAATTCAAATTAAACTAACCTTTCAAATATTTAAAATCAATGAAATATTTCAATTTCAAATATTCAGAAATTCCAAGTCGTCACAGTTCACATCTTATTACATATTATTCTACAGTTATCCTCTTAAATTACATTAACTACAATATTTAATTGGATTTAATTGCAATTGATTCCCAATTTAATTCAACAAATCAAATAAATGGGTAACAAATAATAAGTGACGCCTTTAACTTGATTTAATCACTTTTATAAGTTTATTATCTACAAACAAATGTTATAACTACTTACACAAGACTGATTTTGTCCAATTACAATTAATTACATATTATTCCACCAATTAATACAACATTTGATTTATTTCCTTATTTTCAATTTATGACCAAATTTTATATTTACAATCATTTCAGTTAATTG
This sequence comes from Allium cepa, assembly GCA_030765085.1. NCBI lineage: Eukaryota > Viridiplantae > Streptophyta > Magnoliopsida > Asparagales > Amaryllidaceae > Allium > Allium cepa. Next base: position 469,138,765 of record CM060935.1, read on the forward strand.
GAATTGCATTAAATTAGTTATCCATTACCTTACATTAACATTGTTAAAATTACATTCTAGTTTTTTCTCTTATTAATAAATTACAAATTTTTATTTCTTCCAATATTAATTCACGAAATCTTATTAAATTCAATATTTTAATTATCGAAAAATTATTGGTCGTTACACTATTTAAATGATTTTGAATCTAAAAGATAAAAATCGAATTTATATGAATTGGATTGTTTTTCATCCAAGCTTTAAAATGTTGGAATCGGAATTTGTGAAAAATGAATTGGTTAAAGAATCTAATTTGAAATTTTGAAGTTATTATCGTAATATGAGTTGAATCATGGAATTTGAACTGTTTTAAAGTTTGAACCTATTATTCGAACTTTGAAATCTACTTTAGTGAAAGAAAACTGGATATTTCAAATTTGAGCTCAGAATTGAATTATTTTAAATGTTTGAATCTAAAACTCGAACATCGAAGTTTAATTTGAATTAAATGATTTAAATCAATATTCTGAAATTGAACTTGAATTTTATATAAATTGGAATGGGTTAAAATTAGAAATTGAATTGAATTTAAACCACTTTAATTGAATCAATGAAAATTAAAATAGAAATTAATTGGAATTGAAACTGATATTGAAATTAATTCAAAATCGAAATTGAAGTTGAAATTGATTTGAATTGAAATCGAACTTGAATTAATTCAAATTGATTTAAGATCGAAGTAATTTGAATTGCAAGTTTTGGAATTGAATCGGTTTGACTTTAAAACTATTTTAAATACATTATTTTAATATAAATTGATCAAAATATATCTTTTAAATATTCAAATTATTTTGATTTTCCAAGCTATTTTATTATATAAACCATTTTCAATACTCAAACTATTTATATTAAATTATTTTAACTTTTTAAACTATTTAAAACTATTCCAACTATTTTCTAAAAATTCAAATTGGTTAAGGCTAGAATTTTTATATTTAATTTGTTGATTTAAATAAAAATTGGGTTAAAATGAAGTTATAACCAAAATTTAAGTTCGAAACAATTTTGAAAGCGAAATCGAGATATTGAGGCGAAAATGATTTTGAAGTGAAATAAAATATTTTGAGTAAATGTGATGATTTTCAAATTAATGGTATTTTGAAACAAATATGATATTTTAATACCAAGTGTGAACCATGTTTGGAATGTAAAAGTACCAATAGGTGTGTAAAACGATGTTTGGTTGCTAAAGAGACCAGGGCCTCTTGTTGGCATACCCTCCGTCAATATTAAAACCAACTTTAACAATAGTGTACACAGAGGAAACTCCAGAACAAAGTGGTTGGATTTGGCATCATTGTTGCATTTGAAGAAGAGAATGATGATGGATAGACCCAAGCACTTGTACCAATTTGAAATGACTAAAACGGGACGGGTTGATAGGGCCAAGCGAGCTAGCTACCCCTATCGGACATCCGTTCTTCGATTTTCTTCCATATTATTACTCTTGACGTTGGTTTCGATTGGAGCACCTTGATTTTGGGATAACCTCCCCTTGACCCGATATGGGATGGATATGCGCGGTGGGTAGTCATGGCTATGATGCGTTACTACTAGCCCTATGAACCGAACCGATAGTATCCTATCTTGGGCATTGCCTAACGTGCCTTGTCATAATTTTATCCCTATAAGAGACTACAACAATTTTGGTTTAGTGTTGATGTATCACGGCGCATCCCTATCGCCCGACGTGCTACTGGGACATTATATTCAAACTAAACGATAATGCTTAAAAAAGCATTACGGGGGAGTAATGTAAAGCCTTAACGCTAAGGAAAATATTTATTTTACTAATTAGACACTATATATGTAGCTATTCTACTCTATATAAATATTTTGACAGATCCTTAAGAGATGGAAAATCCCAAAACATCTCTTGAGTTATTGCATGCACGTTATACAGTGGATAGGAGATGTGAAACTCCATAAACATCTCTGACGCCATTACACTCATGTTATATGTGATATCAATTTGACTCACATGAGGATATTTTAGTCCTAACTCGAGTGTTTTTTTTCATTACGCTCGGGTCAGCCCTGAGTATTTCTACGCATTGGAGATTATTCTGATGGACGAAGACGAAAATTTGGTATATTATTATTATTATTATTCTCTACATCATGATGTTCTGCTACATTATTATATGTTTATATATATATATATAACTCTGATAAATGTTGTATAAATTATAATCAAATGTATAGTAAACAGCTTCATGAATTGTTAATTTGATTATTGTATTTTGTTATTCCGCTGCGAGGTTCTGTTTTTTCTTCTTCTTTTCTTTTTTTTTCCTCTTAATTAATCCCATTGAATATCTATGTTCCGGGACATGTATGGATTATTGTCGATTTAAACCTTCCAAAATGTGGGTCGTCGCAGTTGGTATCAGAACTTTGGTTTAGCAATAACATTAGCTTTGTGGGGTTTTGACTCATTAGAGATATGGTAGTGATACCCTAAAATGAGTTGTTTGAGTGTATATATATGAGAGAGCGTACTTGTTAGTGTTACAAAATGTATTATATTGTGTTTGCTTATCCATTGAGTTATTTATAAATTCTGCTCTGTGCGTGGGACGCCATGTTATCGATAGGAGTTTCTAAACACTTAAACGAAGCAAGTCGATATAATATTGTTTTAAAAGAGAGCAAACAAAATAATTTTACCCAAATTATATTTTATGTATATAAAATGATAATTTTCAATGAATGTTGGCTGTTAGTAGATGATAATATTTAGTTATCATTGCTAATTGATTGAATTAAACTAAAAACGAATACTTTGTGAACTTTATTTCACGATATGTGACAACCCACATTTTGGAAGATTTAAATCAACAATCATCCACACATGTCCGACTTAAACATTCTGAAACATAGATAATCATGGGGGTTAAATAAGAAAAATAAGAAAAGAAGAAGAAAACAAACACAGAATCTCACAATAGAACGATAAAATATAATAATCAAATAAACAGTTCATGAAGCAGTTTATTATACATATGATTATAATTTATACACCATTTATCGGAGTTACACATATAAAGTAGAATAAAGTATAATGCAGTAGATGACATGATGCAGGAATAATAATAGTAACAATATACCAAATCCTCGTCTTCATCCTCTAGAGAATAATCTTCGATAAGATAAAAACTCTGCGCTGACCCTAGCATAATGAAAAGACAAAACACTCGAGTCAGGACTAAAATATCCTTATGTGAATCAAATCGATGCAGCATATAACATGAGTGCCATGGCGTTAGAGATGTTTACGGAGTTTCACATCTCCTATCCAGTGTATAACGTGCGTGCAATAACTCAAGAGATGTTATGAGATTTTTTATCTCTTAAGGATCCATCAAAATATTTATATATAGTAGAATACGCTATGTATATAATGTCTAGTCGGTAAAATAAATATTTTTTTAGCATTAAGGCTTTACATTAATCACTCTTAACGCGTTTTTAAGCATTGGCGTACAGTTTGCATTTGGCACCACCAATAGCACGTCGGTATTCTGGGATGCGCCGTGATACGACAACACTAAACCAAAATCTTAGGAATCTTGTATAAGGATAAAAGTATGACAAGGCGCGTGAGGCAATGTCCAAGGTAGTATACTACTAGTTTACGCTTCTCGGCTGGTGGTAGTGCATCATAGCCAAGATCGTTCGCGTCCAACTCTCCCATAATCCGAGGGTGCACATCGATCAATCACAATGTAAATGATGGTAATACGAAGAAATGTGTCTGCTCGGGGTGGCTAGCCCGCTTGACCAGTACGGCTCCTATTTTAATCATTGCAAATTGGCACAAGTGCCAGGCTAGTCCATCATCATTCTCTTTCTTCAAATTCAGCAAACGACGCCAAATCCAATCACTTCATTCTGGATCATCACTCTACATACACAGTTGTTAAAGTGACTCCAGTATCGACAGAGATTATGCCCATATCCGGCCCTGGTCACTTTAATAACCAAACGTCGTTTTACACACCGGTTGATACTTTTACATTTCAAAAACAGTTCATACTTGATATCAAAATATCGTATTCGCTTCAAAATCAAATCCATATAGAAATCATCATATTTACTCAAAATATAGCATTTCACTTCAAAAATCATTTCGCCTCAATATTTCAATTTCGCTTCCAAAATCGTTTCGAAACTCAATTTAGGTTATAACTTCATTTTAACCCAATTGTTATTTAAGTCAAAGATTTAAATATAAACACCCCACCCTTTTAACTAGTTTGAATTTTAGAAAAATAGTTTGAGTAGTTTTTTAATAATTTAAATAATAAAATAGATGAAATAATTTAAATGGTTAAAATAGTTAAAAATAGTTAAAATGTTTAATGTAAAATAGTTTAAGTACTAAAATGGTTTATATAGAAAAATCATTTGTAAAATCTAAAATAATTTTAATATTTAAAAAGAGATAGATTTAAATAGTTTATACCAAAATAAATTATTTGAAAATAGTTTCAAAGTCAAACTACTTCAACTTCCAAATTTTCCAATTTAAATCACTTTTAAATTTCCATTTTGATTTAATCGATTCAATTATGATTTCAAGTCGAATTTTACTTCGATTACAAATTAATTTTGATGTCAATTTCAAATTAATTTCAATTTCAAATTTTGAACCATTTCGATTTTTATCAATTTCGAGTTCGATTTTAAAAACATTGATTCAAAACACTTAAATCTATTTACTTTCAATACCCAATTTGAAATCCATATTCTCATATATAATTCGATTATGACCTTAATTTCGAAATAGTTCGATTTCCATAAATTCAATTTTCATTTTCTTAAAATCAAATCATTTAAATAAATTTCAAATCTAATTTTTTTTAAATCATTTAGTTTAGCAAATCCGATGTTCGTATATAATTTTCTACCCTATGGCCAAGTGATCAGTTATTTCAATCCAAATCACGGTGTCATAGGTATATATCATTTTAACCTATTCCTTAATTTACTCGAAATAATGCAATTTACTTTTATATACAGTAAATATATAGAGGATGATAACAGGATATATCAAATAAATAAACATATAACTCATCCAAAACATCAATCAATGGCATCAATCACAATCAACATCCAAATCAGCCAATAATTCACAACAATTCCATAGTTATCAATATCAGGCATTTTAATGGCAATAAAATTCCAATTTCAAATTTAGCCATCAAATTTAATTTTTAATAGTTAATTCGAATGACAATTTAGGCGATAATTAAATTTATCAAATAAAGATTAATAAATTTATATCACTTCCACTTTCAAATTTAACTAGCATAAAAATATTTTAGTACTTGTGGCGTTATGAAACACTCACCTTTTATTTCCGTTGTCGCTTTCGTGCTCCGGTTTGGAATTAAAACCGAAAACATTCAATTTTAGCCCAAATTTTTGTAGTCTCCAAATCCATCCAAACTATTTTCATTGCAAAGCTCTTGTTATCACGATCTTAACGCAAAGAGTTTCATCTCGATCGGACCTCATATGCAAGAGTTATGAATTTTATAATTTAAATGATTTCTTTAAATAAAATAATATCATATAATATCAACCTTTAGCGGAATTACAAGACTGCTACCATCCTTTCTTCCCGACCAAAGTCCCATATCCTATGCAAACCCCATTTTTGTGCACGAACATTGACTAATACGGAGCCAGAGGATTCCGTTCGACGAACCGATCTCTCCATTGGTCCTTTCTTCGAAATCTCCATGAGCCTCCGCTAGCCACCCATCACTCGAACATCCCCTTTGAAATGCGTCGTCACCGCCTACTACCTGTGGTTGAGTAAAATTCGCACCCTTCCATCAATGATCGAACCACACAGAAAACTACACCTAGATGTTATCCTCTCCAACAAATTCGAATACGCACTCCAAATAGTGAATCGACGACTCCATATCCCTCACGTCCGAACCCTAATATCGCATCTCCAAAATAGGCAACCCAAAAACTCGTCGTATACCTTTAGAGGTATACTAAACGAAAGGTTTTTGCCTAAGGATCTCAACCAAATATGATTTAGATTTTATAATTGAGTATTGCTTGTTAATTTAATTTTTGAAAATCTTGATTTTTTTTCTAATTCGTGAATATGAACTGAAAAGGGTGAAATAGGGATGTGCGATTTAAAAAAAGAAGAGAGGGCAGCTACGATCAGATGATAGGTCGACCCTAGGGTGGATTGAGATATTGGCTTAAAAGGCTATGCAGTCAAATAAGTGAAAATAAATTGTTTTAAATTCAAAAAATACCTACATATTAATTTCGAACCCCGATCGAGACGTGTCTCCAGGCGTTCATAATGTTATACCCCTATTCCGAATGCAATGGAATAAGTTTCGAGTCCTAATTCGATTGTATGGAGCAGATAGTTTTTTCGACCCAATTATCATATTTAATTTTCGATATTAATTTCAATAAGTTTCTATCCAGTATGACCAAATAGTGACTTCAGACGCTACAAAGTTTGAAATCCGATAATAATACCTTATTACGGACCCAATGGAACTAGTTCCGTTGACATCTGAGATTGTGCCCGGAAGGCTATTTTCGTCAATTAAAATATAAAATTTTCAAATTTTAAATTAATCACTTAAACATTTAAGTGTTGACAATCTTCATCCATATTTAAATAACATCTAAATCAACTTTTCAAATCATTTTATTCATATTTAATTTAGGATTCAGTTACTTATATAATTTTCAAGATCAATTTTTAAACAATTTAATTGTTCGATATTCAATAAATTTCAATATTAGCTTTCACATGAATTTTAGTCATCAATCAATTACATTATTTACATCTAATGAATTCAATATTTATTATTCAATTCAACTATTGATTGTAAACATACTCTATACATAGCATTTTCTTTCAATACTTGATATTACCTAAACCTTCGAAATTTGTTTCTTTTAAAATCTTGTTCAAGTTCATATTTCAAAAGCTATGTTAATAAATCATTAAAAAAATTATTTTTAACCATCTTTATTCATTAATTACATAAAATTTAATAATTTAAAATAGTTAAAAATACGGGTCGTTACATTCTCCCCCACTCAAAAGTTTTCGTCGTCGAAAAAGAATTAAGTACAGAATTCAACATTTGATATATTTTATTCAAAATAATCAACTTATAAAACAATAAATTCTCGTTTATAAAACCATTACTACGTTTCTACCATGCTACTTCGACCAGCTTATGGAATTTACATGTCAGTTATCAAAACAAATTATAAAATTTTTAAAACCTCAATAACTCTTGGATTTACGAAAAATTTCGGCATAGTCTCCTCTACGCAGCTCGATCGGAAATTTTTTACAACACAATATATAACACAAATAGATATCGAATATACCAAATATACATCTCATCTCAATGATGAGGCATCCCGTAGGGAAAAAATATAAAAGTGCAATATTTAATCCGAGATGTGTACCATTTATTATTAATACGAGCAAGTTCGCTCGTATTAAGCAAGTAAAAGTATATAAAATCCACATATACATCCAAATGGTCTTTCAATGTACCTATCTTAACTCAATTTAGAATATTAGTCATTTATATGGGATATAGAAAGCATATAACATGAATTTTAAATCCATACCGTAACATAAGCATTACTATACGACAAACAACTACCATATACAATTAAACAGTTATAACGACGATTTACAACAAAAGAAACCAGTCAATCATTCACTATAAGGAAAAAGCCATTTTTCGATGGTTGAAAATCGTCGGCGGCCGTTAGGGCCGTCGGAAGCCATCGAAAAATGCCGTAGGAAAATAAGACGTCGGGGTGTAGTGTTTTCGACGGCTTTCGACATATCTCACCGTTTGTATTTCCAACGGCTTTCGACGGATTCCGACAATTGTCGAAAGCCGTCGGGAACCGTCGGAAAAATTAATCTAAAAGCGGTCAGAAGCCGTTGGAAAATTGTAACCTCAAAGCTGTCGGAAGCCATCGGAAGCCCTCGGAAATTTGCAGCATTTTTTTATATTTCTGCTGCAATATAGTCTTCCATCCACATTTCTCATACAAATACTATTCCAACCAATACTACAAAATCTAATATATAATATTCCAACAAAATATCAAAAATCAAACTATACACAATTCACCAAACAAAAAAAATACATAAAATTAAGTCAAAATAAATAATCATCACCCAAACTAATGTTCAATACACGACAATATCCACAACACCAAATGTTCTATCAATTCATACATCCACAACATCTCTAATATCCACATAATTATACAACAAAACAGCTAAATGTATCATAACAAGGTATATAAATCAATAATTACCTCCACCATCTACCAAATCATACAAAACAGAAAAAACATACCGACCAAAGCAATCAATCAACCTCCTTCAGAACTTGAGCCAGTAGAGGAAGGGAAGCGGCCACCATACTGCTGCATGTACTCGACGATATGCCGGTCTAGCAACTGTGTGGTCTCTATGGCCTACCGACGGTTCTGCTCCTCCAGCTGCGCCACTTTAGCCCTCATATCTTCGACCTCTGCTAGATCAATCTGAGCTCTAGTCTGCCTACCCGTCTTTGACTGCTGACCTGTAATAAATATTTAATCCAGTTGTATGATCTCTGTAAGTGTATGTGCAGGTATGTGAATGATTAGCAGTGTGATAATGTTATTCAATTTAATTTATGCATGTTTATGTAAGTGTATGTGCATGTTGATAACATCTTAAATTGTGGTAAAACCAAATAACTATAGTGACAAAATTGTTGATTTATATTTTGAAATACTATAACTTTGGAAAATTTTAGCATAAGTAAATACAGGAAAGGACAAGAGTAATAAATTTGAAATTACTTCTTGATTGCGGATATATTATTTACTTACCACTTGATTGCCAAATCTGTATCTTCTGCCATGCTCCGATGGATCCATATCTGACTCAAAAATAGCATCCTCCTCATCCGTCGTTGATTGATCTCGACCCGTATCAACAAGGAGTTTCTGGTGCTGCTCCATAAACTTTTCCTGCATTAATACATTAATATCATCATATCTTATTTCATTATATTTTAACAAGTAGAACAATTACTAATACCACATAAAATGAAATATTCTTACATGGCTCTTGCTGGATTTATCATCGTGCCATGTATATGAAAATGTCCCGTCCGAATTTACATGCTAGATGGCATGCGTACGAGTAAACACGTCCATATAGCCCACGGGACCATGCGCCTCAACTTCCTAAAATTGATTTTTACATATAATTATTATACATTTAGAATTATATAGCACAAACTATTTACAATTGGCATTCCGTAGATTTACCAACTCCTGTCGATACTGTTGAAATGACTTCGACCCTCCGCGATGAGTGACAGGATTTCTATTTTCGTTTGTAGAGTTTCTTTTCAACTCTGCCTGTACATTTATTTATCGATCATGTATTTTTTGAAATTTACTACTAGTCAGTTAATTTAAAAAAAAATTAGTGTACTTGCCTTCGCCTCGTCGGTTTTCCAGTATCCCAACCATGTTTGACATATGCTCTTCCCCATCCAACGTGCTTTCTCGCTTGATTCTTGATTTAGGATATCAAGTCCCTATAGTTTTTACGCATCTTCTTCATCCAATATTCTCGTGCCAACTGCATACCATCTATCCAAATGTCTATCTCAGCCTGTATTTCATGATAAAAAGCAAAAAGAATATTATACTATAAACGATAAACATTAAAAAAACGACAAAAACGAATTAAAAATGGAAAACAGAAAAATATACTTACTAGGAATCCTGCCAAATACACTCTACTATGTGGGGAGGGATGTTATCCCACTTCGTCCAACACGCACTCATCCTACTCCGGTAAGAAGCTCTAGAAACATCCAACACAACCTTCAAGAGAAGTAGGTCGAATCCCCTATTTTCAAATATGATACAGATAAGTACGTAAGTATATCAAAAAAATGATGCTGAACATAATTTAATTCTTACCTCTCTGCTCTAGGTACTAAAGAAATTACAAGATGCTATGATGCTTACGATGGACCACTGCCATCGCCTCCTGAAGATCGAGAAGAGCTCTTACCTCTAGATGACATTACGATAAACCCGTAACATATATACACATCATTTCAAAGAAGAATAATAACTTGATAGTGAAATATATTTCATACGTAAATGAGTACATCAATGGTATAAATTGCTAAATTAATGACTGAAATGGAAATAGAAATGGAAGTGTGTTATACCTGATTCATAATGGGTCTCATGTTCCGACGATAAGCAGATTACATTGCATTTTTAATAAAAATTGCTAAATAAATGATAAAAGGAAATGACATAAAACATGTAAACAATGGTAAACTTACAGATTTGGTTTCATAGTTACATCAATTTCATAATACATCAAGAATTCAACATAGTTACATCAATTGCAAAAAAAACCAGATTTGGATTTTATCAATCATCATTGTCTTCTGATTCAAATTCGATCTTGTTTTCTATGATATTTTCCTCTACACTGTCAAATGCTTCTACCAAAATATTTGATTCATCGATTACAGGACCAAAATCTGTATGATCGTCTGTAATTATTATTTCGTTATTTTCCTCAAGGTCTGCCTGATAAGCTTGTTCGTCTGGAATATTCTTCCCATTGGATGTAAATCTAGCCTTTGTTTTAAAAACTGCAGACCAATCTGTTTTATCTCTTTTTAGAGATGGATAAGGAGCATAATAAATTGCAATGCTTGTTTGGCTAGTACAAAAGGATCGTACTTGTGATAGTGCAAGGTATGTTTTATTTCGATAAGATTATAATCCTTGTGCACATTAATTCCAGAACCTGGAACATTGCTAAACCAATTGAATCTAAATAGAAACACCTCCTCCGTAGGTCGTAAGAAATATGTCGGTTGCAAAATTTGTGTTAGAACGCCATAAAAATCATTTATGTAATTTTCTAGATAGTCACTGCCTTTAACAAATACACCAGTATTATTCATTAATTTTTCTGCACCGTATTCTTTGGTGTTAAATTTATATTCATTGACGAATATATTGGATATGTCTTGACCATTTTTTTGTCCCATTGCAAGATATTTCAACCCTTCGTCAACAACACAATTTCTCGGCTCATAAAAGAAATTTGAAAACCAACCGGAAAATTCTTTACTGAGATCTCCGTTTAGATGTTCACGTTCATAAACACTCTATATATAAACAAATTATTGCATTAGGTTATACATGTGCTAGAAAAGAGTAAAAAACAAATTATTATTTCAGATTACCTAACAAACGGTGCAACCTCGGCACAATTTAGAAGAATATAAGTGTGTGCTACATGAAGATCTCTATCGTCTAGTCATATTTCTACACATTTTCCAGAAGACTGACCATGTTGTCTAAAAATAGATAACATTGCTTAAGAGGACTCTTGTTCGTCGCTTTCGTCATTACGAAGAACACTTTTAAATGATATATTCACATGGCCACAAAAATAGTGAGAGAAAAAGAATGAAGCTTCTTCTTCAATGTAAGATTTACACATCGAACCTTCTACTCGTGCTTTTTGCCTCACTTTTTTCTTCAGATGATTTAGATATCTATGAAAAATTAATTTACATTAACTTCATCGTTCAAATGCAATTAAATTACGTGATAACATATTACATACCTCTCAAATGGATACATCCGTTCATATTGGACAGGACCTCGAAGTCGTTCAGATGAGAGATGAATAGGTAAATGTTCCATTACATTAAAAAACCTGGCGGAAATATTTTCTCTAATTTGCAGAGCAATATAGGAATATCTACTTCTAGTTTACGTAAACGTTGCACTTTTAAAGTAGTCTAACAAAGCTCTTTGTAAAACATACTAAGCTCCGTTACTACCTTCCAAACTTTTAGTGGCAGTAGTTCTTTGAACATAATGGAAATAAATTTTCCATCATTATGTGGCAGTAGTGGCTTTTCATTCCGCTCAATCTACCGTTTGTTAAAGTCAACACATCTACGAAGATTTGATGATATCCCATTAGGAAATTTTAACCCTTCCACCATTTTAACACAACTTTAACTTGATTATTATCTAATTCATAACAAGCTTTGGGTTTTTTACCGTCATTTGGTTTCATATGAAGCTCAGAACGTTTGCATAATTCTTCTATATCGCATCTTGATTTCATTCCCTTTCACATTCAAAATTGTGTTAAAAACATTATCAAATACATTTTTCTCATTATGCATCATATAGACGAAGCAGAAGATGTTTCCAATATGGCAACTCCCAAAAAATAGTTTGTTTGCACCAGTTATGAACAATCGATTTTCCTTCAATTTCTGTTTGCATTTCAGTTTCATATATCTTTAGATAGTCCCTAATAAGTTCATATATGTCTTCGCTTGACCATATCATCGGCGGTTGTCTAGTTTCTACTCTATTAGCTAAAAAGTTTTTCTTGCCTCCTCTGAATGGATGATTTACATGGAGAAAATATCGATGACGGTCAAACTACCATGAGGTAAAGAAAACGCTCGTGTTTCATCCATGCAATGTGGACATGTTAGACGACCGGTAGTATTCCATCCCGAAAGCATTGCATAAGCAGGAAAATCACTTAGAGTCCATAACAAAGAAGCAAACATACGAAAAATTTTCTTGTTGGGCGCATCATATGTTTCAACTCCTTCGTTCCATGGTATTTTTAACTCCTTAATCAACGGTTATAAATATACATTGATTCCTTGTGTCGGATCGTCGGGACCAGGAATGAAAATAGTAAGAAACATATATTGCATTTTTAGATACATTCATGGAGGTAAATTATACGATGCGACGATAATCGACCAGGATGAATATTTAGAACCAAATGAAAATGGCAAAAAAACCATCCGTACATAATCCTAATCTAACATTTGGACTCTCTGCTGTAAAATTTGGATACGTTTTAACGAAATGCTTCCATGCTTCTCCATCGGTCGGATTGTGTCAACGTACCCTCTTCCTCTGTTCTCACACTATGTCATCTCATATTAGATGCAGTTACAGAAGATGCATATAATTTTGAAGCCTTGGAGTGATGCGTAAGTAATGCATATGCTTGTACGGAACTTCATTCCCCTTCTTTTTCTTGGTTTATATCTCTCCTGATTACAAATTTAACAATTTCCAAGGTTTGCGTCTTCTTTCCAAAACAAGATGCAGCCTTTTAAACATGTATCTATTTTCTTATAAAGTAAACCAAAAGCCGACATAAGTTTTTTAACTTCGTAGTGATTTTCACACACTAGATTATCGGACGGCATATGTCTTTTTGCAGCTTGTACAACAGCTGCAAACACAGCTTTAGTGATGTTGTATTTTTACTTCATCGCAATGTATTCTGCGATTACTGATAGTTGAGTGCCACTTTTACAACCATCCTAAATAGGTTTCTTAGCAGCATCTAGTAAATCATAAAAAAAATTGCTTCAATATTTGGTTCTTCATCATTTCCATCATCGTCGTCAACTTCAACCATAGGAAACATTGATCGTGCTGCATCTTCGACCATATTTCCTATATGGGTCATCGTAACTACTTTCTTAAAGACACTTTCAGACTCTACAGAAGTATTTGCTACAACTTCTCCATGCCGAAACCAAGCATAGTACTCGGGTACGAAACCGTTTTGGCACAAATGAACTTTCATAATATCTGGTAACAAATACTTTAAATGTCTACACTTACTACACGGACAACGAATTTCTGGATCACTTCCGTTATTACTTAAGGCGAATTCAACAAATACGTTTATACCATTATAAAAATCTTCTTTTATTGAGCCACTCAGTCCTTTTCTTTTGGTACATCCATCTCCTCCAATCAACAAAATAATCAATCATTTTTCCTGTTTGAGAAAATGAGTCAAAAGTTCAAAATTTAATATTTATTTTCAAGAATACAAATTCGAAAAAGATTATTTTCATGGTCATGTAATATTTGAATTTAAAGAACTATTTCACAAATTAAAAAATATTTTCAAATATGACACATTTTATTTCTTAATGCATCGATACAGAATTTTGTACAAAAAGATATTTTTTTCCATAGTCAAGCATCCTACTTCCCATTACAAACACAATAAGGATTTACATTTCGTATATTACTTCGTCTCAAACGATTCAACAAAATTTCGACAGCATTTCCCTTTTGTTCCCTGCATTGTACACAAATGCGTATACATAGGAAATAAAAAAGAAAAGTTAGGCTGAAATTTTATGAACCATTTGAGACGAAATAATATACAAAATGTAAATGCTTACCGTATTCATAACTTGTCCAATACAGGGACAAATCCAACAACCATTGTACCAGATGAATATAAATGGCCATTTTTTGAAAAAAATGACTATTTATATAACGATCATGTACAACACTCGTCAGACGGGGCCAAAAACTCTCTAAGGGACATTAGTTAATTAAATGCGGGCATTTTACGAAAAAATACAGTTTTACTAACTGTTCGCATTTACAAAAATATATTTTAATTTAACACATTTATTTGACGTATTACATCAACTTAAGGCTGGTTTAACATTTTTGCTATTTTTCAATACACACAATTATAATTTAGACTCATGCAATTTTTTGTTGCATAAATCAATACGTGCATAATATAATACTCTAGCTCGTGCATTCATTTTATCTTATTCCAACAAACACAATACAATGATAGCAGCGCTACACACATATACAGTCGTAGAATCAAGGTATACACAACGATTTACATGTACACGAACAACCACAAATTATTATAACACTATTGGGAACAATTTCAATCACCAATTAGCCCTAATTTATCAACTTATGCAAATCTAGAAATAGGGTAAAAATTGAATTTTTCACGAAAATAAGAGATTATACCTGAGCTAGAAGGAAAGAGAGGTTGAATTCGTAGCCGGGGAGGATGCAAAAATACGAAATTGGTGATTGGAGGCTTGGGGAGTGAATTTGGGAATTTCTAATTAGGTTTTCTAATTTCTGAAATGAGGACGAAGTGGCTCAGCTGGAGCTTGTATTACGTGATTTTTCGACGGCTTCCGACGACCACCGACGGCCCGTTAAAAGTCATCGGAAAATTGTCGTCGGAAGTCGTCGCCCCCCTATCGCTATTTAATCCTCTTCTAATAGTGATTAGTGTTTATTCGATTGATTCATAACGATATGAATTTACATTATCCAATGTCAATATTTAATTTATACACTTCATTTCTTATTAACATCCACATTTCATCAACATTTAATTGATTTACTTCCAATTTATTCAAATCTATTTTATTTGCATTCAATTTTATTCAATTCAATTTGTTAAATTTCAATTGTTTCATTTTTTGTTTAGCAATATCTCATATCGATTCATTTATTCACTTTCATCTTACACTTTAGTTCATTTCCAATTTAAATTAATGTCATTTCATTACTCCTTTTATTAATACAATTCACTAACTTTTTCCATTTATCCATTTCGGTTAGCTTTTCATAAGTTAAAGTTCATTTCATAATTCAATATTAGCTTCCTTGCTTTAACATCTATATTCAATTAATTTAACATCTAGTTTAACTAACATTTATCAAAGTTATAACTATAAATTTTACTTTACATTTTCGTGAAACATTTGAATTATAATGTTCATATCTCCATTTTTAGCATCTACATCATTAATGAATTATTTCTTATATCCTTACTTAAGTCTCTTTTCAACTTAATTCACATTTATTTTCACAATTTCATTTAATAATAATTATTTGTGAAATATTGTATTAATCATTATTTTAGTTTATAACTATTCCATAAAAGTCTAACTTCTTATATACAACTTCATCTAAATTTATAATTATCTCAAAAGTTACAAATTTAATTTCAAAATTTCTTTGCAAATTTATATTTAATTCTATAACCAATTTACAAAGATATTATTTGATTCATTTGTCTACTTTCTTATGTTCCACTTACTTATTTCATTTAGTCATTAATCATTTCATAATTTACTAATTAATTATATAACATATATTATTACAAATAAATAGTAGCAAAATGAAAAAAATATAATAATCAAATAAATAGTTCATGAAGCTGTTTTACAAATAACATTTGAATACACTTTACAGTACGGAATTAGAGTACGCACAACAGTAATAAATAAATAAATACATAAATAAATAAATAATAAATAAATAAATAAATGAGCGGAAGAACATGATTTAGTAGAATAAATATAATAAATAGTAACAGTATTAAATCTTCATCTTCGTCCTCTAGAAAGCAGTCTTCGATAAACTGAAAAGCTCAAACTGACCCAAGCGAATTGAAAAGACAAAACAATCGAGTCAGAACTAAAAGATCTTATGTAAGACAAATTAAAAGTAAGTAAATGTGGGTGTGATGGCGTCAGAGATGTTTACGGGGTCTGACATCTCATATCTAGTGTCTAACGTGAGTGTATAGTAACTTAAGAGATGTTCGGGATTACCATCTCCTAAGGATCCGTTAAATTATCTACATACATAGTACAATACATTATTATATTACTTTCTACAGTAAAGTAAAGTATTAAAATAGCGTTAAGGCATTACATATATCTTCCTTAACACAATTTCATATAAATGCCAAAGTCTATACAGATACCTACAAACTCCACCGAAAACTGGTGGGCTATTAGGGAGCACTTCATAGGTATGATAGAAAATAAACTCGTAATGGGCGCGATAGGGCATCTGACAAGGCACGCGAGGCAATGCCCAGGGTAGGATACTACCTTTTGCGGATCCAGACTGGTGGTAACGCATAGCAGCTACTACCGCCCACCTCGGACACACTCCCATAATCAAAATCGAGGAGTGGCCATCAAATCAATCAAAAAGTCATAATATGGCATCGAAGAAATGTGCCCGATAAAAGGAGTGACCCCACTTGTTCCGGCATGGCTGCTGTTTTAGCCACATCAAGCTGACTCACTGGAGTTAGGGCTATGTAAATACCTCATAATGAACCATTCGCCAAACCATCCTATTTCATTCTAGAATCACCACCATGTACACAATTGTTTAGGCGGCTTTCGGTATTGGAAGAGAGTATGATAATATCTGATCCCAGTCTTTTAACAACCAAATGCTTATTTCACATCGGATGGTTCTAAAAGTGAGTGCGGATTAAGGATCTTAAGGTTAATTTAACACTAGAAGGGGGTAAATAGTGTTTAATGGATTCTAAGACATATATGAACTAACTTAAAAATTATGATATAAAAAAATGCAGAACTTAATCACAAAACAGTCATAGAATGAAACATAGATGCAGAAAGTAAATAAAAAGCAGTAAAAGGAAGGAACACATCGGATTTTAATTGGTTCGGAGTTACCCTACATCCAGTCCTGCACCAAGGCAAACACCTCGTACATATTTTTATTATACCAATGTCGAGATTACAATCCTAAATTTCTAAAGGCCTTGAGGTACCCTCCTGTCTTTGAGTCCAAGGCAAACTCTCTTGATTTACGGGACACAAGATCACCCTATTGATTTCCAGGCACAGCCACATCTTATAGAGAGATTCGATAAACTTTTGATTACAAATTGATCCTATAACTCTGAATAGCACTTTGATCTTCGAGAGAGGGTAGAGAATCAAACAAGAATGAGATTCTAATTTGATTCACTTGAGAATTCGGCAGAATTTCAGCACGATCTTGAAAATATGAAATTTTAGAATATGGATTTGTGGGGAAGAAGGAGTGAAGAAAATAGTTAGTTAAAAAATTCGTTTGTGAAGGCTATTTATTGTCGTAACCATTCGTAAAGAGATTTAAATGAATAGACAATTCTTTTGAAAATTGAAACTTTTGAATTTAACATCCACCATGTCGACATGGGGTATCCCATGATGTCTACATTCCTTAGTTAAAAACTATGTAAAATTTGATTTGAAAATGGAATTGAAAGGAAAACAAGATGAAATGATTCTGCAGTAAAATAAACTAAATTTCCTATGTTTAAAACAAAGAAGAGTAAAAAAACATTTTTAGAATGTATATATAAATTTGATTTTAAATCTCACGTGTGTATATATATATATGTGTGTGTTATAAAAAAAATTAAAAATCAAAAGATAATTTTAAAAACAAACGAAGTTTAAAACAAGAATTTATTTAAAAACAAAAACAAAGAATATTTTAAGGCTAAAGCATCTTTTTGAAAATCACTTAAAAAGATAATTTTTAAGGATAAAACATTTTGAAAAGTAGTTTTGAAAACCATTTTGAAAAGCCATTTTGAAGTAGATTTGCAAGCTTCTTCCTACATGATATCTAATCACATCAGTACTTGAGAACTTGTACAAAACCAGAATGTTCGTGGGTTTGTAAGCCACTTGTCATAGGTTTGTAAGCTACTTGTCGTGGATTTTGTAAGCCACTAAGAAGGTAGAAATGGGTTCCATACCAAATGAAATTTGGAATGAAAATTTCCATGCTATTATGAAGTTTTAACAAAACTAGGCTCTTATCTTGAAATCTTGATCTTGATACTCATTAGTCTTCAGACCTAATTTCTTCATTCTTGATCTTTATACTGTACAGTCTTCAATAATTAGTACCTTCCTTATATATATCTTGCATAATAACATTCATATATATCTAGGCAATAGTGTTAGTATATAAGTTATAATAAAATAAGTTATGAAGGTTGTTGTCATCAAAACCACTATCTCCAGTTCCTAACAATCTCTCCCTTTTTGATGATGACAACTTTATAAAATATACGTACCACTTCAATCATACCATACCATAACTCTCCCTTACACCAACAACTCCCCCTTACTCCAAGCCTACTATTTAATATAACTTCTCCCCCTTTGTCATCAGAAAAAAACCTATAAACCTTGAACTTAATAGAAAATGAGATAAACAAACATAGGACATAAGAATAGTAACTATGTATGAGTGAAATATAGCATCCTAAGTTAAACGGAATTCGAGATTTTATACATCAAAGATTGTTTTTAGAAGAACACTAAGATAACACTTATATACAAATTAACAAACCAATATATTATCAAGAAAACGAAAAAACGCTTAATGAGGACCTTTAACTCTTGGTGATTTATGGACCGAACAATTTGGATAGTGGAGATAAAAGTTTCCACGTTGTTCGAGCAAGTCTCATTAGCGTTAAAAAGGACCTCTCCAACGCAAATCACACAATTGTCTTCATCCACATGAACATCTAGATTTGACAGAGGACGTTCTTCTTCTTGATCCTCTTGTGGTTCTTCTAGAGGCTCTTCTTCAGAATCCATTACTTGTGATGATTCTACGATGACAATGGGATCGGCATGGTTATCCATAAGGAAGTTTTGCAAATTCCTAAGGATTTTGCCTTGCCTATCTTGTTCTCTAGCCATTCGCAGTTGACTCACTTGAATTTCCATCATCATTTGAAGCAAATCTTTCATCTTTTCTTGTAATTTGATGACTCGTACATGTGTGGAATGTTGAAAAGGACCGGAATGAGGAGAAGTGGGTGAAGAAGGTTCATTATTAGAAGAGTAAGCCATTAATTTAGTGTTTTAGAAGTTTATTACGAAGAATAGAACAGAGAAAAGGAGTACAAGTCAAAATATATAAACATATAACTTAATATTAGAGGAAAATTTAAATTTGAAAATCTCGACCGTATGTCGACATAGGATGTCGACATGCCCAGTTCAATTTTTGAGAAATTTTTATTTATATTAATTATTAACTATACTTGTATTATTTATAATTTATATTTCAGTTAATGAACATATACCTATTTCTCTTCTAAATTTAGTAAAGTTTTGTTCATTTAATGGTTTGTTTAATATATCAGCAATTTGTTATTCAGTATTAATATATTCAAGAGTTATGACTTCTTTATGTATATCTCTAAGAAAATGATGTCTAATATCAATATATTTTGTTCTAGCATGATGAGCTGGATTCTTAGATAGGCTTATTGCACTAGTAATATGACAATAAATATGTGTTTAGTTATAGTTAATCCAAAATCTTTTAAAGTATGTTGCACATATATAACTTGAGAACAAGCCAAAGTAGCAGATATATATATTCTACTTCAATTATTGACAAGGATATAGTGTGTTTCTTCTTATTAAACCAAGAAACCAGAGAATGTCCAAGAAAGTGACAAGTTCTACTTCTACTTTTTTCGGTCTGATTTACAACCAGCGTAATCAGAATCATGATATCAAATTAAATCGAATACATATTTTTTAGGGTAAAATAAACCATAATCTAAAGTATGTTTTACGTATCTTAAATTCTTTTAACAGCTTTTAAGTGAGTTTCTTTAGGTTGAGATTGGTATCTTGCATAGAGACAACACTATGCATAATGTAAGGACGACTCGCTGTTATATAAAGCAACGAACCAATCATTCCCCTATATAATTTTTGATCAACATCTTTTGATTTATCTTCTTTACTTAAAGCTACATTAGTTGTCATTGGAGTTGGTTTCCCACTAGAAGTGGTCAATCCAAATTTATTAATTAATTCCTTAGCATATTTTTCTTGACTAATGAAAATTCCTTTATTTAATTGTTTGATTTGAAGTCCTAAGAAGAAACTTAGTTCTCCCATATGACTCATTTCAAATTCTTTATTCATTATGTTATTAGTTGACCCAAATATTATATCATCTACATATATTTGTACTAATTGAATATCATTTTTGTTTCTTTTAATAAAAAGAGTTGTATCTATTTTACCAATTTCATAACCAGATTGTAGTAAATAAGGTCTTAACCTTTCATACCAGGCTCTAGGAGCTTCTTTCAGACCATATAAAGCTTTCTTTAATTTATATACATGATTTGGAAATTTATTATCTTCAAAAAGTGAAAGTTGTTCAACATAAACATCTTCTTTTACAAAACCATTTAAAAAAACCATTTGATATAACTTGAAATTATTGTAGTTTGCGGAAGTAAGTAGAATCCTGATAGTTTCTAGTCTTGCTACGGGTACAAAGGTTTCGTCATAATCAATTCCTTCTTCTTGACAATAACCTTGCGCGACTAAACGAGCTTTATTTCTCATGACCTCACCAAGTTCATTCATTTTATTTTTATAAACCCATTTTGTTCCAATTATACTTTTATCCTCAGGTCTAGGAACAAGTTCCCAAACATCATTTCTGTTGAACTGATTCAATACTTCTTGCATAGCAAGAATCCATGAATCATTAGGTGATGCTTCCTTTGGATTTTTAGGGTCAATAGTAGATATAAAAGCTACATTACTCATACTATTTAGTTGATTCCTAGTTTTAACTATAGATTCAATATTTCCTAGTATATTTTCTACAGGATGATCTTTTAATAGCCTAATTCTTTTATTAGGTTGAATGATTTCACAATTAGTTTCATTATTTAAAGGTACAAAATCTTCTTCATCTTCTATTTGTACAGTAACTTTAAAATTTACATCAAAAGATACACATATTGTTTTTTCAATAGTATTAGTTCCTAAATTGTAAACTCTAAATGCTTTACTTCTATTAGAATATCCGATGAAGATACCTTTGTCGGATTTAGGTTCAAATTTATCTAAATTATCTTTTGTACTAAAAATAAAACACTTACTACTAAAAACATTAAAATAAGCTATAATGGGTTTCTTATTGTAAAGTAATTCATATATTTTTTTATTAGTTAATGGCCTAATTAAAACCCTATTTGATATATAACACGCTGTAGCGACTGCTTCAGCCCAAAAAGTTTTTAGGAAAGTTACTATCATAAAGCATTGTTCTATCACACACTTGAATCATTCTATTCTTACGTTCTACCACTCAGTTTTGTTATGGAGTTCTTGTAAAAGAGAAATTATGAGTAATTCCTTTTTTATTATAGAAATCCTCAAAATTTTCATTTTCAAATTCTCCACCGAGATCACTACGAATAGTTTTTATTTTTAAACAAAGTTAATTTTGAATTCTTTTAGCAAAATTTTTAAATTATTCAAAAGCATCACTTTTAAGTTTAAGAAAAATTGTCTAAGTATATCTAGAATAATCATCTACAATTACAAAAACATATTTATTGCGATTAATTGATCGAACTTGTGATGGACCAAATAAATTTAAATGAAGCAATTCTAGAGGTTTAGAAGTAGAAATCATATCTTTTTATTTAAATGAACCTTTCTTAAGTTTTCCTAATTGGCAAGCATCACATATACTATCCACTTTAAAGTTTAACTTGGGAAGACCTCTAACTAAGTCAAGTTTTGGTAATCTAGATCACATTTTGAAAGTAAAATGACCAAATCTTTTATGCCAAATCCAAGGGTCACTTGTATTAGCCAAAAGACATAAGTTATCATTTGAAACTTTCATACTAAGGATGTAAATGTTTTTCTTTCTAATTCCTTCAAAGATAATATATGACTTATTAACTTCGATGTGACAATTATCTTTTTCAAATATAATTTTAAATCCTTTATCACATACTTGACTTATACTAAGCACATTATGTTTTAAATTCCTATCTAGCAAAATATCGAAAATAAGAGGAGTTTTAGAAGTACCGACATAGCTGATGCCAATCACATATCCTTATGAGTTATCTCCAAAGTTAACCAATCCACCATCTTGATATACTATGTCATTAAGTATTTTAGGATTTCCAGTCATACGCCTTGAACAGCCACTATCAAGTATCCATTTATCGTTTTCAATTTGCATAGTTTGTCCATTGGTTGTTGATTCTTCAAAAGCCATGTAACATGTCTGTTCTTACATAACAAACCAATTCGGTAGATGACTTGATTTTTTGTAATGACCCGAAAATCGGTACCCTTTGAATCGACAATAATCCACACATGTTCGAACCAAAACGTAGAAACTGACGGAAAATCAAGAGAAAGAAAAGAAGAGAGAATAAGAGAAGAGAAGAAAGAGAGAAGATAGAATCGAACAAAACAATACAGAATCTCACATCACAGCGGAAAATATATAATATCATATCAGTGATCTTTACAAAACAGAAAATATATATATACATACATAAATCAAAGTTCAACAATCAATCAATAGTTATCATCTTGAACAGTTATAATAACATGTCCTCACAATTGCTGACAACATAAAACAACTAAGCACAGCGGATAATCAATAATCAAAACAGATATGCATATACGAAATGAAGATCTCCAGCTCGCCTGTTGAAGCTCCAAAAGCATCAAATCTGAACCTGTAAATATACGCGGTCTGACGCAAGCATTGAAAGGGAAAAACGCCAAGATCAGTCTGGTAAACCAGCGTGAGAAACGCACTCAACTGAATTTATTAAATTACCAACTTTTCCTTAGTTTTCAAAAACAAAAGTATTTCCTAAGACAAGTCCACACATAAATACCGACATGTTTTTACCTTACGATAACTAAAACATTTCTTTCATATCAAATCCTCTTATATTATACTAGTGTCTAGTATATACAAATAATATTAAGCATAGTCAAAATGGTTACCCATATAGCATTTCGAGGCTATTCATTACGCCTTTTCAAACAAAATCGCAGCTCGTAGTGGGTTTTGGATTTCCATACAAATGACCAGGTGAAGGGACTACCTTCTGGCAGTACATCTCTAGAAGAATGTACCGAGAAACCATCACAAAGTTTCTCTACCAACACAAGACCGGCCCACCTCTATAACTAGATGGTACCGAATATGTCATCCTCCAATCGTTACCGACCTTTACCAAGGGCCTTCTAGCATACAAACCACAATAATCAGATACATGATGTCATAGCATGCAAAGATATATCTAGAAGAGGATGATCATATGCTACTTGGGAATGACCCACTTAGCCTTGCTGCATCTAACCCTGTTTTGGTCATTTCCGGTTGATTAGGCCTGACGAGGTAACGATTATCTTTCACAATCACATATCACATCACTTTGAATGCCACATGGCCATTTCCGTTGACTACTAATTGCCTTCCACAAAAATACAACCCTTAAGCTCATACGTCTCAAGGAGGGTGTTAAGCTAAGAGAAGTTGTCTTCTCCGCCACCACTGATGTACGTTTGTAAAAACCAATGTACGTAATCTATAGAAATGCAATGCCAGAACATCCATACAAGTTGTCCAGGAACAAGACAACCCGAAGGTACTTTCCTACCACATCCTGTCGGGAAATCCCTAGGATTAGTAGCGAATAGTCCTTGCATTGGATATTTCATAATGAAGAGACCACAGCTACAGGACGTATATTGGGATTTTAAACCCAAATGATCAACAAGCAGTCCCTCACTATGGAGATCTGGAATATCAATATCATCACAAGAAACCTGCACAATCGTCGCATATACGTTGGTCCGAACTGGTTTTCAGATAAATATGATTCAGGTCTCTTCACACCAACAACGCAAAAGCGCTTCTCAACCTCATACAGAAACTAAGTCTCATAGACTTATCATGTCTCCAACTTTCAACCCGCTATCCGTCAAGCCAAGAAGGAAGCTCGATAGATTGGAGTAACAACTCTGCACTACACGAATCAACATCCTCAACGCAAACGATGATCAAGCCTACACCGAAGGCAACGTACTTAGTGTACAACTAAATAGTTCCCACACAGTGACGAGGAACTAAAATTTGGCAAAGTTTGATAGTCGATTATTTAACAATCAAAACAAACAAACAAAAATTTAGTATAGGGATTCAAAAGTAAGATAGATATATAAATCCCAATACTATACAAAAATATTTCCTTTCGAAAATCATTTACTATAACAACAGTGTTACAGTCCATCATTTCCTTATTTCTCGAAAATGTTTATTTCAACAATGAATGTTGAAATCTATGGTTTCGATCCTTAACATATTTAAAACATCTTTTAATCATTTTATTCCATTTAATAATATTCACTTTCCAAAAATATACATTTTATTTAATATATTATTTACTGTCCAAAATCGTGAATATAAATCACTAACCAAATTCAATACTTCCATATTTTATTAAAGGATTATCCACTGTCCAAAATTGTGAATATATCTCCTTTACCAAATTCATTACTATATTTAACTTATCAAAATAAGTTGATTTCACATTTATAAAACAACGTTTATGTAACAACCCGCATATTTATCGAGTTTGTATTTAAATATTTTATTTAAATATTAACTCGTTAATCGGATTTTGGTCCGAAAAGCTACTTTTTGCAAACGGTCAAATTAGGACTCGAGACCACTTCCTTTGAGTTCGAAATGTCGTTTACAATTTTTTTAAGTATAAACATCGATAGGTTTGGAGTTAGTGAAATTTCACTAACTTTTCCCGCTTTGGACTTTGGGTTAGTTTAGCCTATTAAGCCCAAGTTCCAACCCTCTTCTCCTCACTCTTCATAAATTTCCTAACTAATCAAGCTTTGGCATTAATGGTGGAGGGAATGGGAAATTAAAATTCCAAAACTCAAATTCAATTGCAATCCATCTTTCTACTCCAAATTCAAGAAGAAGACATTGGATTCAAGCTTCTTGTGCTTAGATAGAAGAAGGATTGATTCTTGCTTGCTTAAAACTTCATTTTCATTGATATTTGGTGCAAAGGTGAGATTTTTGTTCACAAATCTAGTCTATAACTATATTGGACTGTTGGGAATGATTCCCTATCACTTTTGCATGCACATTTGCATTTGGTTTGGATTGGATTGGCGAAAAACTCCAATTTTTAGCATTTTGGTGAATTTTCTGCACTTAGGTCGTTCTGGCCATTTTTAGGTCGTTTGGAGTTAAGTCGTTCGTCCATGGGTCGTGAGTCGTTCACGAGTTAACTTTAGGTCGTTCTGGAAGAATTGGCACTTCGGAATTAGGTCGCTCACGAGTTAAGTCGTTAGGTCGCTCGCGAGTTAGTACCATAGGTCGCAGGGCTTTAGATCATTCTGGAAGTATTGGCACTTCGGAGTTAGGTCGCTCGCGAGTTAAGCCTTAAGTCGTAGGTCGCTCACGAGTTTGGCCTTAAGCCGTAGGTCGCTCGCGAGTTAAGCTTTAAGTCTTAGGTCGTTTCCGACCTATAATCTCTAGGCAAACGTTAAGTCGCTCGCCCTGGTTTATCTCGTAGGTCGTCTCCGACCTAAGCTCCAGATAAGTCGTTCGAGTTAGGTCGTTGGACCATTTACCTTAGGTCGCTCGTCCACTAAGTCGGCCTGGTTTATCTCGTAAGTCGTCTCCGACCTAAGCTCCAGATAAGTCGTTCGAGTTAGGTCGTTGGACCATTTACCTTAGGTCGCTCGTCCACTAAGTCGGCCTGGTTTATCTCGTAGGTCGTCTCCGACCTAAGCACCAGATAAGTCGTTCGAGTTAGGTCGTTGGACCATTTACCTTAGGTCGCTCGACTCTGTTAAGTCGGACATGTTGGGTCGTGAGTCATCGTTAGGTCGCGAACACCTCTAGGTCGCAACCACTAAGTCGCTTGACCCCTTAGACCCCTAGGTCGCAGCCGTTAGGTCGTATGACCCTTGAGTCGTTAGGTCGTTAGACCTCATTTTGTCTTCACTAGGTCGTACCGTTTTGGTCGGGGCGCTGCCCCGCACCCCGCCGGGGGCGCTGCCCCCTGGACCCCCGCGACCTGATCGGGCAGGTCGAACCCCGTAAGCGGTGGCGTTGCCCCCGCACCCCCACCTTGGGGGGTTGCCACCCCCCCTCCGTAGGGGATCTTATATGAAAAACATTGAGCTGATTTCCTTGGATTTTATTCGCATCTCCGTATGCGATCTTTGTGACTGATTGTTTCTACACTTGCTTATGTGTTTTGTCACTTTATAATATAAAGGTTTCAATACTAGTAGCAAATATCAAAACTCTTTTAACAAACAATTTCAACTCTATTTTTAATAACAAAGCTCTTTTCTTAAACCGTTTTCCAATCTATTAGTATATACAAGCCTTTACCTCACTCGGATGAGAAATCTAATTAAACGACTTAGTAAAACAAGTGGTATGAAACGCTTGCGTTCACTTCGTCGGTTAATTCTTGGACTTGTTCGATTGAACCTCTTGTGACAATTTTATTAGTGAAGATTTACAGTTTGTTCGTAAATATTTAAGTTAAGCAAGTGGTTATGGGACATGAAGCTAAACTTCTATATTTACTAGCTTAGTGTAATTGACACTTCTCGTTGATCTTGATGATCGCTTTATGAATTAGACTAGCAATTGCGCGATGTCTCTTTCATTGGAAGGTTAGACTAGACACCACTTGTGTGATTCCATTCACACATACCTTTCTGCTTTTTGGTTAGTCTTGACCTCAATCTGTGTGATTCCATTCACACATGTGGGGTAGCTCCCCATGGTCTTCGGACCGTCATGTGATAGGCCTCTTTACCTTTTTATGATTTCTGGATTTCTCGTGTTGATTTCTGGAATTTATGTCATTGACTTGTTATGAGTACAAGTTTAGGGTATGATGCCCTCTTCGAATCTTTGAGAAGATTCTTGTGATATTGATTATCTCTTATTGATTGATCTTCTGTTGATCATTATTTACATACTTATAGTGGTATGTCGTTATGGATATTTATGTTTATGCCATATCTTTTATGTTATATCATGTCATCTGATATTTATAGCTAGACTGATCCGTTTATTATTTTCTTAAATAATACTCGGGTCAGACCGAGATGTTACAGGTGCTTCTGCTTGACTTCTTCCCAGGGATTCATCACTCTGACTTTTGGCTAACTGTTTAGATTAGCAGTTTTTGTTGTATACACTTGAGATATAGACTCATAGTTGTATTCTTTTGTATAGCACGTGTTGCTATTCTTTTGTATTATCGTGGATCTTACTGACCACTACTCTGATGTACACTTTCATGTGTTAGTTATATATTCATATCTTCTTCCGCCTTTGTGATATGGATATCTGTGACTGATTTGTGATATGATTATTTCTATGTTTGTTTCCGAAGATTATTTATAGCCACCGTGTGATAAGCAATTACATGGATGGTCGCTCCTCAACAGCCTTATTCTCCGTGCTAGTTGACAGCACTACTCCGGAGTGTTCTTGGCTAGCGTGGGTATAGAGGTGGGGCGTCACAGTTTATAAATTCCATTTATAACCCAATTATATGCTAAAAATCCAAATTATAAGTTAATTACCTATAAATTATTTATCTTACCAAACAATTCTTTTTATAACTTCACAAATTATATATCTTATTCATTTCTAAGAGTCAATTACAACTTCATTTGAACACTTATAAAAACTCATTTATAATTCCATTATTCTGATTTATAAAAATTCAATTTTATAAATC
The DNA here is from genome assembly GCA_030765085.1 of Allium cepa. Lineage (NCBI taxonomy): Eukaryota > Viridiplantae > Streptophyta > Magnoliopsida > Asparagales > Amaryllidaceae > Allium > Allium cepa. Next base: position 469,167,206 of record CM060935.1, read on the forward strand.
TTATACATAAAACCATTTACAATAATTCAAAAACCACAATTTATACTATCTTATAAAATAGTTAACTCTATATTCCAAAAATCATATTCTGATTTTATTTCATAAAAATCATAATTTTTATAACATAAAAATTATATATTTCATTTATTAAAAATAAATCAATTCCTTAACAATTTAAAATCCAATAAAAATCTATTTCCAAAATCACTTGAAAATCCTTTATAATTTGCAAATCATCACTTTAATATTTTAAATTGTCAAAAATAGGCCTAATGCCGCAATAGCACCAAATACATCAATCACGGCATCCAAACATCATATATCATATGATAACGGCATATATCACAATATCTGTAAATAAATCAACATTGTGAGGAATCTAGTTGGATCCCTCCAACCTGTCATCTGCAACAAATATACATATTAGAATATGTGTACAATGTCCGCTTCAAGGCAGATGCGCGTACAAAGGGTCATTCGCTCATACACGGGAACGTATAGGGTCATCTGCACCACTAGGTAGGAATATATCCAAATATCAATCAATATATCATATATCATCCAAAAAGTCATCAATCATCATATAATAAATTATTTATCACTTATATAAAAATATCAGTGGGTCAAAAAGAGTGAGTTGTACTCACATTGGTTGTAGTCGTCGCGTTAGTGATTTGTTCCAATTAAAATTAAACAAGCGTTTAACTTCAACCAAAATTTTCACTAGCTCAAATAAATCCCAATCTAGCTCCATAATATAGTGCTCGTTAATACGAACCCAGCGCAGTTCGTTTCGTGCGAAACGGACCTCATACAACAAAGTTATGCAGTTTAAAGAATTGTATGAATTATTATATATATTAATTTACAAATTTCTTTCCTATTTTAAAACCTTTTTTATCCTAGCCGTAGATTTCATTGCATTAGATCGTGTCTACTAACAATTCTTCTTCCCCCATCCGTTTTCGACTACGAAGATAACCCATAGTCGCCACTATTCTACCAATTTTGCCCCCTCCACGTTCGTCTTTTTGTCGATCAACCCCCTCCATCACGAAGCCAAGGTCGAGCTCTACCCTCGCCATAGACCATGTGCGACTCGGTCACAGGTTTGCATTGGAAAACATGCGCAAACCCTAGGTGAACGCGGCCAAAATTCATAGTCAACGATGAGCTTTAGGCGATCATAGCCATATGGATTCGAAGTACTCACTTAGCTCCACAATACTCGTGTTGGAAGTTTCTTGAAATATAGCATGGATTGAGAGATTTTAAGGGGGAAAGATTAGAACATTTTCGGCCATTGAATGGAAACTGGCGGCTAGCCCTAGTTTCTTAGGGTTTGAGTGAAAATAGAAGAACAACGTGCCCTTTTATAGAAAATTTTGAAACACTATTCACCCAAAAAATTTCCGAATTCCAATCGAAGCGTGCCGCTTGACGTTTATAATGTTTTATCCCTATTCCGAATGCAATAGATTATATACCGGGAGCCAATTCGATCGTATTTGAAAGATAGGTTTTAAAATCGAATATTTAAATTTAAAATTCACTTAAGCGAATTTCTATGCATTTTAGCTTGTCTCGGACAAACCGTAAATCCAATTGATACGAAATTTGAAATCATACAATAATATAACACAACGGATCCAATGAAGCTGGTTTCGTCGAAATTTGAGACTGTTTGAAAAATTACGATTTTTACATGTCAATTAAATATTAAAATATTCAATTTCTGTAATTCAACTTTATAAACCGTTTTCATTCACATTAAATTCAATTTTCAATTATTTTAGCAATTTCACATATTAAATTAACCAATTTAATTATCCATTTAAATCCTTATATTCGAAATATTATTTATTGAGCTTATAAATTTAACTTGTGAATATTTAAAATCAATGAAATATATGAATTTCAAATGACTGAAATTCTGGATCGTTACATACTCCCCTACTTAAAAGAATTTCATCCTTGAAACTACCAAGTAAGAAAAAGTCACCATATCAATTAACTTTTCAAAACAATTTGTTCAATTTAGATTACCAAAAGTTTAACCTTTTAACTTTTCACAAAATCCATTAGTTAAACTTCTTATAAAAAAAATTCTAAGTTTTCAAATCCATTCATAGTTATTCTTTCAAAACCAACCAATATCGTTTAACTTTCAATTCAAAAATCAAAACTTTAGGGCATGTTTGGTTAACCATTTTCAGAGTATTTTTAGTTTTTAATTTTGCAAAATAATGAAAACTTGTTTGCTTTATCATTTCGTAAAATTCATTTTCGAAAATAGCTATTTTTCAAAATGGACTTAACAAGAAGAATTGAAAACTGTATTTATTTGTTTTTCAATTTTTTGGCCCAAAATTAAAACCGTGAAAACCCAAAACAAAAACACATATCGAACGCATTCAAAAACTCCATTCTGTTTTACGGCCGCTAATTCTGGATTTAGGTCATGAGCGAAATCTTTTCTTCTTCCGCGATTTTATCCCACAATCATTCAAAATCAGGTAATTTCGATTTTTGTTTCATAGTTTTATCGGTTGCTTCAAACTTAAGCTTAAGCGCGAATGATTTGTTTATCCTTTGATTTATTTTCATGTATTTGGGTTTTTTATGAATCGGATAAATCAGTTATTAGTGCTTCCGGTTGAACATGTAATTTTGTTCTCCGGGTGATAATCAAGCAATTAGGGTTTTTACTAAATTTCAGCTACACCTTCATTCAATTGCAGAAATGCTATTTTGTGTTGTGATTTTATGTAGAGCAAATATTGCTCCATGACCTTAGCTAAGTTGAGCTTTACTTTGAACATTATTTTTTGGCATATTTATTTGGGTAAGATCTTTTGAATTTTTTTAAATACAACTCAATATCAAAAATGAATATAGGATAAGTGACAGATGTATGGTCAAAGTGTGCAAGATAGAGATAAAACTTATTAACAAATTTTGAAAATCAAAATTTGGCATTAGATGATAATAACGAAATCACAAATGCAAACAGATGCACTCAAAACATCTGCAGAGAAATGCATCAACGTAATAAAAAGATTGTTGAAAAGAAATTCAGATGAATCAACTTCACTTTAATAAAGCGAAACAATGATATTTTTGTCGTATAGGTAAAATAAAATGGATAATAAAATGCTGCTTTATTAAAAGAAAATATTTATCATATTCATGCATCACTACTAAAATGCTTTTCATGTCATAATTATCTATAGTTTAATTTACAAGTAAATGCAAGGGGGTGAGGAATACTGCATACTTTATTTTATTTACTTCTTTAAATTGGTGTTTGTGAATGCTATGCTAACATATGTTGTTGTACTATTTGTACAGCACATGCTGTTGTACTATTGTTCTGTAGGATTCAGTGTAAAAATCTATTACATCTTTGTTTTGGGTTTATATATGTAAATCAATTTTGTTTTTATGTTCTTAATGCTTAACTTGGTGGACGTCAGACCCTTTTGTGTAGAATTCTTTTGTATTTAAATTATTTAATAAATGTTTGATATTTCCTCATAGATGGAAGCTAAGGTGTGAATGTATTTGTTATATAAAATTGAAAATCAGTTATGAATTGAAGTTGGTCTGAAAATATTAATGTTGCCTTTTTAATTTTGAAGTTTTATACGTTTTATATAAAGAATTACAACCATGCATTCGTACAAATTTGTCATGATATGGTAGAGATGGTTGCCTGTGAGTTTAATGTGCATGCACTTTTTTTTGGTACAGTCAACGGTCAGTAATTTTAAGAGTTTCTTTATATTCTTCTCTTTCATGTAAAAATTTCAATATAAGATTGATCAAACAATATGCTTCAACCCTTAACTTCCACAAACTCTATAAAATAAATATCGATTTGGATCATGCCATGATCTATTCTGAATATGATTTGAATTATGATATTCAGTCTATATAAAGAATGATCTTTTGCATGCATTAAGTTTGACTGCTACACTGCTCTGCTTTTTACTATATATGTTCATCCCCTTGCTATTATTATATGTTTGATTGCTCTGTTCAGCCATTTTTTTGCTCGAATGTGAGAAAAAAATCATAATTGCATTACCTTTAACTATCATTTTTTAGCATAAGTTAGTGTGGTTATGTTTGAGATTTTGGTAATGACCTTTATTAATCAGCAATGCCCAGCCACAGATTTTAAGGTTTCTTTCTCATGTCATTAGTATGTTATTGTTTCTTCTCTATCACTTTATTAATCATCTGCTATTTTTAAAGCTTTTTTTGCATTGCCATCTCCAAAATAAAATAAAACTAAAACCTACCTATTCTAAAGCACCTTTCCGAGACTATAAATTATACCATGTATTCTAGCTACAAATTATGTTAAACTAGCAAGTCATATATCAATATAAGTTAGTAATGGACTCAAAATTATAACTGTAGTAAATTTATCATATGTTTTTTATGCTCTAATAACTTTATTAACTTCATCAGCAGAGTCAGAATAGAGTTCCTTGTGCTTTTTTTGGGGCAAGCTACTACTGTTTAGTAGCTGCTTAAATATTGTTTGGTTATAAGCAAGATTGGCTGCCTTTATAATTCCTCTACCAATTAAGAATACATTGCTACCTCTATCATGATTGTCATTGTTACTCTCAAACACTGTTTTTTCCTTCAATAATTATTGCTAACACAAGATTTTAAAAATTATCTTATTTATTTTTCGTTTGTTTGTAATAAAATCTGGTATAAGGCTGATAATCCTTTTTGAATCTTTGCATAAACCTGGACTAGCTGACTTGTAAGAAAAATTATTAGTAAATACGGTTCAAATAACAAATGGTTAACTTAAATTTTATGCATAGTAATGTCTACTGGATCTAGTATCATTTCTTATGAATCCGACGATGGTCCTAGTTCTGATGATGATTTATTATTTATGTATTATTGTGATGAAGAGTTTGGTGATATGTTAGTGATTAATTACTTTGTTGCTAATCAAAGGAGCATCATGAATAGAGTACCTTGTAAAACATCATTGCTTATAGGAAGGATGTTCTTACTTGATGTATTGAATGGAAATCTTTTTGTATGTCATCAAAATTTTCAAATGAAGAAACATGTATTCTTGAATTTTTTTGATGTCCTAAAAGGAGAAGGACATTTGATGGATGTTCTTACTTTTGAAATTTTGTGGTGTCCATCGGTACATTACCCTTCATACTGAAATAATATATGTAATCAAGTATTCAAAAAAGTTCATGGTTGGTACCGGTATTACATATATATATATGTATGTATGTATGTATGTATATGTATATATATATATATATAATACTTGTATATTTCTATTTGTCAGAAAAGAGAAGGCCTAGCATGAGGAAGAAGAGCTACTTAAACAAAGCAAAGACTACTTGTCTATCGGATACATCAAAACTTTTTTCCTCTCATTATGTAGTGAAGTGATACAATTGATATATCTTATCAATTTTGTAATGATTTTAATTTGAGATATGATTAATTTATAGTATAACATGCTTTAGTCTCATTTCGATATGGTTCACATAACAGTAGTCATTATCATTTTGTTATCTATGTCAATTTATGATTTTTCTAGTTTCATGATATTTTTTGTTAGTCTCGTTAATTATCTTATCTCATTTCTATATTTAATGATCAAATTCTAACCAAATCTGAAATTGGTATTTTTGTTTTGGAATGCGTTTTTGATTTTTAGTTTAAAAACTATTTTTCAAAACTATAGAACCAAATACATTTCTCAAAATATTAAAACACTCAAAATAAAAAACCGAAAATGAGGTTCAAAAACTTAAAACCAAAGACTAAAAATAAAAACAAAAGGGCCTTAGTTTTCACAAATTTTTTCAATTTTCCCAAAAAAAATCAAACGTCTTAAATTTTCAAAAGAAATCGCCAGCGTATACTTTGCACGGTTGGATCGTAGTAGGATCACTACATATATATATCACAAATATATATCTCATCATCAAGGATGAGGCATCCCGCAGGGAAAAAAGTATAAAAGTTTGATATGTAATCCGAGATATGTACCTTATATATTATTAGCGAGCATATACAACTAATATAGCGCGAAAGCGAGCTCCAAAAGCGAAGCAAGCGTCATCCGCACCTACTAAACACTCAACAAACCATGAGAAACATGTATATATGAAAATAATATCAATATACAACATATACCACTACAACTACTATATATGCCAATATAGCAAATGCAATCACCACAACAAATCCAACCATCAACCAACTATCATCTAACTAACATCCATAACCAAATCAATATAGATTCATTTCTCATTAATATTCATTGAGTTAGTTTTCAATTAAATCACATTTGATTCATTAACATCGGATTCCACTAACATTCATTCGTTCATTCGTTTTCAATTAGTTTACATTCACTAATCTATATTCAAGTTAGTTCACTTCCAATTTAAATTCAATTCTATTTAAATTTACTTCACTTCCAATTCCAATATGGATACAATTATTTAACTTTCAATTTCGTATGAATTTCTATATAATCAACTAATAATCATCTAACAAATAATGTATATCCAACATAACCACATTTATTTACTTTACTTAGTTTACATTCAATTTGGTTTAACACATTTAATTCAAATTGGTTTAATATTCAATTTATATTGAATGCTAGTATTCACTATAATCACATTTTTATACAACACTTTCAATATTATTATTAATTCACAACTTCTTAACAACAACATTTTTAATGCTAATTCATTACGCATTTAAAGTTGAATTTCATTTATATAACTCAAGTTCATATTTAATTAATTCACTTTATTAATTAATTTACTTCGATACCAAAATCAACTTTATTCAACATCACTTAAGTTATATTTCTCCACAACATTTCATTCTATTTGACTTAACTTATATTTCAACTTCATTTACATTCACTTTCACTATACAACTTAAGTTCACAACAAATTTTAATTCAAATTCTACTTTATTTAACTTTTACTTAAGTCAAATTTCATTCTGCTATTAAAATTCAAACTTTGTTTTGCTTAACAAAATTGTTTAATCATTTTAACATTTGTTTTTTCTTACATTTTCTCATTTTATAAGTTATACAACTTATTTATTCATAATTCCGTGAACATCAACCTAAGTTCACTTCCATTTACTATACTCATTCTTTATAATTTCAAATCCAATTCACTTTATTAACTTTCCTTTAGTTAAATTTCAAATCATATATTTATTATGCTAACTCAAATTTATTTACTTTACCAAGTTAAATTCTTATTTCATATTATAAGTCATAATTCATCTTACTTATATTTATCAATTACAATTTAGGTTTTAAATCAAATTTGTTTATCAAAACTAAATTTCAATTTACTATTGGTAGCAAATCTATCACGCAGAAACTCGAAAATGATACTGATGATGCTGCAGTCATCACCTTTATTATTTTCCAACAACAGTAGTGAATTCAGTGCTTTAAATTCTTTTTATCTTTATAAATCACATTTATAAATCTTTTTACTTATATAATTTCACTATTTCACATTACTTACATAGGATTTGTTTCAAATTCACTTATCTTATCTCGATTTATAATAATATAACCTTTTTAACTTTTGAAAAAATAACTTCCAAAATCAACGGGATTAAAATTTTCAAATTCTTAGTCAAATCCATTTTAATTTATAACTCACATTGTTTCATTTTTCATATATGAGATTATTTCATAATTGTAAATTATATTAACTATAATTCCATACTTTATAATTCATTTTCTTATATAGTTTATTCTCTTACAATTCTTGCTTTTATTTAGATTATTCAAACAGCTCTTAATAACTTATATATATTTACATTTTCAAACAACCAAACAATCAATTCAATTTATATACCCTTTAATAATTTTTGAAAAATTATTTCTTTATATACAAAATATAATCGAGGTAAAATTATTTCATTTACCCAATTTAAAATAATACTATGTCGACTTGCCTCGTTTAAGTGCTTGGAAATCCCTATCGATAACATGGCGTCCCACATACCGACCAGAATTCACAAACGACACAACGGATAAGTAAACACAATATAAAACATTTTATATTCACTAACAAATACACGCTCATATATATAATACACTCAACTCAATCTAGGGTGCTATTGTCCCTATCTATACTGAGTACACATCAAAGCTTAGTAATATACAAAATCTAAGCTATGATACCATGTGTAATGACCCGAAAATCTGTAACCTTTGAATCGACAATAACCACACATATCCGATCCAAAAAGCACAAACTGACGGAAAGTCAAGAGAAAGAAAAGAAGAGAGAAGAAGAGAAGAGAAGAAAGAGAGAAGATAGAATCAAATAAAATAATACAGAATCTCACATCGCAGCGGAAAATATATAATATCGTATCAATGATCTTTACAAAACAGAAACGGAATATATACATACATAAATCAGAGTTCAACAATCAATTAATAGTTATCAGCTTGAACAGTTATAATAACCTATCCTCATAATTACTAACAATATAAAACAACTAAGCACAGCGGATAATCAATAATCAGACAGATACGCGTATACGAAATGAAGATCTCTAGCTCACATGCTGAAGCTCCAAAAGCATCAAATCTGAACCTGTAAATATATTCGGTCTGACCCGAGCATTGAACGGGAAGAACGCCCGGATCAGTCTGGTAAACCAGCGTGAGGAAGACTCAACTGAATTTATCAAATTACCAAACTTTTCCTTAGTTTTCAAAAACAAATGTATCTCGTAAGACAAGTCCACACATAAACACGGACATGTTTTTACCTTACGATACCTTAAACATTTCTTTCATATCAAATCCTCTTATATTATACTAGTGTCTAGTATATACAAAAACTATTAATCATAGTCAAAATGGTTACCCATATAGCATTTTGAGGCTATTTATTACGCCTTTACAAACAAAATCGTAGCTCGTAGTGGGGTTTGGATTTCCATACAAATGATCAGGTGAAGGGACTACCTTCCGACAGTACATCTCTAGAAGAATGTACCAGGAAACCATCATAAAGTTTCTCTACCAACACAAGACTGGCCCACCTCTATAATTAAATGGTACCGAATATGTCATCCTCCGGTCGTTACCGACCTTTACTGAGGGTCCTCTAGCATACAAAGCACAATAATCAGATACACGACGTCATAGCGTGCAAAGATATATATAGAAGAGGATGATCATATCCTACTTGGGAATGACCCACTTAGCCTTGCCGCATCTAACCCTGTTTTGATCATTTCTGGTTGATGAAGCCTGACGAGGTAACGATTACCTTTCACAATCACATATCACATCACTTTGAATGCCACACGGCCATTTCCGTTGACTACTAATTGCCTTCCACAAAAATACAACCCTTACGCTCATATGTCTCAAGGAGGGTCTTAAGCTAAGAGAAGTTACCTTCTTTGCCACCATTGATGTACATTTGCAAGAACCAATGTGCGTAATCTATAGAAGTGCAATGTCAGATAAACATCCATACAAGTTGTCCATGAACTGGACAAACCGAAGGTACTTTCCTACCACATCCTATCGGGAAATCCCTAGGATTAGTAGCGTATAGTTCGTGCATTGGATATTTCATAATTAAGAGACCATTGCTGTTGGATGTATATTGGGATTTTAACCCCAAACGATCAACAAGCAGTCCGTCACTATGAAAATCCAGAATATCAATATCTTCACAAGCAACCTGCACAATGGTCGCATACACGTTGGCCCGAAGTGGTTTTCAGATATATCTGATCCCGGTCTCTTCACACCAACAACGCAAAAGCGTTTCTCTACCTCACACGGAAACTAAGTCTCATAGACTTATCATGTCTCCAACTTTCAACTTGCTATCCTTCGGGTCAGGAAGGAAGCTCGATAGATTGGAGTAGCACTCCGCACTACACGAATCAACATCCTCAATGCAAACGATAATCAAGCCTACACAAAAGGCTACGTACTAAGTGTACGACTAAATAGTTCTCACATCAAGCCGAGGAACTAAAATTTGACAAAGTTTGATAGTCGGTTATTTAACTATCAAAACAAACAAACAAATATTTAGCACCATATAAAATCACTAGGCCCTTTTATTAATCTTTTATTGATTAAATCACTTGCCAAATATTCACTTTCAAATATCTTTAAAAAGATATATTCTCAAAACCATTTCAATATTGGAAAACATTTCCATATACTTATTTAATAATAAGTAATTCACAAATCAATTGTTTTCAACACTTTGAAAATATTGCATATACTTAAAACACGATTGAGTATGTATTTTATTCTTTAAGGAAAAGATTCTTTTAACATCTTTATTTTGGGTCAAAACGAATGTTGCGTAAAACATCGTTACGACAACCCAGAATCAATAGTATAGGGATTCAAAAATAAGATGGATATATAAATCCCAATACTATACAAAAACATTTCCTTTCGAAAATCATACTATAACAACAGTGTTATAGTCCATTATTTCCTTGTTTCTCGAAAACGTTTATTTCAACAATAAATGTTGAAATCTATGGTTTCGATCCTTAACATATTTTAAAACATCTTTTAATCATTTTATTCCATTTAATAATACTCACTTTCCAAAAATATCCACTTAATTTAATATATTATTCATTGTCCAAAATCGGGAATATAAATCTCTAACCAAATTCAACACTTCTACATATTTAATTAAAGGATTATCTACTGTCCAAAATCGTGGATATATCTCCTTTACCAAATTCATTACTATATTTAACTTATCAAAATAACTTGATTTCGCATTTATAAAACAACGTTTATAAATTCCATTTATAACCCAATTATATACTAAAAATCCGACTTATAAGTTAATTACCTATAAATTATTTATCTTACCAAATCCATTCTTTTTACAACTTCACAAATTATAAATCTTATTCATTTCTAAGATTCAATTACAACTTCATTTGAACACTTATAAAACTCATTTATAATTCCATTATTCTGATTTATAAAAATTCAATTTTATAAATCTTATATATAAAACCATTTACAATAATTCAAAAACCACAATTTATACTATCTTACAAAATAGTTAACCTTATATTCCAAAAATCATATTCTGATTTTATTTCACAACAATCATAATTTTTATAACATAAAAATTATAACTTTCACTTATTAAAAATAAATCAATTCCTTAACAAATTAAAATCCAATAAAACATATATTTCCAAAATCACTTGAAAATCCTTTTAAATTTAGAAATCATCGCTTTAATATTTTTTAATTACCAAAAATAGGCCCAATGCTGCAACAGTACCAAATACATCAATCACGGCATCCAAACATCATATATCATATGATAACAACATATATCATAATATCTGTAAATAAATCAATACTAGTGAGGAATCTAGTTGGATCCCTCCAACCTGTCACCTGCAACAAATATACATATTAGAATATATATATACAATGTCCTCTTCAAGGCAGACATGCGTACAAAGGGTCATCCGCTCATACACGGGAATGTATAGGGTCATCTGCTCCACTAGGCAGGAATATATCCAAATATCAATCAATATATCATATATCATCCAAACAATCATCAATCATCATATAATAAATTATTTCTCACTTTTATAAAAATATCAGTGAGTCAGAAAGAGTGAGTTATACTCACATTGGTTGCAGTCGTCGCGCTAGCGATTTATTCCGACTAAAATTAAATAAGCGTTTAATTTCATCCAAAATTTTCACTAGCTCAAATAAATTCCAATCCAGCTCCATAATATAGTGCTCGTCAATACGAACCCAGCGCAATTTATTTCGTGCGAAACAGACCTCGTACGACAAAGTTATGCAGTTTTAAACATTGTACGAATTATTATATATATTAATTTACAAATTTCTTTTCTATTTTAAAACCTTTTTTATCTTGGCCGTAGATTTCATTGCATTAGATCATGGCCCTAACTACTCTTCTTCTCCCATCAGTTTTCGAACGCGAAGATAACCTATAGCCACCACTATTCTACCAATTTTCTCCCCCTCCACATTCGTCTATTTGTCGATCAACCCCCTCCATCACGAAGCCAAGGTCGAGCTCTACCCCCGCCATAGATCACGTGCGACTCGGTCATAGGTTTGCGTTGGGAAACATGCGCAAACCCTAGGTGAACACGGCCAAATTTCATCATCGACGATGAGCTTCAGGTGACCACAGCTGTAATGATTCGAAGTACTCACTTAGCTCTACAATACTCATGTTGGAAGTTTCTTGAAATATTGCATGGATTGAGAGACTTTAAGGGGGAAATATTAAAACATTTTCGGCCATTGAATAAAAACTAGCGGCTAGCCCTAGCTTCTTAGGGTTTGAGTGAAAATAGAAGAAAAACGTGTACATTTATAGAAAATTCTGAAACACTATTCACCCAAAAAATTTCCGAACTCCAATCGAAGCATGACGCCTGGCGTTTACTATGTTTTATCCCTATTTCGAATGCAATGGAATATATATCGGGAGCCAATTCGATCGTATTTGAAAGATAGGTTTTTAAATCGAATATTTAAATTTAAAATTCACTTAAACGAATTTTGATGCGTTTCAGCTTGCACCGGACAAACTGTAAATCCGATTGACACGAAATTTGAAATCATATAATAATATAACACTACGGATCCAATGAAACTGATTTCGTCGAAATGCAAAACTGTTTGAAAAATGACCATTTTTACACGTCAATTAAATATTAAAATATTCAATTTCTATAATTCAACTTTATAAACCATTTTCATTCACATTAAATTCAATTTTCAGTTATTTCAACAATTTCAATTATTAAACCAACAATTTAATTATCCATTTAAATCCTTGTATTTGAAATATTATTTATCGAGCTTATAAATTTAACTTGTGAATATTTAAAATCAATTAAATATGCGAATTTCAAATGACTGAAATTCTAGGTCGTTACATTTTTCATAAAAACTATATGCAGAGTTATGATACTTTGATGAAATGTATAAATTCAAACTAGTATTAACAAAATTTCCTAATAATGCGTTTTTAACTTTTCAAGTTTCAGATTATGAAAACTATGAAAACCTATGCTCTAATACCAATTGAAAGGGGGTGCAGATTAAGGATCCTAAGGCTAATTTAACACTAGAGGAGGGTGAATAGTGTTAAATGGATTCTAAGACATATATGGACAAATTTAAAAATTATGGTACAAACAAATGCAGAACTTAATCATAGAACAATCACAGAATCAAACACAGATGCAGAAAGAAAATAAAAAGCAGTAAAAGGAAAGAACACACTGGATTTTATACTGGTTCGGAGTTACCCTACATCCTATCCTACACCAAGGCAAACACCTCATACATATTTTTATTATACCAATGTCGAGATTACAATCCTCAATTTCTAAAGACCATGAGGTACCCTCTTGTCTTCGAGTCCGCGGCAAATTCTCTTGATTTACGGGACACCAGATCACCCAATTGATTTCCAGGCACAACCACATCTTATAGAGAGAATTGATAAAGTTTTGATTACAAATTGATTCTATAACTCAAAATAGCACTTTGATCTTCGAGAGAGGGCAGTGAATCAAAAAAGAATGAGATTCTAATTTGATTCACTTGAGAATTCGGCAGAATTTCGGCGCGATCTTCAAAATATGAAACTTTGAACATGGATTTTTGGAGAAGAAGGAGTGAAGAAAATAAGAAAATACTTAGTTAAAAAATTCATTTGTGAAGGCTATTTATAGACCAGTAGCGGTCATAACCATTCGTGAAGAGATCTAAACGAATATACACTTCTTTTGAAAATTGAAACTTTTGAATTTAACGACCACCATGTTGACATGGGGTATCCCATGATGTCGACATCCCTTAGTTAAAAACTATGTAAAATTTGATTTGAAAATGGTATTGAAAGGAAAACAAGATGAAATGATTCTGAAGTAAAATAAACTAATTTTCCTATGTTTTAAAACAAAGAAGAGTAGAAAAATATATTTTTAGAATGTATATATAAATTTGATTTTAAATCACAGGTGTGTATATATATATATTATAAAAAATATTTAAAAATCAAAAGATAGTTTTAAAACAAACGAAATTTAAAACAAGAGTTTATTTAAAAAAGAAAAACAACGAATATTTTAAGGCTAAAATATCTTTTTGAAAATCATTTGAAAAGATAATTTTTAAGGCTAGAACATTTTGAAAAGCAGTTTTGAAAAGCAGTTTTGAAAATCTTTTTGAAAAACCATTTTGAAGTAATTTTGCAAGCTTCTTCCTGCAGAATATCTCATCACGTCAGGACTCGAGAACTTGTACAAAACCAGGATGTTCGTGGGTTTGTAAGCCACTTGTCGCAGGTTTGTAAGCTACTTGTCGGGGGTTTGTAAGCCACTAAGAAGGTAGAAATGGGTTCCATCCCAAATGAAATTTGGAACAAAGATTTCCATGCTATTATGAAGTTTTAACAAAACTAGACACTTATCTTGAAATCTTGATCTTGATATTCATGAGTCTTCAAACTTGATTTCTTCATTCTTGATCTTTATACTGTATAATCTTCAATAATCAGTACCTGCCTTATATATATCCTGCATAATAACATTCATATATATATATATATATATATATATATATATATATATATATATATATATATATATAGACAATAGTGTTAGTATATAAGTTATAATAAAATAAGTTACAAAGGTTGTTGTCATCAAAACCACTATCTCCAGTTCCTAATAGGTTCTTTTAAATTTCCAAAACCGTTTCATAATTGATATCAAAATATCATATTTAGTTCAAACCATGTCACTTTTGAAATTATATTCACCTTTGAAATCATATTCACTTTTGAAAATATCGATAAAATATTTTACTTAAATCCTCATTTCAAAATCATCATATTTACTCCAGTGTGTATTTCATTAGCAATTACATTTTAAATTCCCACTTAGGTTATAACGTCATTTAACCATATTCGCTTTAAAATTAATAATTTAAATATACATTTCCGCTTTACACAGTCTTAAATTTAGAAAATAGTTTAGACAGGTATAAATAGTTTAAATAGTTTTGCATAGTTTAAGTAAACTTTAAATAGTTATACTACCCTAAAATAGTTTAAAATAGTTTAAAATAGCTTAAAAGGATTTAAGATTGATTAAATAGATTAAGCAGATTTAAAATAGATTGAATAGATTTAAAAATAGATTGAATAGATTTAAAAATAGATTAAATGGATTGAAGATAGATTGAAAAGGTTTAATTAGTTTAAAATAGGTTAAAATGGATTAAAGTAGGTTAAATAGGTTTAAATAGATTAAAATAAATAAAAATAGTTTAAATTGATAAAAAAAAATTGTTTGAAATAGTTGAAAATAGATTTAAATTAGTTTAATAGTTTGAAAAC
Source organism: Allium cepa (assembly GCA_030765085.1). Taxonomy (NCBI): domain Eukaryota; kingdom Viridiplantae; phylum Streptophyta; class Magnoliopsida; order Asparagales; family Amaryllidaceae; genus Allium; species Allium cepa. Next base: position 469,182,712 of record CM060935.1, read on the forward strand.
CTAAAAATTAGGATTTCAAAATAATAAATCTTTAAACAGTTTATACTGAAATAATTAATTTGGAATTAATATTAAAATTTAAACCATTTCTTCCATTTCAACACATTTGGACCATGTCCAGCTTTCAATTCGACTAACTAAAATTGGTTTTTAAATTCACATTCTCATTAAACAATTTAATCAATATCGATTTCAAATCCATGCTTGAATTAACAATTTAAACTTCTTCAAATTTAAATAAATTTCAAAATTATATACAAACAATTTCAATAACTCAATTTTTTGATAAATTTCATTTATGCTTCAAAAATTCATCTTTGAAATTTCCATTTTAATTCTTTTAACAATTCATTAAATAAGTTCCAATTTTTTAAACATTTAAAGCTTGGATTTTAACAATAATTCATCTTATACAAATCAAATATTGTTTAGCATAATTCAAATTTTTAAGGATTTAAAATCGTTTAATTTAACCAATCCGGTGTCCGTATATAATTCTCCACCTATGGTCAAGTGAGAGATATTTATCATTTCAATCCACAATTATTATATATTTACGGATATATATCATTTCAACCCGCAATCCTGAATTTAATTACAGACTTCAGAAAGTACAGACTTCAAAAATAAAAATAAGAGCAAAAATAACTAAAAACTTGAGTACAAACTTTTGCCCTTAAACAAAGCAACCCGACCCAAAAGAAAACAAAACACGGCAACTTCCCTCTTGATGCAATTTAGGGTTCTGAAAATGGCGGCTTTGTCTCAACTACAATCCGATTGGATCTCTGAGTTGCCTCCAATTGCTCCTCTTCCCTTCGAATGTCCAATCGCCTCTGATTAAGGCTTGCGCAACCACGTTTAGAGCGAATTCTGATTGCTAAAGGATCGGGTAATTGAATTGGTATGATTTGAGTTGAGATTTTATGATTTATCTTGCTTATTCTCTTCTTCTTCTTTGTCTATGATGATCTTGGGGTGTATATATATATATATAGGGTAGAAACCCTAATAATTCGCATCTGATTTGATTTCTTGCTTGGCCTCCAAGTCGTTGAATATTTCCATGATTTTGTTGCGACATTTTGGGTATATACGATTCGAATTTTGCTTGGTACCCACAGCTTTGGATATTTCCTATATGTTTTCACAATTTTGAAATTTGAACTGCTGATTTTGTTCTGGAATTTTTTTCGGTCCATATTCGAATTATTTCTGTCCATATATGCATTCGAATTCTTTAATCAAATATGGAAAAAATCTTTTCCATATATTTACATTACCAAGATCCGTTTGCCATATTTGATTTCTTGACCAAGTCTTCTAATTAAGTTTGATGTATTTGTGATCATCCCGCTTTGCCTGGATTGTGTATATCTCTCTGTTGCATGGTTTATTCACTTGTTGTATACTTGGGCTGGCTTGAACTTGATATTGTAGTCTGCCTTGTTTAGTTCTTGGTGCATTGTGCTATGTTGTTATATTTGCATTGAGTCACTGATTTTGGTCGAGACTTGTTTCAGTTTGCATGTGGCCTTGATTCTCGGCCTATTGTGCATTCGACATTACTCTTGGCCATGAGTTCATCTGAGTCATCTGAAGTTGTTCTAGTTGGTCTGCATTGCACTATGTATTGCATTTCAATTTAGTTAGACTCTGGTGGTACTTCCACTTTGAACTGTTTGCATTAACTTTGGTTGCTGTAGCCTTTATGCATTGTTGCTATTCCTTTGTTGCACTTGCTCATTTGAGTTTGCATTGCTTCATCATGTCACTTGATCCGTTTCATTTGAGTTGTAGCTTGAAGGCTTGGAGTCTTTGTGCTTCATGGACTTGGTTCGAATTCATTTGCATTATGCAGTTGGTATATAACTGCATTTGTATTGCTCACCTTATCCTTTGGCTCGACTTGAGCATTGCCAGGTTTCATATCCAGCTGTGTCTATGTTGTGCATGATTTCTTTTGTTGACTGCGCACACGAGTTGGCGAGGCAGTGCACACGTGTATAAATGTACACGTGTGTATTGCAGCCACTCATGATTACCTGTCCCTGATAAGAATAGTGATATGCACAGATATTACACAATCAAAAATGATGACAATATCCCATATATCTGAGACACCAATAAAAACAAATTTATATTTTTGCAAATTTATTTTCAGATTACTGTTGTAGTTGCTAATTATACAGGTACACAGGAGACAGAACAAGAACTGGAGCTGGACAATGCAGATAGATGTAGATGTGCAGACAGAGTGAGAAACTAAGTGTTGAGCGTTGTAGTGAGAAAAAAATATGAACGTGAAATGTATGAACCGGTGTATGTATATAGAGAGAGCTGAAAACTTTGTGCTGTATAAGTGTTGAAATAAAATATTATATTGAATAAAAATACTGATTGAATTATATAAATTCTGTGCAATAGTATTATTATTCAATATGAATATTTATTCCTATATGCATATAGTTAATCTGCAAACACATATATAAATTGATATATATTTGTTATCATCAAACAAAAATCACATCAAACAATCTCCCCCTTTTGATAATGACAAACATATATATTAAAGATTTTGAAATTCTAATAAATGTGTTTGAGCATGAGATATTTAGCTCCCCCTATATGAATGCTCCCCCTACAACTGAGACCACTCCCTATTTAGAAGATTTAGAAAATTATAGAAGAATAAAAGAACTAGAAAATTAACTAACAACATTTAACAGTTTTGTTGAAGTATTCCAAAAAATATTTACTTCCTTATCAGAATCTTGTTCTTCTCCCCCTTTTTTCATTATCAAAAGACTGACAAAAACTAATGGAACAGCAGGAATTTTTTTTTTATTAGAAAAAAATGCAAAACAAAGAAAAAATCATAATATATCATAACGAGATAACAATTTCCACATTGTAGAGAATGGATCGACGATTTGGTTTTTATATAATAAGAAGAGAGATATTTTAAAAATAATTTGACATTTAAGCACAAAAATAAGCACTTACTAACCACGCACAACCATAAGGACTTTTAAATGGGATTAGCAGTTACTTATTAGTCTAAGCATCCGGACTTTTAAGTGAGACGAGAAAAATACTTAGCCACCATGCTCCATCCATGCATAACCATAAGGACTTTTAAATGAGAATGGAGCGGTGATAAAATAAAAATAATTCACTCACATGCTCCATCCATGCATAACCATAAGGACTTTTAAATGAGAATGGAGCGGTGATAAAATAAAAATAATTCACTCACATGCTCCATCCATGCATAACCATAAGGACTTTTAAATGAGAATGGATGCATGAGAGATATTTGTTTTTTTTTTAAAGATAATTCACTCTTCTCATTTTACAAAACCATTATGAATGATAGAAAGATGGTTGAAATAGAAATGGTCGTGGAATAAGTTACCAAGTTAATTATATTATGAAAAAAAAATTAAAAATAAAACAAACAAATTTCCACTACTGAATACCATATTCGAATCAATCTTTGAATAATATCCAAAACTGGTTTGAATCCTAGAAATTGAAGTTGAAAATAAATATCCAAGAATATTTCAACCAAAAAATGGAAAATGATTAGTCAATTTCTATAATCTCCAAATCCAAACGTAATATGGAAAATCTGTCTTCGGGGAGGGGTTTTGTGAAAATATCAGCAAGTTGAGCCTCAGTTGAAATATGTTCAATGCAAATGTCTTCCTTAGCAATGTCATCTCTAAGAAAGTGGTGTCTTACATCAATGTGTTTTGTGCGTGAATGATGAACAGGATTATTTGACAAGTGTATTGCACTTTAACTATCACATTTTAATGGAACTTGTTTATAAACTAAGCCAAAATCAGAAAGAGTTTGCATCATCCATAAAATTTGAGCACAACAACTTCCTAAAGCAATATATTCTGCTTCAGTGGTGGATAATGCAACACAATTCTATTTTCGACTTGACCATGAAACTAATGAATGTCCTAGCATGAAACATGTCCCACTAGTGCTTTTTCTGTCAACCTATGAACCAGCATAATCAGCATCAGAATAGCCAACTAAATCAAAATTTTCACAAGAAGGGTACCGTAATCCAAATTTTTGTGTGTGTGTGAAAGATATCTCAAAATTTGTTTAGTGGCTTTCAAATAAGATTCTTTAGGATTAGATTGAAAACGTGCACATAAACACACAGAAAACATAATATCAGGTCTAGAAGCAGTAAGATAGAGAAGTGAACCAATTATCCCTCGATATTTCTTCTGATCAACAACAATTCCTTTCTCGTCTTTGTCCAACTTTTTTGATGAGCTCATAGGAGTTCTCAATGATTTGGAGTTCTCAACTCCAAATTTCTTCAACAGTTCCAACACATACTTGGATTGTGAAATTAAAATACCATCACTGCTTTGCTTGATTTGAAATCCAAGAAAATATTTCAATTCTCCAACCAAGCTCATCTCGAATTTAGCCTGCATGACTTGTTCAAATTTCTCGCACAAGAGTTCATTAGTAGCACCATAATTGATATCATCCACATAAATCTGAACAATCAAAAATTCACTTCCTTTATGTAATAGAAACAGTGTCGTGTCAGCACTCCCCTTTTTAAAGCCATTTTTCAAAAGATATGTACAAAGGCAGTCATACCAAGCTCTAGGAGCTTGCTTAAGACCATATAATGCTTTTTCTAGTTTATACACATGATTTGGAAAATCATGATCTTCAAAACCGGGGGGTTGTTTAACAAAAACTTCTTCTTTCAAATCACCATTCAGAAAGGCACTTTTTACATCCATTTGTTTAAGTTTGAAACCCTTATAACATGCAAAACTTAGCAAAATCCTAATGGCTTCTAACCTAGCAACTGGAGCAAATGTTTCATTAAAATATATGCCTTCTATTTGGTTATATCCTTTTGCGACCAACCTAGCTTTGTTTCTAATTACATTTCCTGTTTCATCAAGTTTATTTTTGAACACCCATTTAGTTCCAACAATTGGATAGTCATTAGGTCTAGGAACTAATTTCCAAACTTTATTTCTCTCAAATTGATTAAGTTCATCTTGCATTGCTAAAACCCAACTTTCATCATTAAGAGCCATTTCAACAGAATCAGGTTCAATCTCAGAAATAAAACCACTATGACAACAAAACGCACAAAAATTTTTATCAAATGAAGAGCGAGTGCGTATACCTTCCGTAGGATCACCTATAACCAATTCAGGAGGATGATTGGATTTGAACTTCAATCCACCAGCATCAACAGTCATACTTTCATCTTTCTCACTAGATGTCCCTTCTTCAATGCCTTCATGATCTACCCCCATCGTCAACCGTCTTTTCAGTCATCCTTTCCAGGTCAGATTCATCGAATTTCACATTGATTGATTCAACAATTGTCTTTGTTCATTTGTTGTATATCCTGTAAGCCTTGCTCCTTGTTGAATAGCCCATGCAAATTCCCTCATCAGCCTTTGATTCGAATTTTCCAAGTTGATCACCTGTGTTAAGAATGAAACAAGGACATCCAAATACACGAAAATAAGAAATGTTAGGTTTCCTTTCATGCCACAATTCATAAGATGTTTTTCCAAGTATTGGTCTAATCATTACTCTGTTCATTACATAGCATGAAGTATTCACTGCCTCTGCCCAAAAGGTTAAAGGTAGTTTATACTCACTCAACATGGATCTAGCCAATTCCTGCAATGTACGATTTTTCCTTTCAACCACCCCATTTTGTTGAGGTGTACGTGGAGCAGAAAATTCATGTTTTAAACCATTTTCTTCACAAAAGCTTTCAAATTCCAAACTTAAAAATTCGCCTCCATGATCACTTCTCAAGGTTTTAATTGAAACTCCTTTTTCATTTTGAACAAGTTTTGCAAATTTGGAAAAAAAATCAAAAGATTCAGACTTTTTGGCTAAGAAATAAACCCATGTAAATCTAGAATAATCATCAACCAATACATAACAATAACGTTTTCCATTCAAGCTTGCAATTTCATTTGGTCCAAATAAGTCCATGTGAATTAATTCAAGGACCCTTGATGTGCTAACAATGTTTTTAGGGCGAAATGATGATCGATTAAGCTTGTCTAAGGAACATGCTTTACACACTTTATTATTTTTAAATTTCTGATGTGGTAACCCTCTGACTAATTCTTTCGTTTCAAGTTTTTTTAAGAGGCTTATGCTAGCATGTCCAAGTCTCCTATGCCATAAAGATGCCTCTTCGTCAGTGGCTACCAAACATCTAGAAAGATTTAGATTATCAAACGAAAGCGAGTAAACATTTCCTTTTCTTTTGCCCATAAAAACAATGTTATTAGAAGATTTATCAATGATTTTGCAAGTATCACTATCAAAAATCACATTCATACCTTTGTCACATAGTTGGCTAATAGAAATGAGATTGTGATGCAAATTATCAACGTATAAAACATTAGTCAAGGAAAAAGTAATGCTACCTACTTCACCTTTACCAATAATCTTACACTTGCTATTGTCTCCCATGATCACATTTCCACCTTTAAAATTCTCTAGGCTACGGAACTTCGATTTGTCACCTATCATATGTCTAGAACAACCTGAATCTAGAAACCATTCTTGTTGCTCCTTGGCCCGCCAACAGACCTACATAAAGAGAGAGGAGGATGACCTAGAGAAACTCTTAGGTCCAATGATATTAGTGACTGAAGCATTGTGAATAAACAATCCCTTTTGTGATAGCCCGAAATGTTTAAACATCTGTTAATTGGTAATTAACAAGATCAAATTTATAAAAAAAATATTAATTAGATTTAAAAGTTGTATTCTGAATAAAATAATATATATTGTAAGTATAATATGATATTTGAACAAGGAATAATAAAAGTTTTAAATTTTTTTTACATATCTTTGAGAAATTAATAAGAAAACATATATTTTCTTAAAATTGATTTGTAAATATATATGTGGGATTTAATAAAAGATTTAGAATACTTTTCCTTCTAATATTTGAAATAAAACATAGTTTGTATATATGCACATTTATAAACATAAAACATATTAATAAAAATTTAAGACAAACTATATATTAATACTAAAATATAGGTAATTAAGAAAAAATTATTATTATTATGAAAATTTGAACACTTGTAGACATAAGAATGCTTATTAATAACATTTGTAAGTAAAGAAATGTATATAAGCTAACAAGTGTCAACCTCTATTATTTTTATTAATATTAAATTATAAAATAAACATTTGAGAAACCAGCTTACAGACTTTCTCCTCTTTATTTTCAAAAACTAAAAACCCAAAGCAGCTTAGAAGAAGAAAAAAAAAATAAATCCAAATGTTATCTAACCTTTGCATTACAAACCTGAAGCTGAACAAGGTCAGTGAAGCAAATCAAATTAACTTCAGATTCAAAATACAAGCTGCTGTTTCAAGTTCAATTCAAACAAGGATTTAAATCAGATGAATTCAAATTCAAAACAACAATAGATCAGAGCAAAGCAAGGACTTCCAGGTTTCTAAAAAAAAAAAGAGAAAGAGTTTCCAGGCATCATCACCTTCAGCCTTCAAAAATCGATCCAGGACCACTGTTGCATGAATTTAGGTGAGTAATCTTATACTAGAATATAGTTGAATCTGGTGTATGTGATAGATTATATGTATATGATGAAATATATATATGCATGCATAATTCTTTTCTGAAATTATGATATTATCTACCCTGTGAATATATAAGAATGTATAGGACTGTGTCTAAATCTTGCCTCTGTCATAAATCAGAGCCTTAAAATTCAAACAAAATTCCTATCTTTCATTAGAAATCGATTTAGACCTTGATTTCTGAGTAGAAAATGTTTTAAAATAAGGTAACATCATTATAAAATGATTTCGAATTTAAATAATTGGGACTTTATCTCTAAAACAAAAGTTACAGTGCAATTCTGGAATTGGAGCAAAATCAAACATCTTGATTTTGGGTTTGGAATTCACGATCAGGTTGGTAGCTATAAATCATGAATTTTAATATAGAATTCGCGATTTTTAGAAGTGTAATTTTGGGTAAATCTGGGATTGACTTATTTTAGGAATATCGACGATTTCTATCGGTCGACGACGTGTGGAGGTTTGATTTTTGTTGTAAGAGGAAGCTTGTTGATGGGTGATCTCTGTAAAATTGGAGAGGTGATTTTTCTATGGCTATGGTGATCAGGCCATGGTGAAATGGGGTTTGGTGTCTGGTTTGTGTTGAGGAAGATGTCGTGCTTTGTTCGATGACGTAGGCATATTAGAATGGATCGCGTGGGATGGGATCGCGACATGGTGATGAGAAGCTACTCTGGAAGGGGTGCTGAGGATTCCAGCAAACAAGATCATCGTCGGCGAGTAGAAATGGTTTTTCATGTTCAGCCCTAGTTTGATAGGATTGCCAATTTTCGAACGGATGATGGAATTGTTGTACTGGAGCATAGAGATGGATGGTGAAGTCGTTATCGATTTGATGAAGGTCGGAAAGTTGATCGGAGGCCTGTGGAATTGATATGCACGTGCACGGCATATAGTGTTGTATCTGGTTTTGTCGTAGCTTGTGAAGAAGCATTCGACTCGGGACAAACTCGAGGGATTTAGTGGGTTTTCTCGAAGTAACAGCTTTTCGTAAGGTCTCGGGGAGGTTGAGGGGCTAGCTTGAGAATTTTGATTAATGGCTCGGGATAGTTTTATTTTAGCAGCAGGTGTAGCGAGTTAAAGGTCTAATTTAACAAGTTGTCAAAATAAATAATAATCAAATTTTAACGATGACTAAATTGAATATAATTTCAAGATTTAAAGAGTTTAGATTGTTTTAAAGTAAATTATGTATTTTCAAATATATAGATTTTTTTAATGGTTTCTAATAAAGTTTAATGATGCAAATAAGTAATTAAAATAATTAAAGAATTTATCTTAAATTAGTAAGGTTGAGATTTATTAAGAATAATAAATTTGTGAAATAAATTAAAAGTAATTTACTTATTGTAATTAAGAAAAATTTTCTTAATGATGTAATTAGTGAAGAGTTAATGAATGGTTTTAAAAAAAAGAATCATTTACTAGTGATTAAGTGAGAATTAATTAATTAATGAAATTAATTTAAGTCAATTAATTAGATAATTAAATTTAAGATAATCACTTAGTGTAGCTGATTTAGTATAATTACTTAGTAAGTAATTGATAGATAATTACTTAATGTAATTAAAGAATAATTAATTTAGGGTAAATAATTAAATGGTAATTACTGGAGGTAATTAAATAAAGTAAGATTTCTTAAGTAAAGTAATTAGAAGGCAATTACTTAGTGGAAAATGATTAATAATAATTACTTTGTGTAATCAATAAGAGATTGATAAATTAAGAAATCAATTAAAGGATGATTAATTTATTTAAGACTAAATTACTTAATGAAATCAGGTAATAATAATGTAAGCAATTTAAAGGATTAGCTGTTACGTATTAATTGATTTAATTAGTAATTAAAGGTTAATCATGTAATTAATCAATAATATTAATGAAGGGTATTTACTTAATACCATTAATTAGAATAAGTAATTAATGGGTAATTACTAAAGGTGATTTATTTAACGGTAAATTCTTGACGGGAGAAATTAAGAGTTAATTACTTAGTATAATGAGTTAAAGGATTGATTAATTTATGCAATTAATGAGTAAGAATAAATTAATCAATGGGTTGATGGATAATCAAATTTGGGTAACTAAGTAAGATGATATCTAAAGGTAAATTAATGTGAAGGGTTTGAGAACAATTAATTTGTAGTAAATTAATTAAAGGCTAATTACTGAATGTAATTAGAAAGGATAATTAAGGGATGATTAATTAGTGGTTTGTAATTAATTATTGTTAAGTAAGCAGGATTAAAAGTGATCAAGAAAATTAATTTGATTTATTTATGAATGGGTGACTTAACAATCTTGCTTATGAATGATTGTTTGATATTTCTATTATAAATGTTTGTGATATGATCTGTTGTCTCATATAGTGATTGTGTGGTTATCTGTCAATAATGAGTTGCCTTATTAAAAGTGACATCTTGTATTAGTGGTTAAATTGTGTTCCACTTAATCAATGGGGTTAAGATGGGAATTGAATTCGAAGAGACCGGAATCGGGTATTAGTAAATACCCGAAACCACTTCGATTTGTAATCTATAATAACTCTGCTCAGATTTGATACGTGAAATCTATATATTGAATTGGGATGATTTAAGTAAATTGGATCATTTAATCTAAGTTTGGCACTTAGAAATTGATGTGAGAAATAAGTAATGTTTATAACAGCTTGTGAAGTTGTAAATTGATAAGTTTCCCGGGTTCATATATAAGTTGTACACTTTTTTTTGTATTTCTTGTTAGATGGGTTTACTCACGCTGGTTTCCAGCCTGACGCGGGTGTTACTTTGATGTAATGCTCGGGTCAGACCGAGTATTACAGATTTTCAGGTAAGGACGTTCTGGAGCTCAGGAGGCGAGTTGGATGGCAGGGACGTATGGAGAGTTTCCACTATGATATTATATATGTCTGAGATATGTTAAATTGTATCTGTCCAATATTGTGTAAATTGTTGTAACTCTGATATATCGATGAAAATTGATAGATACGGTTTCTCTTTGTACAACTGTTATTATTATGTGATATTATATTTTGATCCGCTGCGAATGTGAGGTTTCTGTGTCTTGTTCTTGTTTCTTCTTCTTTCTCTTGCTTCCTTTCTCTAACTATCTGAAATTTTTGGGATCGAAAATTTCGGGTCGTTACACCTTTGGAACCCAAACTAGTTTTGTCCTTTCATTCTTGTTCCAATAGACATGAAATTTGTTTGTAGAATTCTTAGGAGCCCAAACTTGTATAAATTTTGTGTTCCTGTTCCTATGACTATAATTTTCAACACGATGTCCAATTATTTCACATCTAGCAAAGACACTCTTACCTTTTGCATTATCATCAACTTGTGTTTTCCAAAGCCTGGTCCTTTTCTATTGTTAGCAAAAATTTGATTTTCCAATAACATGTTGAATTATTTTTCTCCTCTTGAAAAGTTATTCAGAGATTTCTCAAGATTTTGGACTTTGGTTTTTAATGTTGTGTTTTCAGTTACAAGTGAGGTGCATCTATTTATAAAATCCTTTTTCCTAGTGTCAATGGTTTCCTTAAGACTCAAGTTTTATTTTTTAAGATTCTCAAAGCTATTCTTAAGTCTTGATAATTCTGAATCTAAAGTTTTACATTTTTTACAGTCTAGGTTTTGAATATTTTCAAGTTCAGTTTCTAACCTAGAATTTTCATGGACAAGTTCTCTCCTATCATATTTCAGTTTTTCAATTTTAGATTCAAGAGTATCAATTGTTTTAGTAAGATCACAACACATCAAAACAAGTTCTTTATAAGAATAGTCACCTACCTCACTAGATTCCTCTAAGCTTGCTTCTGAATCTGATTTTGCCATAAGACACAAGTTAGCCTCCTCTGAGCTATTATTTGAAACTTCCTATCCTTCTTCATCATCCCAAGTCGCTGCAAAGGCCTTCTTCTTCTTTTTCTTTCCTTTGTTGTTTTTGAGAAGTGGGCATTTTTGTTTGAAGTGGCCAGGCGTCTTGTAGCTAAAGCACGTCAATTCATTATCAGAATTGTCAGAATCTTTTGACCTATTACCAATTGTTTTCTTCCTGTGTGGCCTAAATCTTGACCATTTTCTAAGATTATTGATAGCCATTGCAAGTTCTTCAATTGGATCTTCTTCATCGCTCTCTTCTTTTCTCTTTAAGGCAATCATCTTCTTCTTTGATTCAGAGTTGTTGTGTTCCTCCTTTTCTTTTAGCTCAAGCTCATATATCATCAAGTTGCCGATCAACTCCTTCATGCTTAGTTTACTCAGATCTTTCGATTCATGTATTGCCGTGACTTTTGCCTCAAAGCTCATCGGTAAGACTCGTAGCACCTTCCTCACAAGCTCTACCTCAGTGAATACCTTCCAAGCGCTCTAGCATTGTACACCAAAGTTGAAAAACGTCCAAACATGTCCTTTATGCTCTCGCCTTTGTCCATGACAAAGTTCTCGTATTCATTTCTGAATAGGGCTAGACGAGACTCCTTGACTTGAGAGGTTCCTTCATGTGTTACCTCCAAGGTATGCCAAATTTCCTGTGCAGTTTTACAGTGAGAAATTCTATTAATTCAGTCTTATCAAGAGCACAGATCAAAGCATTCATGGCTTTAGCATTTGTAGTTTTTAATTTCTTATCGTTAGCATCCCACATATCCTTAGGTTTAGGAATCTCAGTATCACCAACAGTTATAGTGGGAGATTTATAGCCAGTTTCAATAATGTCCCAAACATCATAATCAACAGAACTAAGATAAATACCCATCCTAACTTTCCAGTAAGCATAATCATTCCCATTAAACATGGTTGGCCTAGCAATAGATTGCCCCTCAGAAAAAGCATTATTTGGTGGATTCATGACTCTAGAGAAAAAAACGACCTCGCTTTGATACCACTTGTAGGATCCAGATTAACCCTAGAGGGGAGTGAATAGGGTTATAGAAATTTTCTCGAATTAAACAAAAAAAAACTGCAGAGAAGTAAATATGCTGAAAAGTAAATCACACACAAAATTTACCCAGCTTCGGCAATCCCTGCCTACTGCTGCATTCTCAGATTTCTATTAGAATTAAACAGTCTCCCGCTTACAAACACTCTAACAGACTCGCAAACCCTGCTACCGCCTATAGAATTTTGCAAACTCGCAAACCCTGCTTACTGAACTAATCCTAACTAGACAATCTGACACAACCTAAATCCTAGGTGGTGATTTTCCAAGATTTGATTCGAAAAGTACAGACTTCAAAAATAAAAATAAGAGCAAAAATAACTAAAAATTTGAGTACAAACTTTTGCCCTTAAACAAAGCAACCCGACTCAAAAGAAAACAAAACACGGCCACTTCCCTCTTGATGCAATTTAGGGTTCTGAAAATGGCGGCTTTGTCTCAACTACAATCCGATTGGATCTCTGAGTTGCCTCCAATTGCTCCTCTTCCCTTCGAATGTCCAATCGCCTCTAATTAAGGCTTGCGCAACCACGTTTAGAGCGAATTTCGATTGCTAAAGGATCGGATGATTTAATTGGTATGATTTGAGTTGAGATTTTCTGATTTATCTTGCTTGTTCTCTTCTTCTCTATCTATGATGATCTTGGGGTGTGTCTGTGTGTGTATATATATATATATAGGGTAGAAACCCTAATAATTCACGTCTGATTTGATTTCTTGCTTGGCCTCCAAGTCGTTGAATATTTCCATATTTTGTTGCGACATTTTGGTTATATACGATTCGAATTTTGCTTGGTACCCACAGCTTTGGATATTTCCTATATGTTTTCACAATTTTGAAATTTGAACTGCTGATTTTGTTCTGGAATTTTTTTCAGTCCATATTCGAATTATTTCTGTCCATATATGCATTCGAATTCTTTGATCAAATATGGAAAAAAATCTTTTCCATATATTTGCATTGCCAAGATTTGTTTGACATATTTGATTTCTTAACCAAGTCTTATAATTAAGTTTGATGCATTTGATCATCCTGCTTTGCCTGGATTGTGTATATCTCTCTATTGCATGGTTTATTCACTTGTTGTATACTTGGGCTGGCTTGAACTTGATATTGTAGTCCGCCTTGTTTAGTTCTTGGTGCATTGTGCTCTGTTGTTGTATTTGCATTGAGTCACTGATTTTGGTCGAGACTTGTTTCAGTTTGTATGTGGTCTTGATTCTCGGCCTATTGTGCATTCGACATTACTCTTGGCCATGAGTTCATCCGAGTCATCTGAAATTGATCTAGTTGGTCTGCATTGCACTGTGTATTGCATTTCAATTTAGTTAGACTCTGGTGGTACTTCCACTTTGAACTGTTTGCCTTAACTTTGGTTGTTGTAGCCTTTGTGCATTGTTACATTCCGTTGTTGCACTTGCTCATTTGAGTTTGCACTGCTTCATCATGTCACTTGATCTGTTTCATTTGAGTTGTAGCTTGAAGGCTTGGAGTCTTTGTGCTTCATGGACTTGGTTCGAATTCATTTGCATTATGCAGTTGGTATATAACTGCATTTGTATTGCTCACCATGTCCTTTGGCTCGACTTGAGCATTGTCAGGTTGCATATCCAGCTGTGTCTATGTTGTGCATGATTGCTTTTGTTGACTGCGCACACGAGTTGGCGAGGCAGTGCACACGTGTATAAATGTACACGTGTGTATTGCAGCCACTCATGATTACCTGTCCCTGATAAGAATACTGATATGAACAGATATTACACAATCAAAAATGATGACAATAACCCATATATCTGAGACACCAATAAAAACAAGTTTATATTTTTGCAAATTTATTTTCAGATTATTGTTGTAGTTGCTAATTATACAGGTACACAGGAGACAGAACAAGAACTGGAGCTGGACAATGCAGATAGATGTAGATGTGCAGACAGAGTGAGAAACTAAGTGTTGAGCGTTGTAGTGAGAAAAATATATGAATGTGAAATGTATGAACCGGTGTATGTATATAGAGAGAGCTGAAAACTTTGTGTTGTATAAGTGTTGAAATAAAATATTATATTGAATAAAAATACTGATTGAATTATATAAATTCTGTGCAATAGTATTATTATTCAATATGAATATTTATTCCTATATGTATATAGTACAATCTGCAAACACATATATGAATTGATATATATTTGTTATCATCAAACAAAAATAACATCAAATATCAATTGATGAAACCCTATTATATAACGGATGAGACCCTATTGCGCCGCATAATAGCGGATGATATAATATTAATCCCATATACCGCGATATTCCACCCCGAAGTGGAATTGGTATTTAATTGTTGTGCTAGCATCTGTGGATGTAGGGAAATAGGTTGGAGGGATCCAACTGGATTCCTCAAATATTTTGATTTATTTTCTAAATTTTGTGTTGATTATTTATAATCTGTGTGTGGCTATTTGTGATTGAAACCATTGAAGGCTAAAATTTAGCCGAATATATATTTGGTATCGCAGGATACCAGAAATATGAAATTGGATTTCTGAAAATTAAAGTAGAAAAGCCTAGACCGTTACAAATAAAGTATTAAAGTTGATTCTTATAATCCGATCGAATTAATTTCAAAAATATGGGAAATATTTTTAATAAAGGAATTTCGAGAATGTTGTTTAATAGTTGAAGAATTTATTTAAGACACGGATTTTAAATATTTGAAAGAGATAAAGGAATTTATTTCGAAAGGAAATAAATTTAGAAATTAAATTTGGACTTTAATTTGGAGTTGAAATTAATTTTATAAATCGATTTGGGAATTAATTTGGAGTTAAAATAAATCTTAGGAATCGATTTGGAAATTTGGTTTGGTGTTTTTTAGAAATAAATTGGGAAATCGATTTGAAATTAATTCAGTGTAAAAAAAATAAACCTTTGGGAAATTGATATGAAAATTTATTTGTTGTTTGAAATAAATTAGAAATTAATTTGGAATTGGATTTGGTAATTGAAATAATTTGGAAATCAATTTAAAAATTGATTTGGGTGTTGAAAGTGAATATTTGGAAAACGATTTGAAAATCGTATATCGTTGGATATTTGAAGGTTTAAAATTCACAATGGAAATTTTATATAGGAAAGGAAATTTTGTTTTAAAAATAAATATTGGTTTATTTTAAAAAAAAACGTGGAAGAAATTTACAAATTTGGAATGTAAATTAAAATAAATCGAGAAAATTTATTAATTATTTGAATGGACCATTTTGTAATGGAAAAAGAATTCTTCCCTGGAAAGCCGAGTATATTTTAAAATAGCTCTTGAATAAAATTTAAAAGTTCTAGATTTGTTTTTAAAATAATATTATTGGAGAAACTAATTTTGGAAATTTGTTTTAAAGTAAAAATGTATTTAATTAATTATATAAGGAATTATTTTAAAGATTTAAATTGATATTTGATTTAGAAAATAGTTATTTAAATATTCATACTCTATTTACTTAGTTTTGGACTTGAATTTTTATATGAGATATTAGTATAATATTTTTCATAACTAATATTTAAGCAAATATTCTAAAATAGTTTATTTTAAAAGTTTCCAAGTATATTTTGAATAAGTATTTTATATTATTTTAAAATATTTGAAATCGGCAGATTTTCAGTGGAAATGAATAAATATGTGGAAATGTTTTCCGCGTAAGGAAAATTTGATTTGAAATTTATTTCAAAGGATTGAAGTGTGAAAAATTGATTTGGATTTATTTTCAAAGTGTTGAAAAGTGAAATTTTATTTTGCGAAGATATGCTGAAAATAATAATTGGAAGAAAATTATTTGAAATCCAGTGACTGTTGTGAATGATGCTTGATAGTTAAATAACCGGTTATCAATACTGGCCTTTTTAAATGGCATTTGGATTTCGATGCGATCGGGAGTCGAATTCCAACTGGATATTCGAAACCCACATCGAACCTTTGTGATTGTGATGGATCTTTTATTTAAAAGATCAAAGTGGAATTTGTTGTGATTTGTTTGAATCTGAATGTAACACTTATTTTTAAAAAATAAGCGCTCGTTATTCGGATTAGCCGGGAGAGGACCTTGTGTCATAAAACCCATTACGAATAACGATACGACGAAATGGGATTGCATTTGAAGATGGTGTTGAAGATCGGGTATTTTCGAAAGCGAAAGGACTACCTGTCGAATGTCTCTGCACCGGGTTGCTTCGGTAAAGACTTTATCACCCTTTGTGATGGGGATTCCGGACGTGATTAGTGAATATCCGGATTTGCAAGGGATTCTTTGGAAGTGCCTTCGGTTCCGTTCGATCCCAGAACTTGTATGGATGTGTGTCTGACGTTACACTTTTGAGATGTAAAGCTGGTTTCTATCAAATACATTTCTGTTGGTGGCGGAGAATTTATTCTCTTAGCTTAACACCCTTCTTCAAGACGTACGATCTCAGAGGTTATGTAGTTGATGGTTACTAGTGATACATTCCCAATTTGATAATGTGGCATACAAGTACTGCTGATCATTTGTTGATCGAAGCATGGCTTTTGTGAAAAGCGTAGATTTGTGGGACGAGACTTCGTCAGACCTCACACCCCGGAATGGTCAAAACAGGAAAGATGCAGCAAGGTTATAGGGGTAGCGACCCCTTAGGGTATGTACATTTCCTTCTGGATGGAAGTGGTATCATGGTATGGAGCCTAGATACTTAATTTATGTGGATATCGCAAATATATATTACTTTGTGATTGTTGTTGTTGAGGATCCTCGGATAAAGGTTGTTTACAACCAGGGGATGGCATACTCGTGTCAGTAGTTACCTATTTTTGTAGAGGTAACCCGGCCCTGTGTTGGTAGAGATCCGGTTAAGTTCTCGGGACGTCCCTCCAGAGGCGTACACATGTGGCAGTAGGAAGTTCCTTAGCCTGACCATTTGTTGGAAATCCAAAGAAACAATACGCGCCCTGTATGGTTTTAATTGTATAACCTGCCATGGAATGTGGCAGTAACCTGCTATTGAACATGGTAGCTATAGTAGGCATAAGTGCGAAATCCCTATGCTAGCTAAGATTAATATTATACTTTCGAAATGTTTTCTGCACTATGCACTAATAATAATATCGAAAGGATTTTGCGTATTAAGTATGTTTGACTATCATAAGGAGAAATCTCCTCCAATTCTGCGTTTGCATTGTGTGTGTGGCGGGAGGCCTTATGGTAGTTTCATTTTCCTAAAAGCATTACGGATTTCTTTTAAATTCCTTTGTTTTCTTTTGTAAAAGAATAACTATTTTAAGATCTCACACCAGTCCAATGACTGACCTGGAGTTTATTGTTCTCTTTCTAAACTCTGAGTGCCTATAATTTTCCACACGGGCAGCCTAGAGTCAGGTTATCAGTTATTCGGGTGCGAAGTCAGCAAAAAGTTGCTGTGGAGATCAGGAGTTGAAGCTGGATGGCAAGACGTATCTCTTTACTATGTAGTGTCCGTTGCGTATGGTTAGTGCAAATCAGTTTTTATATAGTCAAGTTATAATAAGTGTCAGTGAGATATGATGTTGTATTGTATTAACAGTGATGAGTCTTTGATTTAAAGATTATTCATTTATCTATTATATATTGTTCCGCTGCGAAATGTGAGATTCTGTTATTGTTTCTGTTTTTCTTCTATCTTCTTCTTCTTTAAACCCTAACGGTTTGGTTTTTCAGCATTCGACTGTGCGGCATTCGATACAGTGGACGTATTGATGTCGACTTTCGGAAGCCGTAAAATGGGTCGTTACACTAAACATCAACCAATCAATTTCTAATAACATCATAAATTCAATTTAATTAACATAATATAATTTAGAAGTTGTGAGTGGGGCAAAATACTCACCTTTTATTTCAAATCGATTTGAAATCCAAAATAATGCCCAAATTTGAACAGTCTCAGAATTCATCCAAACTAGTTTCATAATGTCCGAAATTTCGATACAATCACACCGGAGAAAATCACGCGTAAATTTGACCTCGTATGCAAACATTATTAGCATTAGAACGATTGAAAAATTAAATTTTAAATTAAAATAAGTAAATACATTGTGCCCCATCACCTTTCATCTTCGCCCAGAAACGCATGAACCCTAACCCTACATCGCAAGCATGCCAATTACAGCTGCCATGCATCGCTCCAAATTTGTCGCCGCTCAGCACCACTATCATTCGATCAGGCGACTCCATCGTGACGCCCATCATTGGCCGACACTACACTGGCCGAACGGCCAACTCCGCCTCGCCCGTGATATGTCACGGCCGCTGCTGATCTCCAACCTAAAGTAGCCATACAGATCTATTCAACTTGATACCTTCTCTGGTGCAATGCCTTCAGATCGCTCCGAGGACGAAGATCCACCATCCAAACTCAACCCCCAATATGAATGGCCAGGAATAAATCGTCAATTTCTAACTAAACGGTGAACCAAATTGAAAAACAAATTGCTGCAGTAGATTATGCTCGTCGAGTGCTTTGAAACAGTATACAATACGTTAGAGTTTCGAGGAGTTCAATTTTATTTGAAATTAGAATAGGGTTTCGAAATTGGAATAGGGTTTTGAAATTGGAATATCTTGCTGCCGTTGAGAAGGAGAAGCAAACAGATGGAATTGTATGTACTGTAATAAAAAATGACTACTAGGGTTTGGGAAATAGGACTATTTATATGGACAAGGCCCGATAAGGAAGAATAGCATATCGAATTAGTTCGAAATGACAATAACGACTCGAAAAGCCCGTTCTGATCCCGAAACGAAAATAGATCATCCCATATATCAAAATAGAAGTTTTCGATATTTATAAATTCAATTGAACAGTTTTCAGGTCAACATCCATCGTATGAAGAAGTTAGCTCTAAAATCAGTCTATTTCAACTTGATTTCAATTAAATTGATTTCTACGCGTTTCGAATACATACGATCAAACGATAAGTTCGATTGCCACAAAACATAAAACCTTACGATAATTCACTGTTACGGATCCGATGAAACTAGTTTCGTCAAAATCCGAGACAATGGCCAAAATGGCTATTTTCGTGTTAAATAAATAAATTATTATTAAATTAATCAAATCACTTTTCAAATCTAAATTTAATAACTGACAATTTTTTTCATTTTGGATTACCTAGTAGTTTAAAATATTTAAAGCAAGTTTCTCATGTCAAATCCAATATTAAATATTGCATTAGCTAGGTGCTCATTTTCAATTGCGGTAAATTCATTAATTATAATTCAAATTCCAATAAATTGATTTAATTTGATTTTCATCTTATTATTCAATCAATTATCATCTTATGGATATAATTAACATTGGTTTATAACATAAATATTCTACAATTACCATCTTTTATTCACGTTAACTTAATATTTAATTACATTTAGTTTCAATTGATTTCCAAATTTAATTCAATTGATTAAATAAATAGGTAACATATAACAATTGTCATCTTTGCCTAATTTAATCACATTTATAAGTTTATTATCTACAACAAATGTTATAACTACTTACACATTCTGATTTCATTTTAGCCAATTCCAATTTATTACATATAATTTCAACATTGACTCCAATATTATATTATATTTCTTTTTTTTGCAATTTATAACCTATTATGGCTTTACAATCATTTCAATTAATTGGTCTTACATTAGAATGGTTACCTATTACCTTACCTTAACATTATTACATGCATTCTAGTTATTCCTTTCATTGTTAAATCTTAAATGTTTAATTTTTCACAACATTAAATTCAAAATATTATTTAATTAATAAACTTAATTATCGTAAATTATGGATCTTTATACTCTCCCCCACTCAAAACTTTTCGTCCTCGAAAAGGGAAAGAAGGAATTAAGAAATATATATATTATTCGAAGTATTCAATTTATAAACAACTAATTTACATAATTAAATAATTTAAATAAAATATATCAATCTAAAATAAATTAAATCTTTTCCTATTCAAGTTAGATAAAAATTTGAAAAATATTCTACTTTCACAAAAAAATTCTATGTCCAAAATTCACAGAAAATTTCGACAGAGTGTCCTTTGTATAAAAAAGTCTGGGAGAAATAATAATAATAGTAAAAATATATATCACATATTTCAAAATAATGTATCCCAAACCATAGGAAAACAATATAATATTGCTAGAAAACCATAATCCGAAAACTTACATATTTGCCAGGAAAACATGCTTATTTATGAAACCAAAAGCAGTAAATATTGCTTCCATAAACCTGCACTTTACTTATATAATCCAAAGGAGTTAATAATTATATAAAAGAGAAATATTTAAGTTGTTTCAATTAACAACAACAAATCAGCACAACAGAATAATCGTCACAAGT
This sequence comes from Allium cepa, assembly GCA_030765085.1. Classification (NCBI taxonomy): domain Eukaryota; kingdom Viridiplantae; phylum Streptophyta; class Magnoliopsida; order Asparagales; family Amaryllidaceae; genus Allium; species Allium cepa. Next base: position 469,203,701 of record CM060935.1, read on the forward strand.
AAAAAAACAATACAATCATCATATGAAATCAAAGAAATCAACCATCCGTTCATAACAACCAAAACAAATGTTTTGTTCGGGTTCGAAAACTTTTAATCGTATAAAATGATAAATAAACTACTAAGCATACCATACACTAAACAGTCATAGATAAAACTTAATAGATTATTTATATATCTTTATACAGTTAGAAGTACCTTTTCCCTATCATTCCATAAGCCAAACAAACAATAATTTCAAATATCGTTTAAGTTTATTCTTATTAATCCCCTTTAATATTATTTGTCGTTATTCAGTTTCATTCATTCATACAATGATTATTTTCTTGAATTTAGAATCATCACCAACAAAATTCATTTCCCATTCATTTATACTATCCATTTTTCCATTAATTTGTATTCATTTGCTTACATATATTCTTTTTATTCAATTATTTAAAATAAACAAAAAATTTATTATTGAGGGATTACATACATTTTTTTCTCAGTTTACTTCACACTTATCATTTACTTTTATTTCCTTTTAACATCAATATTTATTTGTGAAGTAACCCATTCTTAGATTTTCATTCTTATTTGCACTTTTGTCTCTTATATTTATATAGTATTTCACTTTACTATTTACTTTAATTAGAATTGGCTTCAACATCACTTAAGTTTATAGCATTTACTTATAGTATTTGCTTTTCTATTACATTTTGTTAATAGCATTTCAGTTCATTAACTTAAGTTTATAATGTTTATAACATTAGAATTCTTATTTATAGAAGTAATTCCATTTAGCACCTTCATTACTTAAGTTTTACTTGTATAATACTCTATTACATATTCCTATTTAACATTACAACTTTTAGATATTTTGGTAAGCTATATGTATGCCTTTTAGGATGTACTGAATGTTACACAAGTTATTTTTATTCATTTTAGTTAACAAAATGGTCAATAATTACATCTTCTAAATTTTCATTATTCTTTAATTCACAGGTTTTCGATTTCTTATATGCTTCATTAACCACTTAGCATCAATTTCTTATTTCCATTTAGAAGTTTCCTATAATTTATATAGTCAAGATGTCATCTTATTACAATAACTGAAAACTACTAATTATTAGAAAGATTTAAGAACTGAATTCCAGGTTTCTTTTCAAATTAAATATACATGCACACATTCATATCTTTTGTATATGTCAAATCGAAATTAGAAAGTAAAGTTAAAATTTGTTTATCAAAACAAATGTGTTGTAAGCTACTATAGCAGTCTTCCTACTTTAAAACTCGAAAATGAACGTCGATGATGCATGCACTCATCACCAAAATTATTTTCCAACGAAAGAGAGAGGAGTACATAGCTAATTTCCTTCCAAAATTCCTTTAAACATTTCTTTCAAATCATATTGAAAATTTATATCTGAAAATACTTTAAAATAATACAAATATATATTCCAAAATCTTTCGAAATAAATTTTGAAAATCCCGGAACTTATGTCCTCAAATTCCAATTTATATTTACTTCACTTGTAAATCCTATCTTACAATCAATATTTATAAAATTTCACAACATAACAAACAACATATTACGTTCAACTATCATTTATCAAAATTATCCTTTTATATACAAAATATACACTAGGTAAAATTATTTCATTTACCTATATTTCAAAACCTTTATTGTGTCGGTCTGCCCTATTAATAGTTTAGAAATCCCAAACAGTGCCATAACATCCCATGTACCAATGGGAATTTATAAATACCAAACAAAACAAATTAACACCATATAAAAACATTTTTATACCACTAACAAATACGCTCTCTCACATATACACTCACCAACTCATTCTAGGGTATTACTATCCTATTTCTAATGAGTCAGACCCCACAAAGCTAAGGTTATCGCTAAATCAAAGCTCTAATACCAAATGTAATGACCCACCTTTTTGGACGGTTTAAGTTGATGATAAACCACACACGCCATATTCAAACCATTCAAAAGGGAGGATTGTTATAGAGTAAAAAAGAACAAGCAGAGAAAGAAAGAAAATAAACACAGAATCTCACAGTGGAATGAAAAAATACAATAATCATATGAACAGCTCATGAAGCTGTTTTATAAATAACATTTGAATACACTTTACAGTACGGAATCAGAGTACATACAACAGTAATAAATAAATGCATCAGAACAACATGATGTAGTGGAATAAATATAATAAATAGTAACAGTATTAAATCTTCATCTTCGTCATCCAGAAAGCGATCTTCAATAAACTGAAAAGCTCAAACTGACCCGAGCGAATTGAAAAGACAAAACACTCGAGTCGGAACTAAAAGATCCTATGTAAGTTTAATCAACAGTAAATAAATACGGGTATGACGGCGTCAGAGATGTTTACGGGGTTTGACATCCATATCCAGTGTCTAATGCGAGTGCAGTAACTTAAGAGATGTTCGGGATTACCATCTCCTAAGGATCCGTTAAGCTATCTACATACATAGTACAAAACGCTATTATAATAGTGTCTACAGTAAAGTAAAGTATTGAAATAGCATTCAGGCGTTACCCATATCTCCCTTAACACATTTTTATATAAATGTCATAGCCTATAAAGATACCGTAAGCTCTACCATAAATTGGTGGGCCATTAGGGAGCACTTCATAGGTACGACACAAAACAATCTTGTAATGCGCAGGATAAGGCATGTGACAAGGCACGCGAGACAATGCCTACGGTAGGATTCCACCATTTTGCAATCCAGACTGATGGTAACGCATAGCAGCTACTACCATCCACCTAACACACTCCCATAATCAAAATAGAGGGGTGGCCACCAAATCAATCAAAAAGTCATAATTTTATATCGAAGAAATGTGCCTGATAGAAGGAGTGACTTCACCTGTCCCTGCATGGCTCCCATTTTTGCCACGTCAAACTGACTCACGGGAGTCGGGGCTACGTAAATACCTCATACAGAATCGTTCGCCAAACCATCCTACTTCATTCTGGAATCTCCACCATGTACACAGTTGTTAAGGTGGTTTTTGGTATTGGGAGAGAATATGACAATATCTGATCCCAGTCTCTTTAATAACCAAACGTTTATGGATGGTTCTTTTAAATTTCCAAAACTATTTCATAATTGATATCAAAATATCATATTTAATTCAAACCATATCACTTTCAAAATTATATACGCCTTCGAAATCATGTTCGTTTTTAAAATTATCAATAAAATATTTTAATTAAATCCTCATTTCAAAATCATCATATGTACTCTAGTATGTCATTTCATTAGCAATTACATTTTAAATTCCCTTAGGTTATAACTTCATTTTACAATATTCGCTTTAAAATCAATGATATAAATATACACTTCCACTCTACATAGTTTAAAATTTAGGAAATAGTTTAGATAGATATAAATAGTTTAAATAGTTTTGCATGGTTTAAATAAATTTTTAAATAGTTAGAGTACTCTAAAATAGTTTAAAATAGATTAAATTAGTTTAAAAGGATTTAAGATAGATTAAATAGATTTAAATAGATTAAATCGAATTAAAATAGATTAAATATATTTAAAATAGATTAAATAGATTTTAAATAGATTAAATAGATTTAAAATAGATTGAATAGATTTTAAAATAGATTAAAAAGATTTAAAATAGATTAAAATGGGTTAATTAGTTTAAAATAGGTTAAAATGGATTAAAGTAGTTAAAATAGATTAAATTAAATTAAAATAGTTTAAATTGATAAAAGATAGTTTGAAATAGTTGAAAATAGATTTAAATTAGTTTAATAGTTTGAAAACCTAAAAATGAGGATTTTAAAATAATAAATCTTTATATAGTTTATATTAAATAATTAATTTGGAATTAATATCAAAATTTAAACCATTTCTTCCATTTGAACACCTCTGGACCATGTCCAGCTTTCAATTTGACTAACTAAAATTGGTTTAAATTCAGATTCATTAAACTATTTAATCAATATCGATTTCAAATCCATGTTTGAATAATCAATTTAAACCACTTCAAATTTAAATAGATTTCAAAGTTATATTCAAACAATTTCAATAACTCAAATTTTTGATAAATTTCATATATGCTTCAAAAATTCAACTTTGAAATTTCCATTTTAATTCTTTTAACAATTCACTAAATCAATTCCAATTTTTTAAACATTTAAAGCTTGGATTTCAAAAACAATTCAATTTATACAAACTAAATTTTATTTTAAAATATCCTTTAACTGAATTCAAATTTTTAAGGATTTAAAATCGTTTAATTTAACCAATCCGGTGTCCATATATAATTCTCTACCCTATGGTCAAATGATACAGATGTTTATCATTTCAATCCGTAATTATTTTATATTTACAGAAATATATCATTTCAACCCTCAATCCCGAATTTAAATACAAATCAATGAAATCACTCGAGCCTGTCATTTCAACCCATAACGATTTCTCCTTAATCTATCAGATCGTTCAGGTACGTATCATTTTAACCCATAGGGAACTTGCAGTGTTATAACATTATAAAGATATAACATCTAGTCATCCAATATCAAAAAACAAACATCCATCACAATCATCATTCAGTCAACCAATAAATAACATCAATTAATTGATTATCATCGGTAGGTATTCAATTAACAATTAAATTCAATATTAAATTTAATGACGATTAATTGCAATAAAAGTCGTATTTAACTAGAATGCTATTTAAATATACTAAACATCAACCAATCAATTTCTAATTACATCGTAAATTCAATTTATCTAACATAAGATAATTTAGAAGTTGTGAGTGGGTCAAAACACTCACCTTTTATTTCAAATCGATTTGAAATCCAAAATAAGGTCCAAATTTGAACTGTCTCAGAATTCTTCCAAACTAGTTCATAATGTCCGGAATTTCGATACGATCGCAGTGGAGAAAACTGCACGTAAATCCGACCTTGTATGCAAACGTTATTAATAATAGAACGATTGAAAAGTTAAATTTTTAAATGAAAATAAGAAAATAGATGGTGCCCAATCATCTTTCATCTTCGCTCAGGAACACATAAACCCTAACCCTCCATCGTGACCATGCTAATTGCAGCCTCCATGCATTGCTCCAAATTTTCCGCCGCTCAGCACCACTACCATTCGACCAGGCGACTCCATCACGACCCCCATCGTTGGCCGACCCTACCCTAGCCGAGCGGCCATCTTCGCCTCGCCCATGACATGGCGCCGTCATTTTACTGCCAATTATGGTGAATATGATAATCTCCGACCCAAAGTAGTTGTACAGATCTACTACCCTTGACGCCCTCTCGGATGCAATACCTTCCGATCGCTCCGAGGACGAAGATCCATCGTCCAAACTCAACCCCCAATATGAACGACAGGGAATAAATCGCCAAAATCTGGCCAAATAGTGAACCAAATCAAAAAAAAAATCACTGCTATAGATTACACTCATCGAGAACTACAAAACCGTATATAATATGTTAGGGTTTTAAGGAGTTTGATTTTGAAATTGAATTTGAAATTGGAATAGGGTTTCGAAATTCTAATATATTTCTGCTATTGGGAAGGAGAAGTAGACAGATGGAATTATACGTATTGTAATAAGAAAATGACTGCTAAGGTTTGAAAAAAAGACTATTTATATGGGTAGGGCTCGATAAGAAAGAATTGCATATCGAATTAGTTCGAAACGACAATAACGACCCGAAAAGCCCGTTCCGTTCCCGAAACGAAAATAGATTGTCCCATATATCAAAATAGAAGTTTTCAATATTTTTAAATTCAATGGAATAGATTTCAGGTCCTAATTCCATCATATGAAGAAGATCGCTTTAAAATCAGCTTATTTCAAATTGATTTCAATTAAATTAATTTCTACGCATTTCGAGTCCGTACGAACAAACGACAAGTCCGATTTCCACAAAACTTGAAACCTTATAATAATTCACTGTTACGGATCCGATGAAACTAGTTTCGTCAAAATCTGAGACAGTGGCTAAAATGGCTATTTTCGCGTTAAATAAATAAATTATTATTAAGTTAATCAAATCGCTTTTCAGATCCAAATTTAATAACTAACAGCTTTTATCATTTTTGATTACCTAGTAGTTTAAAATATTCAAAACAAGTTTCCCATGTCAAATCCAATATTAAATATTGCACTAATTGGGTGCTTTGTTTAAATTGCGGTAAATCCATTAATTATAATTCAAATTCTAATAAATTGATTTATTTTGATTTTCATCTTATTATTGAATCAATTTTCAACTTATGGATATAATTAACGTTAATTTATATTTTACTACATAAATATTCGACAATTACTATCTTTTATTTACATTAACTTAATATTTAATTACATTTAATTATAAGTGGTTTCCAAATTTAATTCAACGGATTAAATAAATAGGTAACATATAACAATTGTCACATTTGCCTAATTTAATCACATTTATAAGTTTATTATCTACAAAAAATGTTATAACTACTTACACATCCTGATTTCATTTCAATATTAGCCAATTCCAATTTATTATATATAATTTTAACATTGACACCAATATTATATTTATTTCTTTATTTACAATTTATAACCTATTATGGCTTTACAATCATTTCAATTAATTGGTCCTAAATTAGAATTGTTATCAATTACCTTACCTTGACATATTACATGCATTCCAGTTATTCCTTTCATTATTAAATCTTAAATTTTTAATTTTTCTCAATAGTAAGTTCAAAATCTTATTTAATTAGTAAATTAACAGTTTGGATCTTGGAGGATTTCTTAAGAGCTTGCATCATGGACTTTAGAGGACACTGGGAGTAGCATGTACATTCAGTAGAATTTTCACATAATAATAGTCACCAATAGATGATTGGTATGGCACCCTTCGAAATGCTTTATGGGAGGCCATGTAAATAGCCAAATTATTGGTGGGGAACCACCGACAAAATACTACTCTGACTAGATTTAATTCGCGTGACTTCAGAAAGACAAAGTTGGTTAGGTAGCATGTGAAGGTTGTAATATTTGAAAATTCGAAATAGTTGGCACGAGATTTATTGGGCCTTTTCGAATTTGGGAAAAAATAGGAAACTTGCATACGTGTGGAGCTATTGGATAAGTTGGCAGCAATCCATGACGTTTTTCACGTTTCGCATTTGAGGAAATACATTCACATCACAGGCATTGTCATAGAGCTAATCAATGGGGGATATTGAGATGAAGCCAATAGCATCTCGTGCCACTATACGTATTGTGAAGCATGGAATTATGAAGCTCTGCAACAAATATATTAGGTTGGTTAAGTACAATAGGGTGAAAATAAAATGGAAAGCATAATGACTTCTTGTCCTAAGCTTTCTTCTAGTAAATTAGTTGTCCAAAATTAGGTTTTGGTTGCATTTTGATTGCTAGATTAAATGGTAGGAGCTGTTTGCTACACTTTTCACTGTCACTTTGCACTTACGTAGAATTTTTGCATATTTAGGGTGCTTGCATACGTACTTATATGTCACAATCACACACTCATGCTAGGATTGAACTAATTTATAGTATGCCTATGGCACATAATCACATTGCACTTTTGGTGGAGTAGATGGTTGTGTAGATAACTTGGTTTTATAACATTGATGTTAATTGCGAGTTACGATGTTCGCCCCTTGAAAAGATTTTAAGGATGACATTATCTTAACGCGGAAGAACGCAACACCCGTAAAATCAACAATAAATAAAAATAGGTAAATTAGTTTAATAATATAGGGGTAAAAATGAAAATTTGCAAAAGTGAAATTTTACCACTAAAGTTATTCATTGCGTTTGCGTCGAAATTCTAATCAATTTTCATATGTAATATGCATAAAATGGAGCTCAAATGGAGAAGTTATGCGCAATTGAAGTCTTTGGGTTTAAAACAATTTAATAGGATTCAAAATTAAATAAATAATTTCGAAATTTGAAATTCAAAAGTTAATGATAATTATATTTAGGGGTTAAGTAAGCGTTAAAATTAATGTTAACATTAAATATTATTTAGGAAAGAAAATAAATTAACAACAGCAATAGTTTTATCATTCTCAAAAATAGGGGAGCAGTCGACCCTTGACCATAACCGGTCGACTGCTAGAGGCCAACTGCTGGAAGGTGGTGGTCTATTGCTGCTTGTAAGTGGCGGATAGGGTTTAATTTATTTTAATGTACCAGATTTTATTATTTTTAACCGACCGTCATCTAATGATTCCGCTGCGTTCCAACCACTATAAATAAGAGTTAAGCCCCCTTACTTTTATTCATATGATATTTTGGTAACATTAACGAAGCTTTGTAAGTTTGACTCTTCATAGATTCAGAAAACTCCATCAGGATTTTAGATACAAAATCATCTATATATATATATATATATCTTTGTTTATTTCTCAATCTCTTTTCATTCAAACCTCTAATTTTTTGAATCTAACATATATACAAATCTCTTATCGTATATATCAAAAAGAAGAGATCTGAAGGGTTCATTGAAGGCATGTTAAATCCAAGAGAAGACAAGGTTAAAAACCTCTACGAGTGAAAATATTAGTTTTTCTATTTTAGTAATCGAATAGTGCAGTTTAGATTTTTTTTATATGCTTTGGGAAGTTTTGGATTACGAAAACATCACAATAAAAATCCCCAAAATTCCCCCAAAGTGCAATGTCAATTCTTTATTTGGAATCATAACTATTTTGTACTAAAATAATGTAGCTTTACGGATTCTGCAATATATGTGTTTTGCCTTTTATTCCACTTCTTATCATTTTCTTTGGATTTAATTAAGGGATCTGATTTACGAATGATGTGTAAGATGCGAATTCTTACTCTTAGTTTACACTCTCTGTTTCCTCAAATTGAATAAAAATTCCATTGTCTACTTTGATGTAAAAAAGAGTTTAATAGAGCGTAGAACATGTTAAATTATAAGTTTCCATTATTGCTACTTTTATTCCATTGTTTTAATATAAAATAAATTGAAATTGGATTCTAAGTACAAGTCTATTAATTTCATTTTGGAATATTGGATTTATGGTAAAAATTCTATTGTGGAAATGAGATTTGTATAACATTGGAAGATTTACATTTGAACGTTTAGTTTAAGGCGTAATCTCCACATGGCTAGAAATTAATAAATGCGTACTTATATATAAACTAGCATAAATAATGTACAATTGTAATGAATTAATTGTGTAGTTAGTTAATTTAATAATTGTGATTTTGACCCCCATTAAAAAAGTAATTAATTACGCGAACTAAAAGGATTTCTTATAAGACCTAAATAATGAATACAGTGAGATGTGTTATATTACACTTAGAAAGTGTTATGAAATATGACTAAGTTATAGGGATGCGAGGTCAGCCATAAACATGAAGAAGTCTGCCCAGCTAATCTAACTACCAATAGTGTAAGTTTGGGGGTGATGTGAGACATCGTCTATAATAAGTAACTACGGATGATGCGAGGTTAGTCCCAATTATATAGGGTAAATTTGTCCAGCTAATCTGACCACTAGTTTCTACGAATAGTCAGACTAATGTGAGACATATCCATGGGGTATGGGTCATAAAACAAATGACCTGCTTTAGGGAATTGAAGGTATTAAGTGATTGTTTGAGGATCTGCCTCTTTTCCTTATATGATGTGTTAAATGGTCGAGATTGGATTTAGGCACGATTAAGGATATCTTGGAAAAGTCTGCTTCAATGGGAAGTACAAAATGTCGGAAAATATTTCCATGCAATATTAACCAGATAGGTACATGTTAGGAGCCCGCCTAGGGAATAGATATTAATGATGGATGTCTACCTCAATTGAGGTCTTAACTTGTTAGAGTCTATCTATTTTTCATTAAAAGGTATTAACTGGCTTGGGTTCTATTTGTCGCATTAGTAGACATTAATAACAATAGTTATGTGTCATTAATTATAGGAAAATCTGCTTCGAGGATTGAAGGTATTACATGGTTATTTGAGGGCCCGTCTCTTTCCCTTATACGAAGTATTAAATGGTTTTGAGTATAGTTTAAAATGCGAAAAACATATCCTTATTTAAATTATACAGCCCAAATACTGATATAGAAAGTCTCAAGATTTTCCATTCATCAAACATTGTTGTTCCGACTCATCCTCATTACAACACTAGCAAGGGAAGGAGACGGCGATCAATAATGAGATGACGATGAGAAGAGCTTATGGCAGTAGTCTGTTTATCTGTTTATGCTTTTTTTTTGTACCCATTTGAAGTAAAAAAATGCATTTTTGAATAAAATGACGTAACAGTCATTGTTTATATTATGTTATGCTTTTGTTTGTGACATTTGAGATTTGAAATTAAATGGGTACTGTTTATGCTATTATATTTTATTTCTTCGCTATGAGTTCTAAAAGAATAGATAAATGACTATATATTGTTCTTTTTACCAAATAACAGCCAGCTTTCGTATGAGTCTAAGTTTCGATGTGTCTTTTCTTACTCAGGATTTAGGCCTTTTTGGGGCCGGATTTTACAATTAGAATCTTCAATTGCTACAACCACATGCTCGAACTTCCTTGTCATACTTTGAAGTATTTTCTCCACAAAAGTTTCTTTCCAATCAAACGCTATATATTTGCGATAAAAATGGTTCGATTGAAGTACTTCTCTATGGACTCTGTTTCTTTCATGCTTAGCATATCAAATTCGCTTCCAAGAGTTTGTAATTTCACAATCTTTACTCCTTCACTTAATCCTATGCTTCCTTCGTCGATCTTGCACCAAAAAATCTTTCAAATATCCTAGCATCAATAGCTTGATACATAAATAACGACGCCCTGCTTATTTTACTGTCATTTCTCTTTCAACTCGATGACTTGTTGTAGAGTCATGTTAGCTTGATTTTTCGGTTCCGCCACACATTATTCTACAATCTTCTATAGATCTTGAGATTCATATAGCACCTTCATTTGAATGTTCCATTAATGATAGTTAAGCCGAAAATTGACATAACACAACAATGAATCAAAAAAGAGAATAACAAAGGTAAAAATGAGATTAAATAGCTTGAACTCACGAATTTATACGGTGGTTCGATTTCAAATCACTACCTACATCCACTTTAATTTTACTTCAAGAATTTTTGCTGGTAGACAAACTAGTTACAATGTTTCAGATCTAAAAGCAAAGTAAACCGAGTCTGACAGTAATTTGTGGCAAAGTAGGATTAGAGAAGAGAAAAGGAGATCAAAAGTGCCAAAAGCCCTTTACATGTTTTAACATTGATATTTATAGGCGAATTCATCTACCAGAGTCACTTGCTCGTAGAAGACCAAGTTACGCGATCAAGCAGGAAGAACGAGTAAATCTTGCTATAAAATCATGTTAGTACGGATCATAATCATGTTGGCACCAACCATATTTGCTCTGTCCTATTTACTTTTTCCATCATACTTGCTTGTACTTCAAGTTTCCAAACTTTGTTATCAAAATTTCTCCTACAAATCATGTCGATATCAACGTGGTTTGTCTTATATGAGGTTTGTCTTTTTTTGCAAAGTATTGAAATAATTCACCTTCTTGCTTAAAAGTGGATCTCCATCAAATCATCCCGGTACCGACTGCAATCATGTTGGCACCAACCATATTTAACTTGCACCATATTTGCTCTAGCTTCTTGTGCTCCGTCATTCCAAACAACCCCTTAGATTATCGATCAATTTCTTCATTGTCTTGATGTTCATATCCATCAAGATATCGCTAGATTCAGATGATGGATGGCAGCCTGCTCTTAACTTGAATTGTGGTAAGATTGGTTGTAACATTTTATCACCACTTGCAATCGATTTTGATAAAACTTCGGGTATAGGAGAGGAGTGTAAGAGGAGTACAATTTTTTGAAGAAACAGAAGCACATGAACAAGAGAGAGAATTATTCTGATAATTATATTTCATAAGAGAAGATACAACTCAATTGCTTTCTCACAGTAAACAAACTGGAAACTTGACTATAATAGCCATACAAAATATTCAAACAAATTATATGTTCAACTTGAAAGGTTGATTCAAAAATTGAATCATATTAAGAAATGACTACACACTTTCCAACGTAACCACATCATTGAAGTCAAGTTTATCTCTCCAACAGATACACACAATATTCCCGTCACACTAAAAGGATTCCTAGTCGAAAAGGGAAGAAGAAACCAAGTGAGAAAACGAAAATATAACACTTCAAATTAAACTAGTCATGACTCAACCTATTATAACCAATACATAAATATATACCTACACATGAAGGGTTCACATTATTTTACATCCTACTGTATTCTCATCGTTAAAGTAGTCAGTGAATCCCATTGCCTGCTGTGGTTGGCCATACACTGTAGGCATCTGACAATGGCAGTGACCATGAACACAACTTGTTGGCACTGGAGTATAAACATTCATGTTCGACGGATAATATTGTACTGGATAATGACCTTGCGTACCTGGTTGCATTATGTCATCATCTACCATTCTGTTTTCTTCCGGGATACTTGTGACTACAGTGTGTGCACTCGACGACTCATTAATGCTTTTATTTCCTTTCATTTTACATTTTTCCTTTTTCTTCGTTTTAACCTCTTGTCTTGTGTATCCCGAGTCATTTTGCTTTGAAATATTCCCTTTGTTGCTTTCTTCCACCTTACCTTTTCTTTCAGCGTCCTTAGAATTGGATGTGCTTTCAAATTTCCATTGTTTTTTCAAGTTTTCAGGTTTTGGTTCTACTGGCCATGGTTCTGCTATTTTGCCACTTTTTGCTAGCTTCTTTATGAGAGTTTTTACTTCTACGTCTCCACAGACTGTAATTCTTGGAAGAGTTGGATGAATCTCTGTTCTCAGTACACCTGAAATTTACATAAAAATATTTATATAACAGTATAATGAAATCATACGTAAAAGCTAGGTTGTATAGCTAACAGAATCACATGCATTATAACAAAAATCAACAAAAGCGACCCCAATAACTATGGTGGACATAACATCCAATGATTTACTTAAAACATGCATCAGGTTTTACAAGCAACAACTTGCTTTTTATTTTTTATTTTTTGGGTGTTTAAAAGAAAATTACCAAAACCCTTCTAGTATTATATGGTTGAGTAAACTATTTATGTTGGATAGGCCATGCAACCCTCTAATATTATATGCATCTAATCCACAACATATGTATTCCATGAAATTTAAACGTTTTTAGTACATGAGTTACGTTTTGATGATTAGTAATTAATTGTTTTGAATTGATATGCACAGAAATCTTGAGGTTATAATGCAAGTTACCTTTTATACAAACTGCCTTCAAAACTTTCCTTCTACAACCATCGCAACAGTTGACCGAAACTTTCAACTCAACTTCCTGTAAAATAATAATGCAAGAAAAATAATTGCATATAAGCCAAATATAATTGAGAATTAACATAAGAATTCTACAACTTATTTGATTCTTTACCTTGAAGTCTTCTTCTTTAGCCATTAAATGTGATTGAAGTAATATGGCTAGGTTGCTAAATTTGTGTGGTTTGTTAAAGCAATATATACACAACTTAAAAGTACCGTTATAAAAAGTCTAATTATTCTATATCGGAAACACAAGTCATATACGTTAATTTTCAGTGCACCAACAACTCATGTACATAGAATGATAGAAGAGTGTTGAAGAGCCTTGCATGTACTTTAATTTGAATGTCCAAAACACCCCTTACTTGATTAGTTAGGCTACAGCTGATTTGGGGTAACTTGGTTAAATAACTACACCGTGTTACTTTATGGGATTCTAGCTTTTACTTGACTTGTAGCTAAATAAGTTTACTTGTTTTGTGGTGGGAATGGCTCGACATTTCACATTAACTAATTCACGCCCAATTCAAATTATGAGTTGTTGATAATAATGATATTAGAAGACAGGTGATATGTAGTTATTAAACTAACCATGATATTAGCCTGCACGTTTAGAAAGAATAACAAAGACTTTTTTAGAATGTTCTCTCTGGTAGTTTTGTGAAAATTAATGTAGCTCCATCTTAAACTAGTAAAATTTAATTTTGGATTCCTTGGACAACGGTTACCATTACCAAAAGAGGAAAACATTATCATACCAGTTATCGTACCAATTCTACTGGTAAAGCAAAATTAAAAATTGCCACTAATAAGATTTTTTGGGATCTTATAACACAGGCTTAAATTCTTGCAATGAATGTAATGCACTGAGTTTTTATGGAGATGCAAATCAATTGTTTGTTGAAATGCATATGACAAGTATCTAGAATTTAGCATATTAAAACAGCAAATAATAATAATAATAATAATAATTAGGCATACATATTTAGGTGATGGATATTAATGAATCTTACATCCATAGGATAAAATTTCCTTCATTAGTGGTATCCTTCTTGTTTGTCTTCGTGGGGTATGAGCTATGTATTTTTTGTGCTACTCGAGTGGTTTTTTTTTTTTTTCCGCTTCTTTATTTCCTGCTCGGTCCTCTCTCATATGAATGATAAAGCTAAAATTTGGCGTAACACTTGTAGAATATGCTAGTGTACTAGTATATGATTTTTGTTTGATGATAATAAACACACACACACACATATATATATATATATATATATATATATATATATATATTCATTTAAACATATTTGTTGTTATACTATTTTATTTTTTACATAATTAAATAAATATTGTTGAATAAAATAAATAACTCAGAATTCATATTCAAACAAATATTTTATTCAAACAAATATTTTATTGCAAATTACAAATTCGAAATAGTAAAATTTGAGCTCTCACTACATTTATACATTTTCAAGTATAATATAATTTTTAATTTACAATTTTTACCTCACTACATATTCACTCTCACTCGTATTTGATCTTTAACTCTATTCCAGTCTGTATCCAGCATTTGAAATATCTGCAAAATAAACACTGACGTAGTAAAATTGAAAAGGAAATATTTTTGCGGTGCAAAATAAAGTGTGTGTTTGAAAAATTTATTTGTCTCGGTTATTGGGGTTGTTCGTCATCATTTATTTTTAATCCATCTTATACGAAGAACTTATGACATGCACAATTTATCAATGTACATGCCACAAGGCCGTGCACACCAAAATACACTTGCTTTTAAAAATTGCAAGGACATGTGAGCACAAGGTCAAATCCAAGCAAAAGCTGGATTCAATTCAAGTGCATATGAGTCTCGACCAAATCATCATAACCCAAAAACCAGACAAGTTCAAGGAAATTGTATCAACATGTGGAACCAGAGACCAGCTTGGGTATGTATAGAGAATTCAACTCAAAGCAAAGAGGCCAGATTAGTTCAACATGATCTAGACTAGCATACATGTGTGTACATGTGCAAATATGCAGTAACATTCACTACATATATATATACATGCATATGTATGCATGTATATACATGAATATGTGAATGTTTTTCAAAATCAATGAGCTATAGTTCAAGTCCACAACAACAACACGCAACCACACTAAACAGACTCAAATTGAACAATGCACATGAGCGCAGTGGATCATGCAACAAGTTACACAAGACTTCAGACTGCAACAACACAATGAAGAAATCAAATAGCAAGATAAACCAGAGTTCAATAGAACAAGACTACAACATATAACATGAATATGTACATGATCTTCAAAATCATTTCAGGCATGAATGTAGACATCCATATGACAACATGCAAATAGATGTACACAGACACAGTTCAACCTGCTTACATGATAAAGTAGTGAACCAAACAAAAGCAACCAAACTACGAAGGAAAACAGAGAATACAAGTGCACAAATCAAAGGCAAGTATGACTGGAAGAAATGAAAGAATAGTTCACCAGACACCTGCAACATTCCAACCCAGACATGAACACAAGACTTCATACCACCACACAATGTAGAGCAGAGGCAAACAAACTTCAAAACAAATTGAACCAAACTTCAAATCAAAGTGCATCAGATCAGACTCATGTGGAACCACACCATTCAGGCATGAACCCAATGAAGCAGTGGAACAAGGCTATACTCTAAATGCAGGCATTCAGGTATGCAACTAGACTAAAGCGATCAAAACTGGATGCAATGCTCATGAATAGAATGGACCGAACCAAAACCAAACCAGATCACCAATTAATACAAGAGTATCAACACACTGCAACAAGATTTTAAATACAAGGATCCAGACATGTACAAAGCAGTAGGTAACACACATATATAAAAGCTAGTGCAATCTAGTCAATCACACATATATATACATGCATATTTGTTGTGAGAAATGCGGATTACGGATCTTAAGGCTAGAAAACACTAGAGGGGGGTGAACAGTGTTTTATGGATTTTCTAAATCTTTTTGAAACTTATGTAATTTAATCGCCAATAAATGCAATTCACAGACACAGATATAATCACAGAATCAGACACAGATGCAAATACTAAATAAAAGCCGTAAAGGAAAGAACACACCAGGATTTTATACTCGTTAAGAGTTTTCCTAGATCTAGTCCCGTACAATCCTATAGATTTCTTATCAAAATAATCTCCTAGATTGCACCCTCGGTTTCAAGGCTACGAGATACACCCTCCTGTATTCGAGTCCAAGGCAAACTCTTTTGATTTAACCAGCTACAAGATCGCCTAATTGATTTTCGAGGCTACAATCACACTCTATCGATTTCAAGGCTCAACCGCACCTTTACTCAACAGTTTGATTTATAAAAGATTTTATAACTCTGAATGGCACTGAGATCTTACGGAGAGAGTGGCAGAGAATCAAACAAGAGATAATTAAGTTTGATTCACTTGGTATTTCGACAGAGTATAGTTTAGGATTCTTTAGAATAAATGTGAAAGATGAAGAGGAGAGAAAACAAGTAAAAATTATAATTGAAATTCGTTCAAGACTGCAGGTATATATAGTAGAGCAATTGTCATATCTCTTCGCGAAAGGTTACGACGAATAGACACTTCTTTTGAAAACTTGAATTTTGAATTTAACGGACACCATGTCCACATGGGGGGTTGAGGAATGTCGACATGCTCAAGGAAAAAATAGATGTTTTGATTTTCTTATTAAAATTGGTTTCTATAATTTGTCAAACAATTTCTAAACTTTGTAAATATATTTGAATATAGTTTAAACATATAAAAGAGTTTAGAAAGTAATTTTTAATATATATAATCTTAATCTATAAAGTGATTTAAAATCTAAGTATATAAATATTTTAAAGCTAAATATTTAAAACAAGAAATGGTTTTAAAACAAGGACAATTTTGAAATCAAAATATTAAAAATGATAAAAATAGTTTTAAGGCTAAAATATTTAAAACCAAGAGAGATGTCTTTTTGAAAAGAAAGTTATGAAAATATCTTTTAAAAATAGGAGATATATTTTTGAAAAGCATTTTTATAAAATTAGTAGATATCAAAATAAGACCACTATATATTCCACTAGATATTGTCGTGGGTTCCATCCCACTAGGGTTCCATCCCTTTAACAGGCTCGAAGTGGATTCAATTCCATGAATAAATTTCAAATAAAGATGTAAGTGCTTTCAAGAATTTTTAACATAATTCTAGATTCAATACTTATCTTGTACTATTAAAATCATGAACTCTTGATATCTTGATATTCATGAGTCTTCAATCTTGATATCATCATTCTTGGTACCTGCATTTTTATATTCTGCATATACATATATATCTAAACTATAATGTTAGTATTTATATTTTATAACAAGTCATAAGGTTGTTATAATCAAAATCATCATCTCAAGGACTAACATTTGTATGTATATATGTATGGTAACCATCATAAAACTCAAAGCAATAGAGGGATAACAAGACCAGATGACTCGAAGCAACTTTCACTTAGGTGAACAGAGAGAGTATTAGTTCGAATAAAGTCAAGAATTGCTTCAAAAAAAGTCAAGGCAGCAAAAATAAAGAATGATCATACGAAATAAACAAGTCAATCTTCACAAAGTCAAGTTCATATTATCAAAAATTCAAATGCCATGATTAAAGGAGCATAAAGAATGTAATAACCGGATTTCTAGGCATTGTAATTAATAATATAATTAGGTTAATTAGTAGAAATGCTGAATTTATAAATTTGAACAAATGAATCTAATCAAATAAATATTTATATTGGTAATTGTGTTGTGTATATATATACATAGATTTTGAATAGAATTATTATATACAAGTTGAAATTGTATTTGTTTAAATATATGTATATACCAAATTAAATCTGAAATTTAAATTGAATTTGAAATTTAATTTGAATTTGGATATTTAAATTGAAATTCAAAAGAAAGCTATATACATCTTAAATTATACTTTGGTAGTATTTTGTTTAATTTTATTAAGAACATAAATTATTTTATAGTATTTCTTTTTAAAGGGATCTATTTATATAAATTAAAACATGTATTTATAAATTAAGAAAATGCATTAACTAAATGGAAGACAAATACAAAATTTAAGAAAAAAAATTAATGCATGCATACTTACAAGTGTAGATTAAAGAAAAATATAGAGGTGCGGGTGTAAGATTAATATACAAGTGGCAAGATGATTTCATTTAAGAAATTTAAGAAAAAAATAGGCTGCTCACTTTTCTCTCCATACTTTTATTCATAAACAAAAAAAAAATGAAAATCAGATCAACTAGTCCTGGAAAACAGAAAAGAATCATGTCCAAATTTCAGAACTAAAAACCAGATCAAAGTAAAAATCACCTCAACTTCAAAACAAATTCAACCTTCAACCTGGAAATCAAAGATTTCCATATTTAACATTAGCTTCAACATCAAAATAATTCCAAATTTTAAAACTCGAACATGGTTCTCTATTTTCTGGAAGCAGCAAGGTTTCAAACCAACCTGTAAACTAACCAGAGGAAAAGAAATTCAAGAGGAATTCAAATTTAAATATCAGGTAGCAGATCAACTCAAACAAAATTCAAGAGCAGTTTCAGATTCTCTAAAATCTCTTCTCTGTTCAACAGTTTTAAGGTGAGTAAACATACCACCTCGAAGTTTAAATCTTGATAATTGATTCATGGAAATCTTGTGCTTGCTATTTTTTTGTATATATGAAGTTCTGTGTTGTTTTGTTGTTTACTGGAAGTTATACTTTGACATGTTCTTTAATATTTCAAGCTACTGAGTAAAGGAAACAGAGAAAATCTTAAATACTTCTTCATATAAATAATTTAAACTTTGGAATTTAAATTAAATAAGTTTGTTTGAACTAAAGTCAGGGTTTGGAATTTTTTTTGGGAAGTTACATTATGATATAGATACTGGATATTCAAGTTTACAGGGAAAGAGAACCATATGTTAAAATTCGAATGTATTAAATCGTGGATTTGATTTCATATCTTGATTAAGCATAAAAGGAAAGATTTTTAACACAAAAACGAGATTTTTAGGTGAGAATACATGGTGCAGTTCTTATATGAACTCGAAATGCAATTTCATCAATTTCTGTTAGTTTAACAAATTTTAAATGTTGAAATTTGGTGTATAGCTAGCTTGAGGGTTCTTAAACATAGGAAAATGCCAGAAAAATTTTCTAATGCGAGATTGTTGAGTAGAATCGATAATAGGGTTTGGGTTTGAGTTTTCCCTGTGTTCTGTGAATTGTTGATTTCGTCGCCACGTATTGATCGAGCCATTCGAAATTCTGGAAGATGGTTAAGGAGAGTATGGACCTGGTGTGGCCGAAGCGTCGTTGCCACTGGTGATCGGCATTCGAGAGGCCAGTTTTTTTTCTCGTAGTTGTTCGAGTTGTTAGTACGAGCTTCAGGCATTTTTCCGATTTCCCCTGTTCGCGTAGTTTCGAGTTTTGAATTCGTATTGGTGGTCGATTTCTGGTTTGTAGGAGACGACAAGGGTCGCTGGAGGGTCGGCGAACCACCGTGCACGTGCACGGTGGCATAAGGTGTCTGTAGGGTCGCGTTTGAGTTGTCGCGAGTGATACCTCAAGAAATTTTGGAGTCTGCACGAGTTCGACCTGGTGGTTTATTTTATACTTAAGTTAAATTATACTTACTGGAAATATAAAAGGGGAGAAGAAGAGTACGAGAGGGGAAGAGTGGCTCAGGAAAACTTTTGGAATATGCGAGTGGTGACTCGAGTTAGATAGGGGAAGCACTCGGGTGGTTCTACTTTCAGACTGTTGTATTCAAAATAAGAATGAAGTTAAGCAATCTGTGTTCTATCGGGATTTAAACATTGTAAATTTAATAAATGCTTAACAATTTGAGTTAAAACTTTAATATAAGTTAAATTATTTAGTTAATGTATAACAATGTTTAAACTCTTAACTAATATTTTAATTAAGTATTTAATTTAAATTAAGTATAAAACTAATTAATATTAAGTTGTATAGTTAATACAAATCAAAGTTAAAGAAGATTCTTTTAAATGTTAATTTAAATGAATAGTACTTAATTAAGAAAATCATTAAGAGTAATTACTTTAAAATTATGATTAAAGATTGACTAATTAATGATTATGTGATTAATAAATTTGTAATTAACTGTTTGAAGTTAATTAATGAATGACTAGTAGTTAAGTAATAAGTAATTTAATTAACAAATGGCTAATGATTAATTAGTAATTAAGAAATACTTAATTTGTAATTAAGTTGTGTTAATCAAAAAAAATATATTTAAGGTCTATTAATTAATGGTTAAAGATTAATTAATCTGCAATTAAGATTTATTAGTTGGGTTTAAGGGTAATTAAGGGATGGATTACCCGATTGAAATTAATTTTTAATTAATTAAAGGCAATCTCTTGGTGAATTATTTAAATATAAATACTTGATAAGATTTAGTGCAGCAATTCTTAATTATATGATGTAATAAATTAAAAGGAACTACTTAATGGGAAGTAATAAAAGGGTAATTACTTAGTAGAAGTAATTAAGGATAAATTACTTGATGTAATTAATCAAAAAGGATTAATAAATAAGTAGGGAGTTAATTACTTAAGTAAGTAATACAGAGGGGAAATTACTGCTTATGAGTAGTTGGGGTTGATTAATGGATGTAATTAATTAAGGATAATCATTCATGGAATGTGGTTAAGTATAATTACATGATGGAAGTAATTAGATAATGATGATAACCTTAATGTAATTGAAGAAGAATGATTAAGGGATGGTCGATCAATTGGGTTTTAATTAATTAATAAGCAGGAGTTAAAGGTAATTGATTTAATTCAATTATGGTTAATTATATTTATTCGAGATAGTGTGATTGATTTATCTTTCTTATGTATGATTAAATAATAAATTAATACCCTGAATTGATTGATACCCCTGATATGAAAAGGTTCGTGATACGATGTGTTTGGTGGGCAATGATAGTGTGGTTATCTGCCAGTGATAAATTACAGAGTAAAAAGGGTGACACCTTTAATTTAAAGTTGAGTTTCATTTCACCTGAATGACATGTGTTAAGATGAACTGAATTCGAAGAGACCGGAGTCGGGTATTAGTTAATACTGAAACCACTTCGATTCTTTATAAATTGATACATGAAATCAATAGGGTATAATGGAAGATTTAAATGAATTGAACCATATAATCTAAGTTCTGGCACTTAATTGCTTTGTGAAATAAGTGATGTCTATAGCAACTTGTGAAGTTGTAAATTGATATATGTACACCAGGCTTAAATGAGTTGTATACTTTTGTATTACATGTTAGATGGGTTTACTCACGCTGGTTTCCAGCCTGACCCGGGTGTTACTTTGATGTAATGCTCGGGTCAGACCGAGTATTACAAATTTTCAGGTAAGGACGTTCTAGAGCTCAGGAGGCGAGCTGGATGGCTGGAACGTATGGAGTATGTACCACTATGATATTATTGTTTAATTAGGACTCGTTGTTTAAAACTGTCCAGTGATTGGTAATGGTTGTAACTCTAATGTAAAAATATAAGTGTAAAGATACAGATATTCTTTGTAAAACTGTTATTTATGTGATATTATATTTTATCCGCTGCGAATGTGAGCTTCTGAATTTGAGTTTTCTGTTTCTTTTTCTTTCTTTTCTTCTTTTCACTAACTATCTGGAAATTACGGGAAAGAAATTTCCGGGTCGTTACATTTGGTATCAGAGCTGAAGATTAAGCGAGAACCTTGGCTTTGGTGGGATTACTCATTAAGAATAGGGTAAGTAGTACCCTAGGATGAGTTGAGTATATATATATATATATATATATATATATATATATATATGTACGTATGTATGTATGTATGTATGTATGTATGTATGCATGTATGTATGTATATATATGTATGTATGTATATATATGAGAGCGTACTTGTTATTTTCTTATATAAAGATTTTAAATGATTTTATAAGAATATATTTTGGTATATATAGCAATATTTCTTTCTAACAAACATTAAGGTAATTGGTTGATAAATTATTGAAATTAAATTAAGTGGTAATAGAAATACAACCAAACTGAAATTGAAAATGAATAAAGATAAGTTTGAAATGGATTCAAACTGAAATTTAATCTTGAAGTTAGGGAAGAATTTCTAAATAAGATGAACCAGATTGGTTACAAACCGGAGAAATAGAATGGTTATTATGTTTAGTAATGGGATGATTGTTTTCAAATAAACAATAAAATGTTTTAAGGAAGTAACCATTTAAAAAGAGAATAACTTGCAAATTTGAAAGGGATGTAAATTAAAGTGGGTTTCCAACTGTGAAGTTCTGAATTCTAAATCTAAACATTTGAAATTGTTTTCAAAGTGTTAAAGGAAATAATATTATTCGAACTATTTTGAATGCAATCTTATTTTAGAATAAGAAGTTGTTTGTAAACTTTAAAAGAATTAGTTTTGAATTAAAACCAAAGGTGGTTTAAAATTTTAAAACATGGCCGGGAGGGCCAAGAAATAAATATGTATATATGTATGGATATACTTGATATCAAGGATAATTTAAAATAAACTCTAAATATTGAGTTTTAAATTTGGAATGAGATGTGATACCCAAAGTGATAAGTTTTTAAACTTAATAAGTGGGAAGATTATTTATGAAAAGGTTAAAATTTGAAATGGAAGTTCAAATTGGG
The DNA here is from genome assembly GCA_030765085.1 of Allium cepa. NCBI lineage: Eukaryota > Viridiplantae > Streptophyta > Magnoliopsida > Asparagales > Amaryllidaceae > Allium > Allium cepa. Next base: position 469,226,883 of record CM060935.1, read on the forward strand.
TAAGGTTGACTGGATTAAGAGAATTGAGTTTAACTTGGGAAAAAGTTAAATAAGTTGGAATGATCAACCTGATTTGGAAATTTTATGATGAAATTAAGGTTTAACTTGGGACGTTAAATGGTTGATAGAGATTGAGAGTTTGAGTGATCTCAAATTGGGTTTGAGATACGAAATTGGACAATGTTATCCTATTATTATTAATAATCTTTAAAACTGTGAGTTGGATTTGTTTAAAGAAATGGGGTATGGTAATATATCCATTATTAAGATAAAATGGAATCATTTTGGACTTAAATTTTGATTGTTTATGATAAAACGTCAAAGGGTTGGTTTCAAAATTGAAATTTGATGATAAATTGAATTTCAAAGATTTAGTTGTTTAAAAAAAAAATTAACTCGAATTTCTATAATTCGGGATGGTTTAAATTTGAAATTTAAATTAAATTAGTTCAAATTGAATTTGATTTGAACTAATTGGTATTGTAATTGAAGAGGTATAAGTTTAAAATTCAAATGGAAAATTTGAATTTGATAGATTTGAAATGAAATTGAAGTTGAATAAGTTCAAATTCCAATAGGAATTGGGATTTATTCAAACAGGAATTAAGATGATTTGAAATTGAAGTGGGTTCAATTTGAAATTAGTCCGAATTGATTTGAATAATTTGGAATTGTAATTGAAGTTGAATAGTTTTAAATTCAAATGGAATTTGAATTGAATTTGGGAGGAAATCAAGAATAATTCAACTTGATTTGGAAATGGAGTTGAAATTGGGATTAATTCAAACTGGAGTTGAAATGAATTGAAATTGAAACTAGTTCAATTAGAATTTATTTGAATTAGTAGAATTTGAGATCAAGGTTGAATAAAGTTAAATTTGGAAAGAAACTGAGGTTAATTCAACTTGAATTGGGGTTGAATCAATTTCAATGGAAATTGAAGTTATTTAAAATTGGAATTGGGTCAATTTAATTGGGAAGTGAGCAGTTTTGACTCTGGACTATTTTTAATATAAATTGTTTTAATATAAACCTATTTTTCCAAGCTATTTATTATATATACAACCTTTCTTTTAAAAGCCAAACTATCTTATACTTGTTTTATAATTATTTTTGAAACTGTTTAACGATTTTCCAACTGTTTTATAAACTATTTACTATATTCCAACTATTTTACAAAACTAATTATTATCTTACTATTATTTTGCAATTATCTAAAATTTCTATAATTATTTTAACTATTTTCTAACTATTTTACACCTATTTTACAAACTAGTAATTATTTTCCAACTACTTATCTATTTTTAAAAATTTTCAAGCTATTTTCTAAATAAACTGGCGGAAGTTCAAACTGTTATTGGTTAAGTACCCAATCGAGATAAGAATAGAGGTGATAATCCATATGGATTGAAGCAATTGTGAATAAGCGAATAAAAATCAAAGTGAATGTGAATAGAAATGGAATTGATTTGGCTAATAACCAATAAAGATAAATACGTAGGGTGTACGTATGTTATTCTATTCGCATAATGATTTGATCCAAATTCGAGCACAGAATTTCGAGATAGTATGTCGATCCGAGTTGGGATTTTCCCACTCGATTTTCGACGGTGAACCTGAATATGGATTGTTGATTGGTTCTAGATATTCTCTATCATAGTTATGACTATGCAAGGAGAATGACGGTTTCTGATCAAGATACCAGATCTATGTCCGCACTAGGATGTCGGGTCGACGATATTAGTTCGGAAGTGAAATTGTGTGGTCGAGTGAGCGATCAGATTTGTATAGCGTACGGATGATATGTGTACATCGTACGGATTTGAATGAAAGTGATATTGAAAGGAGTAATCAAATTTGAATATTTGATTTTGAGTAAACAAAGTTAAATATCTTTGTTTTATAAAATGAAACTCCCCTTGTTGAATCTTTTGCTAGAAGAAAGGGTTTTTGAAAATGTTTGAAGTATAAAAGGAGTTTTATACAAGTTTGAAATGATCCAAAGTTTTAAAAATTATATATATCTGTATATATATATATAAAGGATCTTATGAGGATTTTAGAAAAGGTTTTAGGAACCTTTGGATTTGGAAAGGCTTTTGATTTTTGGATAAAATCAATATGAGAATTTGGAAATCCTAGTTTGAGAATTATCGTTTTTGGAATAATCAATTTTATGTAAAGGAGCCTTGTATGAAATCATACTGGGTGTATGATATGAAAGATACTATATGTATATAGTATAAAGTGTTTTGATGATGGCTCTGAAGAAAAAGACGCTCCCTTGAAATGAACTTCTCAGGAGTGCCACCGGGTGGTGCTGCCTTGAGCCCCAAGGGGGGTTCTAAAGTTGATCCTGTGAGGAGTCTGGACAAAACTAGTTCCTGGGATTATGAGTAGAGTATAACATAGCGAAAGTCGTGTGTGCCGCTGAGAGCCAACAGTCTGCGTTTGATTTTATATCGGTAGACTGCGACCTATGTAGGAGTGGAGAAGTTTCATTTCGACAGCGAAAATCAGAGGCCGCAGAGGGACTGCAGTTACATGGACTTTTGATGTAATGGCAATGTAACCCTGGAATGTAACTGCGATCTGTCGTGGGTTCCATGGCGTACTCGAGAGGCCGCGGAGAGTCTGCAGTTCCATGGACTTTTGTTGGGATGGCAACGTAACCCAGGATGTAACTGCGACCATGGATGGGGGTGATGATTTCCGGAGCATTCTCACCAAAGATATATCCTCTATTTTCAAAAACTGTTTCTATATTTACAATAAAATTATTTTCAAAGTATTTTCACTGGATGTTGAAAATGGGTTTACCGAGTACTTATAGATTTTCAGTCCTACGCTTGATCAACGTATGACCGAATTTCTATGAGAACGAAGATGGACTAGTTGAAACATCGAGTTATAAAATGATATTTTTATGAAACTATTTTGACAATAATATATAGATTTTAAAGGTGTTTTAAAAATGATCAAAGAAAAATTTATCTGATTTTAAGCAATTTAAAAATTCTAGTTTCGTTCCTTTTCGAGGACGAAAAGATTCAAAGGGGAAAGGAATGTAATAATCCGGATTTCTGGGCATTGTAATTAATAATATAATTAGGTTAATTAGTAGAAATGCTGAATTTATAAATTTGAACAAATGAATCTAATCAAATAAATATTTATATTTGTAATTGTGTTGTGTGTATATATATATACATAGATTTTAAATAGAATTATTATATATAAGTTGAAATTGTATTTGTTTAAATATATGTATATATCAAATTAAATCTGAAATTTAAATTGAATTTGAAATTTAATTTGAATTTGGATATTTAAATTGAAATTCAAAAGATAGCTATATACATCTTAAATTATACTTTGGTTTTAAAATGTATTTTATTTAATTTTATTAAGAACACGAATTGTTTTATAGGATTTTTTTTTAAAGGGATCTATTTATATAAATTAAAACATGTATTTATAAATTAACAAAATGCATTAACTAAATGGAAGACAAATACAAAGATTTAAGAAAAAAATCAATGCATGCATATTTACTAGTGTAGATTAAAGAAAAATATAGAGGTACAAGTGTAAGATTAATATACAAGTGGCAAGATGAATTCATTTAAGAAATTAAAAAAATAAAAAAATAAAAATAGGCTGCTCACTCTTCTCTCCATACTTTTATTCATAAACAAAAAAAAAGAAAATCAGATCAACTAGTCCTGGAAAACAGAATGTCCAAATTTCAGAACTAAAAACCAGATCAAAGTAAAAATCACCTCAACTTCAAAACAAATTCAACCTTCAACCTGGAAATCAAAGATTTCCAGATTTAACATTAGCTTCAACATCAAAATAATTCCAGATTTTAAAACTCAAGCATGGTTCTCTATTTTCTGGAAGCAGCAAGGTTTCAAACCAACCTGTAAACTAACCAGAGGAAAAGGAAATCAAGAGGAATTCAAATTTAAATGTCAGGTAGCAGATCAACTCAAACTAAATTCAAGAGCAGTTTTAGATTCTCTAAAAGCTCTTCTCTGTTCAACAGTTTTAATGTGAGTAAACATACCACCTCGAAGTTTAAATCTTGATAATTGATTCATGGAAATCTTGTGGTTGCTATTTTTTGTAAATTTGAAGTTCTGTGTTGTTTTGCTGTTTACTGGAAGTTATACTTTGACACGTTCTTCAATATTTCAAGCTACTGGGTAAAGGAAACAGAGAAAATCTTAAATACTTCTTCATATAAACAATTTTAACTTTGGAATTTAAATTAAATAAGTTTGTTTGAACTAAAGTCAGGGTTTGGGATTTTGTTTGGGAAGTTACAATGTGATATAGATACTGGATATTCAAGTTTACAGGGAAAGAGAACCATATGTTAAAATTCGAATGTTTTAAATCGGGGATTTGATTTCATATCTTGATTAAGCATACAAAGGAAAGATTTTTAAAACAAAAACGATGATTTTTAGGTGAGTATACATGGTGCAGTTCTTATATGAACTCGAAATGCAATTTCATCAATTTCGGTTAGTTTAAAATTTTAAATGTTGAATTTGGTGTATAGCTAGCTTGAGGGTTCTTGAACATAGGAAAAATGCCATAAAAATTTTCTAATGCGAGATTTGTTGAGTAGAATCAATAATAGGGTTTGGGTTTGAGTTTTCCCTGTGTTCTGTGAACTGTTGATTTCGTCGCCACGTATTGATCGAGCCATTCGAAATTCTGGGAGATGGTTGAGGAGAGTATGGACGTGATGTGGCCAAAGCGTCGTTGCCACTGGTGATCGGCATTCGAGAGGCCAGGTTTTTTCTCGTAGTTGTTCGAGTTGTTAGTACGAGCTTCAGGCATTTTTTTGATTTCGCCCTGTTCGCGTAGTTTCAAGTTTTGAATTCGTATTGTGGTCGATTTCTGGTTTGTAGGAGACGACGAGGGTTACCGGAGGGTCGGCGAACCACCATGCACATGCACGGTGGCGTAAGGTGTCTGTGGGGTCGCGTTTGAGTCGTCGCGAGTTATGCCTCGAGAAATTTGGGAGTCTGCACGAGTTCGACTTGGTGGTTTAATTTATACTTAAGTTAAATTATACTTACTGGAAATATAAAGAAAAGGGGAGAAGAAGAAGAGTACGAAAGGGGAAGAGTGACTCGGGAAAACTTTTGGAATACTCGAGTGGTGACTCGAGTTAGATAAGGGAAGCACTCGGGTGGTTCTACTTTCAAACTGCGGTATTTGAAATAAGAATGAAGTTAAGCAATCTGTGTTCTATCAGGATTTAAACATTGTAAATTTAATAAATGCTTAACAATTTGAATTAAAACTTTAATATAAGTTAAATTATTTAGTTAATGTATAACAATGTTTAAACTCTTAACTAATATTTTAATTAAGTATTTAATTTAAGTTAAGTATAAAACTAATTAATATTAAGTTGTATAGTTAATAACAAATCAAAGTGAAAGAAGATTCTTTTAAATGTTAATTTAAATGAATAGTAATTAATTAAGAAAATTATTAAGAGTAATTACTTTAAAATTGTGATTAAAGATTGACTAATTAATGATTATGTGATTAATAAATTTGTAATTAACTATTTGAAGTTAATGAATGAATGACTAGTAGTTAAGTAATTAAGTAATTTAATTAACAAATGGCTAATGATTAATTGGTAATTAAGAAATACTTAATTTGTAATTAAGTTGTGTTAATCGGAAAAAACAATTAATTAATTAAGGTCTATTAATTAATGGTTAAAGAATAATTAATCTGCAATTAAGATTTATTAATTGGGTTTAAGGGTAATTAAGGTATGGATTACCCGATTGAAATTAATTGTTAATTAATTAAAGGTAATCTCTTGGTGAATTATTTAAATATAAATACTTGATAAGATTTAGTGAAGTAATTCTTAATTACAGGATGTAATAAATTAAAAGGAACTACTTAATGGGAAGTAATAAAAGGGTAATTACTTAGTAGAAGCAATTAAGGATAAATTACTTGGTGTAATTAATCAAAAATGATTAATAAATAAGTAAGGAATTAATTACTTAAGTAAGTAATACAGAGGGGAAATTACTGCTTATGAGTAATTGGGGCTGATTAATGGATGTAATTAATTAAGGATAACCATTCATGGAATGTGGTTAAGTATAACTACATAATGGAAGTGATTAGATAATGATGATAATCTTAATGTAATTAAATATGAATGGTTATGGGATGGTAGATCAATTGGGTTGTAATTAACTAATAAGCAGGACCTAAAGGTAACTGATTTAATTCAATTATGGTTAATTATATTTATTCGAGATGGTGTGGTTGATTTATCTTGCTTATGTATGATTAAATGATAATTAAATACCCTGAATTGATTGATACCCCTGATATGAAAAGGTTCGTGATATGATGTGTTTGGTGGGCAATGATAGTGTGGTTATCTGTCAATGATGAGTTACAGAGTAAAAAGGGTGACACCTTTAATTTAAAGTTGAGTTGCATTTCACCTGAATGACATGTGTTAAGATGAACTGAATTCGAAGAGACCGGAGTCGGGTATTAGTTAATACCCGAAACCACTTCGATTCTTTATAAATTGATACGTGAAATCAATAGGGTATAATGGAAGATTTAAATGATTTGAACCATATAATCTAAGTTCTGGCACTTAATTGCTTTGTGAAATAAGTGATGTCTATAGCAACTTGTGAAGTTGTAAATTGATATACGTACCCCGGGTTTATATGAGTTGTATACTTTTGTATTACATGTTAGATGGGTTTACTCACGCTGGTTTCCAGCCTAACCCGGGTGTTACTTTGATGTAATGCTCGGGTCAGACCGAGTATTACAGATTTTCAGGTAAGGACGTTCTGGAGCTCAGGAGGCAAGCTGGATGGCTGCAACGTATGGAGTATTTACCACTTTGATATTATTGTTTAATTAGGACTTGTTGTTTAAAACTATCCAGTGATTGGTAATGGTCGTAACTCTGATGTAAATGTTAGTGTAAAGATACAGATCTTCTTTGTAAAACTATTATTTATGTGATATTATATTTTATCCGCTGCGCATGTGAGATTCTGAATTTGAGTTTTTTGTTTCTTCTTCTTTCTTTTCTTCTTTTCACTAACTATCTGGAAATTTCGGGAAAGAAATTTCCGGGTCGTTGCAAAGAACGGGATTGATTCAAACACTTCAACCAAATTCGAGCATGTCAGAGATGGAACAAGTCAGCAAATAACAACAACCATTCGATTAGAAATAACGCAAGCACCAAAATCATATGAAGAATTCAAACAAAATTGCAAACGAAAACATAAGGATTTTATCCCTATAAATTAAACCCATTACATCATCGACAACGGGATTCGAGTTCAAGCACATACCAGAGCAAGCCAAATCACGAACAAATTTATAGCTGAATCAAAGCGAGCAAAATCAAAATCGAAAAAGCAAATCACATACCAATTCATACCATTCAAGCTCGACATATTTGAAGCAACTAATGCATTCAAGCTAGGAATCGCTTGACGAAGTAAACCAGAGTTGAATTCACCACTTCAATCGATAGATATCAAGGCGGCGACCTCAATTACTAAACCCTAATTTTGGAAGAGGAACTCAAGGAATCGGCTGAAGTGAGGTAAGGAAATAAAATAAAGGCAAGATAGTTGTTTTCCTCTAATCATTTTGGGTCGGCCTTTATTATTATTTTTATTGGGATTTAATGATAATAAATAAGGTTTTGTTTAGTTTTTACTTACTTTTTTGTAATTCTCTCTTTGAATTTGTGTAATCTTCTAGTTGTGTAGCTAGGTACAAAATACGGGGCGTAGTTTGAGAATTCAAAACTCTGTGGCTTAGTTGTGGCCGAGTTTTAAGCATAGAGTTTGGTTAGTCAAGTAGCGAGTGTCGTAAGTTTACCGGTGCAAGCATCTGACTACTTAATTTCTAGTAGAAACCTTGGGAGTAGCATGTAGGCAGGGTTTTGCCGAAGCTGGGTAAATTTGTATGTGATCTCTACTGCATTATTTTCTGTTATTGTTTTTATTGCCGCATTAATTTTTATTATTATTAGTATCACCCTATTCACCCCCCTCCCTCTAAGATGAAAACAATCCTACAAGTGGTATCAAAGCAGGTTAATAGCAAGGATGTCTAGCCCTAGTTGCAAATCTAGCGACAGTCAGTCCAGTATTATTCTCCCTATTTTTGATGGAATGGGTTTTTTAAAATTGGAAATTAAAAAATGTAATTTATTTTAAAGTCTTCTAATTCTAAATGTTGGGATATTATTAAAAATGGGTATGATATAGTTGATAAGAAAAATACTTCATTTAGTGCTCTTGCTATGCATATACTATATTCTTATATTAATCGAGATGATTTTAACTATATCTCTCACTGTGAAAGTGCATAGGAAATCTGGGATACTTTTGATACAATATATGGTACAAGAGTTAAGGACGGTGAGAAATCCTCCATAATCGACTCAGTTGAAGAAATGTGCTTTACAGTATGCAAAAGACAACAGTGATGTAGATTCAATAGCCGATGACATAAGTGACCTTTCATTTAATGATTTATTTCCTTTGTGCCGAAAATTAAGTAAAAATAATGAAGCTCTTGAGATGCAAAATAATAAGTTCAAAAGGGAACAATCTAAACTACGCAGAAAAATAATGATTTGAAAAATGAGCTTAAAAATATTAAGAAAATTAAAAAATCTAATTGCAAAAGGTGTTTAGACTATGAAAAAGAATTTGTTTGTTTTCATGAAAACTTTCAAAAGTTAGAAAATGAATTTTAATTTGGGAGAAGAACAAAACTGAGATGATTTGTAAAAATAATATTTTGCAAAAAGAGTTGGATTGTTTTAAGAGGTCGGAATGTTCTAAATGTGTGATTTTTGAAAAGAAATTAAATGAGGTCAACGAAAATTTCAAAATCCTTGAAAAAGAAAACGTGACTTTGAGCAAATATGAAATTATTCGATTAAATCACGAGTTTGAAAAGGAAATGGAAAATATCAAGGATTTTGAAAAAATTGAATTTAAAAACTCTAACTCTTTGAAAGTGAGATGCTAGAAATGGAGACCAAAATTAGAGAGCTTGAAAATGAAAATATGGGCTTGAAAATTAATAATTTTTAAAAGAGAGATAGTATCATTAGTTGCTGTTCGAAGCTAATAAATGAAAACAAACTTTTAAAATCCAAAGTTAATAAACTTGAGTTGATTACTCAGAAATTTTTCACTAAAGAAAAATCATTTAATATGCTTTTAGAAAATCAGCTCTTCGTGAATAAAAGAAAAGCATTTGGATTTGCAAAAGTGTCAAAATATGAACAAATGACTAATAACATTGTTAAAGGGGAAAATGTGATACCCAAATGCGTAAAGTGTGGAAATATTGGGCATAGCAAGAATAATTCTCGAAATATATGCAACCACAAAACTGTTAAAAAATATGGATTCAAAAAAGTACGAATATAAATGGTTTGAAATGTAAAAAAGTTTGGATTCCCAAGGGTATAATTGTAGATGCTAACAGTTTGTCATATAGACGAATTTAGGTACCAAAGATCTCAATAGATAATAATAGTGGTCATAAATCCTTAGTTAGACCCTTGCCTTCTCCAAAATTTAGACACACAAGTGGGCTAAGAAACAAATTTGATGGAGATAGATTTCAAATTGTTCTAGGTGATTAATAAACTAAAATTTAAATGTTCCTTAGCCTATAAAGATTAGATGGAGATCATCGCATTTCAGATATCACAGTATCAAAGGAAAGTGAGGTATGATCTCTTAACTCAATTTTGTTCACATATTGTTAGTTATGTTTTCATCAACATTGTTGAAGTATTTCTGCCATATTTTGAACATCTCAACTTTGAATTTTGAAATTCTTGAAGTTTTGGAAAGCTAATCGATAAAACTATAATTTTTTGTTTTTAGTTTTTATTGATTCACTATGGAATGTTATGAAAAACTGCAATAAATTCAATATATAACTCAAAAAGCATATTTGCTTTACACAAACAAGTTGTGGTATTTCAAGTATAATTTTTGATTGATTTGAAAAATTGACTTAAAACCAATTTTGGCAAGTGTTAGTTTTGAACATCTAAAATCTCATGTTACGAGCCAAATGAAAATTCAAAATTTTATCAGCCAAATAGAGGTCTCAAATTGAGTGAGTTTTCGAAACAAAGATTGTCATTTAATTTTGAAACAACAATCATTATTAACTCTCTTGATGACTATCAAATCAATTTTCAAAACTGCTTTGATTAACTTTTTGAATGTGTGTTTTTTCTCAATATAGATTACTTTACTTGTGCTTGATATAAATGGACGTGCTGAAAATTTAAAAAAAAAGGTCAAGTGTTGAGGAGTGCACATTTCTGTTATATACCACTATATATGACCATGAATACCTTAAATACGAGTGATATTGGATATCATCTCATGTTGAAATCGTTTTTGCAATTATTTAATTATTCATATTGATTTTTAACTAGACGTCATTTTCACAAAACTCCCTTACAGAAAATTGATTTTCACTTATTTTAATTTTTTTTGAAACTTGGGTTTACGTCATGATAAAAATACTCTATTTTATTTCGGTAAGAGATTTACTCTAGGAAAGATATGACTAATCGAATCTTTTGGAACTTAACAAAATTATTATAGTGCTTGAAAAGTGATGGACAGTCATTAAATTATATTTCACTACAAGAGGAAGTATAATTTTATAATTTCATGAAAATTAAACAAATTTTATAATATTTTTAGATTCGTACTTATTCCATGATCATTTCTATCACTTTCACCTTTCTGTCAATCCATACATCATAATATAGTGTGTAGAATTTGGTATTACAAAATAAGGGAAAAAAATTGTAAAATAATTATATCCTAAATCATTCACTCTCATTAAAAGTCTTAACAATTATGCATGGATTAATTACTTGAATTTCTATATATGGGCTTCCATTCTCATTTCAAAATCCTCGCGGTTATGCATGGATGGGATGCATATAAGAAAGGGATGAATATCAACTATATTCTAATCTCATTTAAAATTCCTCGCGGTTATGCATGTTTAGAAAATACTTGACTTTTTTTAAAATGGGTAACTATAACCTCATTTAAAAGTCCTAACGGTTATGCATGGTTAGTACGTGCTTCACATTTTTTTGTATATATTTGAAAAGAGAAAATGCACAAATTATTCCTTTACTGAAAATATCAAACTCTTGTCACTATATAAAATTTTCCATAATCCTACCATTTCTCTAAAGTGAAGTTTGTTTCTAATTAATAAAATATTATGATTTTTGTTTGATTAATTGGAGTTTGAAATGAATATTTCCCTCTTGATTTGATTTTATATTTTAATCAAAATCATAGCTATTTCAATTACTAGTATTATTTTTGATGATAACCAAAGGGGGAGAGAGCTTAGGATTTTGATTTTTGAGCGATATCCTTACTGATATTCGAGAGTTCAAAATTATTTTTAATTAATTTTTTAGTTTTAACTACATGCATCTGTGCAGGGTGAGCATTGTTGTAGGAGGAGCATTCAAATAAGGGGAGCTAATAGAATTCATCAAAACCAAATACGTTTAATAAAGTCAAAATCTTAATATATGTTTATTATTATCAAAAGGGGGAGATTGTAGAATACGCTAGTGTACTAGTATATGATTTTTGTTTGATGATAATAAATGTATATATCCGTTTAAAATGTATTTATTGCTATACTATTTTATTTTCACATAATTAAATAAATATTTGTTGAATAAAATAAATAACTCAGAATTCATATTCAAACAAATATTTTATTCAAATAATATTTTATTACAAATTCGAATAGTACAAATTTGAGCTCTTGCTACATTTATACATTTTCAATTGCAATACAATTTCGATTATAATATAATTTCACTTTACAATTTTCACCTCACTACATATTCACTCTCACTCGTATTTGATCTTTAACTCCATTCCAGTCTGTATCCAGCATCTGAACTATCTGTAAAATAAACACCGACGCGGTAAACTTGAAAAAGAAATATTTTTACAGTGCAAAATAAAGTGTGTGCTTGAAAAAATTATTCGCCTCGGTTATTTGGGTTGTTCTTCATCATTTATTTTTAATCCATCTTACATGAACAACTTGTGACATGCATATTGTATCACAGTACATGCCACAAGGCCGTGCACACCAAAATACACTTGCTGATTAAAATTGTAGGGACATGTGACAACAAGGTCAAACCTAAGAAAAAGCTGGATTCAACTCAAGTGCATTTGAGTCTCGACCAAATCATCATAACCCAAAACCAAACAAGTTTAAAGAAAATGTATTAACATGTGGAACCAGGGACCAGCATGGGTATTTACTGAGAATTCAACTCAAACCAAAGAGACCAGATTAGTTCAACATGATCCAAACCAGCATACATGTGTGTACATGTACAAATATGCAGTAATATTTACTATATACATATGCATATGTATGCATGTATATACATGAATATGTGCATGTATTTCAAAATCAACGAGCTACAATTCAAGTCCACAACAACAACATGCAACCACACTAGACAAACTCAAATAGAACAATGCACATGAGAACAGTGGAGCATGCAAACAAGTGTACACAAGACTTCAGACTGCAACAACACAATTAAGAAATGAATGAGCAAGATGAACCAAGGTACAATGGAACAAGACTGAAACATACAACATGAATATGTACACGATCTTCAAAATCAGTTTGGGCATGAATGTAGACATCCACATGACAACAAGCAAACAAATGTACACAGATGCAGTTCAACATGCTTACGTAACAAAGTGGTGGACAAGACAAAGGTAACTAAACTGCACATGAAAAAAGAGAATACAAGTGCACAAATCAAAGGCAAGCAGGACTCGAAGAAATGCAAGAATAGTTCACCAGACACGTGCAACATTCCAACCCAGACATGAACACAAGACTTCATACCACCACATAATGCAGACCAGAGGCAAACAAACTTCAAAAAAATTAAACCAGACTTCAAATCAAAGTGCGTCAGATCAGACTCACGTGGAACCACACCATTCATGCATGAACTAAATGAAGTGGTGGAACATGGCTATACTCTACATGCAGGCATTCAAGTATGCAACCAGAGTAAAGCGATCAAAACTGGATGCAATGCTCATGAACAGAATGGACCATACCAAAACCAAACCAGATCACTAATTGATACAAGAGCATCAACACACTGCAATAAGATTTTAAATACAAGGAGCCAGATATGTACAAAGTAGTAGGTAACACACATATATACAACAAGCCAGTGCAATCAAGTCAATCACATATATATACATACATGTATGTATGTATGTATGTATGTATGTATGTATGTATGTATATATGTATGTATGGAGATTATTATAGAACTCGAAGCAATATAGGGCTAACAAAACCAGATGACTCAAAGCAACTGCCACTTGGGTGAACAAAGGGAGTAGTAGTTCGAACAAAGTCAAGAATTGTTTCAAAAAAAGTCAAGGCAGCAAAAATAGGGAATGGTCATACGAAATGAACAAGTCAATCTTCACAAAGTCAAGTCGAGATTGTCAAAAATTCAAATGCCATGATCGAAGGAGCATAAAGAACGGGACTAATTCAAACATGTCAACCAAATTCGAGCATATCAGAGATGGAACAAGTAAGCAAATAACAACAACCATTCGATTAGAAATCAACGCAAGCACCAAAATCACTTGAAGAATTCAAACAAAAATTATGAACAAAAACATAGGGTTTTTATCCCTATAAATTAAACCCATTACATCATCGGCAACAACGAGATTCGAGTTCAAGCGAATACCAAAGCAAGCCAAATCAAAAAAAAAAATTGTAACCTGAACGGAAGTCAAGAAAAATTGAAATCAAAAAAGCGAATCACGTACCAATTCATAGCATTCAAGCTCGAGAAGCAACCGCATACACTCAAGCTAGGGATCGATTGACAAAGAAAACCAGAGTTGAATTCATCACTTCAATCGATTGATATCAAGGTGACGATTTCAATCACAAAACCCTTATTTTGAAAGAGGAACGCAAGGAATCGGCTGAAGTGAAGTAACGGAATAAAATAAAGGGTAGATAGTTGTTTTCCTCTAATCATTTTGGGCCGACCTTTATTTTTATTTTTATTGGGCTTTAATGATAATAAATAGGATTTTATTTAGCTTTTAGTTAATTTTTTTAATTCTCACTTTTGAATTTGTTTAATCTTCTAGTTGTGTAACTAGATACAAACTACGGTGCGTAGTTTGAGAATTCACAACTCAGTAGTGGCAGAGTTTTGAGCGTAGAGTTAGGTTAGTCAAGTAGCGGGTGTCGCAAGTGTAACGACCTAGAATTTCTGTCATTTGAAATTCGTATATTTGATTGATTTTAAATATTAACAAGTAAAATTTGTAAGTCGAACAAATTTTATTTCGAATATCTAGATTTAATTGGATAATTAAATCGATAATTTAATATGTGAAATTACAGAAATAATTGGAAATTGAGTTTAATGTGATTAAAATTGATTTGTAAAGTTGTATTTAATCATATTGGAGTTTAAATGATGTTATAGAACTTTTAAAATCGAATTATAAGTTAATTTGCAGAAATTGAATATTTTAATATTTAATTGACGAGTAAAAATAGCCATTTTTCAAACAGTCTCGGATTTCGACGAAATTAGTTTCATTGGATCCGTAATGTTATATTATTGTATGGTTTCAAATTTCATGTCAATGGGACTTACGGTTTGTCCGGGACAAGCTAAAACACGTAGAAATCGATTTGAGTGAATTTTAAATTTAAATAATTCGATTCGAAAGCTTATCTTCCAAATATGATTGAATTGGCTCCCGATTTATATTCCATTGTGTTTGGAATGGGGGTAAAATATTATAATCGTCAGGCGGCACGCTTCGTTTGGAGTTCGGAAAAATCTCGGGTGAATAGTGTCGCGTAATTTTCTATAAAAGGATCTTAAGCATTCACATTTGCACAAACCCTTAATCTATAAGCCCTAGCCGCCAGTTAAATTTTAATGGCTGATATTTGTTCGTTTCTTCTTCCTTTAATCTCTTCTAATCCATGCATCAATTCAAGAAAACTTCAACATGAGAATTGCAGAGCTAAGCGAGATCTTCAGATCCATACGGCGATGATCAACGATGGAGTGTCATAGGGGACCGATTTTGGCCGTGAAATCAGACAATCGGGCACGTTTTTAAAGTGAAATGCTCGACCGAGCATGGCCGGCCTTTGGCCGATGGTAGCTTTCGCGTTGGGCTTCGATTTGGGGGTCGCTGATCATTTTATAGTTGGTCGTTGGAGGGGTGATGGTCGATGGAAGGTAACGTGCATTGGGTTTCAAGCTTTTTGGAATGAGCGCGCGTGAAGAAGAAAAAATGCACGGCCATGGTCTCATCAACAGAAACGAACGGCGTGGAGATGGTTAGGGTTTAAAAGAAAATTGTATATTAAATTTTATATAAATGTGTACAAACTTTAAAATGCTGTAACTCTTTCATACGAGGTCGAAAAATGACGAAACGAATTGCATTGGGTTCGTATTTGCGAACATTACGCGATGGAGCTGGATTGTAGTTGATTGGAGCTAGTAAAATTTTTGGGTAAAATTAAACGCGCGTTTAATTTTATTTGAAATAAAACACTGCAATTGTATTGAAATCAAGGTGAGAACTTCTCACTCAATCGAATTATGTTTCGATTTAAATTTTAAATAGTTAAATTTAAAATTGCTTGATTGTGTAGATTAGATGCTTGGATGATAAATTGCTATCTATTGTTTTGAAATAGACCCTATACGCCGTATATTAAGCGGATGTTATTTACTAAACACACATACCGCGATATTTCACCTTGGAGTGGAATTGGTATTATATATGTATTTGGAGTTGATTTTCCCGCATTATATAGCGGATGAGACCCTATTGCACCGCATAATAGCGGATAATATTTTATATAAACCCATGTACCGCGATATCCCGTATTGAAACGGGATTGGTATTGTGCCAACATCTATGGATGCAGGGAAACAGGTTGGAGGGATCCAACTGGATTCCTCACCCGCATTGATTTATTTACAGATATTGTGATATATTCTGTTATCATTTGATATATGATGTTTTGGATGCCGTGATTGTTTTATTTAGTGCTGTTGCAGCGCTGGGCCTATTTTTGGAGTTTTAAAAATTGTTAAAGTAACAATTTCGAATTTAAAAGGATTTTAAAGTGAATTTTGAAAGTATACGTTTTATTGAATTTTGGAATTGATTCATTTTAAATAAATAGACGTTAAAATTTTATGTTATAAAAGATTATGATTTTTATGAAATATAACCGAAATATAATTTTTGAAATAAGTAGTTGATAGATTTTGTAAAATGGTTTAAATTGGGATTTTTGAATTATTAAAAACGGGTTATATAAAAGATTTATAAAATTGATATTTATAAATTAAAAATATTGGTATTATAAAACGGGTTTTTATAAGTGTTGGAATGAAGTATAAATGGATTTCATAAGTGAATGAAATTTATAGATTTATAAATTATGAAGTTATAAAATGAATAGATTTTGTAAAATAAAAGATTTATAAGTAATTAACTTATAAATTGGATTTTTGGCATTTAAATGAGGTTTAAATAGAATTTGTTAACTAAGGGATATTATAAGTTGAAGTTTCTATAAAATTTATATAAATGTGAATTTATAAACGTTATTTTATAAATCCAAAACCAATTGAATTTGATAAGTAAATATGAAATCTTATTAAAGGAGATATATACACGATTTTGGAAAGTGGATAATCCTTTAAATTAAATATGTAGAAGTGTTGAATTTGGTAAACGATAATATTCACGATTTTGGACAGTGAATAATATATTAAAGAAATGTTTTAGGAAGTGATCTTTTAAATGGAATTAAAACGATTTGAAGTTGTTTTAAAATATGTTAAGGATCGAAACCCTAGATTTCAACATTCATTGTTGAAATAAACGTTTTCGAGAAATAAAAAGGAAATGGTGGACTATAACACTGTTGTTATAGTAAATGATTTTCGGAAGAAAATGCTTTTATATAGTATTGGGATTTATATATCTATCTTAATTTCGAATCCCTATACTAGTGATTTTGAGTTGTCGTAACGATGTTTTACGCAACATTCGTTTTGACTCAAATAAATGTGTTTAAGAGAATATTTTCCTTAAAAAATAAATTACATACTTAATTGTAATTTAAGTATATTGAATATTTTCCATATATTGAAAATAAATAGATTTGTGAATTACTTATTATTAAATAAGTATGAAAATGTTTTCCCATATTGATGCAGCTCAGGCCAAAGGAGTAAGTCGTACACGACTTAAGGAGGGCTTGAGTCGTTTACGACCTAAGGAGGCGGGTTTTAGTCATCCACGACTTAACAAAGCTAAGGGGACAGGGTTACGACTTAACGGGAGCTTGAATTGTTCGAGTTTGATGAGTCGTAGACGACCCAACGACTCATCCATAAGTCGTCCACGACTTATCATGAAGCAGGGGAAAGTTCCAGCTATTAAAAGCTTTGAGTCGGAGGAAGGGCACGACCTAGTTAAGTCGTTTGAGGAGATATGCCGCAGGGAGCTTGAGGCGTTGTAGCTTGTATATGGATGAGTCGTAAGTCGTCTTGTGTTGAGTTGGTTGTAACTCGTTAAGTCTTAAAGTCCCGAGTCGTTATCTGTTTGTAATTTTTTCCTTGAGTCTTTGAGTCGTTGAATGTAAGTCGGTCATGTGTATATATGTTGTGATGTAGTTGAGTCGTAAGTCGCGGCTTGCTTAAGTCGTGTGTGTGTTGAGTCCTTGCTGACCAAGGCGAACCTTTAAGAGTTGAGTCGCGTTTGTTGATGAGTCGTTGCCGACTTATATGTTGTGTTTGTAATACGGGTGTGGTCTTTTGAGTCGTGAGTCGTGAGTCGCGAGTCATGAGTTGTGAGTCGTGTACGACTTAAGGGCCGGTTGTGAAAAACTATAAATAGGGGGTGTGTTGTACATTTCAAGGTGGTTGATTTTTGAATAAAATTTATTGTTTGATTGCTGTGTGCTTTCATCCTAAATTGGTAGTTGAGTGTAATCTCCTATCTCCACTTTAGGTTATTCGAGTGCGCTCGAATCAACGATTGTTGAAGCCGATTCGCGGAATCAACTGCGCTTGATCAATGCTTTGAAGAATTGAAGATCTTCTCTCATGGTATCGTGCGCGATCAACGTGTCGAAGATAGCTAGAATTTGGTATCTCTGTGATCAACGAATTTGGGCATTTCAGTATCTTCAATCCACCGATTGCTACTTTCATCAATCCATATTGTTTTGTTAATTATCCGCTGCGTCAGTTTTTGGTATCAGAGCCATACTTAGCCAATCATAGCTAAGTTGATTCTTGGAGCCAAGTATTTGAAGTTTGAAGTTGTTCATCGTGTTCATCTTGAAGTTGCAACAAGAGGGAGACTTTCGATCCATTCCATTTTGGATCAAAGTGTGGAAGGTGTTTGAATTTGGACTTGTTGGAAGTTTGCGCGCCAAAGTTGAGTTTGAAGTGTTGAACCGTGCCGACCTACCCTAGGTCGTTGCATACTATCGAGCTAAGTCGTGAAGTTCAAGCCGAGTTTGTGGAGGCCGAGCCGAGCTAGTGAAGAATTATGCCGAGCGACTTAAGCCTTAAGTCGTTCACCTTGTTTAAGTTGAAGCCATGACTTGTTTGATTTGAGTTGAAAATTTGTGAAGTTTTGAAGTATTTGTTGAAGTTTTTGAGAAGTTTCCAATCATGCCGCCGAGAAGAGCTAATCGTCATCAGAATGTTGAAGCGTTGTATAGAAGAGAAGAAGCCGAGCTTATGGAACAACGTATTAATGAGAAATTTGATGAAGGCATTGGAAAGTTAGAGAAATTGATGAATGATTTGAATCAAACTCAAAGGAGGAGATCACCAATCTCGAACCATGGAGGAAACAGAGTTTCGCCATCGGTTACGGAAGTGAGAAGGGTATCACCGCAATCTTTTAGAGAGAGAAGAGAAACATCAATTTCATCAAGGAGAGATCAGCATGACTATGGATATGAAGAGAGGAGAACTCCACGAGAGTTTGAAAATGAGCCATATGGAGATGAAGAGAGACATAGTAGAAGAGACATGCGTGATCGAAGGGATATCAATGGTCGAGATCGATATAGACGTACATTTGATTTTGATGAAGAGGGTGATAGAGCTAGTATTCATTATCGAGATCAAGACCAAGTTCGAAATTCTTATCGGGAGGTTGAAGATGATCGTCGATGGGAATCGGGTATGAAAACTGAAATTCCAGAATTCAAGGGTGGAATGGTAGCTGAAGAATTTCTTAATTGGTTGTCTAATGTTGAAGAGATCTTTGATTTCAAGGAGGTTCCTGAGCATAGAAGAGTAAAGTTAGTTGCTACAAGGCTGAGGGGGAGAGCATTAGCGTGGTGGCAGCAAACTAAACTTACAAAGCAGAGAATGGGAAAGTCAAAGATTGAATCGTGGGATAAGATGAAGAAGTTGATGAGAGCTACATTTTTACCTTATAACTATCAATCACTTATGTATCAGAGATTGCAGAATCTGAGGCAAGGGACGAAGTCAGTTAATGATTATGCAGATGAATTTTACCAACTCATTGCCAAAAATGATATTATGGAGACGGAAGAACAGCTAACTGCTAGATTTGTTGGAGGGTTGCGAATGCAGATCCAGGATATGGTTAATATGTTTGATCCAAGATCTGTGGCAGAAGCACACCAGAAAGCGTTGGCTTGGGAAAAGCAGGGAAGGCATGGAGGTGGTGTATTTACTAATTCTAACAATCAAGTGAAGGGTGTTAGTGGGAGTTCTAATGTTCCTAAACCTGTCGGTAAGCCAGTTGTGAAGGAGGTTGAGAAGGCAAAGGTTAATAACAGTTTCAAATGTTACAATTGTCAGGAGTTGGGTCATAAAAGCAATGAATATCCAAAGCCTAAGAAGCGAGTGATGGTTGCAGAGATTGAGGATGAGGAAATAGAAGCTGAATATTCCAATTCACCACTTATTGAGGAAGAAGAAGAGTTGTGCGGGGATGAGGGTTGTAATTTGATGATGAGGAGATCTTGTCTTACACCAAAGCAAGAGGATGATTCTAGTTGGTTGAGAAGCAATATTTTTCAGTAAACATGCACTATCCTGGGGAAGGTTTGCAAGTTCGTTATTGATGCTGGGAGACAATATTATCTCTATCGAAGCAGTAAAGAAGTTGAACTTGAAAACTGAGAAGCATCCTAAACCGTATAAGTTAGCATGGTTAAGGAAGGGTGGTGAGGTGAAGGTGTGTCGAAGGGCTTGTGTTAATTTTTCTATTGGGAAGAGATACAAAGACGAAATTTGGTGTGATGTTGTAGACATGGATGTGTGTCATCTGTTGTTGGGCAGACCATGGCAATTTGATAGAGCATTGCAACATGATGGCCGTGCTAATAGCTATAGTTTCATGTTTGAAGGTACTAAAATCACTTTAGTTCCCAAGAAGCAACAACAGAAGGAAAGCAAGCTAGAGGAGATTGAAGAGTTGAAAACTTTATTATCTTTGAAGGAGTTTGTTAAAGAAGTTGAAGAAGAGCCAGAAGTCTTTTTGTTGATTGGGCGAGAGTGTAATGAAGTGGTTGAAGTTCCTGAAGAAGTGAAGCCAGTTTTGAGAGAATTTGAGGATGTCTTTCCAGAAGAGTTGCCTAAGGAGTTACCGCCACTGAGAGACATTCAACATCAAATTGATCTTGTTCCGGGAGCAGTATTACCGCATCGACCACATTACCGAATGAGTCCAAAGGAACATGAGGAGTTGCGAAGGCAAGTGGAAGAGTTGCTTGAGAAGGGACGTTTTCAGGAAAGTTTGAGCCCATGTGTTGTGCCAGCATTGTTGGTGCCGAAGAATGATGGAACATGGAGAATGTGTACCAATAGTAGAGCTTTGAACAAGATTACTGTTCGCTACAGATTTCCTATGCCAAGGTTGGATGACTTGCTGGATCAGTTGAGTGGGGCAACTATCTTTTCGAAGATTGATTTGAAGAGTGGTTATCATCAAATTCGAATTAGACCAGGAGACGAATGGAAGACAGCTTTCAAGACAAGGGAAGGGTTATATAAATGGTTGGTTATGCCATTTGGTCTATCGAATACACCAAGTACCTTCATGAGGGTGATGAATCAAATTTTCAGACCATACATTGGAAAGTTTGTGGTAGTTTATTTCGATGATATTCTGATATATAGTGGAAGTACGGAGGAGCATGTAGAGCATTTGAGAAAAGTGTTAATTATTCTTCGTGAGGAACAATTTTTTGCAGCTACGAAGAAATGTGTGTTCATGACTCGAAGTGTGTTATTTTTGGGATATGTTGTCTCTGAGAAGGGAATCCAGGTGGACCAGAGTAAAGTTGAAGCAATTAGAAATTGGCCACAGCCGAGGACTATCACTGAAGTTAGAAGTTTTCATGGGTTGGCATCATTCTACCGAAGATTCATTCCACACTTCAGTAGCGTGATGGCACCAGTTACCGATTGTACGAAAGGATAGCAGTTTTCTTGGTCAGAGGAAGCAGGAGTTGCTTTTGAACGGATCAAAGAACTTTTGACGACAGCACCAATTCTAGTTTTACCAGATTTTCAGTTAGTGTTTGAGCTACATACTGATGCATCAAAGGTTGGAATTGGGGGAGTGTTGAGTCAGAGGGGACGTCCAATTGCATACTTTAGTGAGAAGTTATCAGCGGCAAAGATGAGATATAGTACGTATATGTAGAGTTTTATGCTGTAGTGCAAGCAGTGAAACATTGGAGACACTATCTGTTCCATAAGGAGTTTGTTCTTTACACATACCATGAAGCTTTGAAACATTTACAAGGTCAAGACAAGATTTCAGCGAGACATGCATCATGATTTCTTATTTGCAACAGTTTATTTTTGTTGTGAAGCACAAATCTGGGATAACAAATCGGGTAGCCGATGCATTGAGTAGGAGGAGTCATTTATTAACGACAATGAAAGTTGAGGTGACAGGATTTGAGTTATTGCCAGAATTGTTTGAGGAGGATCCTTACTTTGCAAAGTTCGTTGAGAAAGTTAAGGAAGAAGATACTGATGAATTTGCATTGGTTGATGGTTTCTTATTTAAGGGAAATCGATTATGCATACCAGATTGCAGTTTGAGAATGAAGATTGTTAAAGAATTACATGAAGAAGGACATGTGGGTAGAGATCGAACATTGCAGTTAATTTCTCAATCTTACTTTTGGCCGTCAATGAGGAGAGAAGTAGAAAGATTTGTGGAGAGATGTCATATCTGTCAGATTTCGAAGGGAACAGCTACGAATGCGGGATTATATATGCCGTTACCTGTGCCTAACAGACCATGGGTTGATATCAGTATGGATTTTGTTTTGGGTTTACCTCGAACTCAAAGGGGGAATGATTCTATATTTGTTGTGGTAGATCGTTTTTCAAAAATGGTACATTTTATTGCTTGTAAGAAGACAGCGGATGCAGTTCAAGTGGCACAATTATTCTTTAAGGAGGTGTATCGATTGCATGGTTTACCAGAATCTATTATTTCTGATCGGGATACTAGATTTTTAAGCCATTTTTGGTTAAGTTTGTGGAAGATGGTGGGAACGAAGTTGAACTTTAGCAGCGCTTATCATCCGCAAACGGATGGACAGACTGAAGTTGTTAACCGATCGTTGGCAAATTTATTGCGATGTCTTGTGAAGGACAATCTGAAAAGTTGGGATATGAAGTTATGCCAGGCAGAGTTTGCTCATAATCATGCAGTGAATCGTAGTACGGGATTCAGTCCATTTCAGGTCGTATATTCAAGTTTGCCAAGGGGACCGTTGGATTTGGCAGTAGTACCACAACCGAAGGGGACGGTTAAGCGAGCTGTAAATTTTGTTGATGTATTGACTGAATGTCATAAAATCGTTCAGAAACGACTGGAGAAAGAAAATGAGAAATATAAGCAGACTGCAGACTTGAAGCGACGAAATGTTGAATTTAACGAAGGAGATTTGGTGTATGCTATGTTAACGAAGGATCGTTTTCCAGTGGGCGCTTATAACAAGTTGAAAGCTAGAAAAATTGGTCCTGTAGAAGTTGTGAAGCGGATTAATGAAAATGCTTATAAGTTAAAGCTACCGGAGGATGTATATACTTCTGACGTGTTCAATGTTAAGCATCTTGTACCATATTATGGGGATGGACAATCAGATGTTGAAGAATTTACAAATTCGAGGACGAATTTTTCTCAACTAGGGGAGGATGATGCAACTCAGGCCAAAGGAGTAAGTCGTACACGACTTAAGGAGGGCTTGAGTCGTCTACGACCTAAGGAGGCGGGTTTTAGTCATCCACGACTTAACAAAGCTAAGGGGACAGGGTTACGACTTAACGGGAGCTTGAGTTGTTCGAGTTTGATGAGTCGTACACGACCCAATGACTCATCTATAAGTCGTCCATGACTTATCATGAAGCAGGGGAAAGTTCCAGCTATTAAAAGCTTTGAGTCGGAGGAAGGGCACGACCTAGTTAAGTCGTTTGAGGAGATATGCCGCAGGGAGCTTGGGAGCTTGAGTCGCAGAAGCTATGAGCTTGGGAGCTTGAGGCGTTGTAACTTGTATATGGATGAGTCGTAAGCCGTCTTGTGTTGAGTTGGTTGTAACTCGTTAAGTCTTAAAGTCCTGAGTCGTTATCTGTTTGTAATTTTTTCCTTGAGTCTTTGAGTCGTTGAATGTAAGTCGGTCATGTGTATATATGTTGTGATGTAGTTGAGTCGTAAGTCGCGGCTTGCTTAAGTCGTGTGTGTGTTGAGTCACTGCTGACCAAGGCGAACCTTTAAGAGTTGAGTTGCGTTTGTTGATGAGTCGTTGCCGACTTATATGTTGTGTTTGTAATACGGGTGTGGTCTTTTGAGTCGTGAGTCGTGAGTCGCGAGTCATGAGTTGTGAGTCGTGAGTCGTGTACGACTTAAGGGCCGGTTGTGAAAAACTATAAATAGGGGGTGTGTTGTACATTTCAAGGTGGTTGATTTTTGAATAAAATTTCTTGTTTGACTGTTGTGTGCTTTCATCCTAAATTGGTAGTTGAGTGTAATCTCCTATCTCCACTTTCGGTTATTCGAGTGCGCTCGAATCAACGATTGTTGAAGCCGATTCGCGGAATCAAGTGCGCTTGATCAACGCTTGAAGAATTGAAGATCTTCTCTCACGGTATCGTGCGCGATCAACGTGTCGAACATAGCTAGAATTCGGTATCTTTGTGATCAACGAATTTGGGCATTTCAGTATCTTCAATCCACCGATTGCTACTTTCATCAATCCATATCGTTTTGTTTAATTATCCGCTGTGTCACATATGAAGTGAAATGTTTTGAGATTTTATCTTTTAAAGATAAACTGAAAGTGAATATTTGAAATCGATTTGAGAATCGTATATTAATAGATATTTTGGAAATGTGAATTCACCATGGAATCTATAAAGGAAAGGGAAAATTGTTTTAAAAATAAACATTGATTTATTTTTAAAGTGTGGAAATAAATTACGGATTTGGAACGTAAATTTGAAGTAAATCGGTAAGGATTTATTTAATTAGTCTAAATGAACCATTTTGAAGTGAAAATGAATAAATATTTCGAAATGTTTCTGCGTAAGGAAAATGATTTGAAATTTGTTTCCGAAAGTTGTAAAGGTGAAAAGTGATTTGAATTTTTTTTTCAAATGGTTGAAGCGTGGAAAATTATATATCTTATAAAGATATTTTTGGAAAATATATAATTTGGGAAAAATTATTTGAAATCTGGTGATGTTGTGCATATCTATTGATAGTTAAATAACCGACTATCAATATTTACCTTTTTTGCCTATTTGTTGTGATTTGCTTGAAATTGAAAGCTACACTTATTTTTAAAATAAGCACTCGTTATTCGGTTTAGCCGAGAGAGGGCCTTTGGGTCATAAATCCCATTCCGAATAGCGATATGTCGTAATGGATAGCATTTGAAGACCGGTGTTGAAGACCGGATATTTTCGAAAACGGAAGGATTACCGTCGAATGACTCTGCATCGGCTGATCTCTGATATAGAGATTTTATCACCCTTTGTGATGGGAATTCCGTACATGATTAGTGAATATCCGGATTGCAAGGGCTTCTTTTGGAAGTGCCTTCGGTTCTGTTCGATCCCAAAACAGACTTGTATGGATGTGTGTATGGTGTCAAAATTTGAGATGTAAAGCTGGTTTCTATCAAATACTTTTCTGTTGGTGGCGGAGAATTTATTCTCTTAGCTTAACACCCTTCTCTGAGACGTACGATCTCAGAGGTTATGTAGTTGATGGTTACTAGTGATACATTCCCAAATTGGTAATGTGGCATACGAAGTGCTGCTGATCATTTGTTGATCAAAGCACAGCTTTTGTATAAAGCGTAGCTTTGTGGATGGACTTCGTCGGACCTCACACCCCGGTAATGGTCAAAACAGGAAAGATGCGGCAAGGTTATTAGGGGATAGCGCCCCCTTAATGTATGTCATTTCCTTCTGTATAGAGGTGATATCATGGTATGGAGCCAGATACTTAACCTATGTTGTTGCTGCAAACTTATTATTTTGTGGTTGTTGGTGAATCCCTGGATTTAGGTCAGTAACGACTTGGGGATGACATATTCGTGTCAGTTGTTACCCAGCTAGGGGTCACCCGGCCTTGTGTTGGCAGAGACCCAGTTAGATTCTCGGGGCGTCTTTCCAGAGGCGTACCCATGTGGCAATGGGAAGTTCCTTGGCCTGACCATTTGTTGGAAAATCCAAAGAAACAATACGAAGCCTGTACGGTTATAGCTGTATAACCTGCCATGGAATGTGGCGGTAACCTGCTATTGAACATGGTAGCTATAGTAGGCATACGATAATGGTCGTATGTTGGCTAAGATTTATATCATACTTTCAAAATGTTTTCCTACACTTTGTACTTATAGTAATAATTTTAAAGAAAATTTGCGTATCAAGCATGTTTGACTATCATAACGAGAAATCTCCTCCGATTCTGCGTTTGCATTGTGTGTGTGTGCGGGAGGCCTTATGGTAGTCTCATTTTCTAAAAAAACATTGTGGATCTATTTTAAAATATTTCATTGTTTATTTTTAAAGATAAACTGTTTTAAATTCTCACACCAGTCCCACGACTGACCTGGAGTTTACTGTTTCCTTCCTAAACTCTAGGTGCCCACCAATTTTAACACGGGCAGTCTAGAGTCAGGTTATCAGGTTATTCTAGAAATTCAGGAGTTGCTGTAGAGATCAAGAGCAAGCTGGATGGAGTGGTGTATCAATTAGTATATAGTATTTCTTTTCTGTTGTTTGTTGTTGTAAACTCTGATAATGTAATGAAATGTGATGTAATGTAATAGCTGATATAGTTATTTGTTTTAAAGATTATTCATTTATCTATTATATGTTGTTCCGTTGTGATTGTGAGATTTTGATATTGTTTCTGTTGCTTCTTCTTTCTTCCTTCTATCGTTTTCTTCTTTTTAAACCCTAAGGGTTCGGTTTTCCGGCCTTCGATTGTTTGGCAGTTGATACAGTGGACGTATTAATGTCGACTTTCGAAAGTCGAAGAATCGGGTTTTTACAGCAAGTTTACGTGTGTAAGTGTCTGACTACTTAATTTCTAGTAGAAACCTTGGGGGCAGCATGTAGGCAGGGTTTTGCCGAAGCTGGGTAAATTTGCATGTGATCTCTACTGCATTATTTTCTGTTATTGTTTTTATTTCTGCATTAATTTTTATTATTATTATCACCCTATTCACTTCCCCTCTAGGGTGAAAACGATCTTACAATACTTACCCCTAAGATCTACGCAGATTGGAATTATGGTAGATTTGGAATTTTTCTTATAAATCATTCTGATTTCCTAATTAGGCTATTGCATTTAATGCTATGGACACATGTCGGTTTCAACAACTTTCTTACGTCTTTTCTTTGGCAAGTCTAGTTGATATGAATTCCTTGGAATAATTATTATTTAATGGTTATGATTCTTTATGTCATCTTGTGATCAACAACTAAAAATTCAATTTTCCAACTACAAAAGTTATCTTCTCTTACACCTTTATTTTTTTCTTTATTACTTTACTTTCTACTCATTCGTGCTTCTTAAAAGGACTACTAAAACACTTGATTACACATTACTTTGCTGAACAATATCGACTTCTTAGAATTTGTCAATTTCTTCTCGTTGCTACTTGTTTATCTTAGAAGATACCCTATAGTTGCTTGATTCAATGTCTCTGAATATTCCTTACTTATCTTTTCTTATGTATATCACCTTTCATAAATTGTTTATGGTGCTCATTTTGAATAATTTTTCTTAAATTAAATGCTAATTTTGACACTTGATAGAATTAATTTGATAAAGTAAGTAGTAGGAGAAATAGGGGATAAGGATGACCTTGTGTTTTTTGGAATAATTTATCATCTTCCATTTTGACCATCCTTTTATTTTTCTCGAGTAGGCCATGTCCATCTAAAATCCCAGTTCGAGTGTCTTAGGTGATTTTACTAAGCTTATGCATGTGAATATTCCTTCAATAATCCACTTACAAGGATAAATTAACTTAGCATTATTTAGATTTGATATCACTAGGCATGCTACTCTGATCCTTTTGGCTATTGATCACATGAGCAGTCTTCCACATGATTACATGCTTGTCATTAATGAACACATGAGGTGTGATCTCTATCTACCTATATGTCCTTGTTATGAGAATGGATTCCCTTTTATGACAATGTGCTCCCCATTTAACTCTTACCCCTAGCTTATTATCACCTCATTGCCACTTACATTATTTAGAGATATTTAGTTCTCATTTCCTATTTAAAATGTCCCTAGTAAAGGATGCAACACCTTCTATTACCTAAAAATAGCTGTATGTTTTCCCCTCGTAAGGCATAAAAATGGTCTAGTCAATATATTTTTATTACTAAGGACGGTCTCTCAACTTTCATCCGATCATTCGACATGCAGTACTACTCTCATTCTTTCATACAATTCTATCTTTGTCATTGTTCACATTCTCTTCCCTTTATCCATGTTGGATCCCCTCATATAATTTCTAATAGTGTCAAGGAGGGCTTTTCTTGATGCAAGTCTCATATCATTGGTCCAAGGGGTTTTAATATTTGGGAGAAGATATTCACTCTTCCTCGTCACCTTATTCAGCTCTTGGTAATCATCACATAATATCAGAGAGTCATCCGCGTTAGTGGTAAATATTATGGGAATTTTCTACTAAGATATATTCCATCTAGTGAACCCTCGCCTCAACCGGTCATTCACTTATGCATTAAGCTCTCATTGTTCCTTACGCATAATATGCCTCAAAGGCATAAGCACTAGTCTAACATCCTTAACCATATTTATACAAAACTCAGTCTCTCGGTGGGATTGTAATCTGGTCACCACCTTGAATACATCTGGATACCCTTGGCTATTGCATAGATGAAATCTCATCATGTAGAATCTTGAGAAAATATAGAAAGCTAACTGTCATATCTGGTATGTAGCCTAACTTTACCCTCCTCCCATCGTTAGGCCCTATCGTCACCAAATGACTCTCACAGTCCACCAGTACTTCATACGTTTTCAGCCAATCCATCCCAAGGATAAAACTAAACCCCACAAAACCCAAAACAGAGCAATCACAAATAGAAGAGCACCCATGACTCAATAACACTGTGCCTTGACTAATCATGCATGGAGTGGCTAAGCCTCCAACGAAATTCGTCACAAGCAATGACCATCTTCTTTAGGGGGTTTTAATCTTAATTTGTCTACCAAATAATGAGATATAAAAGAATATGAAATCTTGGTATCGAATAAAGCATGTACTAGAACAACATATATTGAAAACATACCTTGGATAATAATGTTATTTCCCTTCTGCTTTACTGATGGAGTATTGGACGAAGTCGGAATAACATTCAATGCATATGCCTTAACTGCCTATTTTTGCTTCATTGGTTCAAGGTAGTACTTCTTAATATACTAGAATTTATTGCAGTTATAGTACTTCTTACCTTCAGCTTTGCAATTCGTCTTCAATTGACTATAGATTTAGCAAGTGGGCCCCTCTTTTGCCCTTCTTCGAGCTACCTTTATAGAAATGCTTCTTATTATTATTGTTCCACTTTCTCTTGCCTCCTCCATCAGCCTACGATTTTGGATCATCAATGGAAACAACATCAGACTTAGAATTAGGATACAGACTCTTGTGTTGAAGTGCATCCTCCACTAGCTTTTCAAAGAACACATTAATATGCCATACCGGCTTCTCCCTAAAGTAGTCGTCCAAGCCATAATAAATTTCTCATTCTTCTTTAGCTAAGTATCAATGAAATATAGGTCGTACTTCGACAACATATCGAACTCGACCATGTACCCTATTAAAGACATATCATCTTGCTTTAGATCGGCGAATTTCCTAAACAAAGCTGATTTCTAAGCTGCCGGTATAAACTTTCTCCAAATCTTATCATGAACTGCTCCCAAGTGATTAAGTCCTCGTGAATACTGATACTGATGCCATTCCACTACACCATCTCTCAACGCTAAAGCTATCTAGAGACTAGCTTCCTCTATCTCCAAGTCCTCAAAGATCCTTTTATAATTGTAAATCCAATCTTAGACTTCCATGGCCGACACCATTCCAAGGAACGACTTTCCTCCTAAGCTAGAATAATATCTAGTTAACTTAGCAAAATTGACCCTAGGTGCCTACACTTGAGCACCGTCAGCATTTGGAGCAACTTGGGCATTCTGAACCATGTTTTGCACCATTTTAACAAACATTTTCTGCAAATCGGGGTTAGATGGCCTTGAATCTATCCCTACTCAACTCTAGAGATGGAGTTCTTAGTAGTATTTCTTGTATGCCATCTCATTCTTAATTTGCAAAAAAAAATGATCAGTCTCTTATAAAGAAGACTTGCATCGGTGGTACTCGTGTATATAGTGTGACTTATATACTATATATGCTACTATATAAGTTTATAAAAATGTATAACAAGTACGCTCTGTCATATACGCTCAATCCATCCGAAAGTGATAATGCATACTTTATCTCTGATGGATCTTGATATCCTTTAGAATTAAGAAAATTAGTCAAAGTCCAATCACTTAACCTAAGCTCTGATACCATATGTGATGACCGAGATCCTATTATGGCTTTAAAATCATTTCAATTAATTGGTCTTACATTAGAATGGTTATCAATTACCTTACCTTAACATTATTACATGCATTCCAGTTATTACTTTCATTATTAAATCATAAATTTTTAATTTTTCTCAATATTAAATTCAAAATCTTATTTAATTAATAAATTTAAATGTCGAAAATTACGGGTAGTTACAAATAATATACCAAAATCTTTGTCTTCGTCCTCTAGAGAATAATTTTCGATAAGCTAAAAACTCAAGGCTGATCCGATCGTAATGAAAGGACAAAATACTCGAGTCAGGACTAAAATATTCTTTTATGAATAAAATCGATATCGAATATAACATGAGTGCGATGACGTAAGAGATATTTTTGGGGTTTCGCATCTCCTATCCAAGGTATAACATGCATGCAATAAATCAAGAGATGTTATGGGATTTTTCATCTCTTAAGGATCCGTCAAAATATTTATATGTACTAGACTGCGGTATATGTATAATGTCTAGTCGGTAAAATAAATATTTTTCTTAGCGTTAAGGCATTACATTAATCTCCCTTTTAAGCATTGGCGTATAGCTTGCATTTGACACCACCAGTAGCACGTCGGTAGTTAGGGATGAACCGTGATATGAAAATACTAAACCAAAATCGTATGGGTCTCGTATAAGGATAAAAGTATGAACAGGCACGTGAGGGAATGCCCAAGGTAGGATACTACCAGTTTACCCTTCTCGGTTGGTGGTAATGCATCATAACCATAATCGTCCACCACCTCTAACACTTCCATAATCCGAGGCTGCGCACCAATCAATCACAATGTAAATGATGGTAATACGAAGAAGTATGTCCGCTCAGGGTAGCTAGCCTGCTTGACCGGTAAGGCTCTTGTTTTAGTCATTTCAAATTGGCACAAGTGCCAGGCTAATCCATCATTGTTCTCTTTCTTTAAATCCAGCAAATGACGTCAAATCTAACCTCTTCCTTCTGGATCATCACTCCACGTACACAATTGTTAAAGTGGTTTCGGTATCGACAGAGAGTATGCCCATATCTGACCCCAGTCTCTTTAACATCCAAATGTCGTTTTACACACCGTTTGCTACTTTTACATTCCAAAAACAGTTCATACTTAATACCAAAATATCATATTCGCTTCAAAATCAAATCCATTTCGAAATCATCATATTTACTCAAAATATACTGTTTCACTTAGAAAAATCATTTCACCTCAATATTTCGATTTTGCTTCCAAAATCGTTTCGAATTTCAATTTAGGTTATAAGTTCACTTTAATCCAATTCATATTTAAATCCGAGATTTAGATATAAATACCCCACCTTTTTGACCAGTTTGAATTTTAGAAAAATAGCTTAAATAGTTTCAAAATAGTTTAAATAATAAAATAGCTGAAATGGTTTAAGTGGTTAAAATAGTTAAAAATAATTTAAATGGTTAAAATAGTTTAAGAATTAAAATGGTTTATGTAGCAAAATTGTTTGGAAAATCCAAAATAATTTGAATATTTAAAAAGAGATAGATTTAAATATTTTATATCAAAATAATTATAATTTCAAAGTAAAACTGATTCAATTTCCAAATTTTCCAATTCAAATCATTTTTAAATCTCCATTTTGATTTAATCGATTCAATTTCGATTTCAAGTCGAATTTTACTTCGATTCCAAATTAATTTCGATGTCAATTTCAAATTCATTTCAATTACAATTCCAAGATAATTTCAATTTCAAATTTTGAACCATTTTGATTTTTATCAATTTCGAGTTCAATTTTCAAAACATCGATTCAAAACATCTAAATCAATTTACTTTCAATACCCAATTTGAAATCCAAATCGTCAAATATAATTTGATTCTGAGCTTAATTTCAAAATAGTTCGATTTCCATGAATTAGATTTTAATTTTCTTAAAATCAAATCATTTAAACAAATTTCAAACCGAAAATTTTAAAATCATTTAATTTAACCAATCTGGTGCTCGTATATAATTTTCTATCCTCTGGCCAAGTGATCAGTTATTTCAATTTAATTTAAGGGATATGTATATATCATTTCAATCCAAATCACAATGTCATAGGTATATACCATTTCAACCTATTTCTTAATTTATTCAAAATAATGCAATTTATAATTTTATATGTTGTAAATATATACAGGATGATAATATATCCAAATAAACAAACATACAAATCATCCAAAACATTAATCAATAGCATTCATTACAATCAACATCCAAATCAACCAATAATTCATAACAATTCCACAGCTATCACATCAGGTATTTTACTGGCAATAAAATTTCAATTTCAAATCCAACCTTCAATTTTAATTTTTAATAGTCAATTCGAATGACAATTTGGACGATAATTAAATTTATCAAACGACGATCAACAAATTTATATCACTTCCACTTCAAATTTAACAAGCATAAAAATATTCTAGTACTTGTGGGGTATGAAACACTCACTTTTTATTTCTGTTGTCACTTTCGCCCTCCAGTTTGGAACTAAAACCGAACAATGTTCGAATTTAGCCCAAATTTTTACAATCTCCAAATTCGTCCAAATTAGTTTCATTGCGAAGCTCTCGTTATCACGAACGCAACATAAAGAGTTTCGTCTCAATCGAACCTCGTATGCAAGAGTTATGAATTGTATAAGTTAAACGATTTCTTTAAATAAAATAATATAAACTAATATCAACCTTTAGCGAAATTGCAGGACTGCCACCATCCTTTCTTCCCGAAATCAAAGTCCCATATCCTATGCAAACCCCATGTCGTGCATGCACATTGACTAATACGGAGCCAAAAGCTTCCGTTCGATTAACCGATCTCGCCATTGGTCCTCTCTCCGAAATCTCCACAAGCCTCCACCAACCAGCCATCACTTGAGCATCCCCTTCGAAACGCGTCATCACCGCCTACTACCTGTTGTCGAGCAAAAGTTGCACCCTTCCATTAATGATCGAACCACACAAAAAACTGCACCGATGCTATCCTCACCAACAAATTCGAATACGCACACCAAATGGTGAGTCGACGACTCTATCTCCCTCATGGCTGAACCCTAATGTCGAATTTCCAAAACGGGCAACCTAAAAACTCATCGCATACTTCCGGAGGTATAATAAATGAAATATTTTCGCCTAAGGATCTCAACCGAATATGATTTGGATTTTATAATTGAGTATTGCTTGTTAATTTAATTTTTGAAAATCTTTTTTTTTCCTGAATCATGAATTTGAACTGAGAAGGGTGAAATAAGACAGGCGATTTAAAAAAAGAAGAAAGGGCGACTATGATTAGATGATAGGTCGGCCCCAAGGAGCCTTGAGATATTGGCTAAAAAGGCTACGCAGTCAAATCGGTGAAAATAAATTGTTTAAAATTCAAAAAAAATATCTAGATATTAATTTCGAACCCCGATCGAGGTATGCCACTCGGTGTTCATAATGTTATGCCCCTATTCCAAACACAATGAAATAAGTTTCAAGTCCCAATTCGATCGTATGGAGAAGATAACTTTTCGGACCCAATTATCAAATTGGATTTTTTATATTAATTTCAACAAGTTTCTATCTCGTATGACGAAACGGTGGCTCCAAACGCTACGAAATTTGAAATCCGATAATAATACATTATTGTGGACCCAATGGAACTGGTTTTGTCGAAATCCGAGACTGTGCCCCAAAAGGCTATTTTTACTTGTCAGTTATATAAAATTTCCAAATTTTTAAATTCGTCGCTTTAATTCTATTTTTAAGTGTTGATAATCTTCAATCATATTTAAATAACATCTAAATCAACTTTTGAAATCATTTCATTCATATTTAATTTAGGATTCAGTTACCTATATAATTTTCAAGATCAATTTTTAAATAATTTAATTGTCTGATATTCAATAAATTTCAATATTAGCTTTCACATGAATTTTAGTTATCAAACAGTTACTTTATTTACATCTAATGAATTCGACATTTATTATTCAATTCAACTACTGATTGTAAACACGTTCAATATATAGCATTTTCTTTCAATATTTGTTACTACCTAAAACTTTGAAATTTGTTTCTTTTAAAATCTTGTTCAAGTTCATATTCAATAGTTATATTAATAAATCATTAAAAAAATTATTTTTAACCATTTTTATTCATTAATTACACTAAATTTAATAATTTAAAATAGTTAAAAATATGGGTCATTACACGAAATCTTCGATAATAAAATTGAATTGAAATTTATTTACAATAAGAATTGTTTACAATAACAAAGGTGTAAATTAATGAAATATTTTCCTAACAAGGTACTGAAATTATATAAGTATATTTATAATATAATTCATTAATAGAAAGGACTTAAAAGCTTAGAATTTTTGAATTTAGATCCCTTTGCTTTCAAGATTGTTTTCAAAGCCTTCAAAATTTATAATAGTATTATTTGAAAGTGTTTTGACAAGAAATATGTTTTGAAAAGATTTTTTGGAAGAAATAAAAGCATCGAACTTACTTTAATTGTTGGGAAATAATTATATGGATGACTACGGCATCGCTAGTATTCATTTTCGAGTTTCTGGGTGAGAATCGCTACCAAAAGAAATTTATTTTCAGATAAAACAAGTTTTGATTGTGAAAAGTATTCCACGTATGATTTGATAAATATATGAGAATAATTTTTGAACTTATAAATTGAAAATAGAATAGATAAGAACTAAGTTTATAACTTATGAATTTGAACAGGAAAGTAAAACCGAATTTTTAAACGGTTGACATTTTGGTTAAGCAAACAAAAGAAAATTTAAACTTAAGATATGAAATAAAAGAATTAACCTAAGAAATGTTAAATAAATTGAATAAATGGAGTCAATATAATGAAATTTAACTCAAGAAAGCTTAAATTAAAGTGAATTGTATTTGAAAGCAATTAGATAAAAATAATGAAATGAAATTTAAGTAAATAAGTTTGAATAACTTATAGATTTGAGAAATATTAAGCTAAAATAAAATTTAAATTTATTGAATGTGAATGATAAGAAGAGAAAATGTTTAACTTAAATAAAGTTAAATAAACCATGCAATGGATTAAATGAAATAAAGTTTAATTTAATAAAGATTAAATGAATTCAGTTGGATTTGAATACAACTAAATAAATTAGTAAAGTGAATTAATTCCACTTAAGCCATCAAATGATTTAATATAATGAATATGAACTTGAATTATAAAAATGAAATGCAATTTGAGTTGTGAAAGGAATTGAGTAAAAAAATGAGTGTAAGAAAAATTAATGTGAGTAATTGAATTTGGTTTAAACTGGATGTAAATAAATTAAATGCATATGGAGTAAGTTTAAATAAATTTAATGATAACTAATTGAATATGAAATAAATTAATGAAATTAATTGTAAACGAAAATTAACTTAAGAGAAGTTAAATGAAATTGATCGTGAGAAAAAGAAAATTGTATTAATATGAATTTGAGTTATAAACAAAATTTTACTTAAGTTAATAATAAACTAATGAAGTGAATCATTTTATAAAATAAAATTTACTTAAGTAAAATTATAGTATGAATTTGAATTTTTGAAATGAACCAATGAAGTGAATCGGTGAGTTAATATGAACTTAAGTTATGAAGTAAAAATAAACGTGAGTTGCATTTTATTAAATGTTTATGATAAACTTAAATGGTTTTATAAAATGATTTATAAATAATATTTTATTAAAGAGAATATACTAAGTAGTGATGAAGTAAAAAATTAATTTAGAAGGTTAAATGGAATTATTTTATAAAATGGTTCATAAATGAATTTATATGAAATATGTTAAACAAAAGTTGAAACAATTGGAATTTAAAAAATTGAATTGAATAAATTGAATGTAAAGGAAATAGATGTAAATAAATTTGGAGCAAACCGATTAAATGTTAATAAAAAATGAATGTTAATAAAATGAAGTGTACAAATTAGCTACGGACATTGGAAAATGCAAATTAACATAGTTATGAGTTAATTGGATAAATTGAATTGATATTAATAGTTGAATGGTTTCTTTTGTTGCGAATTGTCGTTATTACTATTTTGATTGCATATGATTGTTGTATGTTGTGTATTTGTGCTTGTGCTTATGATTTGGATTCAAATTTCATGTTATATGGGCTATTAAACTCATACGTGCTTCTATATCTTTAATATGCAATTAATATTCTAAATTGAGTTGAGATAGGTTCATGCGAAGACCGTCTGGATGTTTACGTGAATTTTATATGCTTTTGCTTGCTTAACTTGAGCTAATCTGCCTATATTAATAATAATAACAAGGTACGTATCTCGGATTACATACCGCACTCTTATATTTTTCCCCTACGGTATGCCTCATCATTGAGATGAGATGTATATTTGATATATGGTATATATTTTTGTTATATATTGTACTGTAAAAATTCTCCGATCGAGCCGTGCAAAGGAGACGCTGCTGAAATTTTACATAAATCCGGGTATTAGGAAAAAATTTAGGTTTTAAAAATTTTATAACTCGTTCTTATATATAAGTTATAATCTTCGTAAAACTGATATCGGAGTAGCGTAGCGAGAGCGTAATAAAGGTATTGTAAATAAGATTCTAAAGTTTTATAAGTTGATTATTCTAAGAAAATATATTAAATATTAGATTCCTTGCTTAACCCCTTTTCGAGGACGAAAAGTTTTGAGTGGGGAGACCCGTATTTTTAACTATTTAAAATTATTAAATTAATATGATTATTGAATAAAAATGGTCAAAAATAAAATTTTAATCAATTACTAATGTATTTTGTTGAATATGAACTTAGATAAAATTTTAAATAATAAAATTCAAGAAGATAAGAGATTATAACTTATATTAGAAAACAAATTAAATAATATTAAATTCTAAGTAATTGCATTAATGTTGAATTATTGAAAAATAAAAGCAGTTGTTTATTATTTGAATTCGTTTTAAAAGTTAAATAACTTGTATTTCAATTTTAGCGTTTTATTGGATAATTGAATTGTTTAAATTTAATTATTAATTGAAATCTGAATGAAAATTATTCCAAAAGTTGATTTAAATTTTACTTAAAAAAGAACAAAGATTTTAAACTTCTAAAATTGAATATGAATAATTTGATTTTGGATAGCTCGTTTTAATTAACGTGTAAAAATAGTCATTTTGGTCACTGAATTGGATTTCGACGAAACCAGTTTCATCGGATCCGTAATAGTGAATTATTGTAGGATTTCAAGTTTCGTAGCGATCGAACTTATCCTTTGGTCATACAAACTTGAAACGCGTAGAAGTTAATTTCAAAATTTAATTAAAATAAATTGATTTTGACATGCTATCTTCTGAATATGATGGAATTGGCTTTCGAAACTTGTTCCACTATGTTCGAAATGGGGGTAAAACATATAGAACACCAGACGGCACGCTTCGTTTGGAGTTTGGAATTTCGCAGGTCGATCGAGTTAGATATTTCCTTATTATAATATTATATATTTGCCTTTCTCCCACCACATCGTACACTCAGCTGAAATCGTGTCGACCCCGTACCTTATCTTTTCCCCTTTCATTTCAAATTGCCGCAACTCGAAGAAAATAAAATTAAAACACGATGAAGTCACAATGGAGGCACGACCAGGCGATGACAGAGGGGAGGGCAGCGGTCGAAGTCGAGCGCTTGGAGGAGAGCAAGCGAAGGCTTCGGGCAATATCTGATGTATGGTTGAAGCTTGTGGTAGAGCAGTTGAACTTGGTCGCAGCAGTTTAGTGGTCACGTGTGTGTGTCTGGCCGACAACGTGTAGGGGAGGTCGCGGAGCTCAGAGCTGGTGGTGGCGTGCTTGGGATCTGTCGATCTTCGTTCAGTTATAATAAATATTAAGATTCGCGGAGTCGCGCTGGAAGAAGATGGACAACGCATGCATGACCTGGAGCATACAGGCTGATGTTGAGAAGAGAGTGAGTACAGTTAAATTTTATATTAATTTTTGTAAATTATATAATTTGATTATCAAATGTTTATTAATCGATATCTTTTGCATACGAGGTCTGATTTGAGCAAAACGAGTCGGTAAGGATCATATCAACGTCGTCTACGTCAAGGAGCTAGTTTGGCATTTATTTGGAGCTCGAAGTATTTTCTATTTCAAATAAAATTTAAGTGTTTTAGACACTCACAAAGTACTAGAGTATTTTTATGTTAGTTAAATTTTAAATTACGAAGTTATTTAAATTTATTGATTGTTGTTTAAAAATTTTAATTGACACTTAAATTGACATCTGAATTAACTGATAGACATTTGAATCAGAAGTAGATTACTATTAAACTCTTGATTATTGATAAGCAGTTAATTGTTGTGATATTTTGACTGTTTGGATGATTGATTGTGATGGATGCCAATTGTTGATATTTGGATAATTAGATGTTTATTTATGTTTATGTATATCCTGTTATCATCCTGTAAATTATTTACAGTATATAAACTGTAAATTAAATTATGTCAAAAAATCTAGAAGTGGATTGAAATGATATATACCTATGACATTTATTTTGGATTGAAATTATATATATCCATCCCTGAAATTAAAATTGAAATAACTATTCCCTTGGCCATAGGATATAAAATTATATACGGCTACTGCGTTGGTTAAATTAAATAGTTTTAAATTATTGAATTTGAACCGATTTAAATGATTTTGGTTCTAAAAGATAAAAATTGAATTTATATGAATTAGATTATTTCTAATCCGAGCTTTGAAATGTTGGAATCAAAATTTGTAAAAATGAATTGGTTAAGGAATCTAATTTGAAAACTTGAAGTTATAAATGTAATATGATTTCAATAATGGAATTTGAACAGTTTTAAAGTTTGAACCTTTTAATCGAACTTTAAAATCCACTTTAGTGAAATAAATATTGAATATTTCAAATTTGAGCTCGGAATTGAATTATTCTAAGATTTGAATCTAAAACTCGAACATTGAAGTTTAATTTGAATTAAATGTTTAAATCGGTATTTTGGAATTAAACTCGAACTTTATATAAATTGAAATGGTTTAAAATTGGAAATTGAATTGAATTTAAACCATTTGAATTGAATCAATGAAAATCGAAATAGAAAATAATTGCAATTGAAATTGATATTGAAATTAATTCGAACTGAAATGGAATTTGAAATTGATTTAAACTGAAATCGAAATTGAATCAATTCAAAGTGAATTGAGATCGAAGTAATTTGAATTGGAAATTTTGGAATTGAATCAGTTTGACTTTGAAACTATTTTAAATACATTATTTAATATACTAATCAAAAACTATTATTTAAATATTCAAATTATTTTGGTTTTTAAAGCTATTTTGTTATATAAACCATTTTCAATACTCAAACTATAAAAAATTTAACTTTTTAAACTACTTAAAACTATTCAAACTATTTTCTAAAAAGTCATACTGGTCAAGGCTGGAATGTTTATATATAAGTCATTGATTTAAATACAAATTGGATTGAAATGAAGTAATAACCTCAATTTAAATTTGAAACAATTTTGGAAGCAAAATCGTGATATTAAGGCGAAAATGATTTTGAAGTGAAATAGTATATTTTGAATAAATATGATGATTTTGAAATGAATGGTATTTTGAAGCAAATATGATATTTTGATACCAAGTATGAATCATTTTGAAATGTAAAAGTACTAACCGGTGTGTAAAACGACGTTTGGTTGTTAAAGAGACTGGGGCCTCTTATTCTCATACTCTCTGTCAATATTGGAACCACTTCAACAACTGTGTATGCAGGGAAGACTTTAGAACAAAGTGGTTGGATTTGGTGTCGTTGCTGGATTTGAAGAAAGAGAACTATGATGGATAGATCTCGGTACTTATGCCAATTTGAAATGACTAAAATATGATGGCTTGATAGGGTCAAGAAGGCTAGCTACCCCTAGCCGGCATTCATTCTTCGATTTTCTACCACATTATTACTCTTGATGTTAGTTTCGATTGGTGCAGCTTAATTTTGGGATAACCTTCCCTTGACTCGATATGGGATGGATGTACGCGGTGGACGATCATGGCTATGATGTAGTACCACCCGCCCTGCGAATTGAACTGGTAGTATCCTACTTTGGACATTGCCTCACGTGCATTATCATACTTTTATCTCTATACGAGACCACTAAAATTTTGGTTTAGCGTTGTCGTATCATGGCACATCCCTATCCTCCGACGTGCTACTGGGGCGCTAAATGAAAACTGTACGACAATACTTAAAAATGCATTAAGGGGATTAATGTAAAGCCTTAAATGCTAAGAAAAATATTTATTTTACTGATTAGATATTATATACGTAACGTATTCTATTGTGTATACATATTTTGATGGATGCTTAAGAAATGAAAAATCCCGTAACATCTCTTGATTTATTACATGCACGTTGTACACTGGATATGAGATGTAAAACCTCATATACGTCTCTGATGCCATTATACTCATGTTATATGTGATATCGATTTGACTCACATAAGGATATTTTAGTCCTGAATCGAGTGTTTTGTCTTTTCATTATGCTCGGATCAACCTTGAGTATTTCAACGCATTGAAGATTATTCTAGAGGACGAAGATGAAGATTTGGTACATTATTACTATTCCTATTCCCTGCATCATGTTGTTCTGCTGCATTATTATATGTTCTATTATATATCTAACTCTCATAAATGTTGTATAAATTATAATCAAATGTATAGTAAACAAGCTTCATGAATTGTTGATTTGATTATTATATTTTGTCATTCCGCTGCGAGATTCTGTGTTTGTGTTCTTCTTCTTTTCTTATTTTTCTTAATTAACCCCGTGA
This sequence comes from Allium cepa, assembly GCA_030765085.1. Lineage (NCBI taxonomy): Eukaryota > Viridiplantae > Streptophyta > Magnoliopsida > Asparagales > Amaryllidaceae > Allium > Allium cepa. The sequence goes on from CM060935.1 coordinate 469,268,174, forward strand.
TTATCTATATTATTGTTTAAGTTGAACTTGTGTGGATTATTGTTGATTTAAATCTTTCAAAATGTGGGTCGTCACACAAAACATGCAAGGCATGTGAACTAGTTACAGACATGCAACTAGGCAATCTGAAATAAATACACCATTCACTAATGCCATAGATGAGCATATAAAACAACTTACAAGCATAATAACGGCATAAATAAGCATATAAACAATCATAGACAACTTTGAAATCATGAAATCATTGTTAAAATTATACAATCGCTAAAAATCTTGCAAACCTAGTGGACTATTCGCCTTTCCTCTCTTACTTCCTTTTCCTTTGAATAAACATGTCATCTTGCTAACAATTCCACCACTCTTCTTACAATTGACTTTCTCCTTTCTGCAGTTTGAACCTGTATACATTAATCAAATATAGAATTGAATATAAAGGATACGTTTGATTTTGAATATAAATTATAACACATATCAGGAGTAGAAGGTGAAGTGGTTGGAATTCTAAAATTAACCCCATATCTATTGCATAGGCCACATCTTTGCCTTTGTCATTATTGCTTTTGTTGTCACTATCGTCGTCATCGTGTCATAATCTTCATCGTCGTCGTCGGCGGCGGTTTGCATTTGATGAATTATTTTCCTTTTTTGGATATTTCGATCGACCTGATGCTTTTGTTACAAGACACAACTTGAGTTCTCTCCTAATCTCCATGTTCTATATAAAAGAAAGACTAAATAACATAAATTTATGATAGAAGAAAAAGAGGATTGTAGAACATATTTGGTACTAGATATTATTAACTAAAAAATCATTTGACACGTCATTTATGCTCTACAACTCATCCTCATAATACTATGATTCTTGAAGAACAAGATGTCGCATACCCATATAACCATGTTCATCTCTCATAAACCATCGACTGAATAATGAGACAGGATTAGGGGTATGTTAGCCAAATGCGGGATAGGAACCGGATCCCGCCCAACCAATTGTATGTACTAACTAGGATCCTCTGTTCAATTTGTTTGCTCGGGTAGGGAATAGAACTGTAATGAATAATTGACTTTTGAAGATATAACGATAACGATGAGAGCTTGAATACCTGATTAAGAGTAGAATGGTCCAAAAAATCCATCCTAATATGAACTATAACATTTAGTAATGGACTGACATCTTTAGCAGTTAACTTTCAATAGTTTTGTATTCTATGTCTTGTCCCTGGTAGACGTACTTTTGGCAGTCATCTTGATATAACTCGTTTTGCGTTTCCACGTAGCTACCATATGTCATTCTACTGGTCATGTGCATATGAGGATTTAATAGGATAGATATAAGGCCAGTCAACTGCCGCAAGCACCGCTCTCGTAGAAATAACTCATAAAATTCTCCCTGAGAAACAAGGAAAGGCATTTTATCGATAGGTTACGAGCAACCAAAACCTCATTTAATTCAGATGCGACCGAGGTATTCCATGGATTTCAATTTATATGATTGACCCGTCGATGATCGTTATGATAATGGGTGCTGGAAATGAATGAGCTGCAGTATCATGTATTTTGGCTATATTTCCTTTTTCTCATGCTTTTAGTCCTAGGGAAGATGATCGCTTCACAAGTTCTTTTACAATAGCCGCAGACAGTCATATACTCGAAGAACCGATACTATAAAGAAAATTATTATTACGTTAAACAAGTGAATATTTCAATAAGTAAGATATAAAAATTCAAGTATACAGTAAGTTAATGTACTTGCACCAACTCGACAAATCTAGTGATATGACCTCCCTTGTCATAGCTAAAGCTAGACTTTGGTATAAATATCCCTGAATAAACGAACCCTAATCATATTATTGCGATACTTCCAAATCCATAACCGCCCCCAAACACCCAAGACTGGTTATATCATTTGTTATTATGATAAAACTAGTCTCCATAATGTACAATACAGATATTCTAGCAATGTGATCCAAATTACTCAAATTTTGTGTCATATAATCATCAATAAAATATTTAACTAAATGAGATAAAGTGACATTTCCAATCTTGATATCAGTCATGGCAAGTAGTAGTAGAAATTGACTAGCATTACCAAACCAACTCCAACTCTCATCTTATCGTATATTGAGTGTATTCAACCCCATAGGTATAAATGTCAACATGGTAAAATATAATGGTGTAAAACAAATCTCAGCATTTGGAAACAAAAATATATGTGTTATAGACTAAGAACGCTCGACTACAACATGAATACATCTATTTTCTGAATTTTTTAACTCAATATCCATAAATCTATCAAACATCTTAACTACTGGGTCTCTAATATATGGATGTACATTTAATCTTTCCACCATTTTAACAATGTTGTGAAAGCTCCATGACATTTCATTCTATCATGATTCTATTTACAATACGGTGTTAACATAAATTAGTAATATATAAAAAGAAATTAACGTACTAATAAATCTTAATGACAATAAACGATATACTATGAGCTCTTTTCGGTCCATTAAAATGTGATGAACGCCTTATCTAAGCATTGTGGCCGACTAAAACGAGAATATCGGTGAAATCATATTAGGTAAAATCACTCCATATCCGTCGTCATCGTCGCTAAAAACCCTTTTACTCCCCAATATTTTCTTTCTATGTACAAGGGCTGTGGAGCTAGGACCTTCTTTATTTATGTTCTCCATCTTCTAAATTACAAAATTATACGTTTACCCTAGAAATTGAGGATTTTGTGATTATCATTCGTAATCGCAAAAATTGAATGAAAAAGAAGAAAAATGTCTTGATCTTTCAATGCGTATGTTTTAATTGTGGGTTTAGTTGAATTTTGGAGGGAATAGAAATTTTTTGGATTGATCTAAAAGAGGAGTACATAGAAACGTTTTAACAGCTGAATGAAAATGCTCTCCGGTAATGTTTTACAGGATTTTATAAAACCTAATCCCTTGTAAACAATTTTCTGACAAAACCATTTATATTTGTAAACGGTGTTAGAAAACCATTATAGGTGTTTAATAACAATAAAAAATACTACTTTACTCTCACTCGTTGTTGGAGTAGCGGGATGAATCGACATTTATGATTTTGTCCCCACACTGATTTCCCCCACCCTACTAGAGATGTTCTAATGGAAAAAAAAATATTTTGAGAAATCTAATTAGGTTGATAAATATATCAACTTCAATTATTTTATGTTTACGAGAAGGATGTATGAATTTTTATTAGGGGAAATTGAGGAATAATAGCCAGCCTTATTGTTCTGTCCCTAAAATTTACATATATAGCTATATTCTTAATTTTATAGTATTAGATAGGGAGTTTTTACCATTCTAGTGCTTAGTTGCTATATACTGATTTTAATATAATATTTTTTTTGTTAAACAAAATAATGTGACCGCTAACTCCGCATATTGAAACTACATAGCATGACTCTTGTCTTGAGTTGAACAGTATGTTGAATTTCAAAAACTTGAACTCTACCGTATCCATTGTTATTATTCATACACCATGAATACTATCGACATCGATCCAAAATGTCACTTTCTTATTTCGCATTAAATGAATCAATATCAAAATAGAATCATTTGACTTGTTTTATTTGAAACATGTATGCAAAGAATGCTGACTTTCTCAAAAGAATATTACTTCTTCTTGCATATTAGAGCAGAGAGCTCTATCTTATTAACTCGTAGACAAAGGACCAAAAATAGAGCCTAACAAATTCATATCCCAATTCCTAATGAGTTTGAAATACGATTTTGGTTGTAGATTTGACAATCAAAAGCCAAAAGAGCTCCACTTTTTTTCCTAATTCTAGTTTTATTTTTGAAAGCAATAAGATTTTGGTTGTAGATTTGACGAAGAACTGGTGAGTTTGATAAACAAAAAGAGTATTCCAGGCAATACAGATTTATGTGCTTGAAACTAATACTAGACACTACACCATCAGTGCAATCACAAACAAATGAGCTAATCCCGTCCCAACTGTTGCATGATTATCTCATTTGCAATAAAATGAGATAAACATGTCAGAAATTAATTATTAATATTTTTAATAACTAAGAATCACCGTAATTAATAACTGAAGAAAAAAAATCTTTCGGTCTAACCCAACCTCCAACCAAACTGTTGTTCGAAAATGACATTCAGCCTACCTTCAATCTTTGAATGTTGACAATCTCTTCTTAGAGAATCCACTGTAAACGTAGTATAATACACAATTTTGTATTACTTATTTTACGAAATGTCAAAAGAAATATGCACCCACCTTCCAATACCATTTTTTTTTTCTTTCCTTCATTTTTTTGTTCAATTTTTACATCCTAAATTTTATTTTAATTAACATATTGGTTTTGATTTTTTATTCCAATTTCACAGTTATAAAATATAATATTCCACTTAATACTTTTACTAAATCAGAATAAAACTCAAAATCGTGAATAATCTAAATTAAATTTTGATTTAAGCATTGAAAAAATTAATTCTAAAATTTTAACTGATTCCATAAATTACCAGTATGATTTGATATTTCAATCAAAGGTTTAATACATTTTGATTAAAATTATTATTGAAGTCTTAATCCGGTAGAATTTCTATATGTAAAATGAAGTGCAATGCCTAGATATTGTAACATTTCATATAATATAAAAGAAGTGTGTTATAAAGTGTAAACAGGATAGCGCAAATTTTAAAAGCCCATAACATACAAATAGAGAGCTAAAAGAAGCCCATGACAAACATGACCAATAAAATATGAATATCCTAAAACCTACTTAATCCCTTCACATATTATCTCTGTCCCTCTTGCACTCGGGCGCCATGGTAGAGAACCTTTTCCTGTCAATGCAGTAATTGTAAATAGTCCACTTTTTGCGCACCCATTCCAGTCTTTTATACTGATCATTATCCAAATCCTGAAACTCTTTCTGGTCCCACCACCTTCTTCCTTGAGTCTCACAGTATTTGGCATTCACCGACGCCTCACATCCATCTATGTGAAATCCTCGATATGAAGCGTAAAATGGAGCATTGGCCCAATTCGTCTTTTCAAGCCCACCCCTTGTGGCCCAATCGTCCGCATTCCATAGGCTTGAGTAGAGCTTCATGGGCTGGTTGAATGGGAATTTTACACCCAAGTCCTTGCTGTTTTTGAATACTCTTATTGGTACATTGTCCACAAAGAACCTGTAAGATTGCATGCAGTGCAAATCCAGTTGGAATTTCGGACTAAAATTACACATTTTTAATTTGCATACTTGCCATTGGTGATGCTATTATTGTTGTACTATGCTTTATATGATGCCATAGAGCCAAGTGAGACTTGCTTTTGAACAAATAATTAATCCATATAAGTGTAGGCAAAGCCAACAATTGCCTAAATGTGTGCATTGATTACTGGAGAAAACAATGAAGTATGTAACCCTTAGTCAAAGAAGGGTATAATCTCAATGCAGAATAATCTACTTATGTAGTAAAAGGTTAAGCTTTAAAAATTATAATTTATACTAACCAAGTTTATAAGCAGAAATCACATGGGATTAAAATTTCCACTGAGATCTCAATACATTTTGGTCCTGGTTATATTTTTAATGTACAAACATGTGACATAAAAATAGCAGAGTATGTCCACATACACCTACAGGCTATAAGTAATCATATTTAATTAGTGTTCTTAATATTGTAATCATGTTTACTAATACAGCTCATGGATTATAAGCATATCATGGTTAAATAACAAAAAGAGCAAGAGTGAACTTACACGATCTGATGCATGTTCCAGAGAATAGAATATTCATGATATGCTTTGGTTGGATCGAACCATAGATATATTCTTTGTTCTCGGTTTCCTGCACCGCCTGTAAACACATTGGTTTGCAATATGTATGGCTGACCAGTTCTGTTTCCTAAAAATTCAAAGTCTATCTCGTCGTGCTCTGAATTTTGAGATGATAGCTGAAATAAATTGAATCCATGGTTTAGAATTTTGAACATTAAATTCGGACTAAAAAAGGAATTTTTCAGTACAAACCTTAAAGCTATTCAGGATACTGGACATAACCTCTTGATGTTCATTTTATTAGGCTCACTTTGAACTCAAACATTTGCAAGAAAGAATTAAAAGAATTTGTCTAATAAAATTATGGGGTAAATGTAATTAAAATATTTGGCGGTTAAGTTTAAAGAGTAATATGAGTCTACACTAATGTATAGATCGATGACTGAACTGTACCATTGCTACAACTCAAAGGCTTTTTAACAATATAAACATTATGAACGATATATACTGTGTTAAAACGTAGATATTTTAACAGCAATACAGTTAAGAATATCTTTACTGCTGATACCTTTTTATTTATGAAGCTTAATAATTAAAGCTAATGTGAGTAGTTAAGAAATACCTACAATATTATGACAGATTTAAAAATAACAATAATAATTTGATTAAAATGGAATTACTTACGTAAAACGCTGTAACAGTTCCAGCAGAATCACCTGCAACCATCCTTATATGCATACTGAAGTGGCCGAACAAGTATGAGCCTTTCGATTGAAATCCAGTTCCTGAAAAAATTTAAATTATAAATGCATCATGAATAATACTAAAAACAAAATGCTTCTATTATTTTGCCGATATTTTCAGTTAATTACCTGTATAATTATCAAGCATAAGTTGGATCTCATTGCCACCATTGAAGTACTTAATATGATCGAAAGCCCAAGTAGGTGCATAGTTCTTTTGAAATGGAACATTAATGGGCTTCTTAGGTGCAGCAGCCATTGTGCTTGCTATCAAAAGATAAAAGAAACATAAAAATGCAGCAAAAAACTTCAATGAAGAAGATGGAGCAGGCATTTTTTCACAAGAAGTGAATGAATGGAATGGTTTTGAGGGAATAGACTGTGCATGGTTTATATAGACTATGTTACTTGGATGAAAATCAAGATACAAGTTGCTTTTTTTTTCCCTGTATGCATGTGCGTGCACATTATTTTATTTCAACAAATCGCAGAACAGCTATATGCACAAATCTAGATATCCATGTATTAATGCTTTTGTTTCAATCTAGTTATTGAATCTGTTGGATTGAATTAGATCTTGAGTTGCTATTAAATGCACTAAAACACACGGCAAGGATTTGAATCACCCGCTCTGGTTAAAATCGAAAACAAAAAAACCAGCTCACCCATTAATCTGGCTCTATGGATCAAAGATCTATTTGTTCAAATCAATTATTACAATCATTAGTATGATAGACGATCTCATGTCCAATTTTAAACTTGTTTATGTTTGTTTTATTGGATATTAAACTGGTATCGACTCTTGTGTAGTTATGAACAAAACTGAAAGTCCAAAATGAACTATATTACAATGTAACTAGATTTTCCGACAACAGTTCAGTTACAAAACCAACCCTACTTCACCTTCTAAGCATCCTAAGAAAACAGAAATGTTTATTTATTAAGAGGGTTGAAAGAGTGCACATGCATACATGTGATATGGTGCTGTGGCCAAAAAACACCGAAAACACATACTATATTAGGTAGCCCCAGAATTAGCGCAGAATCCACAATTTCATATTTTTGTAGTCATGAGTCTTCGGTTGCTTCATAATACCTCCAAAGTAAGCATGGCCTATAATGTTTTTACATACCAAGTTTATACTATCCACTTTGAAAAATGTGTTTATGTAAGAATGAGCAATCGGTTTTGGCTAAATGGTATCCAACATAAGGCTGACAAAAACTATTCACAAGACAAAGATATACTTAACAATATAGGAGATAAAAAATTGATGCTTTTGCAGTAGCTATTACTTGTTAACAGTGTTGCAAGTTGGAGCAATGGATTCATTGTTAGCTTAATTAACTGTTATTTAATTTAAACAAGGAATTCAAACAGAAGATTTATATTACATTAACTAAATGGCAGTGTATTTTTCAACAGCGATAAACTGAACTTAGAATAAGGTGCACCTGAGCTGGAGTCCATTTCGCTTACTTATTCTCAAAGTAATATGCCACTGATTGAATCACTAAAGAACAGATGAACACATTGGGCTTGAAGTTGTTCCTATGATTCATTGGCTGCCACAGTAAAAAGAATTAAAAAAGAAATCATTTGCAACACGGATGGAAGGATTTTCATACAGAAAATAGATAAAATATAAAGCAAATAAAGTTACACTAGAAACCAGATTATTATGTTAAAAATTGTGATATGGGCACAAGCTACACACAACTAGTAATGGCTTTGATGCTATTGACCATGTCTTAAAAGAAAAGGATATTTAGCATAAATAAACGTAGAATCATATCTTAAACTGTTTGACAGACGACATATAACATGAAAATATATGGAGAACATTATTAGACTATTAGTTAAGTGTTTATTCAACCGTGCAACTGTTGGGTGTTACGCATTGTATGTGGATAATGGACGCACAACGGAAAAAGAATAGTCTCACATCGTGAAAAATAATAAAGGTAGAATGATATATAAATATATATAAATATATTGTATATGTTAAGTTTGGTTGCATTTAACAATAGAGATTTCTATTGTTACGATGTTGACCAAATTTTATCTTAACCCTATAGAGGGATGTAGAGTGACTATTAAATAAACTGAGAACAGATCTCACTATCTGTCAACGGTTTAAAAATGAAAGATTATACTTTACATGCAAATAGTAACCTCTTCAGAGGCCTTGCATTTTGGCCAACTGGGTTCTTACCCTCATCATTGCAAAAAATGTTCATTCTTTTCCCAAATTTTGACCAAATTTTATCCTACCCCTACGGAGGGATGTAGAGTGACTATTAAATAAACTGAGAACAGATCTCACTATCTGTCAACGGTTTTAAAATGAAAGTTTATACTTTACATGCAAATAGTAGCCTCTTCAGAGGCCTTGCATTTTGGCCAACTGGGTTTTTACCCTCATCATTGTCAAAAATGTTCATTCTTTTTCCAAGATTATCAAAATTGAAATATGTGTATTGGATCTCAGACTTTAGCCGGGAACAAAACTCTGGCTTCACCATAGGTATAACATATCTCCATTTTGTGTTCAAAATTGTATCCAACAAATGAATCTAATCTAGTCTCAGTTTAGAAATAGTGGGAGTAGCCTCATATCAAGGAATTAATCTAATGATTCACTCTTCATATAAGCCATTTGGTTGGGATGATAAGTTCTCTAATATGATATTAGAGCATGTCCAATTTTTGCTTCTGGTTAAATACCCCACATGTTCGCACAATATACACCGTCCACATTATACACCGTCCACGTGTGTTTCGCTTCAGTTACGTATTACATGAAGATGTATACGGAGAACCATCCCGTTAAATTTTATTGATAAAATCACAAATAAAAGAAAACAAATATGCAAAAGAAAGAGAAAATTTTGTTTCCCTTAATTAACAGGCATATTTAGTTATGTTTATTTCTCTCTAATTGGCTAATCAATTTATTTTTTTATCATATAATATTAACTTGAGCATTTAGTAACTGATGTCATAAATAGTGCCTAGAACAGAGATCGGAAAAAGTGTGGATGAGTATTTGGTATTTTCCTTCTTCCATCTTTGTTCTTCTTCTCTAAACACTAAGAAACCATTATTATAGAGATCAGGACCCCTTCTCTATTGATTCTATTTTTGTTTTGTTTACTTTTATTTGTAGGTTAATTGCAAACTATTTTTTTTAGAGTCAGCATAAATGATTGTTGGATGGAATATTGTATGTTGCTCTCTTGATTTCTTTGTGTTTTATATTTGCATTCACCGTTGTTTATCTTCAAATATTATCATTTTCATCCAATATTATCTCTTTGTATTTGGATGATATAAGATTCTGCGATAGGCTTTTGCAACGATTTTATCATTTGTTAGGTTTTCTGCAATAAAAATCCTAACAAATTGGTATCAGAGCTAAATCATCGCAAGACTAAGGGTAATTTTGGATTTATATAATTATTGAGATTTTAGATTTAATTTCCTTTTCGAAGATTGCTCTTCTAAATGGAAAAACTGGAGTATTTAAAAATCTAAGATGGAGGATGTTTTATATCTCAACAATCTTCATGAGCCAATTGAAGATGTTCAAACATAGAGGAGGGTAAATGAAAGAAGATGGATAAAATGGCGATTGCTCCGATTCGTCGGTGTCTTGATGATTCAGTTTTCCATCATCTGACTGGTTGAAATGCATAAAGATTTTGTGAGACAAATTGATGTCTTTATATGAGTCAAAAAGTACTACCAGTAAGGCTTTTCTTGTTGGAGAATTGGTTCGATTGAGGCTGGATGAAGAGAAGTCTGTATAGAGCATTTAAATGAATTTCTAAATGTAATAAATTAGCTGTCGAGTATGAATGTCAAATTTGATAATGTATTACAAGCTCTTTTGTTGATGAGTTTCCTTTCAGAAAGTTGAAAAAACTGGTTATGTCATTAAGTAACTCCAATGCTAATGGAACTATCTCATTGGATGATGTCCCGAATCGTCACTTGAATGGAGAACTTAGAAGGAAAGGATCAACCTTGAAATCAGTTGAATATGAAGCTATGGTAGCAAGGACTCCGAGATACAAAATCGAAGAAAAAAGCCAATAATGGTATATGTATGTCGAAATGTATCTTTTGTTATTATTATCATGAAAAGGATCATATGCGCAACGGGTGTGAAGCGCATAAAAGGAAAAAAAAAGAACGCTATACATGGTGACCGCAATAGTGATACACAGATGGACATAGCTGAAGGTAGAGACAGTGATACTTCTTACGATGTCCTCATTAGTGATGTTAAGCCTTGGAAGATAGATTTGGGTGCTAGTATTCACATATGTATTGATACGAGGTGTTTTTCTTCTTATAAGAGGACCGTTGACAAGATTAGGACCGCTAATGGAGTAGAGCTACCAGTTTGTGTATTGGATTATGCATGATGGTGTGGTTAGAGAAGTCTCGAGCATGAGACATATTCCTACTAGTTCGCATAATCTCATTACTCTTGGTCAGTTGGACCACCGTGGTTGCACTTATGAGACTCAAGGTGGAGTTTTAAGAATGAAGAATGATGATCATATTGTGATAAGAGAGGTATTAAATGATGGAAACTTTATAGATTGGTTGGTCTTGTGGTTAGAAAGTCGATGATGGTTGAAGAGTCTAGTCCACAGATAGGTGGTGCGGTGAATGTGTGCAGTGCTTTTGATAGACGTGTTGGTAATCATATTTTCAACAGGCGTCTTCATTTAAATGATGCTCGAGGTATCAATGGTGATCGTGTGGAGAGCTCAAGTTAAATGGTAGTTGGATATCGAGTCGGAAAATCCACGAAGTCTTTATGGAAGTCCTTATGGTATTACAAACATTTTTAAGGCCAAATTGTGTGGTGTATCTTGGTTGGGAATGCATCACTTATAGGTTGTGGTAGCCGTTTGTGATTTGATATGGTTAAGAAGAAATTAGTGGCGATTGATCTAAAAATGGTAGGCTTGTGTGTTTTATTCGATGAGACTGCTTTCTTTTTCTTTTTTTCCTTTGAAGAGATGATTTGATTGAACGTGGAGATCAAAGATGTGTTGGAGATATGTGATTTTGCATCAAGGTGGAGCGTTAAATTTTGGTGATATAAAATCACAAATAGAAAAAACAAATATGCAAAAAAAAAATTGTTTATCTTAATTAACAGGCATGTTTGGCTATGTTTATTTATCTCTCTAATTGGCTAATCAATTTATTTTTTACCATAATATTAACTTGTGCATTAAATAGTTGATTTTAAGACTAGAGGCTGAGAGAGTGGAAAAAGTATTTAGTATTTCTCTCTTCTTCCATCCTTGTTCTTATTCTTCAAACACTAAGAATCCATTGTTATAGAGCTTAAAACTCATTCTCAATTAGGTTATTGATTCTATTTTTGTTTTGTTTACTTTTATTTGGTGGGTTAATTGTAAATAACCTTTTTTTTAGAATCAATATAAATAGTTGTTGGGTGGAATCTTGTGCATTGCTCTCTTGATTTCATTGTGTTTTAGATCTATCTTCACTGCTGTTTATTTTCAAATTTTATTATTTTCATCCAATATTATCTGTTTGTACTTGGATGATATAAGATTCTGAGATAGGCTTCCGTAATGATTTTATCCTTTGTTAGGTTTTACACAATAAAAATCCTAACACATCCCACAACAGATAATTAATTTAAGGAAAAAAAAATCTAAAACTAAGCTTAAAAAACACTTGATTCAAGTATAAACTTAAATGAAAACTTATTACGAAGAAAAGTCCGATTTTCACCAGGTCAAAAATTTGTATTTTTCGCACTTTTAACGTGCACAAGCAAAATAGAATATATATATATATATATATATAATAATAGCAATAATAATAATAATAAAGGATTGAAAAGAAAATTGTGTAATAACCCGGGGTTCTAGAACAATTAATTATCGTTGTTTGACGATTAATATTGTTGCTAATTGCTAATTGAAGTTTTTAAAATGGTTTAAATTCTTTTTTTAAAATTTGTTAAAGGGTTTGTAGGCTTAAATAATCTAGGGCCATGTTTTAATTGGTTAAGTGTTTGGGCTTTAAGCAAAATATCAGCCCACTTATTTTGGTGCCGTGTTTATCAAAGGCAAACCCTACCCGTTCCTTCACTTTTCAATTACAAACCCTAAACGAAAAAAAAATGGCGGCTCGATCTCCTTCCCATTCGTCTTCGAAGCTAGGGCTCGTAGAAATCGAAGATGCCGACTGTTGGTAGCTCGATCGAATGGCGGACTCGTCCCTTGCTTCGCTCGTTCTCGTGAGATGCTTCCAGCTGCTGATTGTTGATCAAGTTCGTTTGGACTAAAAAGGGGAACTTTGGCTGCTTCTGTTTGCGTTGATTTCAGGTGACTGATATTTATCACTCACATCTAATTCAAGTAATTGATGATTTCTGACTTGATTTTGACTTGGTTCGACTTTGTTTTGACGTCGATTTTGGTTGAGCTTGCTATTGTTTTGAACTGCGGTTTGACTTTGTCATTTTCTCTGTTGACTTTGGGAATTACTACATTTGACTCTGTTTGATTCTAGCCTTGACCTCCTCAGCTATGAATTGAGGCTAAACTTGGTTTTGATTTCTAGAAAGTTTGCGTTCGTGAATTTTTGATGACTTTGGCTATTTCTTTGACATTGAACTGCACACTGCCATGTTTTATTGTGTTAGTCTTTACTGCATATTATCCTTCGTACATATTTATGTCATATGTTGTTGTTGCATTCACTTGTGTATATGTTTCTCGTATCACAATTTCACTCGAGTCTGTGCATTTTCTCTGGCTTGATGTCTGTTCTTAGTCTTGTTCATCTACTTGATGCCTGGCATTTTGTACCATCCCTGTTGATGTTGATTAGTTGAGCCGCATATATGGTTTGCTCATTGGTTCGTCGTGTAGACACTATGTCAATTATTGGTTCCTTGCTTGGATTTTAGTTCGGGCAGCACTTGAGTCTTGTTTAAGCTTGCATTGTCCACTGACCATTCGTTCGTGTGCATATGTGCAAGTTCAGTCTTGCATCTTGATACATGTATATCATCACTATACATTGGGTTGATTAGAGGCACTGCGACTCGGATATGCTTGAGTCTGCAGTGTTGCAGGGTTGACTTATACACTTCTGGTTTCACTAAATAGCTTTGCATTTTTGGTGAGTTGAGTATTTTGACTTATATTCAGTTTTAGTTGCATTAATCTGGAGTTGTTTGTTGTATTCAGTCTTCACTTGAATCTGGTTCATCTGACCTGATCTGGTGCATGTTACATCCATGAACACTTCACTGCGTTCATTTGTGTTGGGCATTGCTTTACACTTGTGGCTACCTGGTCGATACTTGCAGTTCACTGAACTGTTGTATCACTTATGCTTTCCATTATTCATGTAGAGGCTGCACTTGTTCTGTCCATTGGTTCATTGTAGTTTGATTTGGGTTTGAGCATCAATGATCTGATATACATTGGATTTGTTTTTTCTAATTTCACTTGAGTTGAATCCAGCTGAAACGCTCGGGTTTGACCTTGTGCTCGTGTTGTGATTTTATTTGAATGGCATTTGAGTTGAACTTGACTTTTTCTTGGGTTTGACCCTGTGCTCGTTTGTGAACTTTCATTGAGCTTTTGTGTATTTCATCACTGTATTGGCGAGACAGTGCACGCATGCGTTTACTGCAGCCAATTCAGAATTTGACGTTTTAAATCGATTGATTTCAATTGATGAAATTGTTTCGTGTTGCCAATTCAATATTTTGATATTGTATTTTGCTTTGGTGATTTGATCATTTTGTTGTTGTCTAATTATCTATCTGATAATTAGATTATGAGTTTCTAATTATTTATCAATAATTAGATTTTGTTGTTAATTGTCGTTAGGCAATTCTGTTGTTTTCTAAATTATCTTCATTGATATTCCTTTCATTTATCTTCTTTGATAATTTGAATTTGCTGATTTGTTGTTTAACACTGTTAAGTGTTATCTTTACGTTATCCGATTTCTTAGTAAAAGATTGGATAGACGAGATTATTTGTGACTGTCGTCTATTTGTTATTTACTTATTATTGCTTTCATGCATTAATAACTGAGTTTGAAGTAAACTGACCCGTGTATTATTTTCTTTTGAATTTAATACTCGGGTCAGACCGAGTTATTACAGATTGTAGATATCTTGCTTTGGATTGCTGCTAGAGCTATGAAGTCTTTTCATACTTTTGGAGTAGTCGTTGTCTTGGCATAGGATGTTATGTATTCATGTATGTTAATCACGATAATGTACTTGTGTATATAACTTCCTGAGTCGACAGTTGTAGTTGTATCATATGTATTGTATCATATGTATTGTAACTGACATCAGTTATTATATATATGAGACTTTTCGTTTTATCTGTGTTCCGCATTTATATTATCTGTGTTATTATTATATCTATTGTCCTAAACTATTATGAACCATATTATGAACCATCGTAGTTCGTATTATACTGGAATTGGGTATGTCGATGGGAGTAAATAGATAAGAGATGAAAAATAAATAAAAATATATATCACTCCTATCGAAATAACCAATACTAGTGTAAGGCCTAACTACGGACGACCGCTCATATCCAGCCTTATTCTTCGTGATAACAAACAGTATTTCCTTTAATACTTTTTGTTATTGTGAGTATGGAGGTGGGGCATCACAGTTGGTATCAAAGCTTGGGGTTATGGACATAATATAAAACATAACTTGGATGGAACATGTGTTACAACTATTAGTCGATGTTTTATTGTGTTGTGAGTCAAAACTAAAGTTTTGAAATTATGATGAATTTTTTAAATATCTTTATTTAAAAATAAAAGTGAAAACTGTGTCTTGATAATTAAGTAATTTGTGTCGATATATCAGAGTGCGCAGCGGAAACAATGACTGTCTTCGCTGAGTACAGCTGATAACCTTTTTGTTTTAAAAATCAGAATATGAAATTGAAATAAATTTCATTTGTTGTTCACATAGCTGTGTTTAATTTATTTTCTTTGAAAATTTCAAATCCGATTTGAGGATCCGAAGCGATTGCAGTTATGTGATTTTGTTGAAATTTTTTTGCTGTTTTGAATTATCTTCATTGAAGATATATTCGAATGATTTCTTTGTTCATTTTGTGGTGTACGTGCAAATTTAAGTTGTACGTTGGTGCATTAATTTTGCGTAAAACCGATGTTTGGTTTTAAACGTATTTTGTTGCCGTTAATTTTATAACGGGATTTTTACGCCGTTGCTAGATTTTGAAGCGCGGTGTTTTGTTGACATTTTTATTGAATAAAAATTCGCCGGTGTATATTTGATGCGCATTATTTTGATGAGATTTTGACGTATAAAAATCACTGTCGCTTTGACTTCAGCGACCGTCAAATTTTAAAGTGGATTATCAAGCGGTTATTCCGCAATGCTGATTTTGAGATCCGTTTTTACGGTGTTTTGAGAAGTGCAATTTCCTTGTCGAAATTGTCACTAATGTTGATGTTTTTATCACGGATTTGCAAATCATTTTAAAAAATAAAATTATTTCCAATTTTTTTATAGTTTACGCTTTCAAAAGAATGAGGAAGCGATTTAAACGTTTCAGCAAAATCGAGGACTATGAACCCTTACTTTCACTGATTCGCTTAATTCCAGACTTGTCCGTTTGAGAATGTAAATTATTACTTTTATAAAATAAATGAAATTATTTTCAAAAGTTTTGCAGTTTGCGCTTTCAAAAGAATGTGTAAGCGATTTAAACGTTTCAGAAAAATCGAGGACTATGACCCTTTTCTTTTACTGATTCGCTTAATCCAGACTTGTCCGTTTGAGAATGTGAAATGTTATTTTTGGAATACACAATTTTGCACTTTCAAGAAAACGATGAAGAGAATTAAACGATTTAGTAAAACTCGTGGTTATGGGACATGTGCGTTTGCTATTTTGGTTAATTCCGGACTCGTTAGTTGAAATATTTGATGATTTTCGTGTGCTTTCGAGCTACTATGTTGGACCTTCGGGTCATATGAGGACCTTCAGGTCACATGTTGGACCTTCGGGTCAATACCAGTACCAGACCTTCGGGTCATTTGTTGGGCGCCAAAATTATGTTGACGGTACTTGGTAGGCTTCGGCCATATGTTGATGCACGTGCGGCGTGGCTAAAACTCGCCATTTGATGGGATCGATCCAACCTTTTATGTTGATTTTCTAGTTATCTTAATTGATTCTAGATATTTGTTGTTTCCAATTATCTGCAGGTAATTGGATATTTGTTGATATGAGTTCTAATTGTCTTTGTGATAATTAAATATTTGTTGATTTGATATTAATTATCGTTTGTGATAATTAAGTATTTGTTGATTTGAGATTTGATTATCGTTTTTGATAATTAAATATTTGTTGATTTGAGATTTGATTATCGTTTGTGATAATTAAATATTTGTTGATTTGAGATTTGATTATCGTTTTTGATAATTAAATGTTTATTGATTTGAGATTTGATTATCGTTTGTGATAATTAAATGTTTTTTGATTTGAGATTTGATTATCGTTTTTGATAATTAAATGTTTGTTGATTTGAGATTTGATTATCGTTTTTGATAATTAAATATTTGTTGATTTGAGATTTGATTATCGTTTGTGATAATTAAATATTTGTTGATTTGAGATTTGATTATCGTTTGTCATAATTGCTGTTTTCTATCTATCTCTGTTGATGGTTAGAGTTTGCTGATTATGGAGTTCGTGTTTTTCTGATTTTCTGGTCGATAAGTAGATGTTTGCGGTTTTGTGAATTGTGGTTTGTGTTTTCTAATTATCTTTGTTGATAATTAGATTTTGTTGTTTTCTAATTATTGTATCGATAATTAGATATTGCTGTTTTGTGATTTCTGTATTCTAATTATCTAATTGATAATTAAATATTACTGATAACTGTATTTATTCAGTTTTGTTGTTTTCTGATTATCTACTGGATAATTAGATTCTGTTGAGAATTTGTGAATTTCTTTTATTTGAATTAAAAGATTTCTTTGGTATTTGTGTTCTTGACCTTTATTTTTCTAGTTTAACCAATTTATGTTAGAAAAATAATTGTTACTGACGCCTTTAATTATGAAAATTGTGGGGTCGCAATTTTTATAAGGAGGGGAGTCTGTAACAACCCGGGGTTTTAGAACAATTAATTATCGTTGTATGACGATTAATATTGTTGCTAATTGCTAATTGAAGTTTTTAAATTGGTTGAAATTCTTTTTATAAAATTTGTTAAAGGGTTTGTAGGCTTAAATAATCTAGGGCCATGTTTTAATTGGTTAAGTGTTTGGGCTTTAAGCAAAATATTGGCCCACTTATTTTGGTGCCATGTTTATCAAAAGGCAAACCCCACCCGTTCCTTCACTTTTCAATTACAAACCCTAAACGGAAAAAAATAAAAATAAATGGCGGCTCGATCTCCTTCCCATTCGTCTTCGAAGCTAGGGCTCGTAGAAATCGAAGATGCCGACTGTTGGTAGCTCGATTGAATGGTGGACTCGTCCCTTGCTTCGCTCGATCTCGTGAGATGCTTCCAGCTGCTGATTGTTGATCGAGTTCGTTTGGACTAAAAAGGGGAACTTTGGCTGCTTCTGTTTGCGTTGATTTCAGGTGAGTGATATTTATCACTCACATCTAATTCAAGTAATTGATGATTTCTGACTTGATTTTGACTTGGTTCGACTTTGTTTTGACGTCGATTTTGGTTGAGCTTGCTATTGTTTTGAACTGCGGTTTGACTTTGTCATTTTATCTGTTGACTTTGGGAATTACTACATTTGACTCTGTTCGATTCTAGCCTTGACCTCCTCAGCTATGAATTGAGGCTAAACTTGGTTTTGGTTTCTGGAAAGTTTGGGTCCGTGAATTTTTGATGACTTTGGCTATTTCTTTGGCATTGAACTGCACACTGCCATGTTTTATTGTGTTAGTCTTTACTGCATATTATCCTTCATACATATTTATGTCATATGTTGCAGTTGCGTTCACTTGTGTACATGTTTCTCGTATCACAATTTCACTCGAGTCTATGCATTTTCTCTGGCTTGATGTCTGTTCGTAGCCTTGCTCATCTACTTGATGCCTAACATTTTGTACCATCCCTGTTGATGTTGATTAGTTGAGCCGCATATATGGTTTGCTCATTGGTTCGTTGTGTAGTCACTGTGTCAATTATTGGTTCCTTGCTTGGATTTTAGTTCGGGCAGCACTTGAGTCTTGTTTAAGCTTCATGCATTGTCCACTGACCATTCGTTCGTGTGCATATGTGCAAGTTCAGTCTTGCATCTTGATACATGTATATCATCACTATACATTGGGTTGATTAGAGGCACTACGACTCAGATATGCTTGAGTCTGCAGTGTTGCAGGGTTGACTTATGCACTTCTGGTTTCACTACATAGCTTTGCATTTTTGGTGAGTTGAGTATTTTGACTTATATTCAGTTTTAGTTGCATTAATCTGGAGTTGTTTGTTGCATTCAGTCTTCACTTGAATCGGTTCAACTTACCAGATTTGGTGCATGTTACATCCATGAACACTTCACTGCGTTCATTTGTGTTGGGCATTGCTTTACACTTGTGGCTACTTGGTCGATATTTGCAATTCACTGAACTGTTATATCACTTATGCTTTCCATTATTCATGTAGGGGCTGCACTTGTTCTGTGCATTGGTTCATTGTAGTTTGGTTTGGGTTTGAGCATCACTGATCTGATATACATTGGATTTGTTTTTCTAATTTCACTTGAGTTGAATCCAGCTGAAACGCTCGGGTTTGACTTTGTGCTCGTGTTGTGATTTTATTTGAATGGCATTTGAGTTGAACCTGACTTTTTCTTGGGTTTGACCCTGTGCTCGTTTGTGAACTTTCATTGAGCTTTTGTGTATTTCACCATTGTACTGGCGAGGCAGTGCACGCGTGCGTGTACTGCAGCCAATTCAGAATTTGACGTTTTAAATTGATTGATTTCAATTGATGAAATTGTTTCGTGTTGCCAATTCAGTATTTTGATATTGTATTTTGCTTTGGTGATTTGATCATTTTGTTGTTGTCTAATTATCTATCTGATAATTAGATTATGAGTTTCTAATTATTTATCAATAATTAGATTTTGTTGTTAATTGCCGTTAGGCAATTCTGTTGTTTTCTAAATTATCTTCATTGATATTCCTTTCATTTATCTTCTTTGATAATTTGAATTTGTTGATTTGTTGTTTAACATTGTTAAGTGTTATCTTTACGTTACCCGATTTCTTAGTAAAGGATTGGATAGACGAGATTATTTGTGACTGTCGTCTATTTGTTATTTACTTATTATTGCTTTCGTGCATTAATAACTGAGTTTGAATTAGACTGACCCGTGTATTATCTTCTTTTGAATTTAATACTCGGGTCAGACCGAGTTATTACAGGTTGTAGATATCTTGCTTTGGGTTGTTGCTAGAGCTACGAAGTCTTTTCATACTTTTGGAGTAGTTGTTATCTTGGCATAGGATGTTATGTATTCATGTATGTTAATCACGATAATGTACTTGTGTATATAACTTCCTGAGTCGACAGTTGTAGTTGTATCACATGTATTGTATCACATGTATTGTAACTGACATCAGTTATTATATATATGAGACTTTTCGTTTTATTTGTGTTCCGCATTTATATTATCTGTGTTATTATTATATCTATTGTCCTAAACTATTATGAACCATCATAGTTCGTTTTATACTGGAATTGGGTATGTCGATGGGAGTAAATAGATGAGAGATGAAAAATAAATAAAAATATATACCACTCCTATCGAAATGACCAATACTAGTGTAAGGCCTAACTACGGACGACCGCTCATATCCAGCCTTATTCTTCGTGATAACAAACAGTATTTCCTTTAATACTCTTTGTTATTGTGAGCATGGAGGTGGGACGTCACAAATTGCGTTGGCTCGCTTTTAAAGCGAGCAAGCTCAAAGTATAAACTTGTGCTTGAATGCTTTAAAAGCGCGCAAGCACAAAATCTGCCATTGTGAAAACAAGACTTAGTATAACTTTGCATTTATGCATACTTGGAATGAAAACAAGACTTATTTTGGTAATAACTTTGCATTTATGCATACTTGGAATACGTTTATTTATGAAACTTAATTCTAAAATTTGTCCTTGATATAATGGATTATGTAGAAATATTATGATATCACTTCCGCACGAATGTTGATTTTACTAAATAAACATGTATTTACTAAATAATTGTTACTACAGATTTACTATTTGTTATGTTGTTTTACTATTATTATAACGTTATATTTTTTTTTCAGCTCTGAACCTATTGATGTTCTCATCGTTTTCTGTTGGTGGTGATACTTATAGCAGGCATCTTGGTTTGAGTGATTGTATGTTGAGATTGAAAAATGATATTTGTGAACATTGGTCTGAATTAACATTTGATTATATTGAATTGGTTTGTGAAAGAGATGAAAGAAAAACAGTTATTGAAACTAATTCTGATTTGCATTGTATATTGTTACTTGTTGTTCATAACCGGATGGTTTTCTACTTGTTTTAATTATATCTAAGCAGTGTAATAATATATCTATTGATGTTGTTCTTATAGTTCTTCATTTGTTAGTTCTTTTGGTGAGTGTGGCTCATCTACTTCTTCTATGGTTTGTTCTTCGGTTGTGCAACGACCTGTAAATTTATCACTTTCAAAAATAATACTTATTTTTAAATATTCAAACATAAG
Source organism: Allium cepa (assembly GCA_030765085.1). Lineage (NCBI taxonomy): Eukaryota > Viridiplantae > Streptophyta > Magnoliopsida > Asparagales > Amaryllidaceae > Allium > Allium cepa. The sequence continues at coordinate 469,289,508 of CM060935.1, forward strand.
ATTTAATAACATAAATTATAATTTTTTGAATAATAATTAACAATAGTAAAAAAATTAAAATTATATTTACAAGCATAATTATTTGGGATTTCCGTCAAGAAAAGCGACAAAAATCAGTTTTTTGTAAAATTGAGATTTTCTCAATATTAGAGGATACGAAACTGGATACATACACTTAAATTCTCCATTTAAGCAAGAATATGTAATAAAATTATTTATTTTATTTTTGAAAATAAAATGTCTTTATCGTCATTTTTAAATAATTAGTTTTAGAATTTAAATTGAGTTTAAATGACTTAATAATTATTTTAAATATTAAACGAGGCCCTTGTAATTATTAAATAACAATTGAAATGTCATTTTCAATTTTTCTTTACACACACACACACACATATATTAACTAAGAAGTAAAAGTATAACCAAAATTCGAATCCCAGGTTCACCACGGTTTAATGAATAAAATTTGATCAAACATTGTAACTTGATTTGTCAAAAAATAAACATAAAAGCACTCATCCACATGCACATGAACGTACACACACACACACACATATATATGCATGTATGTGTATGTATATCTATATGAATATATTTATCATTAACATTTAAAGTAAATATAAAAATCTAGTTATTTTCTAAGCAAAACAAAACAAAACTCACCATCACTTACAAGCAAATGAGGTGACACAAGGGGGAGGGGTGGTTTAGCCGTGTAGAGGAGGGTGTGGTAGCACATAAGTGATGGGAGTGATGATGATGATGATGATGATGTTGAGATGTTTTGCTAAAAAGCTATAAATACATGTCCACGTCCACTCATTTCCTTATACCAAAAATCTTCTTCTTCTTCCTTCTTCTTGGGCTTCTTAATGCTCTTTAATAGCTTTCATGTCCTCATAAATTATTCTATAATAGTAACGAAGCTCTACTGAAATCACACTTCCAAATATAAAAAGATTTAGCCTTAGTTTGAAATTAAAGTGAGCGATCACCTTCTCTTCTTTCTTCTTGTTTGGCCGAGCTCATCTAAGCATCTCCATCCTCTCAAGTACAAGGCCGAGCACGCCCTATTGTCCCAGGGCAAGATTCATAAGCTTTGATGCGGTGGTAGCAGAGTTATAGTCATTTTAAAACATTTAGAGACTGTAATCAGATATGAATATGAAATATGTAAACATTTATATCAGGCGCCATGGATTTGAAATATTCATTTTTTTTATTACTTAACTCATACATGGTCACTTGCTTCTTTTAAAACGAAGAGGGAAAACAACAATGGGCCTAAATAGGAAATGGGCTTTGATATTGCAGGCTTAGCTTATGTGCCCACTAATACATATGCTACCAGATTACACACTAACACATGTGCACACTAATCATCTTCTTTCTTCCATGCTACCAGATTACACTCCCCCTCAAGTTGGAGAATATATATTTCTCATTTCCAACTTGCTACATAAAAACTCCACCCATGCTCCATTTAAAGTCTTTGTAAAAATGTTTGCCTATTGCTCTCCCGTTCGAACAAATGCAGTTTCAACAGTTCCCTCTTGAATCTTCTCTCTAATAAAATGGCAATCTACCTCAATATGTTTTGTTCGCTCATGAAATACAGGGTTTGAGGTAATGTGAATTGCTGCCTGGTTGTCGCACCACAACTTTACTGGACACTTCCGCTTCATATTAAACTCCTTCATTAAGTGGGTTATCCACATTATTTCACACGCTTCATTAGTCATTGCTCTGTACTCAGATTCTGCACTTGAACGAGAAACCACTTATTACTTCTTACTTTTCCAAGATATCAAATTGCCTCCAACAAATACACAATACCCTGAAGTGGATCGTCTACCTATATTTGAACCTTCCCAGTCAGCATCACTAAAGCTCTCAATGTTCATATGACCATGATTCATGTACATTAGACCTTGTCCTACAGTACCTTTAAGGTAACACAATATTTGTTCAAGAGCAGCCCAATGATGTACAATGGGTTTAGACATGAACTGACTCACAACACTCACTGAATATGCTATGTCGGGTCGTGTTACACATAAGTAGTTCAATTTGCCTACTGAGCGCCTGTACCTTTCTGGATCATGCATAAGTTTACCATCTTCACTTAGATTGTTGTTAGGCATCAGAGGAGTACTACATGGTTTAGCAGCTAACTTTCCTGTTTCACTCAATAAATCAAGTGTATATTTCCTCTGTGACAAACATATCCCCTCACTACTTCTTGTAATTTCAACACCTAGGAAGTACTTGAGTTCACCTAGGTCTTTAGTGTGGAACCGAGTATTGATAAAGTGTTTGAGATCACTGATACCGGCTTCATCATTTCCTATGATAACTATATCATCTACATAGACTACTAACAATATTATTCCTTTTCCAGAATTTTTATAGAAGACCGAATGATCAAATTTACTTCTTGTAATTCCAAATCTCTCTATGGCTAAGCTAAATTTACCAAACCATGCTCTTGGACTTTGCTTGAGTCCATAGTCCATACAATGATTTTAAGTCTGCAAACCAAACTTGTCTCCCCTTGAGCAACAAAGCCAGGTGGTTGCTCCATATACACCTCTTCAGAAAGATCTCCATGTAAGAAAGCATTTTTAATATCTAGTTGATGAAGCTTCCAATTGTATCTGGCTACCATGGAAATAAACAGCCTAATAGATGTCATTTTAGCCACAGGTGAAAAGGTTTTAGGGTAATCAATACCATTTGTTTGAGCATAGCCTTTAGCAACCAAACGAGCTTTTAGTCTTGCCACTGTTCCATCAGCATTCATCTTGGTAGAGAATATCCATTTACATCCTATTGCTTTCTTATTTGGTGGTAGTTTTACCAAGTTCCATGTACTATTTTGTTCTAATGCCTTCGTTTCTTCCACCATTGCTTCATACCATTCTGGTGAGGCTATAGCTTCCCCTATAGTCTTTGGTATAGTAATAGAATCTAATACTGAAATGAAAACATGTGATGAATGTGGTAGCTTATCGTAGGTCAGAAAGGAAGAAATAGGGTAAGTGCATTTTCTCTTCCCTTTTCTGATTGCAATAGGTAGATCTAGACTTGAATCAGCTTCAGTATGTTGAGTCTCATCAGCATGTGTAATCTCTGTATTATTCACTTGAGGAGACATATAGTAGAATATATCAAAAAATCTTCATTATCTTCTTGTACATGAGGTGTAGTGGTTTGATAAAAAGGTGTTTCCTCCATAAAAGTTACATCTATTGACACAATATATTTCTGCAAGCTTGGACAAAAGCATCGGTAACCTTTCTGGAGTCTAGAATAACCAACAAAAATGTACTTCAAGGATTTGTGGTCAAGTTTGCTTAGCTGCTGATTAACATCTCTCACAAAGCATGTGCATCCAAATACCTTTGGTTTAACTGGGAACATACTCTTGTGGGGTTGTAGAACTTGATAAGGAATCTCATTATTAAGAATAGTTGAAGGCATTCTGTTAATAAGAAAACATGCAGTGGGCACAACATCTGCCCAGAATGTTTTTGGTACATTCATTTGAAATAATAATGCTCTAGCAGTTTCTAATAAATGTTGATTCAAAAGTTACAAAGTACCTATAACCAGATTTAGAAACAACTAAAGAAGGTCCCAAAATATTAGAATGTATTAAAGAAAAGGGACTACTTGCATGTTTATTAATTCTAGGTCGAGAGCTACTTCTATGATGTTTTGCATATTGACATGCTTCATAATTTATTGACAATAAGTTGCTATACTGAGGGCAGAGTTGTTTGAACAATGAGAGAGAAGGATGACCGAGTTGGCAATGAACTTTGAATGCTGGATCCATGACAAAACAAGCTATAGGTTCAGAAAGTGCGTCAAGCGTGTATAAGCCACCAGACTCACTTCCCCTACAAATAATCTGCTTCGTCAAAAGATCCTGGAACACACAGTGGTTAGGAAAGAATGTTATGCTAAAATTAAGATTGTGTGTGATTTGACTCACATAGAGCAAGTTAAATGTTAGAGAAGGTAAGTATAATACTGATGTCATAGGTATATGTGAGTTTGATATTACTTCAACCTTCCCTTTAACTAAAGATTGAGATCCATCTGCTAATGTAACTCTGTAAGGAATTTGACTTGCTTTTAAATTTGTAAACAAATTTTGGTTACCTATCATGTGGTCTGAGGCACCTGAATCGATTATCCATTTAGAAGTTGATGATCCAGCACTGGTATTTGCCACTGAAGTTGCTGTTGATATAGTTGTCAATTCTGATGAGCTACTCCATAAAGAGTTTTGAAATTTTGAATACTTGTCAAATTCTTCTGCTGTCATAAGCACAGTTTTAATGTTATGTGAATGTGTATTCCTTTGATTCCGCTGCAGACTTCTACATTCAGATATTACATGGCCAATTCGTTTACAATAATTGCAAAGCTTGTTTTGATTCACTGATGGCCTCCATGATGATCTTTGTGATCTCCCATGTTGCCTGGGTGGTCTCTAAGATTGTGCTTGTGGTCTCAATGTTTGTGCAGTGGAAGGTCTTGGTGGTCTCCAAGCTTGTGCTTGTGACTGTGCACTAGATTTTTCAGTATCAAATTGATAATTAGAAGCAACATTCCCACTACTGCCAATGAATGCACTATTACTTGTATTAGCACTTGTGTTACCTGTATTAGGCACATTTTCAGTTCTAAGGAGACGATAAACACATCATGAAGTGAAGTTATTTCAGAATTTTGCAAGAATCTGTGATTTAGCATTTTCATATTCAGATGAGAGACCAGCCAGAAAACTCACATGGCCATCTGTTCTCTTTATCTTTGCTGAACTTTGATATATGTACTCATTGGTAACAGAAGATTAAATTCTTCATACGTTTGTTTAAACGCCATGAAGTAATTCATCAAATTCATATCTTTCTTCTCTGCTCTATAAAATGCTTGACACACATCATACATTCTTCTTAAGTTTCCTTTACTAGAATAGAGAAACTCAAGATAATCCATTAATTCATTCACCGTTTCACAATGATTAATCAATCCAATTACTTCATTTTCTACCGAGTTTTGAATTTGTAGGAATAGGCGAGCGTCGTCACGAAGCCATATCTGATCTTCTCTATCTTTTGAATCTGATTGAGGTGGTTCTCGAATCAAGTGGTCATCCTTCTCCATACTTCGGATATACAGGTAGATTGTCTTATTCTAGTCAAGATAATTAGAGCTATTCAATTTTTGATCTGTAATTTTCGGCATCATTGACATTACATCAACTCCCTTAGTTTCTGCCATGATTCACAAAGAGGAACATCAAATCGAATCAGTGGATTGAATAAAGTGAATACACTTAGATCTGTTGCTACCAAAACCCTAAATCGATCGCTCCGATACCAGGTAGTCGATATGAATATGAAATATGTAAACATTTATATCAGGCGCCATGGATTTGAAATATTCATTTTTTTATTACTTAACTCATACATGGTCACTTGCTTCTTTTAAAACGAAGAGGGAAAACAACAATGGGCCTAAACAGGAAATGGGCTTTGATATTGCAGGCTTAGCTTATGTTCCCACTAATACATATGCTACCACATTGCACACTAATACATGTGCACACTAATTATCTTCTTTCTTCCATGCTACCAGATTACAGAGACAAATGAAAGTGATAATTATTCAGCTAGTTTATTTTATTAAACTATACGATGATATGGTAATTTTTGTCGTGCTTGTTTTCTATGTTTGATCATCATGTTTTGGATGTGATAATATGTTTACTTGGTTTTAGAAATAATTAACGGTAAATGCACAATGAATTTACACAAGGAGAACACTTTCTCTTATGAATTGTAAAAGTGTTACGGCATAGTTAAACCACTTTAAACATGGATAAAAATGGTTTAAAATGGTTTACAAATGTTTTATAAATATCAAAACTCATTTCGATAAAGTTTTGAAAAGATGCGAAAATAGAGTCAAAATAAATCATCACATTTCGACAATTGGCGATTTCGCGACCCAAAAAGTTAAACGAATGTGTTGGGTGGATTATAGGTCATAATTCTTTTAAATGAGAATTCTTCGGATCCTTGGGGTTATAGTTTTAAATGAAAAAGGAAAATCAATATTTCATTTAGTAGAATTTGAGATATGTCCAAATCAAGTTTTGAAAAACGTCGCATTTTGGCAGTTTGGAAACCAAGCTGGTAATTTTTTTTAAAATGGACATTATTAACCTATAAAAGATAAAATAAATTCAATAAATATGTTAAAATATTTTAAAAGGGATTTAAGTTATAAAAATAGATTTATATGAAAGGGAAAATGTTATTTGATCAAAGAAGCTTTAAAAACACTACTTACATCGGTTTTTTCGACGATTTTGGTAACTTTTGAAAATTAAGATTTTAGCTTAATTATTCTTCGCCAACCTTTTTAATAATCTTTTCAAGTAACTATTTAAATATTTAAGGTGATTTGGGAGTTATAAAATAAATGGTTAAAAGGAAATTATTTATAAAACTTGGGTTTTTCTTCCCATGCCTTTTATGAATATTTTTCAAATAGTTAAACAAGTGTTCTAAAGGCAATTAAGAAGTTTGAAAAATATTAAGGTTAGAGTCGATCAAATAACTTGACTACCTTATGGGTGATAGAGAGATAGTCTTATGGCTTGGCTTTGGAAAACCAGTTTCTTGCTCTCCCTAGCTATCCGGAGTGGCTCGACAGAGGAGATAACTAATTTGATTTACTTGGACTGCATTTTCTTAAGATAAAAGAAAAGAGATTTGGAGGTTTACAAAATTTAAACAAGATTTAAAATAAGATTTTGGTTGTTAAAGAAAACATCCTAGTTAAAACTCTGTATTAAATTCCAAGGGGGGACTTATACTATCCGTGTGAATATAGAAGGCGATTTCACCATTATTCAATGAATAGTACAAATTGAATATGAAAATTAGTATTAAGTATAATTAGTCTAAAATATATGGATCCCTTTTATTCAACACTAACTAGTTTGGGTTTACAGTAAACGATGTTTTAAATAATATTTTTTTGATCCATTAAAGATATGTTTTGGAATTGGGAAATCTTCATTAAGATTGGAATTATACTAATAATAGAACAAGAAAATATTTTTCCTAAGTAATTAAAGAGAAATGATTTGGTATTTCTAAAGATAAAAGAGGGTTTAATTAACCAAAGTATTTGATAAAAGAGGTTTAATAATCTCGTATATGTTGAAAAAGAAATGGTTTAAAGACATATATCTTTAAGAAGATATTTTACTTGGATAAAAGATATTAATTAATTGAATAATAATCATCCACAACTTTTATCGATAATTAGTTCGGTGAAACTAGTGTCGGATTTGGGTGATTACTATCCAAAAACCACTTCGAATCAATATAAACATTCGAAAGTGAAGACATGTTGAAGACGATGATTTTAAAGATGGCGTTCTTCATATTATAGGGCTACTTACCACTAACTCTGAAGGTAATTCCCATATATATATATGTATGTATGTATGTATGTATGTATGTATGTATGTACATATGGTAGAGGTAGTGCATTTTTTCTGAAAACTTCGATTTGCAAGGACTACTCTCTACTAATCCTAAGGGTGATTCCCAAACAGAATATAATAGGAGGAGTGCCTTTGATTTGTCATGTTCTTGGACAAATTGTATGGACGAGTGTCCGACATTGCATTTCTAAGATCAAATACATTAATTTTTACAAACGTACATCTTTTTGGTGGTGTAGATGGTAACCACTCTTATGCATAACACCCTTCCCTAAAGCGTATACACTCGGGGGTTATACTTTTGTAAAAATCAATAATGTCTTATTAGAAGTGGTAATGTGGCATTTAAAGTGAGATTTTTTTTTGTAAAAGGTAATACGTTATCTCAAGCCTTGCAACTGAAAATGGCTGAAATAGGGTATGTCATAAGACTATGTGGGTCGCATACATTAGGCTATGATCATCACCTTTCTAGATTACTCTATATTTATCGGGTTTGTTGTGTATGTTATGAGATGTCTCAGATAGATCGGGAATGACCGAAGTGATGTCATATTCGGTATTATTCAAGATCATTGTGTTGATCATCGAAAAGGAGTGGGTCGGTCTTGCCAGATGCATAGGACTATATGTAGGTCCTTGGAACATTCCTTTGGGGATGCATTGTACGGAAGATAGTCTCGTACCTATTATTGTACGGAATCCATTCTCTAGTAAGTGCTTTCAGACTTAGTTGTATACCTATTATATTGGAATTTAATCAATGTAATAATTTCGGCTAAGATTAATACGTATTTGTATTCTAGACACTATTATAATATCATTAGATTTTACGTAGAAATGTTTTTGTTATCATAAGGTAAAAACCCATTCGTGTTTATGTGAGCCGTAGTCTTATGAGATACCTTTGTTTTCAAACATATCCATGTTTTGAGTTTTCTCACACCAGCCTCATGATTGAATCAGAGTTTATTTTCTTTTCTCTTAAACTCTGGGTGCCCTATTTTTCCGAGTAGCTAAGTGGTCAGATCTAGCTTGGAACATTTTAGAGAAGCTTGGAGATGGAGCTAGAGTTTCCTCTATAGATTGTTATCCATTTCTTTTCCGTTGCATTTGTTTACTATTTGTATTTAGCATTAATAGGGATAGAGATTTATAACTATCCAGGCTGAGATTAGGATAGACTCTGATGTATATATTTAAAATTTCCATTGTAATGATTATATATTGAAATATATATGTTAGTTCATTCCTGTAAGATTCTATTCTATCTTTATTTTTTATTTTTTTACCCTTGACCAATCCCTCTTTCCGGTACTTGAATATTCGACACATGAATATCGTAGATGTATTATTGTCGATTTCTAAGGGTCGAAAATTTGGGTCGTCACAGGTTGAATCTAGTTCTACTTTGAAACGGTTAATAAAAAATGATTCTAGCAATACAGTATTTACTGGTGTTGGTCAAAGATTTGCTATGGCGTTGAGGAGTTTTGATTGTATCTTATGATAATTTGTATTAGGAATGGTTATAAAGTTAATGTTATCAAAAATGATAAAGTGCTAGTTATAGTTGTTTATTCATGGGAAAGTTGCACTTTTTGGATTCATGCTTCTCTCAAGTTTAACCTACTAGGTTTTTTTGTTATCAAATAAACTATGCAGCCTAATCATTCATATGGAGCGAGTATTGTAGATGTTAACCATCCATCTGTTTCTAGCAAATTAGTTAAGAAGTTTGTTGTCGATTTTGTTCGTTCAAATCCCCTTATGAAAGCAGAAGATACTTTCAGTTATTTTAGAATAAGTACAATATTGTGTTAAATTATTATTTTTCTTACATGGGAAAAGATTGGCTTTGGAAGAAATACATGGGAATGATTTGCTTTCATATCATCATTTGAAATCTTTCTGTGAAGTTGCGGTTGAGTGTAATCCTTGTTGTACTGTTCAACTTCAAGGTGATTCTGTTACTCATAAATTTGCATGGGTTTTCATAGGGTTTGAAGCATGCAAATATGGATTTGATTATTGTCATCCTTTCATTTGATTTTTTTAATAGGTCTTTCATGAAAGGTAGAGGCCAATTATATATTATGTCTATTACAACTAAGAATGGTAATCAAGGTATGAATTAGTTCTAAAAATCATAATATAATTTATCTGTCTTTCATTTTCGTGTAATGTTTGTATGTCAAACGTTTGTCATAATTTCACGGAAAATATTGGCCTATCAAATATTTGCCATATTTTTACGGCAAATATTTGACATACATGTATTGTTTCATTTTATTCAATTTGTTATTTTGTTTTGTAAATTAGTGTTATGTATGCTATTTCATTTACTTGTCCAACATTTTTTGAATGTTTAATTTTTTTAATATTGAATGATTTAGGTTGTTAAATATTGCAATATCAAATATTTTCCAAATGATTATGGCAATATTTGACATACCTTTGATGTTGCAACTTCTATATTTTGTGCATTTAATTTTTATTTTGATTATGTACCGAAACCGTTTTTATTTCTTTTATGTTTTTTTCCATTGGCTTTTAGGATTGTATCTGGTGAAGATGGACCTAATTGGTATTGGTTTTTGGCAAAGCTTCGAGAAATATTATGTAATGATGATCGTTATTTCATTTTTATATCTGATGTGCATCTTAGTCTTTTGCTTGATGTTCCTCAAGTTTTTTCCGATTCAGCTCATGGTTACTTTTACTATCATTTGAAGAGTTTTTTTTAAAAAAAAGGTGTCCTCAAGGTATAAAGAAATGGATTATTTTATTATTTTATCAAGTTGCTAATTATGCTATAGTAGATGTATTTAATCATGGTTGAGTTAAAAGTGCTGGTGGGGTAGAAGTGGAAAATTTCTTGCATGATTTGCCTTTTGAAAAGTTTGCTAATGTTTTTTTATTGGTAATCATTATGGGGGAATGATTTCAAATTGTGCAGAAAGTTTTAATCGATGGATTTTAGAAGAAAGACATTAACTTATCACTACCTGTTTAGATAGAATTCGCTTGAAGCTCATGAAACTTATGCCTGATAGTGTGAGTTAAGTAAAACTTGGAATAGTTAATTGTGCACTATTATGGAGAAGCGTTTAAGGAATTTATACCTTGAGGGTATTTAATGGAAAGTTACTAGATCTACTATTAAAGTTATGAAGTTCATTCAACTCAATCTTATCATGTAGATTTGAATGTTCGGTGATGTAGTTGTAACTTATGATGGATTTATGGGTTTCCATGTGTTTATGCTATTATATACATTCTTTTTATGATTTGGATGTTTTATTCCTTTATTGAATACTATTTCAAAGTGTCCTTTTCCGAGCATCTTATTCTCATTTGGTTCATTCACTTGTTAATTTCAAATGGAAGATGTGTTACCTGAAGATGTTGAAGTTCCTCCTAAGAGATGATGTGGTGTGGGAACGCCTCCTTCTTATGAACGGATTAAGTCAGCCGGTGAGGTGAATAAGTACAATCGTTGTAGTTTGTGTAAGAGATTGGGTCATAACAAAAGATCTTGTTTGTTAAAAACATAAAGTGTAATTCATTATTAGCTTTTCATTGTTAAGACTATTAATGTGATTTCATGCGTTTCTTTGTTGAATTAATTTTGTTTTTGTTATTTTACTTATTTATTTGGTTAGCGGTGTAATTTACTTTAGTTGGTTAGTAATAATTTGGCAACTAAAATTATAGCAAATGTTTGCCTGGGAAATATTTGCCATGCAGATATGTATCGGGCAAATATTTATCTTGAGTTAAACAATATATCTTGGGTATAGATCGTTTTCATATATACCTAATTAGGTTTAGTATTCGGTAGGCTTTTACGTCTATACATACCCGACCAGGTTTGGCATTAGGTTTTTGGATTCCATGGTTTACTTGATTAAACAATATATCTTAGGTATAGATGGTTTTTATGTGTACTCGATTAGGCTTGGCACTCAGTTAGCCTTTGCATCCATGCGCACCCGATTAGGCTTGGCATCCGGTTAGCTTTTGCATCCATACATACCTGATTAGGCCTGGAATCCGATTAGCTTTTGCGTTCGAAGGTATGCTCGATTAAACAATATATCTTGGGTATAGATTGGTTATATATGTACCTGATTAGGCTTGACATCCAGTTAAATTTTGCATCCATACATACCCGATTAGGCTTGGTATTGGTTAACTTTTGCATCCTTACGTACACGATTATGCATGGCATCAGATTGGCATTTGCATTTGGGTACAGATTGGTTCCATATGTACCAATTAGTCTTGGTATCCACTTATCTTTTGCACCCATATGTACCCGATTAGGCTTGGCATCTGGTTAGTTTTTTCCATATGTACCCGATTAGGCTTGGCATCTGGTTAGTTTTTGCACCCATACGTACCCTATTAGGCTTGGCATCATATTAGCTTTGGCTTTTGGTGGTATGCTTGGTTAAACAGTATATCTAGGGTATAGATTGGTTCCATACATACCCGTTTAGGCTTGGCATTCAGTTAGCTTTTACATCCATACGTACCCGATTAGGCTTGGCGTTTGGTTAGATTTTGTATCCATACGTACATGATTAGGTTTAGCATCTGATTAGCTTTTGTATTTGATGGTACACTCGGTTAAACAACGTATCTCGGGTATAAATTGGTTCCATGTATGCTCGATTTGGTTTGGCATTTGGTTAGCTTCTACATTCATACATACCCGGTTAGGCTTAGCACTCAATTAGCTTTTGCATCAATATGTACCCGATTAGGCTTGACATCCAGTTAGCTTTTACGTTCAATGGTACATTCGGTTAAATAATACATCTCGGGTATAGATTGGTTCCGTACATACCCGATTAGGCTTGGCATCCGGTTAGCTTTTGCATCCATAGTACCTGATTAGGCTACATTTGGTTAGCTTTTGCATCCATATGTACTCGAGTAGGCTTGACATCTAATTAGCTTTTGCATTCGATGGTACGCTCAGTTAAACAATATATCTCGAGTATAGCTTGATTCCATATGTACATGATTAGGCTTGATATCCAGTTAGTTTTTGCATCCATACATATCCGATTAGGCTTGGCATACTATTAGCTTTTGCATCCATATGTACCGTATTAGACTTGATTAGTTTTTGCATTCGATGGTACGCTCAGTTAAACAATATTTCATGGGTACGAATTGGTCCCATACATACCCGATTATGCTCGGCATTCAGTTAGCTTTTGCATCCATACATACCTGATTAAGCTTGGCATCATGTTAGCTTTTGCATCCATACATACTCGACTAGGCTTGGCATCCAAATTGCTTTTACATTCGATGGTATGCTTGGTTAAATAATATATCTTGGGTATAGATTGGTTCCATATGTACCCGATTATGTTTGACATTTGGTTAGCTTTTTCTTTCATGCGTATCTGATTAGGCTTGGCATCCAGTTAGCTTTCGCATCCATACGTAAAAGATTAGGTTTGGCATCGAATTAGATTTTGCATTAGATGGTACGCTCAGTTAAACAATATATCTCGGGTATAGATTGGTTCAATACGTATCCGATTTGGCTTGGCATTCGGTTAGCTTTCGCATCCCCACATACCCAATAAGACTTGGCATCCGGTTAGCTTTTACATCCATACATACCGATTAGGTTTGGTATTCAATTAACTTTTGCATTCGATGGTATGCTAGGTTAAACAATATATATCGGGTATAGATTGATTGCATATGCATTCGATTTGGCTTGGTATTCGGCTTGGCATTTAATTTTGTATTCCATTGTATCCTTGGTTAAACAGTATATCTTGTTATGTACTCATAATTGAGCCCATAATCAAGCCCATGACCGAATGCATGACCGAGCCCCTGACCAAGCCCTTGACCGGGCCCCTGATGAGCCCTTGACCAAGTCCATGACCAAGCCCATGACCGAGGTAAGTCATTAATACGATAATGAATTAATATGTTGTTCAATTAGTAGTGTATTTACACACAATCCAGAATTTAAAAACGACGTAAACTCGTCTCTAGTTGATATGAACTTTGTATTTGTGTTAGTAGTTGTTGTTTTATTAAAGTTTATTTCTGTATGAAAATTATAACAATATGTCAACATAGCTATAAGGAAATGCAGTAATCTTTTCCAAATATTGCACAATTAATTCTGCATCACTTCAAACTAAATGGTATTTTTAAGGTTTTGAAAAATACTTTTATAAATTTGTATGACCATAAAATATTTGCCGGGCAAATATTTGTTCAGTATATATTTGTCGTAAAAATGTTTTCTTAGGATATGTCCGGTTTTGATCACGCTATTCTACTGTTAATAAATGATGTTGCATTAATGCATGATTATAAAATAATTCAAGGATGTTCTTGTTTGCCTATGCAAGTGAGTGAGGGGAATGGTGGTGCACACAACAATAGGTATGATATGCGCATAGTTGCAAAAGTTGATATGATTTGTTCAAATTAGATGAGTTGTAATAGTTGCTGTTGTGGAGGTAAGGACTGTTTTCTTGATAAGTTTGAAGTGACTGACGCCAATAGAGATATCCTTCTAGTTATTATTATGGACATGATGGAATGTGATGAAAAAGGAAAGATAATGTTGTGGATGATTGCATTGATAGAGTTTTAGAGCAGGTATTATTTACGGTGTTTGAGTAAAAATTAAAGAATATAACAAAATGATGTGATTGGAAAGGATTCATTAGATGGTGGAAACATATCTCACACAATCAATTCTACATCATTTCAAACAAAACATTTCACTATTAATGTCATTAAATCAGTGTTCAAATATTTTACAGAATAACAAATATTAGAGGGCAAATATTTGCTTATATTTATCATATATTGTGGCTTTTGTTTGATTTCAAGTATCAGTAGTTAATTTGATTATTTTTCTTTCTGCCTTAAAAATATATTTAGTAAGCTATTTCAATATACATGCAACATTTGTGCATTCGTCAAATGCAGTTGATTAATTTGACCATTAGCTTAAAATGTTGGTCAAAACTATTTATCATCAAATCATAAAAAACAGTTATATTTTGACATGTTTCAAATATTGAATCAAATTTGTCCATTATTGATGTCATTAAATCAATTTTCAGTCCTATCCCTTGATCAGAGTTCTAAGGCTGGGATTGGTTGGCTAATTTATAGATCTACGGCTAAGGTTTTTTGTGTGTCTATATCTTCTTCTATTTTTTCTTCTTTGCTTTTCATCTTCTTCTTTAGCAAAAAGTATATCTTTAGACTTTCTTCTGTGGCTAACTACAGTTATTTCCTATTTTTCATTGTTCGGTTGGAAATCCTTTTGAGTTTGAGTATTGATGTGTTTTTTGTGTATTATTCTATCAGCACTTAATCTAAAATAAGTGCCGACTTGATAGCTGCTATACTTACTAGCTCTCCGCAACCTGCTTCTTTCTCTTCAAGGTGGTGACCTCTTCCCATCTTTCTCTGCTTTCCGAGCCCAAGTCATCCTTTTTTAATTGCCCCAAGTTCAGGTCTAGTTGAATGAATATGAAGGATTTGGCGGAAAGAGATGAAGATGAAGAGTTAGAAGATTTAGAAAGTTCAGACAGTGATTACCAATAGTCTTGTATCTGATTTCAAATGATAGAATGAACTATAATAAAATCTTCCTCCATCCTGATAGAAAAATACAGGCGTTCAATTTTGTATGCTATGGTGATATAACAAATCATTGCTTTAAGGAACCAAAAAATGTATTTACACACAGTCCGGAACTGGAATATGCTTCTTGTAAGTTAAACAAAGTATTCTTTATAGAATGGAATGTTAGTGAATGAAAAGGAAACTTTTTATTTGTGTTTAACTTCATAATTTTGTTCTTTTGATTTGATATGAATTTTGTATTTGTGCTCGTAGTTGTTATTTTATTGAAGTTTATTATAGTATGAAAATTATAGCAATACGTCGACGCAGTTATAAGAAAATGTTGTAATAATATTTCTAATTTTTGATTTTTTTGGCTAAAAACATTTGCTAAGATATATCTTCCTGGCAAATTTTTCCCGACAAATTTTTGCTGGAAAAAAGTATTTGACCGTATATTGAATTGAATATACAATTTTTTATAATTTTTATATTGTATAAAACCAACATTTTCTCTGAATATTTCATATCACATTTCAGTTAAAAAACATATGCAACATTCAAAATCTAATATCAAATAATGTATATAAACATACAACAACTAAAATCTAACATTAAACATGTGTTTTTAAAACAATCAATGTCTAACATTTAAACCTACATCTAAAAGCTTATAACCAACATCCAACATCCAGAAGTTTATTGCATTCATTATCCAAAATCGCCTGTAGCCACCAAATCTTTGAGATATTTTGGTGTATCAGCTCTATTTTCCATCCATATTTTCATCCTTAGTTATATTATATACCTGTAATGAACCGCCTTTCTAACCACTGAAAGACGTATCATCAATAAGAAAAGAAAGGGATAGGAATAGAAAAGATAGAAAGAAAGAATGACAACATCATAATCTCACAGCGGAACGGAACAAAATATAACACATCACATAACTATTACATAGTTATTGCATATATCAGAGTTACATAACACTATACAACAAGACAATCATATATATATATATACACACACACATATATATATATATATCTGTCATTACATACATCCAAAAATACAACATACACCAACTAACACAGCGGAACTAGATAGATAGATACATACGTCTGGACTTCTGCTCCAAGCTCCTCCAGAACTCAACAATCCCAAAAACCTATCGCTTGGCTACTCATAAAAATTTGAGTACCCAAGAGTTTATGAAAAACAAAATATAAACTCCGGGTCAGACTTGGGTCTGGTGTGAGTAAACGGGTTAAAGTTGTTTAACTTTGAAAACCATTTGAAAATAAAGGTATCACGTAAGACTTCCTACACATAAACACGGCTAAGTTTTTACCTTACGCTAACCAAAACATTTTATAGGAAATCCAGTGATATTATAATAGTGTCTAGGGTTTTCAGGTAAATAGAAATTAAGCTAAATTGTTACATGATTAAATTCCAGCTACTAGCCACAAAAGTGGGTAATACAAATCAAAACCATAGGGTCTCGTAGGGAAAATGGGTTCCATCAATGGCGGGCTACCGAGGTACCGTCTGTCACAATACGGGGCCTAGATCACCGTACTGAGGATCACTCCCGACCCCCTACAACACAAGGCCTGAACCATTCCTTACTGAACAATCCCGAACAAGATAACCCCGCAGTTGTGGCCAACAACTGCCTACACAGCCGAAATAAAGGGACATCTAGACAGGGGTATATCTCGTCCTGCTTGGATGCTACCCACCTAACCTTGCTGCATCTCCCCTGTTTTAGTCATTCCCAGTTGTTGAGGCATAAGGCTACGGTTACCTTTATAGAACATATCTCTTAGAATGCTCATTGTCTGCCTAACGATGTGCTGAAAGCATTCAATCCATATAAGTTCGTTCTGGGTTCGAACGAAACCAAAGGCATTATCTCGTTACACTCATTTTGGAATCACCCTCAGAGTTAATGACAATAACCCTTGCATTTTGAAACATCATCTCGACCTTCACTTGAGATACCATGACCTAATGTTTAATTTGGATCGATGTGGTTTTCGGATAATCATATTGACACCCGATCCCGGTCTCATCGAAATCCAAACGCCATTTTAAAGGCCAAGTTGTTTACTAGTTTAAACAATTTAATTCAATACTTTGAATTCACATAACAGTTATCACAGATAAACCATACGCAGTCATCACAGATATATCAATGCATGTCACTGAGTATCACAGAATATCACCCAATAGATATCAGAGTCAATCAAACAAGAATCATCAATTCATATCAAAATATTTTAATTAACTTAAACTTAATTAATTACTTAAGAATAAACCATTTTTTCCTGCTTAGTTAATCACCAATTAACCAACTTATTACATTTATTAATTACTTCTTAGTTTCTCACTTAATTAATTATTTCTTAATTATTAATTTATAACCTTAATTATTAATTAATAAAACTTAATTACCCATTTATTAATCACTAATTACTTAATTAATCATTAATTACCAATTAATTAATCATTAATCCTAAATTAATTACTTAATTAGTTAAGTACTATTTATTTATTAATTAACTTTAAGTATTAAATTAAAATTCTTATGTTCAAATTGATTAAACACAAAATTATTAATATCAATCTTTAATTACAAATTTATTTAATCTTAAATCACTTAGTTAGTTACAATTATAAATTAATTTACATTCGTAATTAACTTTACAATGTAAATTAATTATTTGTCTTACCTTTGAAAATCTCTCTTAGTAATTTTTTTAAATCAAATCTAAACTTAAAACTTGCCAACGTTATTAACTTTATTAATACTACACTTTGTTTAACAAAATAACTTAAAAGTTTTATTAGGCCAATCCACCGAAAAATGAAACCCGAGGAAAACTATACGTTTATTCGAGTAGCAACCCGAGTTTTCCCTCCTATTTTCCGAGTCCCCCTCTCTTTCTTCTCCTCCTACTTTTTTTAGTTATGTTAAAACCTGCTGTACTACGCAAGCTCACTCACGCACCTAGGTCACTCGAAGCAACATCTCCCTTTTCTCTAGTAATAACTTGAGCCGTTCACCACTCAAGAGTCGCTGACACCCTTCGTTGCTGTGCACGGCACTTCGCCGGCGCTCCAGCAAACCACGGCACCACCAGAAAGTTGTGAAACAACCTCACACTCGAAAGCACATCTCAATTCGACGCCGAAAAGTCAAAATCGAAAATTACCCAATCGTTCAAAACATCAACTCGACCTCACCGAACATAAACGCCTCGACCCGCTCACACCGATCATCAGTGGAGATACAACTCCGCCCACACCTCACCGATACCCCCCCTCTATCAACCCCTAGAAGCTCGTGCAACTCGATCAACCCATGGTGACAAAATCATCACGTTTACAGACCACTACAAAACTCGATCCAAAACCCTAAATTCGTCTCGACCCAACAATTCTTACAATAGAAATTTTTTATAACATTTTTCCTGTATTCGTAAATCATCAAGCTAGCTTCAAAACAAATTTCAACATCTAAGATTTGTTAGATCATCAGAAATTGATAAAAAAGCATTTTGGTTCATTTATGAACTACACCTTGTATACTTATCTAAAAATCATCATTTTTGTTTTAAAAATCCTACTTTTGAATGTTTATTCAAGATATATAATCAAATAAACAAATTAAAATATTCGAATTTAACATATGATTTCCTTTTTACTGTAAAATTGAATATACAAAATCCATGTTACACTGTCAAGCTTCAAACAATTTCTAGGCTATGATTTTAAGTTTAGACAAACATAATTCGTTTAAAATCCTAAGTTTAAAATGTTTATACCAAGAAGTATTAATTTTTTCTACTTTTCTTCGCTTTGTAACCAAAAATATGGAAGAACGGGTCATATAAAAATTTCTAGTGCAAATAAAAAATATACCGAACTGCTTGTTTAAACTATACAGCAAAGCACATACCATTCATAAATCAAATACAAAAGTTTGAATTTGAAAAACAGTATGTTTACTCACCTAAAATATTGTTGAAACAGAGAACAATTCTTGTGTTTTTGGAAAGATGGTGTTTGAATTTCCTGAAAATCTTCCCTGCTTTTGATTTTGAATGATATTTAAGTTTGTAAAATAAAGTTGTTTACTTTTTTTTTCAAGCTTGCTAAGTTATGAACGAACTGGAGCTAAAGTAGATGTATATATAAAGGAAATAGGTTTGGACAAAGTGGGTGTCTTCTGGTACAAGTTTGTTCTTTGATCAGATTAGATTTTTGTGTTTAATTTACTGCAATTTGAAATGATATTTGTATATTACGGCTGACCTTATTTTTGTGCTGAGATGATAGTATTAAATGCATATGTTCCCTATATGTTTACATCTAATTTTTTTTTGTACATAGATATTTTATATACGTGAATAGTTTGTCTTCTTGCATTGCTTGTACATGTATCACACAGGTTATCTTTTCTAAACTCATCTTATATGTTTATGTAAAGTTATTATAGTTATTGTTTTGACTTATGTATTTATTTTTATCTCTTTGCATTGCATATATAAAATTCACAGCAACATACTTGTTTGGTTTTTGTTTTTGCCTTTGTGCTAAACATAAAAATTGTTATAGTGTATATTTATCTTATGTTTTACTTATATTCTCATAAAACCATATAAGTTATCTTACATATTTAACACAAATTCTTGTTTTTATTTCTATTTAAAGTTTAACTATCCCAACATTTAATTTATATTCACATGTTTTATAATTATATTTTATATTTATATTTTGTATTGATAAGATTTATTCCATTTTAAACATTATTATTTATACTACATTCATTTGCATATATTATATCAAATGTCAATAACGTAGAGCCTTAAATTTAATTGAATAAGATAAATTTTATTCTAAATATTTTGAAAGATTCTATTTTAAATTTTCATATCAATATTTCCTTCACAAAATATATATACATATATAACTGGCAAATGTCCAAAGTTCTTATTTATTTATAAATGAAAACCTTGTACTTTATTTAAATTAGATTAAATTCTTATTATAATAATATTGCCAAAATCTGGGGTCGTTACATTCCTTCCCGCTTAAAAGAATTTCGTCCCCGAAATTTAAAACGAAAGTTAATTCAAAAGCTTTTATATTAACAATCCAAACATACAGGTCATCCATACAATAACAATGAAACAATTTATCTTAACAACCATCACTAGTTATCCGGACACAAATTCAGATAGGCTTTCCTAAAACTATCTAGAGTTTCCCAGGTACAATCTCTGGGATCCTCGCTCCGCTGCACTTTGACGAGCTTCACTACTTTGCTCCTGAGTTGCTTCTCGTCTTGATCTACAATCCGAACTAGATTTCTGACTACAGTTAAGTTTGGTTCTACTTTCAAATCTTCCTAGACTACTGGTTTTATAACCAGTGATGTGTCATGGACAAACTTCCTTAGATGGGATACATGAAATACATTATGAATTCCAAACATCCGTTCTAGCAATTCAATTCTGTAAGCTACAGCTCCAATTCTTCCAGCACTCGGAATGGTCTAATATATCTTGGGGCAAGTTTTCCCATCTTTCCAAATCTAATAGCACCTTGATCAGGGAAACTTTGATAAAGAGTAAATCTCTGATCTCAAATTCCAATGGTCTTCGCCTTTTATCAGCATATTTCTTCTGACGAACCTGAGCAGCTTTCATCCTTTTCTTGATAAGCTCAACTTTCGCAGAAGCTTCTCGAATTAGGTCAGGCCCAAGCATAAGACGATCTTTCGATTCTATCCAATAGGATGGGGATCTACACGGTCTTCCATATAAAGCTTCATAAGGAGCCATCTTAATACTCGCCTGGTAACTATTATTATAAGAGAATTCCACTAGATGAAGATGGTCCTCCCACGATCCTCCAAAATCCAAAACATAAGCTCGTAGCATATCTTCTAGAATTCGATTAAGCCTCCCCGTTTGTACATCTGTCTGAGGATGATAGGCTATACTCAATCTCAAACTCATTCCCATAACTGATTGCAGAGCCTTCTAGAATTTGCTGGTGAAAATAGGATCGCGGTCACTTACTATACTGACAGGAACACCATGCAATCTGACTATCTCCTTCAAGAAAATCTCTACCAGAGAAGCTGCAGTCCAAGTTGCCTTAACCGGTATAAAATGGGCGCTCTTAGTTAAACGATCCACAGTAACCCATATTCCTTCATTTCCTTTCTTGGTTCTTGGCAAACTGTCAATGAAATCCATCGAGATCGTCTCCCACTTCCACATCAGAATTTCCAAAGGCTGCAATAACCCAGTTGACTTCTGCTGATCTCCTTTAACTTGTTGGCAGATGGCATAACTATTCACGAACTTAGCAATCTCTTTCTTCATGCCCGGCCACTAGAAAACTCTTCTCATATCCTTATATATCTTTGAGATTCCCGGGTGAATATTTAATCTGGAGCGATGACTCTCAGATAAGACCTCCTGCTTCAATTCCTTGAAATTCGGAACACAGATCCTCCCGTTGATCCTTAGTGTCCCTTGGTCATCAATCTTTAAACTGGAACACTGACCCTTCTTAACTCTCCTGATGATTCCTCTTAATCTATTATCCGATTCTTGCTTGCTTGCTATCCTCTCCAGAAGAGATGGAACCATTTCCAAAAGAGACAGAATTGCATTCCTGCTAAGAGCATCAGCTACAACATTTGCCTTTCCCGGTGTATATAGAATATCCAAATCATATGATGCCAGAAACTCGACCCACCATTGTTGCCTCAGATTAAGATCTTTTTGAGAGAAAAGATATTTCAACGGTATGTGATCCGTGAATAATTCGAATTTCTCTCCCAAAAGATAATGTCTCCAGATTTCTAAAGCAAAAAGAATGGCTAACAATTCAATACATCATGAAAGACTCGGTTCATCAGGTCAACAAAGTAAGAAGGAGCGTTGGTTAACCCGAAAGGCATAACCAACCACTCATAGAAACAATTTGGTCCTCTAAATGCAGTTAAGGGAACGCTGTCCTCAGCTACCCTTAACTGATGGAAACCTGAAGCTAAATCCAGTTGAGAAAAGACAGAAGCTCCATGCAACTGGTCAAAGAGATCATCGATACGAGGAAGTGGATATTTATTTCGAATGGTCACTTTGTTCAATTCTCTATAATCCACACAGAACCTTAGCGATCCATCAGATTTGGTGAAAAACACCGCAGCAGAACCCCAATAAGAAAAACTGGGCCTAATCAACCCCTTTTTCAAATGATCCTGAATCTTATTAACTAACTCCCCTCTCACCCTAGGAGCCATCCTCCTACTAGGCTGAATCACTAGTACTGCTCCTGGAATCTAATCAGTGCGAAACTCTATTTCTCGATGTGGAGGCAAACATTTGACTTCCTCGGATACATCAGAAAAATCTTGGACCACATTGATATCTTCAATCTTCTCTTGAGAAGTCTAAATTCCATGAAAAAGACTACTCATGTGAATTCTAGAATTATCACACGTCACTATGGAAATCCTACCCAAATCATTTTCCAGCGAAACTGTTCTCTCATCATAATTCAGGACTGCTCTATACTTATCGAGCCAATCCATCCCCAATATAAGGTCAATCCCTTAAAATTCAACACATAAGGGTCATAAGAAAAATTATAGGACATATAGGAAATCTTCAAGTCCTTACAGATCGTATCTAATTTGGTCACCCTCCTATAGGATTGGATACGAAGATGGGACAGTCTACAGTACTAGGGTAAGAAAGAACTTCTCTACAGATTCCAGAAATAAAACTCAAAGAAGCACCCGAATCAAACAAAATTTTAATATACTTGCCATCTAAAAGTAATGTACCTTCCAATACTCCCTTGCCTTTAGATGAAGTAGATGGTGCATCTTCCAAAGCAAATACTTTATTCTACTGAGCTTTATGAAGTAAAGGGCAATCCTTGATCATATGACCTAGTTGGTGACAGTTGAAGCATAGGGATCTCTGAACCAAAGCCGAACCCGGTCCACTATGATGCGGTTGCTGCTGCTGCTGCTGAAATCCTTTCCTGGAACACTTATTCGTCAAGTGACCTTCTTGTTGGCATATATAGCATTTGCGAGGTCCGTTGTTACTTACAGTTTTCTTCTTGTTCGGCTTCCTCCAATTGGGATTGAACTTCCTCTTATTCGGATTAGTGAAATTCCCTCCCGATGCTGCCACCGGTGCCACTGGTTTCTTTTTTATCAAGTTCTCATATCTCAAAGCCATATCAATTAAATCGACAAAAAATCCTTTCAAATGCGCCGTCATCTTTTCATGAAATTCCGGCCTTAAGCCTTGCACAAACATTTCGTTCTTTTTAAGGGGAGTATCTATAAGCCCTGGTCCACGGCAAGAAAGTTCATTGAATTTTGTCTCATACTCTGCAATAGTCATGCTTCCCTGCCTCAAATTCAGAAAATCCTGGTACAAATGAGTTTTCTCTGCTGTTGGCATGAATTTCTCCTCAAATAACTCTTTAAATATTTCCCAAGAAATGTCTTCCTCATAGATATTTGCTACACCTGCGTCCCACCAGGCTGCTGCACCTTCCTGCAATTGCCACGATGTCATTTCCCTTTTCCGTTCATCGGAAAACTTCATACTCTTAAAGATGCGCTCACAAGAGCGTAGCCAAGCTTGAACTTCAATTATCGATTTTGACCCTTTAAATTGTTTGCCTCCAAGGTTGATGAACTCTTTGCATAAAGCGACAAAACTAATTTGAAGCGGTACTGGATCTACAGCCTCACTAGCAGTTTGACTTTGTCCATTATCAGTCGAGGTACTGCCCCTACCTCTGCCTCTCCTTCCAGAACTCATGTTGTCCACCTGGACAGGTAACTTAACAAATTTATATAGGTATATAATTATATGAAAATACAAATGCGCACTCTCAAGATAAATATTACTCCAGAGCCTAGGTATTGTCTCAACTAGTGCTCTGATAGCAACTGTGACGACCCACCTTTCTAACCACTGAAAGACGTATCATCAATAAGAAAAGAAAGTGATAGGAATAGAAAAGATAGAAAGAAAGAATAACAGCATCATAATCTCACAGTGGACGGAACAAAATATAATACATCACATAACTATTACATAGTTATTACATATATCAGAGTTACATAACACTATACAACAAGACAGTCATATATATATATATATATATCTGTCATTACATACATCCCAAAATACAACATACATCAACTAACATAGCGGAACTAGATAGATAGATAGATACATACGTCTGGACTTCTGCTCCAAGCACCTCCAGAACTCAACAATCCCAAAAACCTATCACTTGACTACTCATATAAATTTGAGTACCCAAGAGTTTATGAAAAAAATATAAATTCCGGGTTAGACATGGGTCTGGTGTGAGTAAACGGGTTGAAGTTGTTTAACTTTGAAAACCATTTGAAAATAAAGGTATCACGTAAGACTTTCCATACATAAACACGGGTAAGTTCTTACCTTACGCTAACCAATTTTTTTAATAGGAAATCCAGTGATATTATAATAGTATCTAGGGTTTTCAAGTAAATAGAAAATAGCCGAAATTGTTACATAGTTAAATTCCAGCTACTAGCCACAAAAGTGGGTAATACAAATCAAAACCGTAGGTTCTCATAAGGAAAATGAGTTTCCATCAATGGCAGGGCTATTGGGGTTCCTTTCGTCACAATACGGGGTCTAGATCACCGTACCGAGGATCACTCCCGAACCCCTACAACACAAGGCCGAAACCATTCCTTACTGAACAGTCTCGAACAAGATAACCCCGCAGTTGTGGCCAATAACTGCCCCCAGAGCCGAAATAAAGGGACATCTAGACAGGGGTATATCTCATCCTGCTTGGGTGCTACCCACCTAACCTTGCTGCATCTCCCCTGTTTTAGCCATTCCCAGTTGATGAGGCATGAGGCTACGGTTACCTTTATGGAACATATCTCTTAGAATGCTCATCGTCCGCCTAACGATGTGCTGAAAGCATTCAATCCATACAAGTTTGTTCCGGGTTCGAACGAAACCTAAGGCATTATCTCACTACACTCGTTTTGCAATCACCTTCAGAGTTAACGACAATAACCCTTGCATTCTGAAACACCATCTCGACCTTCACTTGAGATGCCATGACCTAACGTTTAATTTGGATCGATGTGGTTTTCGGATAATCATATTGACATCCGATCCCGGTCTCATCTAAATCCAAACGCCATTTTAAAGGCCAAGTTGTTTACTAGTTTAAACAATATAATTCAATACTTCGAATTCACATAACAATTATCACAGATAAACCATACACAGTCATCACAGATATATCAATGCACGTCGCTGAGTATCACAGAATATCACCCAATAAATATCAGAGTCAATCAAACAAGAATCATCAATTCATATCAAAATAGTTTAATTAACTTAAACTTAATTAATTACTTAAGAATAAACCATTTTCTCCTACTAAGCTAATCACTAATTAATCAATTTATTAAATTTATTAATTACTTTTTAATTTCTCACTTAATTAATTATTTCTTTATTATTAATTTATAACCTTAATTATTAATTAATAAAACTTAATTACCCATTTATTAATCACTAATTACTTAATTAATCATTAATGACCAATTAATCAATCATTAATCCTAAATTAATTACTTAATTAGTTAACTACTATTTATTTATTAATTAGCTTTAAATAGTAAATTAAAATTCTTATGTTCAAATCGATTAAACACAAAATTATTAATATCAATCTTTAATTACAAATTTATTTAATCTTAAATCACTTAGTTAATTACAGTTATAAATTAATTTACATTCTAAATTTACTTTACAATATAAATTAATTATTTGTCTTACCTTTGCAAATTTCTCTTAATAATTTTTTAAAACAAATCTTAACTTAAAACTTGCCAACATTATTAACTTTATTAATACTACACTTTGTTTAAAAAAATAACTTAAAAGTTTTATTAGGCCAATCCACCGGAAAATGAAACCCAAGGAAAACTATACATTTACTCGAGTAGCAACCCGAGTTTTCCCTCCTATTTCCCGAGTCCCCCTCTCTTTCTTCTCCTCCTACTTTTCTTCTTCTCCTTTTTTATTTAGTTATGTTAAAACCTGCTGTACTATGCAAGCTCACTCACGCACCCAGGTTACACGAAGCCACTTCTCCTTTTTCTCGAGTAATAACTCGAGTCGTTAACCACTCAAGAGTCGCTGACACCCTTCGTTGTCGTGCACGTGCACGACACTTCGCCGGCGCTCCGGTGAAGCATGGCACCTCAAGCAAGTTGCGAAACAACCTCACACTCGAAAGCAAATCTCAATTCGACGCTGGAAATTCGAAATCGAAAATTACCCAGTCGTTCGAAACAGCAACTCGACCTCACCGAACATAAACGCCTCGACCCACTCACACCGATCATCAGTGGCTACACAACTCCACCCACAATCGCCGATATTCCCTCTACTAACCCCTAGAAGCTTGTGCAACTCGATCAACCCATGGTGAAAAAATCATCACGTTTATAGACCACTGCAAAACTCGATCCAAAACCCTAAATTCGTCTCGATCCAATAATTCTTACAATAGAAATTTTTTATAACATTTTTCCTGTATTTGTAAATCATCAAGCTAGCTTCAAAACAAATTTCAACATCTAAGATTTGTTAAATCATCAGAAATTGATAAAAAAGCATTTTTGGTTCGTTTATGAACTGCACCTTGTATACTTATCTAAAAATCATCATTTTTGTTTTAAAAATCCTACTTTTGAATGTTTATTCAAGATATATAATCAAATCAACAAATTAAAATATTCGAATTCAACACATGATTTCCTTTTTACTGTAAAACTGAATACACAGAATCCATGTTACACTGTCAAGCTTCAAACAATTTCCAGGCTATGATTTTAAGTTTAAACAAACATAATTTGTTTAAAATCCTAAGGTTAAAATGTTTATATGAAGAAGTATTGATTTTTTTTCTACTTTTCTTTTCTCTGTAACCAAAAATATGGAAGAACGGGTCATATAAAAATTTCCAGTGCAAACATAAAATATACTGAACTGCTTGTTTAAACTATGCAGCAAAGCACATACCATTCATAAATCAAAACACAAGTTTGAATTTGAAAAACAGTATGTCTACTCACCTAAAATATTGTAGAAACATAGAACAATTCTTTTGTATTTGGAAAGCTGGAGTTTAAATTTCCTGAAAATCTTCCCTGCTTTTGATTTTGAATGATATTTAAGTTTGTAAAATAAAGATGTTTACTTTTTTTTCAAGCTTGCTAAGTTATGAACGAACTGGAGCTAAAGTAGATGTATATATAAAGGAAATAGGTTTGGACAAAGTGGGTGTCTTCTGGTACAAGTTTGTTCTTTGATCAGATTAGATTTTTGTGTTTAATTTACTGCAATTTGAAATGATATTTGTATATTATGGCCGACCTTATTTTTGTGCTGAGATGATAGTATTAAATGCATATGTTCCCTATATGTTTACATCTAATTATTATTATTATCATTATTTTGTACATAGATATTTTATATATGTGAATAGTTTGCCTTCTTGCATTGCTTGTACATGTATCACACATGTTATCTTTTCTAAACTCATCTTATATGTTTATGTAAAGTTATTATAGTTATTGTTTTGACTCATGTATTTATTTTTGTCTCTTTTGCATTGCATATATAAAATTCACAGCAACATACTTGTTTGGTTTTTGTTTTTTCCTTTGTGCTAAACATAAAAATTATTATAGTGTATATTTATCTTATGTTTTACTTATATTCTCATAAAACCGTATAAGTTATCTTACATATTTAACACAAATTCTTGTTTTTATTTCTATTTAAAGTTTAACTATCCCAACATTTAATTTATATTCACATGTTTTATTATTATATTTTATACTTATATTTTTTATTGATAAGATTTATTCCATTTTAAACATTATTATTTATACTACATTCATTTGCATATATTATATCAAAAGTCAATAATGTAGAGCCTTAAATTTAATTGAATAAGATAAATTTTATTTTAAATATTTTTGAAAGATTCTATTTTAAATTTTCAAATCAATATTTCCTTCACAAAACATACATACATACATATATATATATATATATATAACTGGAAATGTCCAAAGATCTTATTTATTTATAAGTGAAAAGCTTGTATTTTATTTATATTAGATTAAATTCTTATTATAATAATATTGCCAAAATCTCGGGTCGTTACAATACCATTAAAGTTTTAATATCCTGTATGGAATCAGATGTATATAACTCAGGACTCTTTTCAATGTCTTTACCTTCAGAAAGATCTTCCATGAATCTCATGACAGGTATCGTATAATCAATTTTGCATCATTTAAAAAAATTGATATTTTTAATGTTTTGCAAAAGCTTCTGTAAATAATAAGTTTTACTTATGAACGAGACTCTTGTTATGAGAAAGTTACAAATTAGACCGAATTGTTTTCTAATTCTCTAGGTTTCTTGCCCTTTCTTGAATAAATTGATCTAAGTAGTTCATCAAATAGTCTCTTTGAAAATTATGAACAAATATGTAAAAATTTTGGTACTTCTGGCTAAATATCAGTTTGCAATTATTTTCCAGGAAAGTATTTGCCGGGAAAATATTTTACCCTGTAAATATTTTTCAACAACAATTGTAAACATAATTTTAACATACAATTTTAGTAGCTCGCTATTTGTGTGGGTAGCTGGAATTTTTGATCTCGATCTTTGGTAATCATTGTGCTTCCATGTTTTTTTAACTACATTAAGCTATAACAATGTATAGTTGTTGACATGATGCATCGGTATAGATTTTTTTTTTGAACGTTAGTGCTCTTTCTTCTAGCACTTTGATAATCAAAGAGTCATATATGAGTTTGTAGCCATCGATAATAGATATCTGTGTTTACAGTCTAATTAGTTTTAAATGATATGTATTTTTGGTTCTAAGTATTTCATACCACTGCATAAGAATGTAAGTAAACAATATCTTTATGTTTTGATTCAAGTTTGATTTTTGTGAACAAGTCTATAACTTGCATCGAAATTAAATTCCATATAATTTTCTTATTTTTTTAATCTATATTTATCATATTATATTGAAAATATGTTGTAAAATTATATACCTTTGAATCAATAAATTTGTTGAATAGCATATCTGGAATACTTAATCCCCTTATTTCAATGTCATTGTCTGGGTCATAGAATGCAGCTTTTCTGTTTTAATAATATCAAAATCATATCAATATGTATTATTGTAAGTTGATAAATATGTGTACATGGAAAATAATTGTTGGGCAAATATTTTCCATGTATACTTAGATGTATGTATGCGTGTACGTTACGTTTTATTTAAATAATCGCTTATTTTCGTCATGTTGGTAAAAAGCTTTTAATTCATTGATTTGCTTCTTTGAAAGTCATCTTTTTGCAAGCTTTCTTTTTTCAAGATCTATCATAGTATCTTCTTTTGTTTTTGATCTTCGTGATTAGACTCATCTTCTTCAGGTACCTCGACAATATTACATTTTTAACAACTTTTTTGACGGCATCATCTTTTTTGGATTTCTTTGTGTATTTTCTTTTTTTGGTGGCTCGTATTGGAAATTAGGATCTTTTGCTTTTCCTCTTCTGTTTTCAGTTTTAATTCTCTTGGACAGTGAAGATGGAGAAGCTTCTCTTTTATTCTTTTTTTTATACCTTTTCTCCTTTTTCCTTCTTTATTTCATATTACGTTGCCACTTTTGACTTTAAAGGTTCTTTTACAATTTTTCTTTGTTCTCATGTTTGTGATTTTTCTTTCTGACCATCATTTGGAACATTTTTTCGTGAATCTGCATGTTATGGAAATGAATAT
Source organism: Allium cepa (assembly GCA_030765085.1). NCBI lineage: Eukaryota > Viridiplantae > Streptophyta > Magnoliopsida > Asparagales > Amaryllidaceae > Allium > Allium cepa. Next base: position 469,319,644 of record CM060935.1, read on the forward strand.
TTTATACTCTATATTTATAACATATATATATATATATATATATATTAAATATTTGACATATAGATATTTTGATGCAGGAATTAATTATATTTGTGAATCAAACTTTTGATTTTATGTTAGGGTCTTCTCCTTGTATCTTCGTAGACTTCACTGTTAATTGCATCTTTGTTTTTCACTAGTTTAGGTGAATCATCTATTTTTCAAATTTATTATATCATTAAATATTTTATTTACATAACATATCACATATTTACAAGGCAACTATTTCCATAATAAAATTTTCTTAGTTTTAAAACATTTACCTTTTTTGTCTCTTCTATTTTTCCTCAATTGACACTTCCTTTTCATCCTTCCTCCGCTGCTCCTTTTCATCCTCCCTTCGCTGCTCATTTTCATCCTTCCTCCGCTGCTGATACCTTTGTTTCTTTTCATCCTCTTTCTGCTGTTGCTGCTTCTTTGTTTCTTTTCCATCAATAATATCATCACCACCACCGTTATCATCTTTGTCATCTTTAGCTTCAGCTTTCTTTTCATTTGGACCCTCATCGTCACCTTCTCTAGGCTTAATTTCCATATCACTATTTCTCTCTCTTTATCTTCATCACCATTTTGCCTATTATCATCAACAATGGCATCACCATCACCATTATCAACTTTGTCTTTCTCATTGTCATCTTTATCTTCATCGCCATCTTTTTTTTCTTTCTTAGCACCATCACCTTCACCGCTTTGTCTACATTAAGACTATCAACATTTATACTTATAACATCATCATCGGCATCTTTAGTTTTATTAGTACCATCACCATTACAATCATTCTCTTTGTCAGCATCATCTCCATCTTTGTCTTCATGTTCGTCTTGTTAATGATCATCATCATCATCATCTATCGCTTTGTCATCATCAGTTTGATCATTATCAACCTCGTTATTATTATCATCTTTATCAAATTTTCTTTATCTTTGCTTTTTTCGAATCTTTAATTTTTTCTGAGAGATTGTTCTTTTTTTTAAAGCCGTATTCTCCTTTTTCAGCGTTTTCATTTCCAATTTTATATCTTTTAATTGTTTGTTGATATTTTCATTTTTTATCGACAATAACAGCTTTTTCTTTAGGAGTTTTAGCTTTGATAGAGTTTGGCTCCTTTTTTTGCGTTTCTTCTATTTCTGCAAATTAGAAAAATACAATCTTTTACATTTGCTTGACAACTATTTGCTAGGAAAATATTTGTCATTCACTTTTTATAACTACATTCTTTTGTATTGTTAGGAGATTTACCTTTTTATCATGGAAACACTTGATTTTTCTAGGAGTAACTTCCAATAATGTCCATTTACAAAAGGTTGGCTCATTTTGTTTATAACTTATTTTTGGATGAATTATTGAGTCATATCACAAAACCAATACCTCATATAGAGGTATAGATGTTAATTTATTTTATGCTAGATATTATGAAAAATAAAACGAGTTATTAAAGTTTACTAGGTGTAGAGTTATGCATTCATGTATTTTTCTTGGACTTTCTTTATTTTTTCTTACTTGCTCTACCAAATGTTTCCAATTGTTGCTAGCCAAGAAATAATTTTCATTTGCTTTATTTTATAAATGTAACGACCTAAATTTTTTGTTAATTGAAATTGGAATATTTAATTAATTTTAAATATTTTTGGATTTTATTTTATAGATTTAATAATTTGAATTTCAAATATAACGATTTATTGGCTAGTTTAATTATTGAATTTAATAATTGAAAAATCGTTTCAATAATTTAAATCTTGGATTATATTTGGATAAAAATGATTTAAAGGCTTATTTAATTTCTATTAACAAGAATGAAGATAATAAAACTTTTAAATTGATTTTAAAAAGATTTAACTAGTTTTGGATTTTTCTCGTTTTAATTGACTTATAAAAATAGCCTTCCGAGGCACAACTTTGAATTTCCACGATATCAGCGTCATTGTTTCCGTAATAATGGATTATAATATGCCATCCAATTTCATAACGATTACATGCATGTTTGGTCATATGGTATAGAAACGTGTAGAAATTAATTATAAAAATTAATATTATAATTGAGTTGAAAAAGCTATCTTCTGCACACGATCTAATTAGATCTCGAACCTTATTCCATTGCGTTTGGAATAGGGGTATAACATTAGAAACGCTAGGTGACACGCCTCGATCGGCATTCGTAACAAATATCTAGATATTTTGGGATTATATATATATATATATAATTTGATTTGACTACACACAATATCCCCTTCACATCAGATGACCTACAACCACCCTACACTTTTGATTTACCTGCTTCTTTCCTCTTAAACGTGTTCTCCTTTTTTTCAATTTCAAGAAGAGAGTAAATAAAAGAAAAATGAAAACTTTAAAAATCAAATTTGCTTGAAATACAAAACGATAAATTATGGAACAAGCTTTAAACATCTAGTTTTTACAAGAGTTCAGGCCTGAAATGATTTTCGAGGGTTATGAGCGAATTCTGGTGGAGCGACAATGGACATTTGCAAGAATACGAACTAGGGTTTAGGGTTGAGCTCAATTTAGGGATTGATTGATGGATTGGAAAATGGATTTGGGTTCAACGAAGCAAGGCCCAGCTGTGATCGTAGTTTGGGGAGGTCCGACCACCATTGGGGTCATCACGACATTGTACGGTCGCATTTGAAGTAGCAGACGCGTTTTGATCTATGGCACCGGAGTTGAAGTCGTGGTGTCCGTCTGGTAGCTTCTTAGAAGAGAGGTTCGTAGGTGTAAACGGATTTGAGTTTCGTACAGTGTGGAGGTGATAGGAGTGTGCATGCACGCGTGAATGGTGGTTGTCTATGCACATATGAGTATCAGAAGGAACAAGAAAGGTAAGAGAGAGGGGCAAAGTTGTAAATTTGTAAAGATTATTTAACTTTAATTTAAAAATTATTAATGACCTATAAAAAAAAATTCTCACTCGTACGAAGTCGGATTCATACGCCGTTTGTTGTGTTGGACTCGTGTCACAGAGCTTCACGATGGACCTGGTTTGGATGGATTTGGAGCTTGTCTCAATTTTGGGTTAAAATTTGAATGTAGGTTCAATTTTAATTCAAAAATGACACTTTTTGAAGAATTAAAAATAAAGGTGAGAAAATCTCACTCATTTGGATTATATGTTTAATTTAAAAATATTAAAAATTAATTATTGGTTGATTGAATGAATTGGTAAATTATTATCAGTTAGATGTTATATTATATATATTACTGCATATATTAGTAATTAGATATATTTCCTGCCGATTGGAGCGGATGAGACACTATGCGTCCCGCATAATAGCGGATGACCCTATATTACCGTGATATCCCGCCTTAAAGCGAAAATGGTAATTTATGTTATATAACATCTGTGGGTGCAAGAAAACAGGTTGGAAGGATCTAACTGGATTCCTCAAAAATATATTGATTGTTTCATATATCGTGTTATATGATGTGTTTTGAATAATCTGTTACATATTAGGATGTGATTTGAATTTATTGGATGCTATAGTGGCATTGGCCTTAATTTTGGTATTATAAATATCATGAATAATATTTTGAATTTAAAAAGCAAATTCAAAGGCAATTTTGAAAATGAAAATAATTATATTGAATTTTGGGATTATTTAGAAGGAAATTGATTTGGATAAAATAAACAATTTGATTTTGGATACTTATTTAGCTATTTCGTAAAATGATTTCAATAGGGAATTTTAAATTGAGGATTTTTAAACGATGGATTTTAATGAGATTCTTAGAATATGGAATGTAAGTTGAAATCGAGATTTGAATGGTTTTTTGAATATAGTTTGATTATTTAAGAAATAGATTTCTAAATGAAATTTGAATTAGAAATCGATTTATAAATGGATTTTAGTGATATGAACCTGTTATAAACTGGAAATGAGATTATAAAATTTATAAACAATGTTTATAAATAAAGTGAAATGATTATTGTTTGGTAAATTAGAAATATAAGAATTCATGGATAGAATTTACAATGAGATACGGTAATCGGTTTAGAAAGAATTAGTGGATTCTATATTGGAATTTGGAAAAAGGTTATGAAATTGGAAACGTAAATTTATTTGCGATGAACCGAGAGAGATTTATAAATATGAAATTGGTTATATTAGATTAAAATATTTCAGAGGTTAGTTATCTAAATATTTATATTTGTTGAAAGGAATTCTAAGTGTTATAAACAAGTTTTGTAAAACGATTAAATTTTTATAAATGAGTTGGAATTAGTTATTGACATTTATTTTAAAAATGCTTTGAGATTTTAAATAACTATTTAACTATGTTTTTTAAATTTATTATTATAAATATATATAGTTTAAAAGTAAGTGATTACAAATTACTTATAAACGCTCTCAAGATTTATGGACCGTGTTTATTTTATGGTGCTGATTTTATAAGTGAAAATCTTATAATGGAATTCGGGAACATAAGAAATTTGAGAAAAGGAATTTTCCAAATTGTTTAGATACGAGAACTTCAAAAATGAATCCAAATTCATTGAAGGAGTAATAAATTGTTAGTTTGAATTTAAATAATTATAATCGATCATTTTTGGAAATTGTAAAAGGAATTAATAAAAAATTCCGAAGATTTATGAGATAAATACGAAATATTCCCCAGGTTTGGATATTAGGATTGTTTTTAGGAAATAGGCTTGTAATATTTTCCCTATATATTGGAATTAAAGGGTTGGAGATATTTTTGCGACGAAATGATTTAGATAGAAATGTTTTTCTAAGTAATTAATTACAAATTGAAAATTTGAAATATTTCTAAGTGGTAATATGGATTGGAAATATCCTGTTATGAATATAAGTATTCGAAAATGTTTTCAAATATTGAAATATTGGAAGAGATTGAATATATATCCGTGTAAAGATATTTTGAGTTAATTGTTTAAAAGATTTATAATATGGCCTAGTGACTGCTTGCATGTAATTTGATAGTTAACTAACCGACTATCAAAATATGGCCAAATTCATTGATTGTTTCGAAGAGACCGAGATCAGATTTGATTATCCGAAAACCACTTCGATCCGATTTGAGCATTGCGAATTGTGATATCATGAATATAGTGAAGACGGTGATTTTGGAGATTCAGTTTGTTCAGATCCAGAACAACTCGTATGAATGAATGCTATCAGAACATTGTCGTTGGAGGACAATGAGCATTCTAAATGTAAATTTCTTGAATGGTAATCGTAGTCTCAAGCCTCATGAACCGGGAATGACTAAAAATCAGAGGAAACACGGCAAGGCTAAGTGGGTCGCACCCATTAGGGTATGTTGTCATCTGTAACAACCCGCATATTTATCGATTTTATCCTTAAATATTTTATTTAAATATTTCATCATTAGTTGGATTTTTGTCCGAAAAGCTACTTTTTGCATACGGTCAAATTGGGACTCGGGACCCCTTCCATTGAGTTCAAAATGCCATTTGCAACCTTTTTGAGTATAAACATTGATATGTTTGGAGCTAGCTAAAAATTTGACCTTTTTCACTTTATATTTGAGTTTGGGTTCAGCCCAATGTTCTAACTTAATACCCCAAACTAAAACTCCCTCTTCCTCTACTTTTCAGTTCTAAAGAGATTAATGGTGAGTGGAATGAGAAATTAAAACTCAAGCCCTAGTTTTCTATTTGCAAATTAACTTCTAGCTCCAAATTCAAGAGAACCCATTGGTAAGCCTTCTCTTCACCTTCTCCAACTCCTTCTCTCTTGAATTTCAGAAATTCCTAAACCTAACTTTGGGAATGTTCTTCTTTTGAGCATAGATTCAAGCTCATTTGGGTTGTGTTGAAGAGTGGTTGATTCTCCCATTTCTTTCAAGCCTCTTCTACGTTGATTTTGTGAAAATGTGAGATTTTTATCTCACATCTAAGTCTATGATTATCTATGATTGTTACGTATGAATTCCTAATACTTATTCATGTGCATTTGGTTTTGAATTGGATTGGTTCTATGAATATTAAAATTTTTAGTGCTTTGAGTTCAAATCTTCAAAAAATCATAGCTTTATTGTTTTGACATGTTTTTGGTGATGCATCAAGAAGCTTATAGGGCCGGGTAGTCGATTGACATAAATCCCTAGTGTCCGTTGCTCGCCCGGTTGCATTTTGAAGAAGATTGCATCTTCATTTCATAGGCTAAGAAAACAGCCTTGGTGCCAGTCAGTCGACTGGTCTTGAAATTCAGTCGACTGACTGTAGCACATAGGCATTCCAAAGGCAAAATTTAGAGGCTCGGGTCCTCTGTTTCCCTGCAATCAGTCGACTGGATTTTTAGGTCAGTCTACTGACTGTAGGAAATTAAAAAATTTTAGTTTCTGGTCCAGTCGACTGAACTTAGTGAGCCAGTCGACTGACCTGCTCCTATATGCCTAGTATGCTGAATTTTTTATCGATTTGTTTTGATTCCTAGTTGATGCTATCAATTATTCGACTTTGATGACTTCTATTTGGAATTTTTGGAAATATCCATTTTGGTGGATTTGATATCGATTTATTGGAGTTAATTCACGTCTTGGTATGTGAATTTTTATGATTGATTGTTTCTACAATCATTTTGTGCTTTGTCACTTTAAAATACAAAGGTTTCTATGCTAATAGTAAATATTCAAACTCTTTATCAAAGATTATTTAAACTCTATTTTCAATATCAAACTCGTTTATAAAACCGTTTTCCAACCTATTAGTATATACAAGCCTTTACCTCACTCGTACGAGAAACCTAATTAAACGGCTTAGTAAAACGAGTGGTATGAAACGCTTGCGTTTAATTCGTCGGTTAATTCTTGGACTTGTTCGATTGAATCTCTTGTGACAATTTTCTAGTGGAGATCTACAATTTGTTCATAAATATTTAAGTTAAGCTAGTGGTTATGGGACATGATGCTAAGCTCATATGTTTACTAGCTTACTGTAATTGACACTTCTTGATTATCATGACGATCATTTTTGGTGATTTAGACTAGCAATGTGCGATGTCCCTTTGTCTGCGAGGGAGACTAAACCCCGTTTTGTGGAGTTTCGACTCAAATTGGTGGGGTAGCAACCCATGGTCTTCGGGCCGTTTGTGGAGCTTCGGCTCAATTTGTGATGGTTAACAATCATGGAATTAGCGTTCCGTTTGTGATACACGTGTTGGTGAGCTTTATGCTCCCGTTTGTGATAGGCCTTCCCCCTTTTTGTGATTTCTGGATTTCTATTGATGATTTCTGGGATTTGTGCTTCACCAATTTTCATGATTTTCATTGGTAAGTTTTATCAATATTTTTGCATTGGTGAATTTGTGTGTCATTGACTTTTTGTGATTAACATTGATATAATTGTCAATATTTATGGTTTGGTGAATGAAATAAGGAGTATGACATTCCTTTTGATCTTTGAGATGATTTTTGTGATATTGATTAATCTCTTGTTGATTTTCAATTACTTATTTATCACAGCTTGGCATTGTGGTTATTATAGGTTTAGTCATACCTCTTATTCTAAATCATTTCATCTGATATTTATAGCTAGACTGATCCATTTATTATTTTCTTATTAAATAATACTCGGGTCAGACCGATATGTTACAGGTGCTTCTGCTTGACTTCTCATCCAGGATCATTACCTTAACTTTTGGCTAACTACTTAGATTAATAGTTTTTGTTGTATACACTTGAGATAAAGACTCATGGTTGTACCCATATTCTTTTGTATAGCACTGACAGCTATTTCTTTTGTGATAGTGTGGATCTTGTTGACCACTACTCTGATGAACACTTTTATGTGTTACATATATTCATATCTATTTCCGCCTTTGTGATATGAATTATCCGTGACTGATTTGTGTTATGTTTACTTCTATATTTGTTTCCGGATACATTATAGCCACTGTGTAGTAGCTTTGAGTTTGTGTCGGTATGTCGGATTTCCTCTTGAAAAGAATGCAAGTTATATATTATCTGGCATACCGGTACTGGCACAAAGCAATTATACAGATGGTCACTCCTCAACAGCCTTATTCTCCGTGCTAGTTGACGGCATTACACCGTTGTGTCACTACACCAAATCAGTGATTTTGTAACATTTTATATTTCTCAATTTCTAACATTTATAAATGTTACAGACTACCAACATCTAAAAAGTGTTAGGATATATCAAAAAGTGTTAGTAAAAACAAATAATTTTCTGTATAAACTTTGCAACACAAAAAAGCGTTACAATACTTGGTAAATATGTAAATAAATCAATATCAATGGACTTTCATTCATTTGTAATGTTGTCCCTTTTCTATCTCTTCTCTTGGCCGCATAAAGTTTAATTCCATAAAATCTCATAACTAGGATTTTGCAGAATCTCTTATCCTGACAACAAACCGTTCATAGCGGAGGCGGCGACAGATCGTTCATCCCAGAGGCAGCCACTTACATCTATACCTAAGGATAAAGCAGCTACAAAAGCTATTGCAATGGCTACTGCCAGAGATTTAGAACGCAATGCAAAAATTGGCTCTGGGAAGGGCCTTAATGCTGTGGCGGTGGCCACTTTTGCACAACGAAGAACCTCTAGAGATACCAATAGAGCTAATAGATGGAATATATCTGAAGCATTGGGCACTGCTTGGAAGGAATGCCTACAGTTGATTCTAAATCAAATTCCAGTCTGCAAACTAATAATTAGTTTGTTGAATTGTTAGTAACTAGCTTTAATTTAGAAAGAGAGCTCCAAAGAGATGAGATATGTGCTTTATTATTATTTTTCATTTCTGGGGTGTTTATTGACAGCTTGGTAACATTTTCTATGTTTTCAGATAAAGAGACGTTCCAGTCAGTATGCTTTAGATCGCTATTACCAAGTTGTGGGAATTCGTTTCTGGAGGAAATTTATACATTGTTTGATAGAGACAGCAGGATTTTTTGGGCCTGGAGCAACTGTACGATTCTCAGCATGTATGTACATGTAAACCACCATGCTTAAGTTATCTAGGAAATTTATGTATTTTATATCATTATACTAATATCATTAACAACCTACTATTTCATGACATTTTTGTTGCTTTGTCAACTAAAATTCTTTTTGCCAAGATGTTTATTTGTGGAAAAAAACAATAGGTTATGTATATTCATAATATAAGAGGTTTTTGAAGCATTATTCTTGCAGCTTAGGAAAACTATTGTCCAAACTCCATATTGTGGCAGCTTTAGTTATACTTACGGTTTCACTGATTGGTCTTATTGATGCAATCATATAGGTCTTTTGGAAGTTAGATTTTGCAGAAAGTTCTTTAAGAATGAGAAGATTTTTTATCAGAAATTTCAAGGGTACCAATCACTTTGGGGCAGCTGCTGATTATGAAGATCATCCAGTTCCTAAAAATAGTGACTGTTTGGACACTAATCTTCCTTCTAATACTTCGATCATCATTTCTGCTGCTGTATCGATAGAAGATGGAAATGACAATGATGAGAAAATGGAAACTGAAAACTTCGAAAACATAATTGAAAATGAACAGGCCTCGTTGTCATGGTCCTCTGTGTCTGACCAACCTAAGCGAGCCACAGCCATAGATTCTAGCATCTCTCAGTCGATGCCATTCCCTTCTCCTGATCATGTGCCATGTGAAACTGATGAAGAAGTTATTCTTGAACTTTCATCCTTGGTAATCCGGCCATTAAAAATTGTTACGGGATCATTTCAGGTATGCATACTCGTTTCTAATCTTGCAACATATGTTCCTTGTAACCTATCGCTAGTGTTCCTACTAATGCCGTAGAAAATAAGAATTATTCTTATTAGCCATAGGCAACATATGTGAATTGTTAACTTAAAATTCTATGTTGATTCAACTTGCACTGTGAACTACTACTACATCAATATTAGTTATATAACCTGCCAACTCTTGTACCCAAATATTGTGTATTATTGCAATATTCTCCAAATCTTGTACCCAAAAGGGACACAATCATATGTCTATTCGTTAATGTCTCATCCTTGAGGTTGTTGCTTAAGTTTTTATCACTAAAGATTAGTTCTATATGAAGATATCAAGTGTTTCTTCATGCTTGCTCAACTTTTTTTACATTTTAAAGGTAACAACAAAAAGAATCAATTTCATAGCTAAAGAGAAAACTGATGGTGAGAACGTTGAGAAAGAGAAGGATAGGAGCTGGACTATGTCTTCTCTTCATCAAATATATAGTTGAAGGTGAACATCTTTCACCACTGTCTATTTTGTGTATTTAAAATATTTTAGTTGAAAAAGTATTTGGAAAATTACTCTTTTTAATCATTTTTTTTGGCCAACTGCAAGACTCATATTATATATGCAAACTTGCTATATTTTAGACTTGCTTTTAACTCTCCCACTCATTATTTCTTTACCTGCTGACTCGTCGCTTTTTTGCTTAAGCTTCATTTTATATTTTCACTTACTCATGGGAACTTTACAGATATCTGCTTCGAAGAAGTGTTTTAGAATTATTTATGGTTGATCAGTCAAATTTTTTAATCGGTTTCGGGGTAATATTTTAATATACCTATGAAATTATTTTATTTCGGACCAATACTAAATATTTTATTGAAACTTTTTAGAGTACTGAGTTACAAAAGAAAGCATACCGTGCTGTAGTTCAAGCACGCCCACCTCATTTAAACAATGTCTACTTGGCAACCCAGGTCTGTTACTTTCCTATCGTTGTTATAAATTACTTATCTTTAAACCGAATTGTTTATTTCTTTTTACTCAAAACTTTTTTTGTATTCAGAGGCCTGATCAATTATTCAAAAGGACATAATTAACGGAAAGGTAGGCTAGGTGGGAGGTAAGTGGTGATGTTAAATTCTTAACACATTCAGTTTGGCTTTAATATTCCGTTTTATCTTTTCTGTTCTAGACTTTGGCTTTCATACAATGTCTTATCATACATATAAACTTTCTTGCAGTTAAGCAAATTTGAAAATCTTATGGAACTAAACACAATGGCTGGATGAAGCTACAATGATCTCACTCAGGTTTATATACTTGTTCTAATTAAAATCTCTTATAGTCATTATTGACTGTACTCAATAATTCCTGAAAAATAATAAGTGTGCACTGTTTTCAGTATCCTGTTTTTCCTTGGATATTAGCAGATTACTCATCTAAGGCACTGGATCTTAATGACCCTTCTTCATATAGAGATCTTTCGAAGGTATTCCTATTCATGGAACTCATTATGTTCTTTTCTTCATCAAGATTAACACTTCATATTTTTAACAGCCAGTTGGCGCGCTGAATCCAGATCGTTTAAAAAAGTTTCAAGAAAGGTATTCAAGTTTTGATGATCCAATGATTCCGAAGTTTCATTATAGCTCACACTACTCAAGGCAGGGACTATAAGTATCAAGTTTAATAAGCTATAAAATCGAAACTATTCTTAGCCTAGTATACCAAGTCCAGTGTATTATATTAATTGGTGCATAGCGAACTTGAGCCCTTGCCTCCGTCTTAAAAAAGCTTTTCTGTAGCTGTCGTGTTGGGTGCTGTTATCTTAGTCATAGTTCTTACGTCCAACAACATAGAACAAGATGAGCTCACTCAGCCTGTAAGAATAACTGGGTTGTTAGTTGTTTAATTGTAAAATGTATGTTTTATCTTCAATCTTTGAAAGTCCACCGTTAAATCACAAATTTTGCAAGCTTTCTAATGATAAACATTGTTGGCATATTAGCAAAGACAGTTAAAGTTTGAACTTCCACAAAGACAATCAATTTTTTCTGCTAAAAAATTTAATCAACTTTTAGCTGTTTTAAATGGAATTTTGATTAATAGTGTGAAAACCTTTAATTTTAAACATTATTTTTGATAATATAAATAGCATAACAATGGTTAAATCTTAGAAAGTTGTGAAGAGAATAATATTTGTTGACTTGAATAATCTACATTAATAGTTGGAATAGAGCAATAATTTTTTGATCCGACCGTGAAGTTCCCAATCTCAATGATGACGATCATTAATACACATTCTTTCATTCTAATAGTTGGAATATACATTCAGTTGAAAAAAAATTGCAAGATTATTACATTGAGATAATTAACACATAACACAACTAAGAAAAGAAACCTTATGACTGTTGGTACAGTAAAATGGAAATTTAAGAACTGCAACTGGAAGATCACAAACTTTTAACAAATATGGGTAAATCCATGTGTTCTCAAACTATCTGAACTGAAGTTGAAACTAATTTTTCTTTAATGAAATACACATGGTTTCTAGGACCATATACAAATCAGATCATAAAGGTTCAATTTTCAAGTTCAAGTTTCACTTCAAAAGGTGTTAAAATCCTTAATACAATGTTATGTATGGCACCCACCAAGCAGCACACCAACGTGCAAAACCTTTTTAGAGTTTTAGCGCAACACAACGAATAACACATGTGTGTATTATTTTGCACTATTTTGGTAATTTATTTTGGATTGCATATTTTATTTTATAATTGTTTGTAGTTGTCGACACATGTATCAAACTCCAATATATAATACTACAATCTAGATCATTCTCTGTATGCTTGTGATAATAAAACTTGAAGTTGATTTATTATAATGCAAGTCTAAACCAATAGTATGCGTTAGTGCTTTCTCAATAAACTTTGTTTTGTTGCAAGAAACTCGCTTTATGTTGACGTTAATCTGCCGTTTGTTTTGTTGCAATTATTCTGGAGTTATTTTCATGGTGAAAAAAAAATTATTAGATAATATATGTTATTTCTCATGGAATACAGTTCTGAAATGGAAAAAAGTGTAACAGGCATTGATGCATTTGTACGTTTTCATGAAAATAATTGTTTCATGATGCAAATTAAACAAATGCATTTTTTTGGAGCTTGAAACCATATATAAACTAATAATGGCTATTAAGATTTGGAGGTTTTGTTCGAGTGGCAGCCTCCTCTTGGAAAACTAATGGCATTGCTTTTATGGCAGATCAGAATTTACTAATAATAATAGTAATAGTCATAATCCAATACTCTTGAAACTATAGGCGTAACCCTGTTAACATCTATTTAATTTTAATAAAACATCTGAGCTTGTTGCTATTCTAGTAGACCAAACAAGTTGAAAATGAAATTTTGTAGATGATTTTTTTCCTCCAGCAAATTGAATGATGTGCCATCCATCCATGCTGCTTTTGTTATTCAATGGAACAATTTCGTCTCCATTTACAGTGTCTGCAAATTAGAGTATAAGACAAGAATTTTTTTTGTTAGAAGTGAGTTTTCTGCTTTTATCAGAAACCTATGTGATAAGATAGTATCAAGCAATCATTACATAGACAAATGGGTCAGTAGCCTATGATGGACAATAATTGGATCTAATAATGCACTAATACCTTAGATTATATTTTAGACCTGATTATAATTAAGTGAACCAATTTATACTAAACCTGCACATACATGAATAGTTGAGTTGGAAGTGCACTGCTATTCTATATTTTTATATAATTAAAGCTAAGTCTCAATTAGTCGTCATTTTGATGTCTGAATTCTCATTTGACATATTGAATTATCAAAGGTTGATGATATGTGGTTTCGGCAGTGGAGTTGCTATGGTGGGGAGGAGACTGTGGTATGGAAATGACTGCAGATAGAATGGTTTTGTGGTATGGCTATTTTTGGTATGCGGATTGTCAGATGTCAGTTGTCAGTTTTTGGTAGCTGGTGAGATGTAGAAGTATGGTGATTGGAGATGGTGAGGGTTATGGCTGTGGATGTTGTATTGGCAGTTTGGTTGAATTGAGTGGTTGTAGAGAAGAGAAAGGGTGGAGGCAGTAAGGATTGGTGATGTTGGAATTGTTTGTTATGTGGATGGTGGGGTGGTTTGTTTGTAAAGCTGCAGTGTTGTAGAAGAGGATGATGATGCAATTGATAGTGTAAATGATTGTGTGATGGCAATAGACAGTAAGGATGCAGTTTTGTGTGGTGGCTAGGTTGCTGTTTGATGAAGTTGTGTTTCTGGGTGAATGTAATGATGACTGAAATGATGTCAGGTGGATGAATGTTTGATGGAGTAGGTGTTTAGAGTGGCTGTCAGACGAATGTCAAGAACAGTGGGAAGATGCTGAGTAGTAAATGATGTGGTGATTCAGAAGGAGTGGTGAATCTGAAGTTGTAAACAAAGTGGTATGTGGCCTCTGGGGTTGTGAATGGTCTGATGGTATGTGCAATGGAAGGAAGTGTTGACTGGGGAGTGGAAATGTGGTATGAAGACTGTCAAATGAGGAAGAGGAAGAAAAATAGAAGTCGGAATTGCTATGTGAATTTTCATTTGACAAGCTTTGTGAATTTTCAGATGGGGGCTTTGTGATATAGCTCGTGTTTCATCATCGCAATATCTAAAATTCTACTTATCAGTAGCTCATATTATATTGGATATTCAAAATTGAATATGAAATTGCTTTTTTGTAATTTGTATATGATATTGTGGTATTTTGAAACTGGAAAGTTTGTAGCTCATATTATAGTATTATCTAAATATGATAATGTTGCATCTGAGATATGGAAGCATTTTATACTTCATATTGAATTGATATGATAATTATATATGTGATATGGACATCATCATTTATGAGATATTATATTCATTTGTTTTAAGAGTTTAATATTAATTGTGCATAAAATAAGGTAAAACATAATTTAAGAATTTAATATTAATTTTCCAACACTTATAAGTGTTACCGTATATTTCTGTACCAACACTTATAAGTATTACCGTATATTTCTGTACCAACACTTATAAGTGTTACCATATATTTCTGTACCAACACTCATAAGCGTTCCCGTATATTTAGGTGCCAACACTTATAAGTGTTAGTAATACGTATGTTCCTAACACTTATAAGTGTTACAAATTTGACCACTCCATTCCTCACAGTCCATTAGTAACACTTAAAAAGTGTTACTGAAATTATTTGTAACACTTATAAATGTTAGGATTTGCCTGTTTTGGTGTAGTGTGTCCTTGGCTAGCGTGGGTATGGAGGTGGGGCATCACAGCTTGGTATCAGAGCCAAACTTCGGAACAATGTAGAATAATTTAACAAGGATCGCCATCCTAAGTCCATCTTAGGAGTCGTGCCTTAGGATTTAATTCGTGACTTCGTACCGTTCTATCCTATTTTCTTTTATGATTCCTTGTTTTATTTATCAAGGTTGCTTGATATTCATTTGGTGAATAACCTTTTTTCTTCTTCTTTCTTTCTTTCTTTCTTAAGGAAGGGAAATGGTTAGACCAGGCCGTCCCAGCGCTGGTCAGTCTATGCTACTCTTCAAGATGGAGTTTTTATGTCTGCCCAGCAGCTTCTTGATTTAGTTAAGAATGCTCAAGCAGCTGGTTCTAATTCGGAACCAACTCATCCTAATTCTGGATTTGCACACTTGTGCAACGATTATACCAACTTGGGTGGGAAACCATTCAAGGGTTCTAAAACTATTATTGAAGTCCAGGCTTGGCTGAGATCATGCGATCGAATCTTTTCTCGCATGAATCTTATTGATCTTCACCGAGTTCAGGTGGCTTCTAGTATGCTCCAAGAAAGAGCATTGGACTAGTACGAACTTCTTATTTCTGAAATTAATAAAATGGATCTCACCTGGGAGCA
Organism: Allium cepa; assembly: GCA_030765085.1. Taxonomy (NCBI): domain Eukaryota; kingdom Viridiplantae; phylum Streptophyta; class Magnoliopsida; order Asparagales; family Amaryllidaceae; genus Allium; species Allium cepa. The sequence continues at coordinate 469,335,325 of CM060935.1, forward strand.
ATTCCGAGCACGTTTCGAATTAAAGTTTGTGCCAGAAGCTGAGAAGGTGACTTTGGCTCGCCATTTTATTGACCTTGTTCAAGGTGAATCTTCCGTGACTGACTATGTCGCGTCTTTTGTATCTCTTTCTAAATACGGGGTGGAATATATTAACACCCCATTGAAGAAAAATCAGAGATTTGTCTATGGCTTGAACAAGAGTCTCAAGAAGCCATTACTTCTAAAATTAGAAGTTTCTTTCGACCAACTCATTGATATCGCTCTTCGTCTTGAAGAGGCGGATAGGGAAAGCGATGTTGAAGTGGTGGGTTCCAAACCAAACTTCAACAACAACAAGAAAATGCCTATCAAATTCAAAGGTCCTTATCCCAACAAAACAGGGAAGCAAGCAACCCCTGTGGCAAAGACTTCTTCCTTTGGTCGTGGAGAATGCTATAATTGTGGTTCAAAGGACCATTATTCAAATAAATGTTCGAAGCCCCCCTCTTGTTGCTACTGCAAAAGCCCCGGCCATGTTATATCTTCACGCCCCAAGCTTGAGGGCAAGAAGGAGGGAAAGTTAAATGTTGCTCAAGCCCCTGGCAACACATCTCGTAATCAAGGTATGTCTCATTCTATCCTTGATGGCATTATTATATTTCGTGATCAGCCTATTCGAGTTCTTTTTGATACGGGTGCATCCCATTCTTTTATTTCAAAAGAACTTGTTGATACTTTTTCTTTAAGTGTTGTTACTTTAATGACTTCTTTGAGAATTTCGAATCCAGTTGGTGGATCCGCAACTCTTAGTTTGCTTTGTAAAGATGTCGAGATTATTTTGTGTGATTTTCCTTTCCTAGCCGATTTACATGTCATGCGTTACTTAGGATTTGGAATGATTTTGGGAATGGATTGGCTTAACCGTTGTGAAGCTCATATCCTATGTCCTGAGCGGACTATTCATCTTCGACATCCTTAATCTGTTAAGCAGATTTCTATTATTCTCAAAGATTCGGATTCCACTTTATCTGCATCTTTATATTCTTTGAATCCTCGTGATGATGATAATGATGACAAGGAAGACGTCATTTCTCTTATTCACGTAGCTCGTGAATTTTCCGACATATTTGAGCCCGTTTTGGGATTACCACCTAAGCGAGCAATTGAGTTCAGAATTAATCTTACCCCTGAAGCTCAACCTATTAGTCGTCCTCCTTATCGTTTATCCAATAAAGAAAATGAGGAGATGCACAAACAATTATCCGATTTGGAAACGAAGCAATTTATTCGCTCTAGTTCCTCGCCTTGGGGAACTTCAGCTATTTTCGTGAAGAAATCCGATGGTACACTTAGGCTTTGCGTTGACTACAGCAAGCTTAATGATCTTACTATCAAGAATAAATATCCTTTACCTCGAATTGATGATCTATTCGATCAACTTAGTGGTGCTAAAGTCTTTTCACAATTGGACTTGGCAACTGGTTTTCATCAGCTTCGTATTGCAGAGGATAGCATTCCTTTGACATCGTTCCGTACTCGATATGGATCTTATGAATGGCTTGTTATGCCATTCGGTTTAACGAATGCTCCGGCTTATTTCGTTGACTTAATGAATCGAGTTTTCAAAGACTTCCTCGATCGATTTGTTCTCATTTTTATTGATGATATTCTTGTGTATTCTAAAACCGAGGAGGAGCATGAAAAGCATCTTCGGATTGTGTTGGAAACTCTTGGGAGTAATCAATTAAATGCAAAGTTTTCTAAATGCCACTTTTGGCAATCTCGTGTGAAGTTTCTCGGTCGTATTATTTCCGAATCCGGAATTTCCGTGGATCCTTCAAAGATTGAAGCGATTCAAGATTGGAAGAGACCGGAGAGTGTGATGGTGATTCTTAGTTTTCTTGGATTGGCGGGTTATTACCGTCGTTTTATCAAGGACTTTTCTAAAATTGCTGTGCCTCTCACTATCTTAACGAAGAAAGGTGTTAAATACATTTGGTCGGACAAATGTGAGACTTCTTTTTAGAAACTAAAAGAACTCCTTTCTGATGCTCCTATTCTTGTTATTCCCGAGGGGAATCAAGATTTTATTGTTTATACTGATGCTTGTCACGTTGGTCTAGGTGTCGTTCTTATGCAAAAGAACGTGTTATTGCTTATGCTTCTAGGCAATTGAAGCCAGCTGAGACTAGATATGCCACTCATGATTTAGAGCTCGCAGCTATCGTTTTCCCCCTTCGAATTTGGCGTCATTATCTTTTGGGAGAAAAATTTATTCTTTACACTGATCGTAAGTCTTTGAAATATTTATTCTCTCAAAAAGAACTTAATTTGCGTCAACAGCGTTGGCTCGAATTTCTTGCACCTTATGATCTTGATATTCTTTATACTCCCGGAAAGGGAAATCGAGTTGCCGATGCACTTAGTCGCAAGCAACAAGCGGTTGTTTCCATGATGATATCCGAATGGAACGATCTCGAGGTTTTATCTACTTGTGAAATTCGAGATCGTGTCTCCGATTTATGTTCATCTCTTGTTTTATGTAGCCTTGAGGCTTATCCTTCTCTTTTAGACCGCATTCTTGAAGCTCAAAGGCTAGATCCCGAATTGGCTCTTCTTGGCCAAAATATTAAGGATAAAATTGATATTGAAGGTTTGAGAGACTTTGATATTGATTCTCGTGGCGGCATTCGAAAATTTGGTAGACTTATCGTACCAAATATTAGTGATCTTCGTAAAGATATTTTAGAAGATTCTCATTGTTCTAAATTTACCATTCATCCCGGTAGTAGTAAAATGTATGCGGATATGAAGCGACTTTATTATTGGAAGGGAATGAAATCAGATATTGCTAACTTTGTTAAGTGTTGCATGATTTGCCAACTTGTGAAGGCCGAACATCAAAGGCCCGGTGGGTTATTGCAACCTTTAGAAATTCCAATTTGGAAGTGGGACCAAATTTCTATGGATTTTATTGATGGCCTCCTCCATTCTCGTTCGGGCCATGATAGCTTATGGGTGATAGTTGATAGACTCACTAAATCCGCCCATTTTATTCCCGTTCGGTCCAATCGAACCGTTCCTCTCTTGGCCAAACTTTTTATCAAAGAAATTGTAAAATTACATTGAGTTCCTACTTCTATTGTTAGTGATCGTGATCCATTGTTTACTAGTGGATTTTGGAAGAGTCTTCAAAAAGCTTTAGGAACGAAGCTTAATTTTAGCAACGCTTATCACCCTCAGTCCGATGGACAAACTGAGCATGTGAATCAAACTCTTGAAGATCTTCTTCGGGCATGTGTCCTTGATTTTGGTGGAAGTTGGGAAGATCATATTTCTTTTGTTGAGTTTTCCTATAATAATAGCTTCCAATCTAGTATTGGTATGGCACCTTTCGAGGCACTCCATGGAAGGCCATGCCGATATCCTTCTTGTTGGCTTGAGGCCAGTGAGAAGCTGGTTTTAGGTCCAGATTTTATTCGTGATTCCGCAGAAAAGATTGACCTTATTCATCATAGGATGAAAGAAGCCCAGAGTAGACAAAGATCCTATGCCGATAACCGGAGAAGGAAATTAGAATTTTCTATGGGAGATTTTGTGTTCGTTCGTGTTTCACCCATGAAGGGTGTTGTGCGTTTCAGTCGATCAGGAAAGTTAGCACCTCGATATGTTGGTCTGTTTCCTATCACCGAACGTATTGGTTCCGTGGCATATCGCCTTTTATTACCAGCTCAATTTTCTGCTATTCATGATGTGTTTCACGTTTCTCAATTACGGAAATGCCTTCGAGATTCCGATTCCATTCTTGAGCCCGGTATTGTGGAAGAAATTGAAGTTTCACCTAATTTGACGTATGAGCAACATCCTATTCATATTATTGCTTCGGAGGTCAAGCGCCTTCGAAATATAGATGTTTCGCGTGTTAAGGTTAAATGGTCCATGAATCCTAAGGATTGCTCTTGGGAATCTAGAGAATTCATCGAGCGAACACATCCGGACTTACTTACTCATGCTCTTTGAGGTGAACTTCTTATTTAACATTTCTTTTGTGTTAATATACTTTTATGGTTGTTACTTTATGTTTCCATCTTATATATTGTGAGGACGCAATTTCTTTAAGGAGGGGAGTCTGTAACAACCCGCATATTTATCGATTTTATCCTTAAATATTTTATTTAAATATTTCGTCATTAAGTGGATTTTTGTCCGAAAAGCTACTTTTTGCATACGGTCAAATTGGGACTCAGGACCCCTTCCATTGAGTTCAAAATGCCATTTGCAACCTTTTTGAGTATAAACACTGATATGTTTGGAGCTAGCTAAAAATTTGACCTTTTTCACTTTATATTTGAGTTTGGGTTCAGCCCAATGTTCTAACTTAATACCCCAAACTGAAACCCCCTCTTCATTCACTCCCTCTTCCTCTACTTTTCAGTTCTAAAGAGATTAATGGTGAGTGGAATGGGAAATTAAAATTCAAGCCCTAGTTTTCTCTTTGCAAATCAACTTCTAGCTCCAAATTCAAGAGAACCCATTGGTAAGCCTTCTCTTCACCTTCTCCAACTCCTTCTCTCTTGAATTTCAGAAATTCCTAAACCTAACTTTGGGAATGTTCTTCTATTGAGCATAGAATCAAGCTCATTTGGGTTGTGTTGAAGAGTGGTTGATTCTCCCTTTGCTTTCAAGCCTCTTCTACATTGATTTTGTGAAAAGGTGAGATTTTTATCTCACATCTAAGTCTATGATTATCTATGATTGTTAGGTATGAATTCCTAATACTTATTCATGTGCATTTGGTTTTGAGTTGGATTGGTTCTATGAATATTCAAATTTTTAGTGTTCTGAGTTCAAATCTTCAAAAAATCATAGCTTTATCGTTTTAACATGTTTTTGGTGATGCATCGAGAAGCTTATATGGTCGGGTAGTCGATTGACATAAATCCCTAGTGTCCGTTGCTCGCCCGGTTGCATTTTGAAGAAGATTGCATCTTCATTTCATAGGCTAAGAAAACAGCCTTGGTGCCAGTCAGTCGACTGGCCTTGAAATTCAGTCGACTGGCTGTAGCACATAGGCATTCCAAAGGAGAAATTTAGAGGCTTGGGTCCTCTGTTTCCCTGCAATCAGTCAACTGGATTTTTAGGTCAGTCGACTGACTGCAGGAAATTAAAAAAATTTAGTTTCTGGTCCAGTCGACTGAACTCAGTGAGCCAGTCGACTGACCTACTCCTATATGCCCAGTATGCCTATTTTTGCTTGTGATTCCAATTTTTTATTGATTTGTTTTGATTCCTAGTTGATGCTATCAATTATTCGACATTGATGACTTCTATTTGGAATTTTTGGAAATATCCATTTTGATGGATTTGATATCGATTTATTGGAATTAATTCACGTCTTCGTATGTGAATTTTTATGATTGATTGTTTCTACAATAATTTTTGTGCTTTGTCACTTTAAAATACAAAGGTTTCTATACTAATAGTAAATATTCAAACTCTTTATCAAAGATTATTTAAACTCTATTTTCAATATCAAACTGTTTATAAAACCATTTTCCAACCTATTAGTATATACAAGCCTTTACCTCACTCGTACGAGAAATCTAATTAAACGGCTTAGTAAAACGAGTGGTATGAAACGCTTGCGTTTACTTCGTCGGTTAATTCTTGGACTTGTTCGATTGAATCTCTTGTGACAATTTTCTAGTGGAGATCTACAATTTTTTCGTAAATATTTAAGTTAAGCTAGTGGTTATGGGACATGATGCTAAGCTCTTATATTTACTAGCTTACTGTAATTGACACTTCTTGATGATCATGACGATCATTTTTGGTGATTTAGACTAGCAATGTGCGATGTCTCTTTGTTTGCGAGGGAGATTAAACCCCGTTTTGTAGAGTTTCGACTCAAATTGGTGGGGTAGCAACCCATGGTCTTCAGGCCGTTTGTGGAGCTTCGGCTCAATTTGTGATGGTTAGCAACCATGGAATTAGCGTTTCGTTTGTGATACACGTGTTGGTGAGCTTTATGCTCCCGTTTGTGATAGGTCTTCCCCCTTTTTGTGATTTCTGGATTTCTATTGATGATTTCTGGGATTTGTGCTTCACCAATTTTCGTGATTTTCATTGATAAGTTTTATCAATATTTGTGCATTGGTGAATTTGTGTGTCATTGACATTTTGTGATTGACATTGATATAATTTTCAATATTTATGGTTTGGTGAATGAAATAAGGAGTATGACATTCCTTTGATCTTTGAGAAGATTTTTATGATATTGATTAATCTCTTGTTGATTTTCAATTACTTATTTATCACAGCTTGGCATTGTGATTATTATACGTTTAGTCGTATCTCTTATTCTAAATCATTTCATCTGATATTTATAGCTAGACTGATCTGTTTATTATTTTCTTATTAATTAATACTTGGGTCAGACCGATATGTTACAGGTGCTTCTGCTTGACTTCTCATCCAGGATCATTACCTTAACTTTTGGCTAACTACTTAGATTAGTAGTTTTTGTTGTATACACTTGAGATATAGACTCATGGTTGTACCCATATTCTTTTGTATAGCACTGATAGCTATTTCTTTTGTGGTAGTGTGGATCTTGTTGACCACTACTCTGATGAACACTTTTATGTGTTATATATAATCATATCTATTTCCGCCTTTGTAATATGAATTTTCTATGACTGATTTGTGTTATGTTTACTTCTATATTTGTTTCCGAAGACATTATAGCCACTGTGTAGTAGCTTTGAGTTTGTGTCGGTATGTCGGATTTCCTCTTGAAAAGAATGCAAGTTATATATTATCTGGCATACCGGTACTCGCACAAAGCAATTATACAGATGGTCGCTCCTCAACAGCCTTATTCTCCGTGCTAGTTGACGGCATTACACCGTAGTGTCCTTGGGTAGCGTGGGTATAGAGGTGGGGCGTCACATCATCTTTCTAGATATCCTAAATCTACATATTTATGGATTGGTTGTGCATGAGATCTCAAATGGATTGCAAAGAAACCAGGGTGATGATATATTCGGTACTATCCAGTAAGGGGTAGGCCGGTCTTGTTTTGACAGGGATCGATAGGTTCGATCTCGGTGCATTTTCTAGATGTGTACCATGATAGTGGTACCCCAGTGCCCAGTCATTCTATGGAATCCATTCTCTAATAAGCGTCGTACTATTTTGATTATGCCCAACTATGTTGAACTATGAGATGCAAGCATTTCAGCTATGTTATAGTTTATTTTTCTATAGACACTATTATAATATCAAATGATTTTGATAAAAAAAGGTTTTTGTTATCGTAGGGTAAAAACCCCTCGTATTTATGTATGGAGTGGTCTTACAAGATACCTTTGTTTTTCAAAAGGATTTTTGAAAATAATTAAATTCAATTGAGTGTGTTTTCTCACACTGGTTTTCCGGACTGACTCGGGTGTTATTTTATAAAAATACTTGGGTCAGACCAAGTATTACAGATTCAAGTTAGGATGCTATGGAGCACATGAGACGTGCTGGAGGATTCTCAGGCGTATTCTACGTACTTAATTATATTCCGCTATGTGTATGGACTGTATGTTCAACACTTGTGAGAACTAGTTATTTTAACTGTCCAGATTGATTTGTTGATTGTTGTACTTTGATGATGGTATGTATAATAACAGTTATAGTTCTTTTTGTATAAAGATATGTTATTATCTATTATATATTGTTCCGCTGCAATTGTGAAATTCTATGTTATTGTTTCTGTTTTCTTCTACCCCTTTTTCTTCTTCACCCCTAACAATCCGCCTTTTTGTTCAATTTGAGTTGACATTGATGGTTTATTGTCAGATTTGACTGTACAAAAAATGAGTGGTTACAAAATGGTATCAGAGCTGAAGGTTAAGCGACAACCTTGGCTTTGGTAGGGTATCTCATTAAAATAGGGTAAGTAGCACCATAAAATGAGTTTGAGTGTGTGTGTGTGTGTGTGTGTATGAGTGCATTTGTTAGTAATATAGAATTGTTTTATATTGTGTTGATTGGTCAGTTGAGTGGCTTATGGATTCTGGTCAATATGAGTAATTAATGTTATTGATAGGGATCTCTAAACACTTGAACAGAGCAACTCGACATGGTATTGTTTTGAAATTGGGTAATTAAAATAATTTTACCTTGATTATTTTTATATATAAAGGAATAATTTTTCAAAAAATTATTATGGTATATATGTTGTGCTTGGTTATTAGACAACGATCATATTTGATTATTATCATTTGTTGATCGTTGTTTGTGATCAATTGAAGGATGATACTATAGAGTAAACAAGGTAAGCTACAAAGGAATGATTTTATATAACTAAAGTAAGATTATATAAATATATAGTTTATAAATTTGATTTATAAATTGAAAAGAAATGAAATTTCGCAAGTACACTATCTAAATATGGTGTATAAAAATGATTTATAAAGGATTTAAAAGATGGAAATTCGGGAATTTAAATTCCATTGGTTTTGAAAATGTTTTTCAATGTTTGGGAAATAATAATAGTGTTGTTTGGGAGATGCTTTTGGATAAAAAGATTTAAAAGGATTTTTAAAGAGAAGGAAAGCATTAAACTCACTTCGGTTGTTGGAAAATAATTTCGGTGATGACTGCAGCATCATCGACATTCATTTTTGAGTCTCCAAGAGAGGAATTGCTACCATTGGAGTTTGGTTTTGGAAAAACTATTTTTGATTTTTTATAATCTAAGGAATGATTTGATATACCAAGGGATAGCGAGTGTGCATATATATGAATTCAAAAATGATTTGAAAAACTTTAGAACAAGGTATTTAAACTCTGGGACTTTTTTTAAATGTTTTATTGAAAATATGAGGAAATAAGTGTGATAACTTATAAAATTTGAAAATTGCAAGTTAAAGCAATGTTTTAAAATTGTTGAATGTGAATGCAAGAAAGGATAATTTGAAATTTAATAGTGTAATGAAATTTAACTTAAATTAAGGTAAATAAAGTGAAATTTGAAAATTTAGCCAAGTTTTACTAAATAAAATAATTTTTGGAAGTGGGATTTATTAAGATTGAAATAAATTAATGAAATAGGCTAATTAAATTAATTAGTGAATTGGATATGGTTTGGAATGTTGATTGATAAAATCAAATGTTGAAAATGGAAAATTTGATTTGATATAAAATGGATAAGGACTTAAGTATGAAGTGGTGATAACAATAAGAAGTTGTACAAAATGTTTATAAATTTAAGAAATTTTTTATGGAATAATCCATAAATGAAGTAAGTATGAAGTGAAATGGGTTAAACATTGAATTTGGTGGAATAATTCTTAAATGATATCAGTATGGAAATGATATACTAAATAAATAAGGGAAAGTAAATGAAGCAATATGAGTGGTGATTATGGATAAGTGAATGTAAATGAAATGAATGTGAATAAAAAGGAATGGGGTGTAGCTAAGAATCAATTGAAATAAATATGTGGGTTGTACGTATATTATTTTATTCGCATAACGATTTGATCCAGATTCGAGCACATAATTTCGAGATAATTTGTATCGACCCGAGTTAGGATTTTTCACTCGGTATTCAATGGCGAATACTATATGGATTTTTGATTGATTCTGAAATTCTCTATCAGATTATATGGCTATGCAAGGAGAATGACAATTTCTAATCAAGGAACTTGATCCGAGTCTACACTAGGGAGTCATGTAAACGATACAAATTTGAAAGTGAAATAGTGTGATCGAGTGAGCGATCTATTGTGATGTTGCGCATGGATGATATATGCACATCGTACGATCTTTAGTAAAGCAAATGTTGAAAAATGGAAATTGCAAAATAGAATGATTTTGAATAATATGATTGGATATCATTAGTAAATAAGATGCAGGCATATAAAAGCAAGAGTAAATTTGATGCCTTGGTTTCATAAGTAAAAATTTAATTGCCCGACAAAAAGGTATTTGTTAAAATTGTTGTTTGATTTTATGGTTTTATGGTTGAGCCACTTGGATTTTGTTTTCTTTTGCTGGTTTGGGCCCGTAATGACGATCCGTAGTTGTTTTGGTCTAGCCGTGCAAAGGAGACGCTGGTGAAATTTTTAGAAAATTTAAAGAGCTAGAAATTTTGGAGTAACTTTTGATCACTAGAATCTACTTTTGAATTATAATTTGAATGATTGAATGGATAATAATATTTGAAATATATGAATGAATCTTGGAATTTAGTAAAAGCAATAACAAGGATTCAGCAAATTTATTTTTGGAAGTTAAAGGCTTAAATTGATTTGAGAAGTTATTTCAACTAATTCATTTTAGAAAAAGATTTGGTTTGGGCATTTTTCCTATCCTGGCAATTTCGAGGACGAAATTCTTTTAAGGGAGAGAATGTAACGATCCAAAGTTTTAGTTAATTGAAATTGGAATATATTAATTTTAAATATTTGAAAGTTAATTTTATAGATTTAATAACTTAAAGCTCAAATATAACGATTTATTGAATAGTTTAATTGTTGAATTTAATAACTGAAAATCGTTTAAATAAATTAAATCCTGAATTTTATTTGGATAAAAATGATTTGAAGGCTTATTTAATTTCAATTAACAAGAACGAAGATAAAAAACTTTTAAAATGATTTTAAAAATGGTTTAACTAATTTTGGATTTTTCTCATTTTAATTAACATATAAAAATAACCTTCCAAGGCGCAGTCTTGGATTTCGATGAAACCAATGTTGTTTTGGTCCGTAATAATGGATTATAATACGCCGCCCAATTTCTTTGCGATTAGATGCATCGTTTGGTCGCACGGTATAGAAACACGTAGAAATTAATATTAGAAATTTAATATTATAATTAGGTTCAAAAAGCTATCTTCTGCATACGATCGAATTAGGTCTCGAAACTTGTTCCATTGCATTCAGAATAGAGGTATAACATTAGAAATGCCAGGCGGCACACCTCGATCAGTGTTTGAAACAAAATATCTAGATATTTTAGGATTATATATATTTATATAATTTGATTTGGCTACACACAATATCCCCTTTACATCAGACGACCTATAGCCACCCTATACCTGTGATTTACCCGCCTCTTTCCTTTTATACGTGCTTCCCCTTTCTTTAATTTCAAGTAGAGAGTAAATAAAAGCAAAATGAAAACTTTAAAAATCAAATTGGCTTGAAATATGTGGCGACCCGTATTTATAACTCTTTTTAATTATTAATTTAATATAATTTTTGGAAATAAATGGTTAAAAAAAATTAAGATTTTACATTTAATATGGAATTTATTGCGCGTTTGTGTTGAAATTAAATAAACGTTTTAATGAAAATATAAGAATATTTGAGTAAAATAGAACATACGTTTTCATCCTAATAGTAAGTAGAATTTTATAAAAAAGGAATTTTTGGGTTTGGAGATAATATATTATGGTCACTGAAAAACAGCCATAATCAGCCGTATTTCATGATTAATGGCCGAAAATTCACCGTCTTCTCTTCTCGATATCTCTCAATCAGTTCATCGAAATCAAAAAGTTCCAAAAGCAAGGTTGTAGAGCTTGACAAGCTCTACAGATCCAATGGTGGATTCGTTCCATTACTATAACGATCGATAAATTTTTGATAATTAAAATGGGTAATTTAATAAGATTCTATGATAAAATATTGAAAGGAATAAAAATTTGTAATTTAATAATGAAATAATAACTAAAATGAAAGGTAACAATGTTAATTAAAGTAAATTATTAACAATTTGAATGGAATTTCAATCAATTGAAATAATGTAAAAGTTATACTTGGTTATACAGTGAATATAGAAAAACAAATGTAAATACTCAATTCATTAATGAAATAGTATATAATAAATGGTAATTGAATAAAAATCTGTGTTATGTAAGTAATTGTAATATTTGGTTGTAAATAATGAATTTAAAAATGTGATTAAGAGTTAATGACAACAATTATTGTACGTTACCTATTTTGTTAGTTTGTTAAGTTTAATTTGAAATAAATTGCAATTAATTCACTTAGTTATCGCAGTTAATGTAGATTAAATTGGTGAGTGAAGAATGTTGATTCAATAAGATGTAACTAATGTAAATTCTATCCATAATATGCTAATTGATGTAAATAAAAGAATGAAACCAAGATGAAATAATTAGTTGAGATTTTTAGATTTTAATTAATGTGTAAAATTTATAAAATTCCAGTATAATTGAAATATAGAAATTAATACAAATAAAAGATGAAAATTGGAAGATATTAATGTAACGTAATATAAAACAATGTTAACTATGTTAGTTGAGTAATAATTGATTGAATATTAAGTTTGGAATCAAATAAAATCAAATTTGTATGAATTAATTTGTAATTAATTGGATTAATTGCAGTTGATATCTGAACACTATATTTATTAAAATAATTAACACTAAATTGATATGTGTATTTGCTTTTAGTTATTATAAATATCTGAGGGATTAAAAATGATAAAAATCTGCCAGTTTATAAATGCTGAATTAAAAAGTGATCTAATTTATTCAATAAACATAAATATAGCCATTTTGGCCACCGACTCGGATTTCGATGAAACCAGTTTCATCTGATTTATAATAGTGAATTATTATAAGATTTCAAGTTTCGTAGCGACTTGACCTGTCGTTTGATCGTGCGGACTCGAAACGCCTAAAAATCAATTTAATTAAAATCAATTGAAATCAATTTGAAATAAAATGATTTTAAAATAACTTTTTCATACGATGGAATTAGGACTTGAAACCTATTCCATTGAGTTTAAAATTATTGAAAACATCTATTTGGTATATGGGATGACCCATTTTCGTTCCAGAGACAGAACGGGCTTTTCGGGTCATTTATCGTTCATCGTGTAAATCAGTCGTGCCCATTCATTCTATTCTTCATCTTTTCCTATAAATTGTCTGTTATAAACCCTAGCTACTTCTTATTTTCATTTATCTGTACGTACACTTCTTTCTCATCTCCTCTTTGCAATGGCAGACAAACTAGAACCAAATTTCCAATACAATTGCAAATCAAAACCAAATCAAAAATTTCAAACTCCTCAATATATCCAATTGCATACTCATTTGAAGCTCTCGACAAACGCATCTCAGATCTGTAATTCGTTTGACAATTTGAATCACACTTTGCCCAAAAATTTAACAATAAATCGCGGCCGTTCATCGCACGGTCATCAACCTTTTCTGATCGTCGAATTGATTTGGGTATTGTAGAGTGGGCCGACGGGACTTCATCAGTGTAGTTTGTTTTGGCGAATCAGTGGTCGATTCGTCTTGAAAAATTCAGTAGGGTTTGCTACTCTTGGGCGGCAGCTGCTGATTGCCGCGATCTGAACGTCAAGCGAGGCCTCGGGGCAAGGCGTAGGGGGGAGGAGCGGTGCATTCGTAATTAGGCATGGGCGATCACGATTTTGGAGGAGGCAGCTGCCGTGAATTTGCATTCGAGAATGCTCAGGCGTTACGGTTGCACGAGTAGCAGGTGAGGTGATTTTTGTTTTGTTTTTTTATTTGATTTTTTTTAATTTTTATCCCATCGTTCAAATAATCATAGCTTTTACGTATGAGGTCCAATTCACACGCGGTTCGTTTTGCTGGGATCGCATCGAAATTTCGAACTTTGCAACGCTGATGTGGTCATATTCCGAGATCGTTTGAATTAGTGCTCTAAATTGAATTTAAATTCGATTTAAATTCAAAGGTGAGTGTTTTGACACACTCACAACTTTTAAAATTTCTTATGTTTGTTAAATTAAATTTATAGTGTGATTAAAAATTTATTTATAGTTGTTTGGCATGTTAAATCGTCATCCTAGTTGATTTGAATTTATTTTGAATTAAATTGTCATTTAATTCATTATCGAATGTAAATTGCCAGTTAATTACCTATAAATGATAACCTGTTATCTATTGATGTTTATTGTTTGATTTGGATAATGATTGTGATGAATGTTTGATTGTTTGTATTGGATGAATGGATGTTGTATTTTATATTGTTATAACTACAAATTCTCTATGGGTTGAAATGATACATATCCGAATGATCTATAGATTAGGGAAAAAATCATTATGGGTTGAAATGATAGATTGGAGTGATTTTATGGATTTTATTATTAAATTCAGGATTGCGGTTTGAAATGATATATAACCATAAATTTTAAATTGCGAATTAAAATGATAAATATCCGTATCACTTGACCCTAGGATAGAGAATTATATACGAACACTAGATTGGTTAAATTAAATGATCTTTGAATCCTTAATTTTTGAAATTAATTGACTGATATTTTGAAATAAGAATTTTATTTATATAACTTGAATTATTATTGGAATTAGTTTAAAGGAATCATTTAAGGGAATTTTATTGAAATTTTTAAAGTTTATTTTTGAAGTATAAATTGAAATTTAACGGAATTGAGTTATTAAAATTGTTTAAAATATAACTTTAAAATGTATTGCAATTAGGTTTGTTGATTTGGAAATGTGAAATTGTCCAGATATATTGAAATAAAATAAATAGTTAATTTTATATCAATTCCAAATTTCATATTTAATATAAACTGTTTTAAAAATATATTATTTCTAAAATCCTAAAATTTTATGATTTTCAAATTATTAAACTATTTTAACCTATATTTACCATACTAAATCAATTTAACCTAAAACCATTTAATTTATTTTAAAACTAAGTAAACCATTTTTAACCTATATTAAATCTAATTAATTTATTTAAAGCTAGTTAATCTATATTAATTATATTTAATCTATTTTAAATCTATTTAACTATTTTAACCTATAATTAAATTATTTTAGAGTACTTTTACTATTTATAACTAATAATAACTATCTAAAACTATCTTTCTAAATTTCAGACTAAATAAGGTAGATATGTTTATATTTGAAATCCTCGATTTTGAGGAAATATAGTTAAATGATATTATAACCTTAGTTGGGATTTTAATGTTGTATTTAATTCAATATGATGATTTTGAAGTATGGATTTAACCTATTTTGGAAATAATGATTTGGAAACGATATGATCTTCAAGGGTGAATATGATTTCAAAGTGAATATGATTTTGAAAGCGATATGTTTTTGAGAATATGATATTTTGTTATAAATACTGAATTGACTTTTGAATGTAAAAGAACCATCCGGTGTGAAATAAGCGTTTGGTTGTTAAAGAGACCGGGATAGGATATTCTCATACTCTCTGCCAGTACTGAAAACCACTTTAACAACTGTGCACGTGGTGAAGATTCCAGAAATGAAGTAGAATGGTTTTGCGAACGAGTTCTGCATGAGGTATGACGTGACCATGACTCCCGTGAGTCAGCTTAGATGTGACTAAAATCAGGAGCCACGTCGGGCCGAGTGAGGTCACTCTTCCTATCGGGCACACTTCTTCGATATTATATTCCAACTTTGTGATTGATTTTGATGGCCACCCTTTAATTTTGATTTAGGAGTGTGTTTCTAGGAGGGCGATAGTAGTTGCTATGCGTTCCACCAGTCTCGATCTGGAAATGGTATATCTACCATGTCATTTCCTCATGTGCCGTGTTCACATGCTCTAGAGCGCCTTCTTTAAGTTTGTTTTGTACCGTACCTATGTGATGTCCTCTGGGTAAACCTCGAATTTACGGAGGAGCGTACAACATTGTATAGACTGTGAGAATATATAAAATGTGTTAAGGGGGATATGGGGTAACGCCTTAATGCTATTTTAATACTTTTACTTTACTATAGACATCTTATAGTAGTGTATTATACTACATAGTAGATAGTTTAACGGATCCTTAGGAGATGTGAATGTTGAACATCTCTTAAGATACTGCACTCACGTTAGACACTGGATAGGTGATGTCAAACCCTGTAAACATATTTGATGTCGTTCCACTCATATTTACCGTTGATTTAACATACATAAGATCTTTTAGTTATGACTCGAGTGTTTTGTCTTTTCAATTCGCTCGGGTCAGCCTGAGCGTTTCAGGATTTGAAGATCTTATTTCTAGAGGATAGAGACGAAGATTTGTACTTTTATTATTTATTCCATTGTTTCACTGCATCATGTATTCCGCTGCATTATTTCTTATTCTATGGTATGTGTAACTCCGATTCTGTGTTGTATAAGTATAATCAAAATGTTTTGTAAAATAGCTTCATGAACTGCTTATTTGGTTATTATATTTTGCCATTCCACTACGAGATTCTGTTTTGTTTTTTCTTTTCTCCGCTTTTCTTATTTACCCCAATAAAAATCTTCCTCTTTGTATGGTTTGAGTTGACGCGTGTGTCTTCTTAAAGAGTCTAGAAAGGCAGATCATTACAATTACATAATGGATTTGCTAGATTTGGCCAAGAAGTCGCACGCGTTTTCCTTGGTTTTCGCATGAACTACGGTGGCGGAGGCTGCAAGACTTAAGGCGGTGGTGGAGTGTGAGGCGGTGCATCTTGGGGTGGTAGTGGATCGAAGTCCAATCCTCGTACATGGTGGGCGATCTAACATTGGTAGTCGTGTGCATTGGGTTTCATTGTGCATCTATGTGATGACCCAGAATTTTGGGCAATATCAATTTAATAATTTGCATTAAAAATTTAAATTGATTTGATAAATTTTCTTTTATAATTGTAATTTAAATTGGAAAATTTATTCTTTTATAAGCAAATAAATATTTAATTGATAAATTTTATCTTTTAAATCTAATAAAATGTTTTCTATTTATAATACAAATATATATATTTGTATATATTGTAAATAGAAATCTTTGGTTTGAATTTACTAAATAAATAAAATCATGATTTCAAATTCAAATATTTTTTAGAAATTTGGAAATTGTGATCAAATTTAATATAAAATTTTGCAAAGATTATTTAAATAAATAACCATATGGTTTTAAAATATTTAAGGCAAATGTTTAATTGTTCAAATTATTTCTAGCTTAAGTTTAAAATTAAATAAGAGTAAAAAAAAGGTTTGTTTTATTTTCTTTTAAAATATTGCTTGATAAATATGATTTGGAAATTTATATGTAAGTTTGAAATATAATTTACATATGAAATATTAATTCATTTAAGTAAGATAAGTAATTTATAAATAATGAGATAATTTCTTTTAAAAATTGGCAGATTGTTGTTTTCAAACAATAATAATGTATTGTCTTTTTATATATAAATATAAATAGATATTTAGGAAAATGGAATTGTTATTTTCAATTTAATGTATTGTTACGTATGTATATATAAATTGATTTTAAATTGGATTTTTGAATTTAATTTGAATTTGAATTTGGATCTAAATTTGGAATTCAAAAGATAGATATTTTAAAATGTTTTGGATTTTAAAAATACACATGCATAAGAATAATTTGTATATATGCATTTTTATGTCAGACATAAACATATTTATGTAAAAAAAGGGTTTAAACATTTGTATAAATAATTCAAGCTTTTGTCATTTGTAGGGTGCTTAAAACATGTATTTAACATGTGTTAACTTGGGAACATGCAAATTTAACAGATGGCAATTATGTTTCATTTAACATTTAATTATATAATAAATAGAATTTGTAAAACCTGCCCTTGATCTCAGTTTAAACCCTTTTCAAATTTTCTTCTTTCACCCTGAAATAAAAAAAAGAAACCTGATCTGATAACAAGAAGAAAATTCAACAAGTATTTCAAATCTATAATTAAAACCTCAAGACCAAGTTCAACTTCAACTTCAACCTGAAGCAAGCTCAGAGAAAAGCAAATTATTTTCTTCAGCAAATCAAGTTTGCCAATCAAATCCAAGCCTTCATCTTCTTCAAATCTGAAATCAAGAAGTTTCACCCTTGTTTCAAAGCAGAGGTCATCTCTGCAAGTTTCTATATCGAGAAATTCCATTTTTGATAAAGATCCAACATTTTTCTAATCTCAACAACGCAAAGTTTTCAAAATCAACAGCTATTCAAAATATAGAAGCCTCTGTTCATCATTTTTTTAAGTTGAATAAATTTACAATTTAAAAACAGTTTAAATCTAAGACTTGATCTTTGATGCATAGATGAAATCTTGAAGTAAAATAGTTTGAAATGATTTGCATGTATGCTTAGAATTGAATTGTATGTGTATACATTATGTGGTATGTCTGATGATCATCTCTATTGTTTTACATTATTCCTTTCATCAATTAAAGGATTCATATCTTCATATGTATTTGATTATAGGCTAGGATATGAGAATAGAAAATGTTTGTGAGTATATAATATTAATTTTAAAAATAGTTTTAAATAAATATATGAGGTATCTATTTTAAAAAAAATTGATATCTTAAGGTCTGATCATATTATAGGCTAAAATCAAATGTCCAGAATTCTTAATCAATTCTATAACATGATTCTAGATTTTAAATGACGAATTTAGAAACCTGAATCAAAATTTTTAGTTTGGTATCCTTTATGATAATCGAAATTGTATGAATTTGGTTTATCACCAATATCTGGCGATCGGCATGGTGAACTTCATCGGGATCTTGGTCGAAGTTGTCTGGAGGTCTGACGACTGCGGGAAAAATGTGATTGTATTTTATTTTGAGCCGTGGTGGACGGAGTGAGGTAAACTAGGGTTTTGAAAGGGGATTCTATTAAGTATAATGGCGAGGTGATCTCGTCTAAATCGAAGCGTCGAGCTCGACTGCGAGTGTTGGTATAGCTGCGTGGGTCATTGACGAGGCCGAAGTCAGAGGACGTGGATTCCACTCGCTGTGATCATCGTGGCGATCCAGTTTTTGCCATTGTGGTTTGGGTTCTGTCGTCGTTTGAAGGCTTGTTTTCGTGTCACGAAGGAATCTTGATATCTGGATGGTCGAAACGTTGGTAGGGGTCGTTAGTGACTAGTGGGCATCGTCAGAGGTGATTGGATCAGCGGCAGTCGTGTGTGCACGTGCACAGTGGTGACACGAGAAATTGGGTTGGGGAAGAAGGCTTTATCTCGTGTCGAGTTCGAGTGTTTCTGTAATAAGCTCGAAGCAGTTGAGATTGGGGGAACTCGTGGGTGTTCTCATGAATTATGGTGTTAGAACTCGGGTCGATCTTGTTGTCCCGGTTATTAGTTCAGATAAGCATGACCCAGATTTTCTTTTGGCAACGGAAATCATAGTAATACAAGTTTTGAAACTAAAATAAAATGAGTTAAAGGAGGTGAATCAAAATAAAATTTGTTTTCAAAGAAATAAAATGTAAGATTTTCAAAAAAAGAAGAAGTTTATAAACAAGTTTTAAAATGCAATGTGTTAAATGAGTTTAAGGTTCTAAAGCTTTAATTAGTTTCAAGGATAATTGTTTAACATAATTTTATATTTTAAAGGGTTTTAAAAGATATGGTAAATAAGTTTTCAAGCATATATATTTATCAAAATTTATTTAGACAAGTTTGAAAGGTTTTAAATATTAAAATTAAATGTTTAAATTGTTTTGTTTTAAAGAAGTTATTCACTTTCAACTATAAAATTGATTTCAAAAGTGTATTCTAATAAAAGATAATGATGTAAATTAAGTATTTAAATTAGGATAAAAGAATTTATCTTAAATTAATTAAGGTTGTAATTTAATTAATTAAGGTTAATTAATTTGTAATTGAGAATCATTAATTAGATAAGCGAAGATTATTAGTGATTAGTAAATTAATTAATCAAGTAATTAAAGATTAATTAAGTTCCAGTAAAGCACTTAATTTATTAAGTAATTAGAAATTAATTAATTTTTGATTAATACTAAATTAATTTGTAATTAATAATGGTTAATTAAAGTATTGTTAATAGTTAATTTAAAGATCATTAACTAAGGATTATTAAGTAATTAATCAACGTGATTAATTTTAATAACTAATTAGATTAATTAATTAAGGATAATCATTTGTGGGATTGCTTAAGTATAATTACTTAATGTAAGTAACTAAAGGGATTAATTACTCATCGTAAACTAATGTGATTAGTTTAAGTTAATTAATTAGTTTAATTAATTTAAAATAATCATTGGATGATGGGTTGAGTATAATTACTTAGTGTAATTTTTAAAGTATAATTGCTTAGTGAAGTAATTAGTGCATAATTACCGGATGTAATTAAGTGAAGAATGGAAGATGTTTTGGGTTTAATTACTTAGTGTAATTAATAAGGAAGGATAGTTACTTAGTAAAGTAATTAATAATTGATTACTTAGTGTAATTAATTTAAGAATTGATTAGTAAAGTTATTTGAAGTTAATTAAGTGATATAATTAATTAAGAATAATTAATTACTAATTGTGATTAATCAAGGTTGATTAATGAATAAAGATTAATTAAAAATTAATTATTAAATATGATTAATAATTAATTAAGAAGTAATTAAGGGATCATTAATTTATGTGATTAATGATGTAATTAAGGATTGATTAATCAAAGGGTAATCAATCAATAATAAGTGATTATAAAGTAAATAATTAAATGTAATTAATTAAGGATTAGTGTAATTATAATTAATTAATTAATGAAGTAATTAAAGTTTAATTGCCGCAAATGGTTAAGGATAATTAATTTATGTAATTAATTAAAGGCTAATTACTTGTTGTAATTAGAGAATGATTAATCAGGGGTGATTAATTAAGATAAATACATAGAAGATGACTAATTGGTCTGTAATCAATTAATGGTTGAGTAAGCAAGATTTATAGTGATAAAAGTAATTAATTTAATTTATTTTAAATTAATTGGAGATGAAGCAATTAATTTAATTAATTTTAAATTAATTATAGATGGAGTGATTAATAGATCTTTGATTATGGATGGTTAGATGATATTGATTGTCATAAATGGTTTGATATCTCTGATATGGGATATATGTTTATCTGTGATATGGATGCCTTAGTTGAATGGTGATGATAATGTAGATTATCTGTTTGTGATGATGTGAATTATCTATCTGTGTGAATATAGATAATAAATTGAATTGTTTTAACTTTAAAACAACTTAGACCTAAAAGATGACGTCTTGGATTTCGATGAGACCAAGATCGGGTTTCCAGATTTGGATATTTGAAAACCACATCGATCCAAATTAACGATAGGTCGTGAATCTCAAGTGAAGATGAAGATTCAGAGTGCAAGAGTTATCATCGTTAACACCGAGGGTGATTCCAAAATGAGTATGATGAGACAATACATTCGGTTTCGTTCGAACCCAAAACGAACTTGTATGGATTGAATGCTTTTAGAACATCGCCAGGTGGACGATGAGCATTCTAAGATAGATGTGTTCTATAAAGGTAATCGTAGCCTCAAGCCTCATCAATCAGGAATGGCTAAAGCAGGAGAGGTGCAGCAAGGCTAAGTGGGTAGCACCCAAGTAGGACAAGATTTTCCCGTCTAGAAGTCCCTTTATTTTGGCTGTGTGGGGCAGTTGATTCACGACAATTGTCGGGGTTGTCTTGTTCGGGACTATCCAGTAAGGTATGGTTCTGGCCTTGTGTTGCAGGGGATTGGGAGTAATCCTCGGTATGGTGATCTAGGCCCCATACTGCGACTGACGGTACCCTAATATCCCTGCCATTGTATGGGATCCAAACTCCAATAGGTGTCGTACGTTTTGATTTTGCCCAACTATGTTGGAACGTGAGATGTAAGCATTCCAGCTATTTCTATTACTTGAAAACCCTGGACCCTATTATAATATCACTGGATTCCTATCAAATGTTTTGGTTAGCGTAAGGTAAAAACTTACCCATGTTTATGTGTGGAGAATCTTGCGTGAGACCTTTTGTTTTCAAAGGTTTTTCAAAGTTAGGCAACTTTAACCCGTTTATTCACAATAGACCCATGTCCGACCCAAGTGTTTACTTTCTAGTTTATTAAACTCTTGGGTACTCAATTTTTTTCGAGTAGCCAAGGGTTTCATGTTAGCTTTGACGAACTCTAGAGGAGGCATGAAGCATGAGGTTTCAGTGTTTGTAAATAAATATGTGGTTCCGATGTGGTCATCTGAGTCATTTGTTTGAATTGTATTTTGAGTTGTAATAACTAGAAAGGTGTTTATAACTGTCTAGTATGTGTTATATAAGCTGTGTAACTCTGATAGATGTAGTATATTATGTAATACTTATGTGATTAATATATTTGATTCGTTCCGCTGTTGAGATTCTGATGTTGTTTCGTTCTTTCTTCTCTATCTTTTCTCTTCTCTATCCCTTTCTTTCTTAATCATGATATGTCTTTCTGTGGAGTGAAAATGGGTCGTGACAGTTGGTATCAGAGCGCTAGGTTGAGTGAATACCTAGGCATTGAAGTGATTTCTTTCTTGAGACAGCGTACTTGTAATTATATATATATATGTATATATATATATATATATATATATATATATATATATATATATATATATATTTCTGCCTGATATGTTGGATTACCTGTTTGGGTTTTCCAATATAAGTTCTAGAGGTAGGAAGAGCAGTGTTGTGTGTAGCACGACTACCAATTGAACAAGTCCGAGTGTTGAGGTTGGAACAGTATCTATCGAGACTGTAGACCCAATACCATCTCGAGTGAGCTTTGCTGTGGTGTAAGGATTTCACCAATCTCCGAAGGTAACCTTTGTTAGGTTCAGAGTCCATCTTTGAAGTGCAAGTTTGGATGAGTTAGAAATTGGATCTGTTGGTTGAGTAGAATCTAGTGATGGTATCTTGGCAACTTTGGAAAGAAGCAGTTGCATGGTGAGACACAGTGACTTTGGATGTTCCGAAGATGTTTCTTTTGGAGAAAGTTAAGGAAGTGTGTCTGCATCGGTGTTGAGGCTAGGATCAGCTTGGTGTTTGTGTTTGGTTTGAGGCCTGAGTGTCTTGAAGAGATGTCCATCCATCTCTAGGCTCTATCTGGGATTGGATGATATGGTTTTGAGGTTAGAAGAGCTTTGGATAAGAATTCTTTAGAATCTATTTCAGCAGTGCAACTCGAGGTGTTCTGTATGCCGCCAGGAAGGTCATTCGCTGAGTAGTTTTCTAGAGGTGGAGTTTAGAAGCAGTGGAGTGGATCCATTTCTTCGATGGATTGGCTAGATAAGCATAAGCTATTCTGATTGGTAAAGAGAGAACAGTTTCTTTGGAAATTAGGCTGGGTTGATCGCAAAAGTGACTTGCGATAGTTGTGGGTTCTCTTGAGTTATCTTTTGCTTGGATTGAGGCTTCTCTGGATATGGAAGTTGTCAGAGATTTTTTCGGATGTCTTTGTAGAGGTCAGAGGTCAGCCATAGCATCTAGAGATTGAGTTTTCATATTAACTAGGATTCCAGGAGAGGTATCGGTGGTTCAACCTTGTAGAAGGATGGGTTCTAGAGAGGGAATTTGGTGAAGCAGCTCAGGATTTGGTGGAACTTCTGAGTTTTCTTTATGGATCCGATGAACCGTATCTTCTGTGAAGTGTCGATCAAGTTTGTGCTCGTGTTCATCATCGACATTCTCATCTACTCCAAATTAGAGTTGTGGAGCGGGAGCGAGGTGGCATCTGTTCTAGAGTAGAAGCAACCGGAAGTTGCAGTGTTTTGGTTAGAGGGTTTCTATAGGATGTTTTTCAGGATCCGAAGACGAGAATAGAGAGTGTTCCTGTTTGTCTTTTTCAGATAGGAGAAGTTAGCTGTCTGCTGATATTTATGGAGTATAGTATGTGATCTTGAGAGGATCATTTGGTTGGGTTGTTCTTGATCCGGTTTGTTTCAAAAGGATCAATGAGATTAAGCTGATCAGGAAGGATGAAGGCAGCCCAGGATCGTCAGAAGAATTTTGTGGATAGAGACGGAGGAAATTGGATTTCGAAGTCGGAGAATTAATTTT
Organism: Allium cepa; assembly: GCA_030765085.1. Taxonomy (NCBI): domain Eukaryota; kingdom Viridiplantae; phylum Streptophyta; class Magnoliopsida; order Asparagales; family Amaryllidaceae; genus Allium; species Allium cepa. The sequence continues at coordinate 469,359,205 of CM060935.1, forward strand.
GGATAAATTTCCTTCGGTCAAAGGAACTATAAGATTTGGTAAGACTGGGGAGATAGCTCCGAGATATTGGATCTTTCTGTGTTCTGGTAGGGATTAGTGCTTTGGTTTTCAGGGTTGAATTGCCAGTTTGGAAGACTGGGATTCCATGTGTTTCACGTATCTCTAAGGGAGTACGTGTATGATCCATCTCTGGTTTTGAAACCAACAGTTCAGGAAGATTTGTTATGGAGCAGGACTTGACTGTGGTCTGATATCCTGTTTAGACTGTAGATCTAGATGAGTAGGAGCTATGTAGCCTAGTAATGTAGATTGTTTGGATTTAGTAGAGCGAGTATCCCAGTGTTTACACCTGGGAAACTCTAGGAATTTCTATCCAGAATTTTGTTTGGATAGCTAGAATTGAGTGAATTGGTTGCTATGGTTGTTAGCATATGGTTGATAATATATGGTTGTAGTTTAAAATTAAAATCTTTGATGGGTTATCAAATTGCCTTTGCTTTTAAATTTCGGGAACGAAATTCTTTTAAGGGGGAGGCATGTGATGACTCGGAATTTTGGGCAATATCAATTTAATAATCTGTATTAAAAATTTAAATTGATTTGATAAATTTTCTTTTATAATTGTAATTTAAATTGGAAAATTTATTCTTTTATAAGCAAATAAATATTTAATTGATAAATTTTATCTTTTAAAGTTAATAAAATGTTTTCTATTTATAATATATATATATATATATATTTGTATATATTATAAATAGAAATCTTTCGTTTGAATTTAATAAATAAATAAAATCATGATTTCAAATTCTAATATATTTTGGTAATTTGGGAATTGTGATTAAATTTAATATAAAACTTTGCAAAGATTATTTAAATAAATAACCATATGGTTTTAAAATATTTAAGGCAAATGTTTAATTATTTAAATTATATTTAGCTTACGTTTAAATTTAAATAAGAGTAATAAAAAAAGGTTTGTTTCCTTTTCTTTTAAAATATTGCTTGATAAATATGATTTGGAAATTTATATATAAGTTTGAAATATAATTTACATATGAAATATTAATTCATTTAAGTAAGAAAGTAATTTATAAATAATGAGATAATTTCTTTTATAAATTATTAAAAATTGGCAGATTGTTATTTTCAAACAATAATAATAATGTATTGTCTTTTTATATATAAATATAAATAGATATTTATGAAAATGGAATTGTTATTTTCAATTTAATGTATTGTTATATATATATATATATATATAAATTGATTTTAAATTGGATTTTTGATTTAATTTGAATTTGAATTTGGATTTAAATTTGGAATTCAAAAGATAGATATTTTTAAATGTTTTGGATTTTAAAAATACACATGCATAAGAATAATTTGTATATATCCATTTATAAGACATAAACATATTTATGTAAAAAAAATGGTTTAAACATTTGTATAAATAATTCAAGCTTTTGACATTTGTAGGGTGATTAAAACATGTATTTAACATGTGTTAACTTGGGAGCATCCAAATTTAACAAATGGAAATTATGTTTCATTTAACATTTATTTATATAATAAATAGAATTTGTAAAACCTGCCCTTGATCTCAGTCTAAACCCTTTTCAAATTTATCTTCTTTCGCCCTGAAATTACAAAAAAGAAACCTGATATGATAGCAAGAAGCAAATTCAACAAGTCTTTCAAATCTGTAATTAAAACCTCAAGACCAAGTTCAAGTTCAAGTTCAATCTGAAGCAAGCTCAGAGAAAAGAAAAGTATTTTCTTCAGAAAATCAAGTTTGCCAATCAAATCCATGCCTGCATCTTCTTCAAATCTTGAATCAAGCAGTTTCACCCTTATTTCAAAGCAGAGGTCATCTCTGCAAGTTTCTATATCAAGCAATTCCATTTTTGATAAGGATCCAATATTTTTCTAATCTCAACAACTCAAAATTTTCAAAATCAAAAGCTATTCAAAATATAGAAGCCTTTGTTTATCATTTTTTTAAGGTGGGTAAATTTTTAATTTAAAAACAATTTAAATCTGAGACTTGAACTTTGATGCATGGATGAAATCTTGAAGTAAAATAGTTTGAAATGATTTGCATGTATGCTTAGATTTGAATTGTATGTGTATACATTATGTGATATGTTTGATGATCATCTCTGTTGTTTTACAGTATTCCTTTCATCAATAAAAGGATTCATATCTTCTTATGTATCTGATTATAGGCTAGGATCTGAGAATAGAAAATGTTTGTAGTATATAAGTTTAATTTTAAAAATAGCTTTAAATAAATATATGAGGTATTTATTTTAAAAAAATTGAAATCTTAAGGTCTGATCATGTTATAGGCTAAAATCAAATGTCCAGAATTCTTAAATCAATTCTATAACATGATTCTAGATTTTAAATGACGAATTTAGAAACCTGAATCAAAAATTTTAGTTTAGTATCCTCTATGATAATCGAAATTATATGAATTTTGGTTTATCAACAATATCTGGCGATCGACATGGTGAACTTCATCGGGATCTTGGTCGAAGTTGTCTGGAGGTCTGATGACTACGGGAAAATGCAATTATATTTTATTTTGAGCCGTGGTGGCCGGAATGAGGTAAACTAGGGTTATGAAAGGGGGTTCTATTGAGTGTAATGGCGAGGTTATCTCGTCTAAATCGAAGCGTCGAGTTCGACTGCAAGTGTTGGAATAGCTGCCCAGGTCATTAACGAGGCCGAAGTTAGAGGGACGTGGATTCCACTCACCATGATCATCATGGCGATCCAGTTTTTGCCATTGTGGTTTGGGTTCTGTCGTCGTTCGAAGGCTGGTTTTCACGTCATGAAGGAACCTTGATATCTGGATGGTTGAAACGTTGGTAGAGGTCGTTAGCGACTAGTGGGCATCGTCAAAGGTGACTGGATCGGCGGTAGTCATGTGTGCACGTGCACAGTGGTGACACGAGAAACTAGGTTTGGGGTAGAAGGCTTTATCTCATGTCGAGTTCGAGTGTTCCTGTGATAAGCTCGAAGCTCTTGAGGTTGGGGGAACTCGTGAGTTGTCTCGTGAATTCTGGTGTTAGAACTCGGGTCGATCTTGTTGTCCCGGTTGTTAGTTTAGATAAGCATGACCCAGATTTTCTTTTGGCAAAGAAAATCATAGTAATACAAGTTTTGAAACTAAACTAAAATGAGTTAAATGGGGTGAATCAAAATAAAATTTGTTTACAAAGAAGTTAAATGTAAGATTTTCAAAATAAAACGAAGTTCACAAGAAAGTTTTAAAATGCAATGTGTTAAATGAGTGTAAGGTTCTAAAGTTTTAAGTAGTTTCAAGGATAATTGTTTAACAAAATTTTTATATTTTAAAGGGTTTTAAAAGATATGGTAAATATGTTTTCAAGCATATCTATTTATCAAAATTTATTTAGACAAGTTTGAAATGTTTTAAATATTAAAATTAAATCTTTAAATTGTTTTGTTTTAAAGAAGTTATTCACTTTCAATTATAATATTGATTTCAAAAGTGTTTTCGAATAAAAGATAATGATGTAAATTAAGTATTTAAATTAGGATAAAAGAGTTCATCTTAAATTAATTAAGGTTGTAAGTTAATTAATTAATGTTAATTAATTTGTAATTAAGAATCATTAATTAGGTAAGTGAAGATTATTAATGATTAGTAAATTAATTAATCAAGCAATTAAAGATTAATTAAGTTTTAGTAAAGCACTTAATTTATTAAGTAATTAGAAATTAATTAATTTGTGATTAATAATAAATTAATTTGTAATTAATAATGGTTAATTAAAGTATTGTTAATAGTTAATGTAAAGATCATTAACTAAGGATTATTAAATAATTAGTTAATGTGATTAATTTTAATAATTAATTAGATTAATTAATTAAGGAAAATCATTTGTGGGATTATTTAAGTATAATTACTTAAGGTCAGTAATTAAAGGGATTAATTACTCAACGTAATTAATTAAACTAATGTGATTATTTTAAGTTAATAAATTAGTTTAATTAATTTAAATAATCATTGGATGATGGGTTAAGTATAATTATTTAGTGTAACTTATAAAGTATAATTACTTAGTGAAGTAATAAGTAGATAATACATGATGTAATTAAGTGAAGAATGGAAGATGTTTTGGGTTTAATTACTTAGTGTAATTAATAAGGAAGGAAAATTACTTAGTGAAGTAATTAATAATTGATTACTTAGTGTAATTAATTTAAGAATTGATTAATAAAGTTATTTGAAGTTAACTGTGATTAATCAAGGTTGATTAATGAATAAAGATTAATTAAAGATTAATTATTAAATATGATTAATAATTAATTAAGAAGTAATTAAGGGATCATTAATTTATATGATTAATGATGTAATTAAGGATTGATTAATCATAGGGTAATTAATCAATAATAAGTGATTATAAAGTAATTAATTAAGGATTAGTGCAATTAATTATAATCAATTAATTAATGAAGTCATTAAAGTTTAATTACTGCAAATGGTTAAGGATAATTAATTTGTGTAATTAATTAAAGGCTAATTACTTATTTTAATTAATTTGTGTAATTAATTAAAGGCTAATTACTTATTTTAATTAGAGAATGATTAATCAGGGGTGATTAATTAAGATGAATACATAGAGGACGATTAATTGGTCTGTAATCAATTAATGGTCAAGTAAGCAAGATTTATAGTGATAAGAGTAATTAATTTAATTTATTTTAAATAATTCGAAGATGAAGCAATTAATTTAATTCATTTAAATTAATTATAGATGGAGTGATTAATAGATCTTTGCTTATGGATGGTTGGATGATATTGATTGTCTTGAATGGTTTGATATCTTTGATATGGGATATATGTTTATCTGTGATATGGTTGTCTTGGTTGAATGGTGATGATAATGTAGATTATCTATTTGTGATGGTGTGAATTATCTATCTGTGTGAATATAGATAATAAATTGAATTGTTTTAACTTTAAAACAACTTGGACCTAAAAGTTGGCGTTTTGGATTTCGATGAGACCGAGTTCGGGTTTCCAGATTTGGATATCCGAAAACCATATCGATCCAAATTAACAATAGGTCGTGAATCTCAAGTGAAGATGAAGATTCAGAGTGCAAGGCTTATCGTCGTTAACTCCGAGGGTGATTCCAAAATAAGTGCAACGAGATAATGCCTTCGGTTTCGTTCGAACTCGGAACAAACTTGTATGGATTGAATGCTTTTAGAACATCGTCAGGTGGACGATGAGCATTCTAAGATAGATGTGTTCTATAAAGGTAACGGTAGCCTCAAGCCTCATCAACCGGGAATGGATAAAGCAGGAGAGGTGCAGCAAGGCTAAGTGGGTAGCACCCAAGTAGGACAAAATTTTACTATGTCTAGAAGTCCCTTTATTTCGGCTGTGTGGGGCAGTTGATTTGCGACAACTTCCGGGGTTGTCTTGCTCGGGACAAACCAGTTGGGATGGTTCTGGCCTTGTGTTTCAGGGGATTGGGAGTAATCCTTGGTATGGTGATCTAGGCCTCGTACTGTGACTGGGAGTACCCCAGTAGCCCTGCCATTGTATGGAATACAAACTCCAATAAGTGCCGTATGTTTTGATTGTGCCCAACTATGTTGGAACGTGAGATGCAAACGTTCTAGCTATTTCTGTATTTTACTTGAAAATTCTGGACCCTATTATAATATCACTGGATTTTCTATCAAACGTTTTGGTTAGCGTAAGGTAAAAACTTACCCATGTTTATGTGTGGGGAGTCTTACGTGATACCTTTTGTTTTCAAAGGTTTTTCAAAGTTAAGCAACTTTAACCCATTTACTCACACTAGACCCATGTATGACCCAAGTGTTACTTTCTATTTTATTAATCTCTTGGGTATTCAAATTTTTATGAGTAGCCAAGGGATTTATGTTAGCTTTGACAAACTCTGGAGGAGGCATGAAGTAGGAGGTTTTAGCGTTTGTAGATAAATATGTGGTTCTGATGGTTTGATCCGAGTCATTTGTTTGAATTGTATTTTGAGTTGTAATAACTAGAAAGGTGTTTATAACTGTCTAGTATGTGTTATATAAGCTGTGTAACTCTGATAGATGTTGTATATTATGTAATACTTATGTGATTAATATATTTGATTTGTTCCGCTGTTGAGATTCTGATGTTGTTTCGTTCTTTCTCCTCTATCTTTTCTCTTCTCTATCCCTTTCTTTCTTAATCATGATACGTCTTTCTATGGAGTGAAAGATGGATCATGACAGTCGTTATCAGAGCGCTAGGTTGAGTGAATTCCTAGGCTTTGAAGTGATTTCTTTCTTGAGAGAGCGTACTTGTAATTATATATATATATATATATATATATATATATATATATATATATATATATTTCTACCTGATTTGTTGGATTACTTGTTTGGGTTTTCCAATATAAGTTCTAGAGGTAGGAAGAGTAGTGTTGTGTAGCACGACTACCAATTGAAGAAGTCTGAGTGTTGAGGTTAGAACAGTATCTATCGAGACTGTAGACCCAATACCGTCTCGAGTGAGCTTTGCTGTGGTGTAAGGATTTCACCCATCTCTGAAGGTAACCTTTTTTAGGTTCAGAGTCCATCTTTGAAGTGCAAGTTTGGATGAGTTAGAAATTGGATCTGTTGGTTGAGTAGAAGCTAGTGATGGTATCTTGGCAATTTTGGAAAGAAGAAGCTGCATAGTGAGACGCAGTGACTTTGGATGTTTCGAAGATGTTTCTTTTGGAGCAAGTTAAGGAATTATGTCTGCATCGGTATTGAGGCTAGGATCAACAGGGTGTTTGTGTTTGGTTTGAGGCCTGAGTGTCTTGAAGAGATGTCTGTTCATCTTTAGGCTCTTTGTGGGATTGGATTATATGGTTTTGAGGCTAGAAGAGCATTGGATAAGAAGTCTTTGGAATCTATGTAAGCAGTGCAACTCGAGGTGTTCTGTTTGCCGTCGGGAAGGTCCTTTGGCTGAGTATTTTTCTAGAGGTGCAGTTCAGAAGCAGCGAGTGGATCCATTTCCTCGATGGATTGGCTAGATAAGCATAAGCTGTTCTAATTGGTAAAGAGAGAACAGTTTCTTTGGAAATTTGGCTGGGTTGATCACAAATGTGACTTGCGATAGTTGGGTGTTATCTTGACTTATCTTTTGCTTGGATTGAGCTTCTCTGGATATGGAAGTTGTTAGAGATTTTTCCGGATGTCTTTGTAGAGGTCAAAGGTCAGCCATAGCATCTAGAGATTGAGTTTTCCTATTGACTAGGGTTCCAGGAGAGGTGCTGATGGTTCAGCCTTGTAGAAGGATGGTTTCTAGAGAGAGAATTCGGTGAAGCAACTCAGGATTTGGTGGAACTTTTGAGTTTTCTTTATGGATCTGATGAACCGTATCTTCCGTAAAGTGTCGATCAAGTTTGTGGTCGTGTTCATCATCGGCATTCTCATCTACTCCAGATCAGAGTTGTGCAGCGGGAGTGAGGCAGCTGTTCTAGAGTAGAAGCAACCGGAAGTTATAGTGTTTTGATTAGAGGGTTTCTACAGGATGTTTTTTAGGATCTGAAGATGAGAATGGCGAGTGTTCCTGTTTGTCTTTTTCGAATAGGAGAAGTTAGTAGTCTGCTGATATTTGTGGAGTAGAGTTTATGATCTTGATTTCGGTTGATCTTGAGAGGATCATTTGGTTGGGTTGTTCTTGGTCCAGTTTGTTTCAAAAGGCATCAACGAAGGTTGGGCTGATCAGGAAGGATGAAGGCAACCCAGGATTGTCAGAAGAGTTTTGTGGATAAGAGAGGGAGGAAATTGGATTTCGAAGTCGGAGAATTGATTTTGGATAATTTTCCTTCGATCAAAGGAGCTATAGGATTTGGTAAGACTGGGGAGCTAGCTATGAGATATTGGATCTTTATGTGTTCTGGTAGGGATTAATGCTTTGGTTTTCAGGGTTGAATTGCCAGTTTGGAAGACTGGGATTCAATGTGTTTCACGTACCTCTGAGGGAGTACGTGTATGATCCATATTTGGTTTTGAAACCAACAGTTCAGGAAGATTTGTTGTTGAGCGGGACTTGACTGTGTTCTGATATTCTGTTTAGACTGTAGGTCTAGATGAGTAGGAGCTATGTAGCCTAGTAGTGTAGATTGTTTGGATTCAGTAGAGCGAGTATCCCAGTGTTTACACCTGGGAAACTCTAGGAAGTTCTATCCAGAATTTTGTCTGGATAGTTAGATTTGTTTGATTGAGTGAATTGGTTTTTATGGTTGTTAGCATATGGTTGATAATATATGCTTGTAGTTTAAAATTAAAATCTTTGATGGGTTATTAAATTGCCTTTGCTTTTAAATTTCGAGGACCAAATTCTTTAAATAGGGGAGGAATGTGATAACCCGGAATTTTGGGCATATCAATTTAATAATATGTACTAAAAATTTAGATTGATTTGGTAAATTTTATTTATAATTGTAATTTAAATTGGAAAATTTATTCTTTTATAAGAAAATAAATACTTAATTGATAAATTTTATCTTTTGAAGCTAATAAAATGTATTCTATTTATAATATATATATATATATATATATATTTGTATATATTGTAAATAGAAATCTTTGGTTTGAATTTAATAAATAAATAAAATCATGATTTCAAATTCTAATATATTTTGGTAATTTGGAAATTGTGATTAAATTTAATATAAAAATTTGCAAAGATTATTTAAATAAATAACCATATGGTTTTAAAATATTTAAGGCAAATGTTTAATTGTTTAAATTATATTTAGCTTAGGTTTAAATTTAAATAACAGTAATAAAAAAAAGCTCGCTTCATTTTCTTTTAAAATATTGCTGGATAAATATGATTTGGAAATTTATATATGAGTTTGAAATATAATTTACATATGAAATATTAATTCATTTAAGTAAGATAAGTAATTTATAGATAATGAGATAATTTCTTTTATAAATTATTAAAAATTGGCAGATTGTTATTTTCAAACAATAATAATAATGTATTGTCTTTTTATATATAAATATAAATAGATATTTAGGAAAATGGAATTGTTATTTTCAATTTAATGTATTGTTATATATATAAATTGATTTTAAATTGGATTTGTGAACTTAATTTGAATTTGAATTTGAATTTGGATTTAAATTTGAAATTCAAAAGATAGATATTTTAAAATGTTTTAGATTTTAAAAATACACATGCATAATAATAATTTGTATATATGCATTTATAAGACATAAACATATTTATGTAAAAAAAAGGGTTTAAACATTTGTATAAATAATTCAAGCTTTTGACATTTGTAGGGTGATTAAAACATGTATTTAACATGTGTTAACTTGGGAGCATGCAAATTTAAAAAATGGAAATTATGTTTCATTTAACATTTAATTACATAATAAATAGAATTTGTAAAACCTGCCCTTGATCTCAGTCTAAACCCTTTTCAAACTTATCTTCTTTCACCCTGAAAAAGAAAAGAAACCTGATATGATAACAAGAAGCAAATTCAACAAGTATTTCAAATCTATAATTAAAACCTCAAGACCAAGTTCAAGTTCAACTTCAACCTGAAGCAAGCTCAGGGAAAAGAAAAGTATTATCTTCAACAAATCAAGTTTGCCAATCAAATCCATGCCTGCATCTTCTTCAAATCTGGAATCAAGCAATTTCACCCTTATTTCAAAGAAGAGGTCATCTCTGCAAGTTTCTATATCAAGCAATTCCAATTTTGATGAAGATCCAACACTTTTCTAATCTCAGCAACTCAAAGTTTTCAAATTCAAAAGCTATTAATAAAAGCCACTGTACATCATTTTTTAGGTGACTAAATTTTTGATTTAAAAACAGTTTAAATCTGAGACTTGAACTTTGATGCATGGATGAAATCTTGAAGTAAAACAGTTTGAAATGATTTGCATATATGTTTAGATTTGAATTGTATGTGTATGCATTATGTGATATGTTTGATGATTATCTTTGTTGTTTTACAGTATTCCTTTCATCAATAAAAGGATTCATATCTTCATATGTATTTGATTATAGGCAAGGATTTGAGAATCGAAAATGTTTGTGAGTATATAAGTTTCATTTTAAAAATAGTTTTAAATAAATGTATGAGGTATTTATTTTTTAAAAATTGAAATCTTAAGGTCTGATCATGTTATAGGCTAAAATCAAATGTCCATAATTCTTGAATCAATTCTATAACATGATTCTAGATTTCAAACGACAAATTTAGAAACCTGAATCAAAATTTTTAGTTTAGTGTCCTATGTGATAATCAAATTGTATGAATTTTGGTTTATCACCAATATCTGGCGATCGGCATGGTGAACTTCATCGGGATCTTGGTCGAAGTTGTCTGGAGGTCTGACGACTACGGGAAAATGCGATTGCATTTTATTTTGAGTCGTGGTGGCCAGAATGAGGCAAACTAGGGTTTTGGTAATGGGTCGTTGATGAGGCCGAAGTCAGAGGGACATGGATTCCACTCGCCGTGATCATCGTAGCGATCCAGTTTTGCCATTGTGGTTTGGGTTTTGTCGTCGTTCGAAGGCTCGTTTTCGTGTCACGAAGGAATCTTGATATCTGGATGGTCGGAACGTTGGTAGGGTCGTTAGCGACTAGTGGGCATCGTCAGAGGTGATTGGATCGGCGACAGTCGTGCGTGCATGTGCACAGTGGTGACACGAGAAACTGGGTATGGGGAAGAAGGCTTTATCTCGAGTCGAGTTCGAGTGTTTCTGTGATGATCTCGAAGCAGTTGAGGTTGGGGGAACTCGTGAGTTGTCTCGCGAATTCTGGTGTTAGAACTTGGGTCGATCTTGTTGTCCCGATTGTTAGTTTAGATAAGCATGACCAAGATTTTCTTTTGGCAAAGGAAATCATAGTAATACAAGTTTTGAAACTAAACTAAAATGAGTTAAAAGGGGTGAATCAAAATAAAATTTGTTTACAAAGAAATAAAATGTAAGATTTTCAAAAAAAGAAGAAGTTTACAAACAAGTTTTAAAATGCAATGTGTTAAACGAGTTTAAGATTCTAAAGTTTTAATTAGTTTCAAGGATAATTGTTTAACAAATTTTTTATATTTTAAAGCGTTCTAAAAGATATGGTAAGTAAATTTTCAAGAATATCTATTTATCAAATTTTATTTAGACAAGTTTGAAAGGTTTTAAATATTAAAATTAAATGTTTAAATTATTTTGTTTTAAAGAGGTTATTCACTTTCAATAATAAAATTGATTTCAAAAGTGTTTTCTAATAAAAGATAATGATGTAAATTAAGTATTTAAATTAGGATAAAAGAATTTATCTTAAATTAATTAGGGTTGTAAGTTAATTAATTAAGGTTAATTAATTTATAATTGAGAACCATTAATTAGATAAGTGAAGATTATTAATGATTAGTAAATTAATTAATCAAGTATTTAAAGATTAATTAAGTTTCAGTAAAGCACTTAATTTATCAAGTAATTAGAAATTAATTAATTTGTGATTATTAATAAATTAATTTGTAATTAATAATGGTTAATTAAAGTATTGTTAATAGTTAATGTAAAGATAATTAACTAAGGATTATTAAATAATTAATTAATGTGATTAATTTTAATAATTAATTAGATTAATTAATTAAGGAAAATCATTTGTGGGATTGTTTAAGTATAATTACTTAATGTAAGTAATTAAATGGATTAATTACTCGACGTCATTAATTAAATTAATGAGATTAGTTTAAGTTAATAAATTAGTTTAATTAATTTAAAATAATCATTGGATTATAGGTTAAGTATAATTACTTAGTGTAATTTATAAAGTATAATTACTTAGTGAAGTAATTAGTGGATAACTACAGGATGTAATTAAGTAAAGAATGGAAGATGTTTTAGGTTTAATTACTTAGTGTGATTAATATGGAAAGATAATTACTTAGTGAAGTAATTAATAATTAATTACTTAGTGTAATTAATTTGAGATTGATTAATAAAGTTATTTGAAGTTAATTAAGTGATGTAATTAATTAAGGATAATTAATTACTAATTGTGATTAATCAAGGTTGATTAATGAATAAAGATTAATTATTAAATATGATTAATAATTAATTAAGAAGTAATTAAGGGATCATTAATTTATGTGATTAATGATGTAATTAAGGATTCATTAATCAAAGGGTAATCAATCAATAATAAGTGATTATAAAGTAATTAATTAAGGATTAGTGTAATGAATTATAATTAATTAATTAATGAAGTAATTAAAGTTTAATTACTGCAAATGGTTAAGGATAATTAATTTGTGTAATTAATTAAAGGCTAATTACTCATTTTAATTAGAGAATGATTAATCGGGGGTGATTGATTAAGATGAATACGTAGAGGATGATTAATTGGTCTGTAATCAATTAATGGTCATGTAAGCAAGATTTATAGTGATAAGAGTAATTAATTTAATTTATTTTAAATTAATTGTAGATGAAGCAATTAATTTAATTCATTTTAAATTAATTATAGGTGGAGTGATTAATAGATCTTTGCTTATGGATGATTGGTTGATATTGATTGTCTTGAATGGTTTGATATCTCTGATATGGGATATATGTTTATCTGTGATATGGATGCCTTGGTTGAATGGTGATGATAATGTAGATTATCTTTTTGTGATGATGTGAATTATCTATCTGTGTGAATATAGATAATAAATTGAATTGTTTTAACTTTAAAACAACTTGGACCTAAAAGATGGTGTTTTGGATTTCGATGAGACCGAGATCGGATTTTCATATTTGGATATCCGAAAACCACATCGATCTAAATTAACGATAGGTCATGAATCTCAAGTGAAGATGAAGATTCAAAGTGCAAGGGTTATCGTCGTTAACTCCGAGGGTGATTCCAAAATGGGTGTAATGAGATAATGCCTTCGGTTTCGTTCGAACCCGGAACGAACTTGTATGGATCGAATGTTTTCAGAACATTGTCAGGTGGACGATGAGCATTCTAAGATAGATGTGTTCTATAGAGGTAATCGTAGCCTCATGCCTCATCAACTAGGAATGGCTAAAGCAGGAGAGGTGCAGCAATGCTAAGTGGGTAGCACCCAAGTAGGACAACATTTTCCCCTCTTTAGAAGTCCCTTTGTTTCGGCTGTGTAGGGCAGTTGATTTGCGACAACTGTCGGGGTTGTCATGTTCGGGACTATCCAGTAAGGGATGGTTTTAGCCTAGTGTTGCAGGGGATTGGGAGTCATCCTCGGTATGGTGATCTAGGCCCCGTACTATGACTGGCGGTACCCCAGTAGCCTGGCCATTATATGGAATCCAAACTCCAATAAGTGCCGTACGTTTTGATTGTGCCCAACTATGTTGGAACGTGAGATGTAAGCATTCCAGCTATTTCTGTATTTTACTTGAAAATCCTAGACCCTATTATAATATCACTGGATTTCCTATCAAATGTTTTGGTTAGCATAAGGTAAAAGTTACCCATGTTTATGTATGGGTAGTCATACGTGATACCTTTTGTTTTCAATGGTTTTTCAAAGTTAAGCAACTTTAACCTGTTTACTCACACCAGACCCATGTATGACCCAAGTGTTTACTTTCTATTTTATTAAACTCTTGGGTACTCAAATTTTTACGAGTAGCCAAGGGATTCAGGTTTGCTTTGACAAACTCTGGAGGAGGTATGAAGCAGGAGGTTTCAGCGTTTGTAGATAAATATGTAGTTCCGATGTATTGATCTGAGTCATTTATTCGAATTGTATTTTGAGTTGTAATAACTAGAAAGGTGTTTATAACTGTTTAGTATGTGTTCTATAAGCTGTGTAACTCTGATAAATGTTGTATATTATGTTATACTTGTGTGATTAATATATTTGATTTGTTCCGCTATTGAGATTCTGATGTTGTTTCGTTCTTTCTTCTCTATCTTTTCTCTTCTCTATCCCTTTTTTTCTTAATCATGATATGTCTTTCTGTGGAGTGAAAGACGGGTAGTGACAGTCTAGGGTCGAGAGCGTGAGGGAGGGGTGAGATACTGATAATGTTTTTATTATCTTTTTTTGTTAATATAATTTAAATTATATCGTATAGTACCAAAAATCGTAACATGTGCATACGAGGTCCGATTCGGGCAAAACAAGAGGCGTTAGAATTGTGACGACGATCATTATGCCCTAGAACTGATTTGGAGTCATTTGGAGCTAGTTAAAATTTTAGGTTAAATCAAACGTCGTTCAGTTTGATTTAAAATTGAAAACTCAAAGCGAGTGTTTTATAACATTCACAACGCATTAGAATTATTTTTGCTAGTTAAATTTGATATTATAAGGTGATATAAAATTTATTAGTCATTGTTTGATAAATTTAATTGTCATCTAGATTGTCAAACTGAAATTGGGATTTAATTGCTAGTAAATTACCTGATATTGACAACTATGAAATTGATATGAATTATATTGTCTGTTGTATGATTGATTATGATGGGTGCAAATGGTTGATATTTGGATATTTGGATGTTTATTTGTTTATAAATGTATCTTGTTATCACCCTGTATATTATTTACAGTATATAAACTGTAATTGAATTATTTCGAATAAATTAGAAAATAGGTTGAAATGAAATATACCCATGACACCGTGATTTGGATTGAAACGATATATATCCATCCTTAAAGTAAAATTGAAATAACTGATCACTTGGCCATAGGATTGAAAATTATATATGGATGCCGGAATGGTTAGATCAAATGATTTTAAAAATTTTGGTTTGAGATTATTTAAATGGTTTTGATTCCAAAGAAATAAAATCAAATTTATAAAAATCAAATTATTTTCTAAATTGAGCCTTGAATGTTGAAAGTTAAATTTGATGAACTAAATGTTTTAAATAATAGAAGTTGGGATTTTTTTAAGTTATAACCGAATTATGATTTAAATTTCAGAAATTGATTTGATTTAAAGGATGGGACTATTATTCGAACTTTGAATTTTACTAAGCAAAAGTATTTGAAAGTTGGGATTTCAAATTTGGCATCGAAGGTAAATTTGATTTAAGTATTTTGGATCGATGTTTTGAAAACAAACTCAGAATTGATAAATCGAAATGGTTGTAAATTGAAATTTAAATTGAATTAATTGAATTTGAAAGTGGAATTGAATTAATTTGAAATCCAAGTTGAAATTGATTTGAATTGAAATCGAAATGGGATCGAATGAATGGAAATTGGAATTGATTTGAATTAGAAAGTTGGAATTGAATCGGTTTGACTTTGAAACTATTTTCAAATAAATTATTTGATATAAAACTATTTAAAAGCTATCTTCTTAAATATAAAAATTCTTTTTGGTTTTTCCAAATTATTTTGCTGTATAAACCATTTTAATACTTAAACTATTTATATTAAACTATTTTAACAATTTAAATTATTTTAACCTTTTACACTATTTTCTAAACCATTTTAAACGATTCAAACTATTTTTCAAAAATTCAAATTGCTCAAGAGTGGAAGGTTATTTTAAATCATGGATTTAAATATGAATTGTGTTAAATGAAGTTATAATCCAAATTGGAATTCGAAACAATTTTCGAATCCAAATCGAGATATTAAGTCGAAAATGAGTCTTGAAATAAAATCATATATTTTGAATAAATATGATGATTTCGAAATGAATTTGATTTTTGAAGTAAATATGAAATTTTGACATCAAATATGAACTGTTTTCGAAATGTAAAAGAACCAAACGGTGTGGAAAACGACATTTGGTTGTTAAAGAGAACGAGGCTGGATATGGGCATACTATCTGTTGATACCGGAACCACTTTAATAACTGTGTACGCGGAGGAGACTCCAAAACGAAATGGTTAGATTGCGACGATTGTTGGATTTGAACAAAGAGAACGGTGATGAATAAACCCCGGCACTTGTGCCAATTTGAAATGACTTAAATAGGATGGCTTGACAGGTCCAAGTGCGCCAATTACCCCGAGCGGACATCTGTTCTTCGATTTTCTTGGACTCGGTCCATATTATTACTCTTGTTATTGGTTTCGACTGGTGCACCTTCATCTAGGATAGCCTTTCTTTGAATCGATATGGGATGGATGGACGCGGTAGGCAGTCATGTCTATGGTTCGTTACCACCAGCCCTGCGACCCGAACTGGTTGTATCCTGCATTGGGCATTACTTCACATGCCTTTTCATACTTTTATCCATATGCGAGACCCATACGATTTTGGTTTAGTGTCGTCATATCACGACGCATCCCTATCCATCGACCGTTTAACTGGTGTTTTATTTGCAAACTGTACGACAATACTTAAAAACGTGTTAAATGGGATAAACGTAAAGCCTTAACGCGAAGAAAAATATTTATTTTATTGACTAAGCATTATATATATAGCGTATTCTACTACATATAAATATTTTGATGGATCCTTAAGAGATGGAAAATCCCGTAACATCTCTTGAGTTATTGCATGCATATTATACACCAAATAGGAGATGTGAAAACCCATAAACATCTCTGACACCGTTACACTCATGTTATATGCGATATCGATTTGACTTATATAAGGATATTCTAGTCTTGAATTGTGTTTTTTCTTTTCATAACGCTCAGGTCAGTCCTGAGTTTTTCAGCTTATTGAAGGTTCATTCTAGAGGACAAAGGTCTGGCATATTATTACTATTAGTATGCTTGCATCATGTTTTCTACTGCATTATCTATTTATCTCTAATATATATATATATATATATATGTATGTATGTATGTATAATTCTGATGAATGTTGTATTGAATATAAATGTATTGCATAACAGTTTCATGAACTGTTTATTTGATTATTATATTTTATCTTTCCGCTGCGAGATTCTATGTTTGTTTTCTTCTTCCTTTTCTCTTATTTTCTTATTTACCCCATTAACAATCCTCCCTTTTTGAATGGTTTGAGTTGACACGTGTTGATTATTGTCGATTTGAAACATCCAAAATGGTGGGTCGTTACAGTTGGTATCAGAGCTTTGGTTTAGCAATAACCTTAGCTTTGTGGGATGACTTTAGAGATAAGGTCAGTAATACCCTAGAATGAGTTTGAATGTATTAATAGATATGAGTGTGTATTTGTTAGTCAATATAAAAAAAATTGTTTTATATTGTGTTGGTTGGTTTACTGAGTGGCTTATGGATTTTGGTCAATACGAGTAATTAACATTATTGATAGGGATCTCTAAACACTTGAACAGAATAATTCGACATAGTATTATTTTGAAATGTGGGGTAAATGAAATAATTTTAGCCTATTATTTTTATATATAAAGAAATAATTTTTAAAAAATTATTATTTTATATAAAGTGTGAATTGGTTGTTAGGACTGATAATATTGATTATTATCATTAATTGGTTGTTGTGGCTTAACATAAGATAACAATTATAGAATAAGCAATGATAAAACATTTTTGAAATGTTTCAAGGAAGTGTAAATTTGTAAGTATAATTTATAAATGTGACTTACAAACTAAAATCTATTTAAATTGAGAAGTTTTGAATTTAAGACCCGGTGATTTTGAAAATGGTTATCAAAGCTCTGAAGAAAATATACAGTGATATTAGTTGAAAAACATTTATGGAAAATATTTTAAAAGGGGATGAATTCAGAACGCCCCTCTTCTGTCGTTGGAAAATAATTTCGCTGATGACTGCGCAGCATCATCGATGTTCATTTCGAGTCTCAAAGTGGGGTGGACTTCTAAGAAACTTTGCTTCGAAATCGTTTTGGTAAATGGATTTTGGTTTAAACTCCAAAATTATGATTTAATATATGAAAGGAAATAAGGATATATACTTATTTCAAATGATTTGAAACAAATCGCGTGTAACAACCCTGGTTTTGACGATTACCTATAATATTAAATCATAACGGTGGTTATAGTTTAATATTGGAAAAAAAATGGAGATTTAAAATCATTTATTTTAAGTAAATAATAAAATCGGAAAGAGTAAAAGATGATAATGTTGGTTATAAATGGTGAATAATCGAAATATGATGATTTGGAAATTTATTGAATTAATTAATAACAAAAAATATTTTAATTAACGTTAATTTGTTGATATAAGTGTAAAATGATGAAAATAAAGTTTTAAGAAGCTTTATTATGTCAGTTTGGAGGAAAATGAATATTATATGGTTTTAATATAATAAATTGCAATAATTTTGCAAATTATCGCCAATTGTCCATTTTTGTTAATTTTATTATATTAAAAAGGTGAATTTTGTTAAAATAAGAATTAGATGTAAGGATGATGTTAGTAAGGTTTGTTATATTTAATTTGACAAGAAAATGATTTTTGTGTAAATTTTGGTTGCTAAAATATTGTTGTATATAAATAAATTATAGGGTAAATTGAGTATTTAAGTAAAAATATGAGTTTTAATGATAGAAAATAATTTTGATGGCCAAAATATCTTTTTTATGTTGTGGGAACATTTTTTTTAAAATAAAATAAGTTTGTATGATTTATATAAAGTTGAAACTATGGAAATGTAAGTTGTTTTGGCTAAAATATATGAAAGTGTAAAAACATGAATAACTTAGTTAATTTGGATTAAGTATTAACACATGGACTATTGGATTTTGGGTTTAAAGCCCAATCACCATTTTAACTAATGAGAATACATATACTTCTCAAATTAACATATGCAAGTTTAGTTTACAGTAAACTAAAAAAAAGATCTCAAAGCTAAAAGAGAAAGAAAAAAAACCCTAGAGCCAAAATCCCTAAATAAAAGGCAAGCTTCCATCTTTCTTCAAATTTCCAAGGGTTCGCTCTTCAAAATTTCTAAGGTGAGTTGCAAACTCACATATCTATCTCTATAAAGTCTTAATTATTTGAATTGAGTGATATGCGTCTGAATGAATATGCGCTTATATGTTTTTGTTTGATGATAATAAACATATGTATTCATTTAAATGTATTTGGTAATGTACTATTTTGTTTTTCATAGATTAAATAAATATTTGTTGAATAAAATAAATTACACAGAATTCGAATTCAAACAGAACAAGTTACACAGAATTTGAATTCAAACAGAAATTTTATTCAAACAAATATTTATTACAATCTTGAATAGTACAAATTCAAGCTCTCACTCTACATATACATTTTTGATTACATCACAATTACATCATCAGTTTACATTAATAACCTCACTACATATCACTCACACTCGTATTTTGTCTTCAACTGCATTCCAGTTTGAATCAGCACCTGAGCAATCTGCAAAAATATTCACTAACACAGTAAAATTGAAAAAGAAATATTTTTGCAATATAAAATGAAATATGAATTTTTTTGAAAATATGATTTGCCTCGGTTATTTGGGTTGTTCGTCATCATTTATATTTGAATTCATCATACACGAACAGTGTGACATGCACAGTGTATCACTGTACATGCCACAAGGCCGTGCATATCGGTATGCACTTGATAATGTACAGGGACAGGTGAGCACAGGTCAAACCCAAATGAAAAGCCGGGTTCAACTCACGTGCAATACATTGAAAATCATGACACGAGCACAAGGTCAAACCCGATTTTTTAAAACTGGGTTCAGCACAATGTCAACATGAAGTGTATGCAATTCGAAGTGAAATAACAGCAAATACCAGCATCATCAAGTCAGAGCAATATCACAGCAAACAATATGCACCAGACCAGGCCATAATAATAAAGATTACAGCAAAATTCAGCACCAACATAACAGCCACCATAATGATGAATATGTCATGCTCAATGCAAATGAAACACAGTGGCAACACTGGAAACACAAGCACATGCACATCAACCAAACAGTGGCACATGAATACAAGTATGCGCAGCAATGCAAAGACAACAGTAACCCAGTGCCAACATGGTCAGAATGAAGACAAGTACACTTGAACAAAATGAACAAGTGGAGCATCTGTGTAAACTGGGCAAGTATGGACAGAGCTCGAGCACAAGATATGAGACAAGTGATCAAATGCAACACAGTATCAAACTGGAACGAAGTGATGAACCAACAATGCAAACAAAACCAGATGAACAAGACACAGCAGTAATCAGGTGAATCAAGTACAAGGCACAATGCAGAGGTCTCAACAGAAAAATCAAGCAACAGTCAACAGGCCAGAAGCTCAAGACTATACAAAAGTGGAGACCACAAAGGCAATGCATCAATGAATCAACTGAACAATGAACTCGAATAGTAAACATATATGCACAGGTACCAAGACAGTGAGCATATACGTATGTATAAAATGCAAAGGTTCAGACCGAGACTAAAGCAAGCAGCATGTTGTAAACCAAAATGCCATCATATGTACTCAATGCAAAGTTCAAGCCAAGTCAAGATGATCAACGACCAGTTCAAAATCAGAAGCAGCAGTCAAGCACGACCAAGTATGGAGTGTACAAGTGCAAATGTCCAAACCACAACATGTAGGCAAACATGAAGTGAATACAACTACAAATGGATACTGCAGTGGACATGTATGCAACATAATGAAGCAATAACACAAATGGCCAGAGAAATGCACAGTAGAGTGAACAAGTAATGCACATGATGTGGCAATCACAGATGCTTGAAGACTACAGAACATCAAGATGAATCAGATTGAGTTCGATCAATATCAATAACCAATGTCACAGTAAAATCAACATCATCAGAGAAGATGGCCAGAGACGAAGGTCACAAAGATGGCCGAAGCCATGTCAAGAGCATGTGTTAACCAAGTCAGAATTCAACTCAAATTCGTATCTTTGAAAAAGTCAAAGAAAATTAAAAAGGGAAAGTTTCTGCCGTATGAACCAAAGATAAATCAAACATTTGAAAATCAAAGCCGTGAGTAACAAGATGAAATTATATCAGGAAAGCCGTGCGCATCAAGCAATAGAAAAATTAGGAAAGTATCGAATTAATTAGTGTATTCGAATTCATATAAATACCAAACCCAAACCATCATCATCGGCATCGAGTAAAAATAAAATAGTCAAACCAGCAACGGAAAAAAAATTACATACCGAATCAACAACTCGATCATCAGAGAACGAGCAAGCCAAGGAACGATAATCGATCAACAGAGGAGCAACACGTTAACCAGAGAATCAACATAGGCGTGCTCCAGAAAAGCCCCAAATTTGGATCGCGAGTCGAAGCCCTAATTTCAGAACGAACAAAGAATACAACATCGGCCGCAATTGTTTTAGAAGGAAGAACAAAGGATCGGGTTGAAGAATAAAAGGGCCGGCTTGCTTTATGATAAAGGGCTTTAGTTTTTTATTTAGGGTTTAAATTTTATTAAAAGGGGTTTTTATTTTTATTTGAGCAAAAATTAGAGATTCAAGTTTATATTTTAATTTTTGCTCCTGCATTTATTTTTGAAATTTGTTTTTTCTGTTCGACTCAAAGAATTTATAAATCACCACCTAGGTTGTAGGTAGTGTCAGATTGTCTAATTAGAATTAGTTCAGTAAGCAGGGCGTGCGAGTTTGCAAAACTCTATAAGCGGAGCAGAGTTTGCGAGTAAGCGAAACTCTATAGGCGGAGCAGGGTGTGCGAGTCTATGAGAGTGTTTGTGAGCGGGAGCAAAAGGGTTTGCGAGTCTAGTAGAGTGTTTGTAAGCGGGATACTGTTTAATTCTAATAGAAATCCGGGAATGCAGCAGTAGGCAGGGGTTGCCGAAGCTGGATAAATTTTGTGTGTGATTTACCTTTTCAGCATATTTATTTCTGCAGTATGTTTCTGTGTTTGAATCGAGAAAATTTGCTATAACCCTATTCAACCCCCCCTCTAGGGTTAATCTGGATCCTACAAGTGGTATCAGAGCATGGTATTTTTTTTAACTCTAGAGTCATGAATTCATAAAATAATGCTTTTTCTGAGGAGCAATCTATTAGTAGGCCACCCATGTTTAACGGGAATGATTATGCTTATTGGAAAGTTAGGATGAGTATTTATCTTAGTTCCGTTGATTATGATGTTTGGGATATTATTGAAACTGACTATAAATCTCCCACTATAACTGTTGGTGATACTGAGATTCCTAAACCAAGGGATATATGGGATGCTAACGATAAGAAATTAAAAACTACAAATGCCAAAGCAATGAACGCTTTGATCTGTGCTCTTGATAAAAATGAATTTAATAGACTTTCTCATTGTACAATAGCACAGGAAATTTGGCACACTTTGGAGGTGACACACGAAGGAACTTCTCAAGTCAAGGAGTCTCGTCTAGCCCTATTCAGCAATGAATACGAGAACTTTGTGATGGACAAAGGCGAGAGCATAAAGGACATGTTTGGACGCTTTTCAACTTTGGTATACAACGCTAGAGCGCTCGGGAAGGTATTCACTGAGGTAGAGCTTGTGCGGAAGATACTACGAGTCTTACCGATGAACTTTGAGGCAAAAGTCACGGCAATCCAAGAATCGAAAGATTTGAGTAAACTAAGCATGGAGGAGTTGATTGGCAACTTGATGACATATGAGCTTGAGCTAAAAACAAAAGAGGAACGCAACAACTCCGAATCAAAGAAGAAGACGATTGCCTTAAAGAGCAAAGAGGAGAGCGATGAAGATGAAGAAGATCCAATTGAAGAGCTTGCAATGGCTGTCAATAATCTTAGAAAATGGTCAAGATTCAAGCCACGCAAGAAGAAAACATCTGGTAATAGGTCAAGAGAGTCTAACAATTCTGATAATGAATTGACGTGCTATAACTGCAACAAGCCTGGCCACTTTAAACAAGAATGCCCACTTCTCAAATACAACCAAGGAAAGAAAAAGAAGAAAAAGGCCTTTGCAACGACTTGGGATGATGGAGAAGGAGAGGAAGTTTCGGATAGCAGCTCAGAGGAGGCTAACTTGTGTCTTATGGCGAAATCAGATTCAGAAACAAGCTCAGAGGAACCTAGTGAGGGAGGTAACTATTCCTATAGAGACCTTGTTTTTATGTGTCTTGACCTTACTAAAGTAGTTGATGCTCTTGAATCTAAAATTGAAAAAACTGAAATCTGATAAGTGAGAACTTGCTCGTGAAAATTTTAGGTTAGAAACTGAACTTGAAAATATTCAAAACCTAGAATGTAAAAAATGTAAAATTTTAGATTCAGAATTGACAAGACTTAAGAATAGCTTTGAGAATCTTGAAAAAGAAAACTTGAGTCTTAAGGAAATCATTGACACTAAGAAAAAGGATTTTATAAATAGATGCGCCTCATTTGTCACTGAAAACACGACACTAAAAACCAAAGTCCAAAATCTTGAGAAATCTCGGAATAACTTTTCAAGAGGAGAAAAATCTTTCAACATGCTATTAGGAAATCAACTCTTTGCTAACAACAGAAAAGGACTAGGTTTTGGGAAAACACAAGTTGATGATAATGCAAAAGGTAGGAGTATCTTTGCTAGAAGTGAAATAATTGGACATCGTGTTGAAATTTGTAGTCATAGGAACAAGAACACAAAATTTATACAAGTTTGGGTTTCTAAGAATTCTACAAACAAATTTCATGTCTATTGGAACAAGAATAAAAGGACTAAACAAGTTTGGGTTCCAAAGAGTTTGTTTATTCATAATGGTTCTGCCACTAACATTCATGGACCTATAAATAGGTCACAAAAATCTTTCATCGTGTAGGTATGGTGGCAGGCTAAGGAACAACAACGGTGTTCTCTGGATTTTGGCTGTTCCAGAAACACAACGGGTAACAAAGCAAAGTTCCTTAGCCTATTACAAAGGTGACAGAATCACAATGGGCAATCACAAGAAATTATCGTAAAGGTAAAACAGGTGAAGGTATATTTATTTGATCAATAAATTAAATGTGATAATCTGCACCATATTCTAAATGAAATCAGCCACTATTGAGATGTTGTAAAGATGATGTTTTTTTATTCTGACTTGTTCAACATAGTTGGCCAATTACATTTATGCCAAAATCACTATTCTTCGAATTACTTCATACATATTTGTTTGGATTAAACATTGTGTTTTGGTGGATACATTTGGTCATAATTCGGCTAACTCTATATTCTCAGTTTCTGATTGTTTACATGGCTTCAATTCAAATTCAAAGAATGTCATTTAAATTGTTGTTAAAATTGATTTTGAAATTTTTGATACATTCTCATGGTCTTGTTTATCAAATTAGTGATGTTTTGGGGTGAAAGAGAAATTCAGATGCAGTTCATACTGATAATCTAGTGGATAGAAAACCTACGAGTTGAACGTGATTTATGGTGAAACACTTAATTACTGCATCGTTTTTCATTGAAAATATCTGCATATTGTTCATTTCAAATATTTTTTAAATAGCAGAATTTTTTTTCTTATATAACCCCCTCGAGAAAATCATTTTTGACCATATTTTCAGATTAGTCTTTTTATTTGATTTTAAATGACAAGTTTTGACTAATCCGACTCCCTACTAATTATCAAAAAGATAAACAATGATTGAAAAGGTGATAAGTGTTGATATTTAACATACATTACTCAAAAGAGTATATTTGGAAAATTTCTTTAGGAATTCAAACAAGAGTTATAAAACTTTTTGTTGGGTAAAGATTCCATGACCATTTCTTTATCTATCATATTTCTATCGACCATGGTTTATCAAATCTTAAATATAGTTTGTCGATATGTGGTACTATAATCAAGAATCATTTGTTTTTCATTTCACATTTTTTTGTAAAAATAAATAAATATCCAAAGTATTCACTCTCATTTAAAAGTCCTCACAGTTATGCATGGGTGAATTACTTGGATTTTTGATTATGTGCTTCCATGCTCATTTAAAAGTCCTCACGGCTATGCATGTATGGAACGCATATCCAAATTAATTGATTAAATAGACAAGTTGATTCTAATCCCATTTAAAAGTCCTCACGGTTATGCGTGGTTAGAAGATACTTGATTTCATTTTTTAAAATTGAAATACTACTAATCTCATTTAAAAGTCCTAACGGTTATGCATGATTAGTAGATATTCAAATTCCTTATATAAATGTACCACAAGTAGATACAACTGAATGATTTTATATGAGAACATCATTACCATCATTTCTAAAAGTGGAATATGCGCCTAACAAGGGTAGTTATGATTTTTGTTTGATTTTTATTGAAGTTTAATATTTATATTCAATTTGAGCTTAATGTTGGATTAATATTGATCACTTTATCTCTATTTTTATCTAACACTATTATTCTTTTGTGATAACAAAAGGGGGAGAGAAAAGTTAAGATTTTGTCAAATAGAATCAAGCAAAGGTCAAATAATTTTCCATTTGCATCTAGGCTCATTTATATATTTCTATTTGTATGCATATATGTAGAGGGAGCATCATGTAGAGAGGAAGCATTTAAATAGGGGGAGCAATTAAAGTATATCATTGATCAAATACATTTAACACGGTCAAAATCTTAAATATATGTTTGTTATCATCAAAAGGGGGAGATTGTATGAATATGCGCTTATATGTTTTTGTTTGATGATAATAAACATATATATTCATTTAAATGTATTTGGTAATGTACTATTTTGTTTTTCATAGATTAAATAAATATTTGTTGAATAAAATAAATTACACAGAATTTTAATTCAAACAGAACAAGTTACATAGAATTTGAGTTCAAACAGAAATTTTATTCAAACAAATATTTATTACAATCTTGAATAGTACAAATTCAAGCTCTTACTATACATATACATTTTTGATTACATCACAATTACATCACAATTCAGTTTACATTAATAACCTCACTACATATCACTCACACTCGTATTTTGTCTTCAACTGCATTCCAGTTTGAATCCAGCACCTGAGCAATCTGCAGAAATATTCACTAACGCAGAAAAATTGAAAAAGAAATATTTTTGCAATATAAAATGAAATATGATTTTTTTTGAAAATATGATTTGCCTCAGTTATTTAGGTTGTTCGTCATCATTTATATTTGAATTCATCATACACGAACAGTGTGACATGCACAGTGTATCACTGTACATGCCACAAGGCCGTGCACATTGGTATACACTTGATAATGCTACAGGGACAGGTGAGCACAGGTCAAACCCAAATGAAAAGCCGGGTTCAACTCACGTGCAATACATTGAAAATCACGACACGAGCACAAGGTCAAATCCGAGTTTTTAAAACTGGGTTCAACACAATGTCAACATGAAGTGTATGCAATTCGAAGTGAAATAACAGCAAATACCAGCATCATCAAGTCAGAGCAATATCACAGCAAACAATATGCACCAGACTAGGCCACAATAATAAAGATTACAGCAAAATTTAGCACCAACATAACAGCCACCATAATGATGAATATGTCATGCTCAATGCAAATGAAACACAGTGGCAACACTGGAAACACAAGCACATGCACATCACCAAACAGTGGCACATGAATACAAGTATGCACAACAATGTAAAGACAATAGTAACCCAGTGCCAACATGGTCAGAATGAAGACAAGCACACTTGAATAAAATGAACAATGGAGCATCTGTGTAAACTGGGCAAGTATGGACAGAGCTCGAGCACAAGATATGAGCCAAGTGATCAAATGCAATACAGTATCAAACTGGAACGAAGTGATGAACCAACAATGCAAACAAAACCAGATGAACAAGACACAACAGTAATCAGGTGAATCAAGTAGAAGGCACAGTGCAGAGGTCTCAATAGGAAAGTCAAGCAACAGTCAACAGGCCAGAAGCTCAAGACTATACAAAAGTGGAGACCATAAAGGCAATGCATCAATGAATCAACTGAACAATGAACTCGAACAGTAAACATATATGCACAGGTACCAAGACAGTGAGCATATACGTATGTATAAAATGCAAAGGTTCAGGCCGAGACTAAAGCAAGCAGCATATGGTAAACCAAAATGCCATCATATGTACTCAATGCAAAGTTCAAGCCAAGTCAAGATGATCAACGACCAATTCAAAATCAGATGCAGCAGTCAAGCACGACCAAGTATGGAGTGTACAAGTGCAAATGTCCAAACCATAACATGTAGGCAAACATGAAGTGAATACAACTACAAATGGATACTGCAGTGGACATGTATACAACATAATGAAGCAATAACACAAATGGCTAGAGAAATGCACAGTAGAATGAACAAGTAATGCACATGATGTAGCAATCACAGATGCTTGAAGACTACAGAACATCAAGATGAATTAGATTGAGTTCGATCAATATCAATAACCAATGTCAATCAACATCATCAGAGAAGATGGCCAGAGACGAAGATCACAAAGATGGCCGAAGCCATGTCAAGA
This sequence comes from Allium cepa, assembly GCA_030765085.1. Lineage (NCBI taxonomy): Eukaryota > Viridiplantae > Streptophyta > Magnoliopsida > Asparagales > Amaryllidaceae > Allium > Allium cepa. Next base: position 469,386,588 of record CM060935.1, read on the forward strand.
GCATGTGTTAACCAAGTCAGAATTCAACTCAAATTCGTATCTTTGAAAAAGTCAAAGAAAATTAAAAAGGGAAAGTTTCTGCCGTATGAACCAAAGATAAATCAAACATTTGAAAATCAAAGCCATGAGTAACAAGTTGAAATTATATCAGGAAAGCCGTGCGCATCAAGCAATAGGAAAATTAGGAAAGTATCGAATTAATTAGTGTATTCGAATTCATATAAATACAACCCAAACCATCATCATCAGCATCGAGTAAAAAGAAAACAATCAAACCAGCAACGGAAAAAAAATTACATACTGAATCAACAACTCGATCATCAGAGAACGAGCAAGCCAAGGAACGAGAATCGATCAACAGAGGAGCAACACGTTATCCAGAGAATCAACATAGGCGTGCTGCAGAAAAGCCCCAAATTTGGATCGCGAGCCGAAGCCCTAATTTCAGAACGAACAAAGAATACAACGTCGGCCGCAATTGTTTCAGAAGGAAGAACAAAGGATCGGGTTGAAGAATAAAAAGGTCGGCTTGCTTTATGATAAAGGGCTTTAGTTTTTTATTTAGGGTTTAAATTTTATTAAAAGGGGTTTTTATTTTTATTTGGGCAAAAATTAGAGATTCAAGTGTATATTTTAATTTTTGCTCCTGCATTTATTTTTGAAATTTGTTTTTTCTTTTCGAGTCAAAGAATTTGTAAATCACCACCTAGGTTGTAGGTAGTGTCAGATTGTCTAGTTAGAATTAGTTCAGTAAGCATGGTGTGCGAGTTTGCAAAACTCTATAGGCGGAGCAGAGTTTGCGAGTAAGCAAAACTCTATAGGCGGAGTAGGGTGTGCGAGTCTATGAGAGTGTTTGTGAGCGGGAGCAAAAGGGTTTGCGAGTCTAGTAGAGTGTTTGTAAGCGGGATACTGTTTAATTCTAATAGAAATCTGGGAATGCAGCAGTAGGCAGGGGTTGCCGAAGCTGGGTAAATTTTGTGTGTGATTTACTTTTTCAGCATATTTATTTCTGCAGTTTGTTTCTGTGTTTGAATCGAGAAAATTTTCTATAACCCTATTCACCCCCATCTCTAGGGTTAATCTAGATCCTACAGTATCAATATATGGTTGAATGGTATAGTAATTTGATAGAATTGTTGAAATTTGCAAAGTGGTTGCTGAAATTTATTTGTGAATATTTCTGTAGTAAAACAGCAATATCTCAGTGTAGAATGATCCAAATTCATTCATTATTTTTTGGTAGAAAGATATTTAAATAAACTATAAGTTCTATTTTAATCATTTTTCGAAATTCTTTGTTTTAAAGGGTATAAATTAAGTTTGAAACTGATGGCATAGCAAAGCCAGTTGATGTCTGACAGTAAAATGGCCAAAATGTTTTAACCATAAATCCAAATCATGCATACTTTTCTCTTTTAGAAAGCAAAGACATTAAGGAATTTTTTTTATATTTTAAGCTTCTGCAAATTCTATGATCTATAGGGTCGAAATTGGGTTTGAAACTGATACACATGCTCTTCTCTGTTGATTTTCCGAGTTGAAACCTAAACTAAAATCACCATAGCATTTGACTGGTAATTCTAAATTGAGTGAGGTTTTTTCAAGTTGGAAGGTATATTTATCAGGAACAATTTTTATGTTTATAATTTTCTGTATATCTATATTTTTCTTACCATAATGTGTGTTTGAAGAGCAAGTAGCCTCTCTGTCCTGTGTTTTTAATTTTAACTTTGAAACACAGAATTGTTTTTATCATATCTTTCACATCTTCGAGCGGAATTTGATAATTTTTAATTTTTTGGAAAGCTTATATTTTTGGCTATAACTTTCATGTTTTATGTTTTCCTAAATTTTGAGTTTTATATGGTCAAATCATAATTTTTATCGCTGCCCTGAGGATAAACGACAACGATAATGAATTTAAATCTAAAAATTATTTCGGTCATAAATTTTAAACCGTAAATTCAAATTAAATGATCTTTTTCCTATTTGAAAGCTGAGACTTTTGTCTACTACTTCCATGTTTTATGTTTTGTAAAATTATGAGATTTAGGGGGTCGAAACTATTTTATTTCATGATAAAAAGTTCGACTTTTGACTTTTACTTCATGTTTTATGATATTCCTAAAATGTTTCGAGGCCATGATGTCTATCAGTAGACTAGCCAAATTTTGGAAATTTTGAAATTCAAATTTAGGATTAAATTTGAATTTCGTTTGAATTGAATTCGAATATCGATTTGGGTGATTTCTTAGGTTTTTATTCGTTTTCGAGCACGGATTTTTCCAACCTTTTTGAAATAATTTTTAAAATAAACGGGGATTTTAAATTATCATTATGTCATAATTTTTATAGGATTTTCAAATAAAGAATCTATTTATTCTCGAAAATATGGGAATTTTCAAATATGGTTTTCGAAATTGGTATTAAAAACTGGTTTTCTCAAGTAAATTATTTTATATATAAAATGCACGTTTTGCACTATTCGAGCGAATGAGAAGCAGAATTAAATGGTTTGGTAAAACATGTGGTATGGGACAAATGCGTTTATTTTATCGGTTAATTCCTGACTTCTCCGTTTGATCATTTTGACCTTCGGGTCGAGTTTACCGATGAGATGAGGTAAACTTTTTACTACTTTGAGCGTGAAATTTTCTAGCGGTTAGTAAACCGTTTAGTGCGAACGTGCAGTATGGGACGCACGTTAACACTATTCATATTCCTATTCGAGAGTTTGTGACACATTTTCCATAGCGGCATGCCAGTACTGGACCTTTGGGTCAATGCCATTGCAGCGTATTTTTCTTCGAGACGTTTGCCATTGCGGCGTATTTGTCATTGTGACGTTTTGCCTTCGGGGAGGTACTTATTTGAAATAACAGTACTTGGCAAGGCTTCGGCCACATGCACATGCAAATACTTTTGAGATGATTTCTTTGACTATTTTCCTTAATGTATAGCCCTTTTTGGAATAGGTCCTTTGAACCATTCGATATATTTGTGGCGATTACCTTTTGGGAATTTGAACTCTTGGGAGTTCAATCTTAGAGATTTGAGTTGCCTATACTGGCGTTGTTTGAGATTTGCCTTTTGAAGTTATTATTGAGATTTGCCTATTGGCGTTATTACATGAGATTTGCCTTTTGGCGTTTATTTGGGATTATATTCTCCTATGTTGGAGAATTATATTTAATTGCCTTGTAGCGTATTTTTGAGATAGTGATTTATTTGAGATTCTTTGAGATGTCGATATGGCGAGTTTGGGATTTCTCCATTTTAGGAGTTATATTTTCCCCTAAACCACTATTGATGATTTGTGATATTCCGATGATACAAGGCTTTCTATATTTAACATTTGTAGATTGTCTTATCTATTTTGAGATTATATGGTTGTGTAAGTGATATCATATCATCACTTAAAGTAACCATACCACACTTATACTCATACTTACAGTCAATATTGTTCCTTCTTGTTTAAGAAGAACATTACCTTTATCCTTATGCATCTATTATTACTTATCCTTATAAGCTTATATTTTAGCTAGACTGACCCGTGTATTTTATACTCGGGTCAGACCGAGATGTTTCAGGTTAGGTACATTCAGACTTAGCCTATTCTGTTTCCACATGGACTTATCTGCTACCCTTTTTTTTGTAGTCTTTTTGGTCGATGCTCTGATATGTATATTGTTTTGACTCTTGTGTATATTGTGGTCGTCATACCACATATGATGTATTATTTGTATTGAATGGGATGTATCAGTATATATGTATATATATCTATTTGTTGTTCTGTGATGTGTTATTCATTTGAGTTCTTGTATTTTGTTCTGGTAGATCCTATAGCCACCTATAGTTTTGTATTAAGCATTTATTGGATATGTTGATCCACTTGAGATATCAAAGAAAAAAATTATAGAGCACTAATCGACACATTCAATAGATATTTAAGACAAGAATATAGATGGTCGCTCCTAACCAACCCTATTCTCCGCATTAGCAGACAGTATTACCCAGTAATACTCTTTGATAGTGTGGGTCTCAGGGTGGGGCGTCACAACTTGATATCAGAGCTGAGTTCAGAACAAAGTATGATAAACACAGAACAAAAGCACATAATACGGTATATCTAAGTTTAATACAAGTGTTACGAATCCCTTACTCTTTGCGTCCTTAGCCTTCCCTTAGTTCTTTGGAGTGGATAATTTGGGATGTGTATAGGAATATATTTTATACCGTAATATTCCATAATTATTTATGATATCTTATCTTAGGAGTAATCCATTGGGATTATTCTATTTGAGTCCACTTCAATACGGGTATGACACCTAATTGGGCAATCGAGTATTGTATTAACCTCCTTTCCTATTCTTAGCCTTTAGGCCATCCTCTCACGAAGATGTCCACTAGGTGAATGAGGTGATTCAATGAATTTATTTGATATTGCCTTTTTATCCCTTTTGAGATATCCTCTTTAGATACTTACTTGTTGATATACTTTGTGGTATTACTTCACATGAAGTAATAATTTATTGTTAATGTTAATTCCTCATTTGAAAAGATATTTACCCTTCCTTTTATATATCATTTCTCTCTTTTTAATCTACTATGTAGTGCTAGGGTCATTCTTCAGCTTGACCCTACATTGATTTCATAAGCTACGAGCCGTGGAAGATAGCGTTACTCTTACCGCATTCCGCACTCGTTATGAGTCTTGTGAGTGATTCATTATACCGTTTGGAATAATGAACACTCTAGTCTGTTCCATCAATCTTGAGGATCGAGTATTCTAGGAATATCTCGGTGAGATCTATTTGCGTTCCTTGATTTTGAGTATAATTATAACAAATCATTCAAATTGAAGATGTGTTTTTAAGAGAAATTGGATTTGGTTTTTGGACAAAACAAAGAATATTTTGAGTATTATATATGAGGAACTTCTTTTCAAAGGAAATGAATTTTTGTGTTGGGTTGCCCGTCTAGTTCTTTAAGAATTCTGGTCGATGCGTTTGGCCAACATTATCGATATATTTCCTAAACTCTGTGATGAGACAGTCGGACATGGTAAATTGAGTTATAATAAGTAAAGTTTGAAAATAATTAATATGGTAGAGCATTAATTTTTATTTTAAAAGTTTAATGAAACCATTGAACCATAGTGAGTGTTGGATGAGTGGCGAGGCAGTTTTGACCATTTGATCAACTCTGCAGCCAATCGATGAGGTCATTGACTATAAATCAATGGCAAGATAATACTCTTATATTATTTCAAATTTGAGAAATTGAATATGGTGATTTGAGTAAATAAAGTAAATTAATTCTAATTGAGGAAATGTCTTAATTGGAAATCATATGATGCTTTAATTAATAACATGATGTATTCAAGATAAAATAATATTTGTTTTCAAAGATAAAATAATATAGTGATTTAAAGATAAAATAATATATTGGTTATAGAATATTGGAATAGCAATTAAATATTTTTTTCAAAGCTAAATTTGATGACTTTAAAATTTGTTTTGGTAATTGGTTATTTGAAAAAATAAATAGATAGTATGATTTAAAACTCTATCTTAAGGGAAATTATTGAAATGCTAAATTTAAATTTTTAGCATAAATTTGTGAGTAAGCTTGGGTTTTGAAACCTTAATAGTATTAAAACTTGTTGGTATGAAATTGTAAAATTCTTTGAAAACAAGTTTGAGTTAATTATCAACTCTAATTAATTTTATATTTATAAAAATATGGATATTTAATTTTGTGACAAGAGGAAATATGAATTTGAGTGGTTCATTTATTTTAAAATGCTATATTATGAGATGCAAGGTTTAATAAATGAATAAGTCATGAGATGCAATCTGTTTAAATTGTGAGAACAAATTAAAAATTAATATGTAAATTCAAAATTTATTTTGGATGGTTAATTATCTTTTGATAATGAAAGAGATTAGTTATCTCTTTCAAAATGAGTCGTTAGTGTTTGAAAAAAAAAAACTTGTTTGTGTAAAATGATAAAAGCGTTTCCAATTAGTGAAGTGTTCCCTCTAAAAGATGATTACATAGAGTTGATCATAATTTTGTATGTCTTAGCTTTCCGAGACATTTAATAAATGATTTAGCAAAAAATTTGTTTGAAAATGTAGTTAGAATTAAAATGGTTTGGGAATTTTTTTTGATTTTAAATTGATTTGAAAGCTGAAATTTGGTTTAGAAAAGTACTGTGCTCAAATAACGATAACTTGAGATTTATAACTCCAAATGAGCTCAGTCTTTTCGTAAATGAAAGTGCTTTCAGTAAGCTTTGAATATTCTTTTTACCACTTTGAAAGATTTTGCTTTTTATTCATTCTAAAGTGGGTTTGAAAACGGATGGACACACTACAACAAAATATATTAACGATAGCCCAATAGTATAGCGTCGTAACTGAACTTGCCATCTTTTGGTTCGTTAGGGTTTGGAAAATCAACAGGGCGCGCTATAATTTGACCTCACCCGCTAAAACATAACAAAAGCAGCAACTTTTTTTTTATCCCTCTCATTTCTCTACCCCGTCTGAATACATCCTCTTCTTCATTCCGAAAAAAACCCATTTGTTTATTTTCTTCCACTCTTGCTCTTAAAACCTCGTCTTCACTCTTAAAATAGAAAGTGTGAAAATTATGGAATCCTAAAGTTACACCTATTCCCAATCTAAACAAATCCCACACTTTGACTTCACAAAATCATGTGGCTTTGTGCCGATTAATTAGAATTTTGAGTTGGTAATGGTAAATTCACGTTCAAAGAGCAAGGATTTATTAGTTTATGATTTCAGCGCAGGGGAGCTGGAAGTTGAATCATTTGCGTATATGTATGCTGCAAAATTCAAAGCAAAGTCGGAATTTAAGGAAAATAAAGTGGATGATCTCAACTTTGAGCCCATGAAAAACTGTAAGAGTACTACTTTTGTTACGTTAGTTTGATAATTTAACTTTGAATACTTGGACGGTAAATACATCAATAATTTTTTTTGTGATATTTTCTCAAAACCGTTAAGATTTTGAAGTATTTACGTTTTTTTCTACCTAAGTTGATGCATCGCTGAGGACCTAGAGGAGGAACTTTATTCTAATATTGTACGAAATTGTAATTTTTGTGTCAAATTATCACCTTTTGATCTGTGCATATTTCAATAGATTTAGATTGTATGTGTTATTAGGGGAATTAATGTAAGTGAAACTTTAGGGAAAGAAATCCTAGTATATGTTCAAAGGTTGAAAAGGAAAGACTGGATTTTTTCGTATGAGCCAATGAGCAACACACCCAAAATTTCTCGTTGTCTTGGAGTTAGCAATAAGCATTCGCATTATTTTAAACATTTTAAAGGTTTTTTAGCAGATTTCACAAAGATACACAATAGTCTACCTGGGCTACCAGTCCGGTGGTTTACCTACATCATTATGGTTGAGAATGTCTGGTTATATTTTATTAGATAGATAGCCAGAATGGGTTATTTGTAACGGTTATGAAAATACACAACACCCTAATGCATAATTTTTGAATATAATGGTCATACTTTTTGGCAGCAAATAGTGACTAAACATTAGTATACTGAAATAAACAAAAGCTATGGATATTTTTCTAAATACCAAATAGTAACTAAACATTAGAACTTAGCCCAACTCAGTTTTATAATTAAGCAAGCTCAGTTTTCTAACCGAGCCAAGATCAGTCTGTAGAACTGAGCCAAGCTCAGTTTTACAACTGAGCATCACTCAGTTTTACAACTAAGGAAAGCTCAGTTTTAGAACTGAGCTACCTCAGTTTTAGAAGTGAGTGAAGCTCGGTTTTAGAAGGAATATTACCGAAGATCATACTTATTACTTAAGCTCGGTGCTATAGCTCAGTTTTAGAACGACCTTCTAGATTATGCTTGTTACCCCCTTTAAAAGATTATTGCTCATGCTACATTGATAGCATTTTGCAGTATAGTATAAAGAGGATTGTGTTTGAATGAAGGCTTCTTTCAACCAAAATGTGGTTAATATAGTTTGACATCATTACAGAGTCGCATGCCTACTATGCCACTAGTTGTATAGTAAGACAAGCTTGAAACTATGCTGCAAATGAGGCATAAACTTGAAGCCCATATTTCATAAAAGTTTAAATATAAATTAAGTTATCATAAGTGGGTGTTGGATATGAACGAAGTTTATGCAATCTAGTATCCACTTATAATCTGTTTGCATCACATGTTTAAACTTGAAAAGCATACAAACTGTCAACAGTGTATTACATGTATGAAAAATATATTATAAGTGAATATTAGGTAAACAAGAAACCTATGATTTTTAAGATTGCAATGTAGAAACTGAAAGTGGTATTTGTTTCAGAATCATCCAAACATTTTTCATTGTTTGCCGCATGTTGTTGAATATTGGATTCATCCATATAATTGGTTAACAATTATCCAAAACATTTTCATTTTTCGTTGATATTTGTTTACAATTAATTAGTTCAATTAAGGAATGTCTTCAATTAATTGATATAAGCAATGTATGTTGTTCAATACTAGATTATTAAATATTGATTTGATGCTATTTGAAACTCCAACCATGACATCAGTATAACAAGAATGGAGCATTTTAAGGTGAATGACTCAAATGCATATATAGAGAGTGTGATATGCTTATTAAAATATAAAGCATGGTTTATCCACTGCAGTTTATCTATAAGTTGGTGAGCTGGAACATGTTGGTCATCTGTCCGTTTATCTATAATAAAATAAATACATTTTTGATTGATAACACATGTGTTTTTGATATATATTCTCAACCATGGTTATTCTTGTAACTTGCCTGTACCAACACTAGAAGACAACGATAGATTTAATATATTCTGGCTATCTATTACTGTGCTAATGCTGGTTGCTTGAACGATTTGAACCTGGTATGTCCAACAGGGTTTGTAGTGAAAGACGGAGCCAATCGAGTGGTAGCATGCAAAAGCGCTTGCTCTACATTTGGATGACCGAGATACTACTGCACTGGAAGCTTTGGTAGTCCCCAACAGTGTAAATTAACTGCTTATTCCAGAATTTTCAAGTCTACTTTTCCTAAAGCATACTCCTATGCTTACGATATCTACTAGCATTCTCACTTGTACTGGTGTTAATTATCTCATCACTTTCTGCCCTCATCGTTAATTCATTAGCAAAACTAGTATTTAAGTACTTATAAGCCAAGTCAGGATTTAAATTGCTTTTATTTCTGTATAATTATTTTCTCTAATTGCAAACTTATATGTACTGACTGTTTAGGTTATCTTATTTCGTTACTGGGTTTAGCACAAAAACAGCCTTTAGATTTTCTACTAGTGGCATGCATTGTATATCCAATCTGTCCCTTTTTGAATTGTTAGTGTAATCCAGATATGCTAACTATGCATTTAGGATTTTACAATTTATATTTGCATGAGCATGTTGTCATAAACCATGAAGTTGCTACAAATAACAATTACTACAGTTGCAGGACTTGTTTTAGGTGCTAATTAACATTATTTCTGGACATATTTCAACCTCTTTTTCACAGATTACATCTAGCTACATTTAGGTGTTGACACAAGTGCATAATACATGTCCTTTTTTTCAATATTTCAACCTCTGTTTAATAACTTACTAGTGTTTTACCACAAAAGTTGGGGAAAATGTTCTTTTTAAAGAAAACTAGGACCTCGAGCAAATTTCTACATCATTAAATCCTTCTATTCTTTAATATTTTCTTGGCTGCTGCACTCATTTAGTTTGCTGCTGATTGCCACTCTGACTTCAAGATGTTGCATAAGACTAATAAATGGTTGGTTTAACTTAAATAACTTACTGTAAATCTAGATACTAGAATCTTTAGATGCCGTTCTTGATGTTGGTGGTGTATATGAACCCAAGAATGATCGCTATGATCATCATCAAAAAGGCTTCATTGAAGTGTTTGGGCATGGTTACGAAATAAAGCTGGACAGTGCTGGACTTGTATATAAGGTAGTAATTTTCTTGTCTATTTTTGGAACATGATATATAATATGATAGATTATGATTTCATGGTATACCATATAGTTTCAATCCAGGCTGTTATATTTGATAGTTTTTATAGTACTACGGAAAGGAGATAATTTCCAAGGAGCTTCAGCTTGATGAAGGGCACCAGGATGTTCAGTGCTATATATTGGAAGATGACAGCTATGATGATGGGATAGAACCATTGAATCCAAAGAGGGAATACCCTGCTAAGCTAATATTCACCATCAACCCAACATCTCCAAGAACAAACATGTTCTTCACGTGAGTTGTTTATATCTTACCAACCTACATAATCTTATTCGATAGGCATTATCATATAACAAGTTAAATGTGATCAAAATATACAACAGGTCAGCAAGGTCTATGGCAAACAGCGCCAACACTCCATATAATAGTGTTTCATACCTTAGGCCATCAAGAAGCGGTCCTTCTAACATTAGTGAAGTTCTTCACGACACTTCATCCGACGATGAAGACAATGTAAATAAAACTAATAAATTCAGCAAGACAACTACCAATATTGAACCTTCAAAAGGCGATTTCACACTCAGTAAGTTAGAAGCTTCTTCTGGTATGCCAGTGTTCGTGTATATGTATTTTTGTATTCAGAAATTGTAAAAGGTTGTATTTGCTTAATTGTATACAGCTTGGTTATGGGACCTTTGTCGCTGCTTTTGCCGGCTTGCCAAATCAAGCTAAAGCCTTAGTGAACATAAACATGGTTGTACATGCACAAAATATGTTACAGGTAAATTATCATAATATGTTTAATGCAAGTAAATATCATATGAATAACCTACTAACTTGAAAAGCATGTATTACCAATTTGCTAGCTATACATGACTGGACCTAATCCTTATGGGATGGTACAAGGCTGAATCATGGCTGCAATTTACATGAGCGATCGCTTACCTCAAATATATCTGAATGTACGTGTATTTCTTCTTCTTAAAAATGCATTTATACAGTAGCCGTTTGTGTTTTTTACAGTTAAAAACCTTGTTTTCTACTATTGATCAGATCAAGCGAGGGAATGTCGAAGGATTGAATCCTCTTAACAAAAACATTGTTTTCTACTATTTGCCATTCAAAATTGCTTTTCAAAATTGAATACTGAAAGCAAGTCCTCTTAACAAAAACATAAATACAATATTTCAAATTCACTACAAGAAAATTCATTTTTCATTGCAAGACTTAACAGCGTACAGATGTAACTTGCAATAAAAAATTATTTTGTCTTCAAAATAATATATTCAAACGCTGTATTACGTTAACTCTTGGCCCTTGAACAACGGAGACCAAAATTTTGATTTCCCTCTTATTACCCAAATCTTCGATTCCCTCCTACTCCCAAAATTTCGACTTCCCTACTATGACTACCTCCTCTTCATATCACTCTGAGAATAAGCTTTCTACATAATTGAATATCGGTCAATATTAAGGAGATTGTATGTCATTTTTTAAGCAAAATATCATGCCTAGCTGCAGGAGCTTTTTTTTAGTTGGAAATCGATTAGTTGATGATAGTGGTATTTGATAATTTCATTTTAAGTTCGAACTTGCATTTGGATTATTTCTATGATTTGTGCTTAGTGCAAGTGATCAGGGAGTACATGTTAATGAAGTTGTCAAATGCTTAGGACTGCCAGACAAAAAATCAAGTGATCCTAGGGCTATATCGTACTGAATAGGCCATGGGCATTTATACAATGGTTGGAAAAAGCAAATATCGAGGAAGAGTGAGTATGTTAATTTGTTACAGTAACTGTTTTCTTTGTTTACAATTTGATATCCCTAATAGGACATTCTAGCATTTCGATTACAAATATATCCTTATGGCAGAACCAGACCATGTATTTGTGAAGCCACTGCCAAACTTGTCCAGAGATGATATTCCTGCAGCATACCCCTTTCGTTACATCAGAACCTCAAAATATGAAAAAATTATTAGGAAATATTATACGGAGGACAGAGGTCCGATTACTAGTGTTCAACCTATTGGTAACTCTCTTGTAATTAATTAAAAAGTTATATATATGTATTGCTGTAATTTTAGTCTTTTGAGATTCACAGTAATTTCACTTTCAAATGGATGTAAAACGTTTATGTCTTATATTCTTAAATGCTAATTACTTTTTTATCACACCAGGATAGAATGTGTTACCTGATAGGAAATGGTTGTTCAAATCATAATATTGTATCTAGTGAATAAAAATTGCATGAGATAATGATAAGGTTTAATACCCATCAAAATGTAGTTTGTACCATTATGATAACAAATCCATGTTGGCTAAATCGTTTATAAAAATCCTGTTTTCACATGTTTGATGTTCATGGTGGTGAGCCTTTTCTGTCAAATGAATCAAGCACGATTCTCGTTTTTATTTCTCAAGGGAATTGTGGGATGGAGAAAAGTTTTAAACATCGTTTTAAAAAAAATCAGGCGGGAACTATTTTGGATAAGAGTAAGAACAAAATATGTTTTCCCCATTAGTTAAAACAATCAGAAAATGTTTTTTCCCATTACTTAAAATAAGTGGGCACGTCAATTGGACATATGTGAATAACCATGTGAGCAAATTAATTTTATTATAAATTAATAGACATTTTATTATAAACTACTTTGAAAATACAAAATAAGCATATAAGCCACACAAGTTAGCTTTCAAATTTCGATATGCTTGATATATCGACAAATTTTATACCAGATATGAGCAAGATAAGGAGAGCCTGGGCAAGAAGCTGTTACTGAAACTGCAGGTGGCATTGCTTCGGAAGAACCTGTTCTTGATGGTAGTGCAGCGTTGCAAATTGTCTTTAATTGATGCAATATCTATGTGCATATTTATTATATATTATTAATGTAATAGAAATTGCACTTTGCAGTATCTTACTTGCTGACACCTAGTTTATTTCCAGTTCCTCAACAAATTGACGGGTATGAACTTGTGGATCCTGTTGATATTCTGACTCCTTTGGAGAAATTTGGCTTTTAGGAGGGAGTGGTTAGTTCATATTGACTCCTTAACCATTTGATATACTTTTCCACCATTTGCACATTTAATAATCTTACCAACTTCCACGTTTACCTTTAAGTTATGTTGGCATTTCTCCTCACAGTTTTGCTCAGTTTTCTTCCATTCTTACAACAATAATAAATTTTCTTTTGTTTCAGAAAAAGTGTGATTTGAAGCATCCACCTGGAGATGAGATTTACCGCAGTGGCACATTGTCTATGTTTGAGGTACAATTTTTATATTGGATGATTACAACCATTTACCAAGCTCACATTATGCAATTTAATTTCTCTTACACTTATATATAGCTTCGTTAGAATGGTTAATAATATTAATTTAATGTTTTTCTGATCAGCAATAACTATATCATGTGAACTGTGAGCAGGTTGAAGGGAAAAAGAACAAGGTTTATTGGCAGAATCTATGTTTTCTGCCTAAACTTTTCCCTGATCACAAGACATTGTACTATGATGTGGATCTGTTTTTAATTTACATACTTTATGAATGTGATGATCGAGGTTGCCACATGGTTAGATAAATTTCAAAGGTACTTTTTCCTTGACAAATTCAACAAACAAGAAAGACAAGAAATAAATTTTACCACATGAAACAAACTTGTTGTCACACGAGTGTGTAAAGTGGTCAATAAAAATTCCCACCAAAAGTGTCAATTATCAGGAGGAATAAGCAAGGATTAAAAATACGTAGGTGCAGAAAATTATAAAATTTTGCTAGAAATTAGAGTTGAGCACAGAGGTGAGGCGATAAATAATTATGTTTTCTACCTTTTCTCAATATCTTTAGCGCACAATCTACTGATGAAAAATTGTTTCTTTAATTGATCACATAAAATCTGTTTTCTAGCATCACAGTCAGAAAGTATGCATGTAACAATTTCGCACTACTACAGCTAATAAATGTTTTGCCAAGTCCTTTTTGCAGCTGAAGAATCCTTCTATTTACATTACTTCATTTTTCTCAAGCCTTTCATTGTTTATCCTGTATGTTCGGTTAGTTTTGGAGTACTTATTGAAACTATTATAAATGTTGTGTTTATGTCTGTTTCACATATAGCGCTAATGTCGAATCTATTTGAGGGCACTTGCATGTATTCATAATTTTCTAGTTGCATGTGTTACAGACTATTTGAATAAGCTTTAACGTTTGTTAGAACTGGATTCTCTATATAAATGTGCAGGCCTTTTGTATAAATGTTTGTTAGAACTGGATTCATAACTTTGTTATTGTAAGACCCTTTATTCCTAACTATTTAGTTACTGGGTTCTCTATATAAATGTGCAGGCCTTTTGTATTATGTGCTTATAACTTCCGTATTAACTGATGCAATTAAGGATGCTGTTGATCGACCATGACCAGGTTTCATTTATGGTTGGCCAAACTGATATTTTAAGTGACATCCTTCCACCAAAACCCCACTTGGTAATTATTTCTTTAACCTTCTCATTTTAATTTGATTTCTTAGTTACCATTTGAGTTAATTTCAATTGCGACTTCTCCGAATTTTTAGTGATAAATAATGGTATCCATTTAAGACGATCCAGACTCATTGCAATAATAATGAGTTTCTCATTAATAGTTTGAATGTAGATGATAGTTTACATATGGGTTTTGATCTCTTTTCAATCTTGTATCTCTACTGATAATGCAAATCTACAGTTTAGCATTTTATGGAAGTCAATTAAAAATGAAATGTATGCACTGCTCCATATACCAGTACCTGCTCCATGTATATGAATACATGTGATTTATTTCATTTTGTATATGAATACTTGTGTTTTATATAATTTTATTTCACATGCATTCAGTGAATGTAATAGAAATATTCTTTAATTGCAAGGGACAATATATAAGAGGCTGATTAATTCACCCTCGATTGTATAATGCCTGGTAATAATCCGCTTCTTGTTGCTGTATTTTCTAAATCACACGTTATTTTTGTTTTATTTCACGTCAATGTCTGTTTAGTTAAAATGATGTACTAACAGTCTTTATTTTTTTGTTATGAAAAATTATATAACTTGCGGATGATGTTTGGATTTGAAAAATAATTTATGTGCTTCGTTTTGACAGGTGCTTTATGATGATACCGGGGTTACTACAAGCTGGAAGGAAGGAAAAATTATTTTGCTGCATTCATTCTCTTTCAAGTCGGTCATGCTTGGATTAACGTATTTTGTATTGACGTTCATATATCTTTGCTTTTAGTATGTATCGTTTTGGTCAGCTATGGTTGTATGTATTGTTTTTTTTAAGATCACAAATATTTGAAACTTTATGTAAGAAATATTATGGATATATATTTAAATATATATTGTGGTTTGGCTTACGTCTTCATTTGATTACGTACATCATTATGTGATAATTGTGCTTTTTGAAATTTTATAATATATTAGTAGAATTGTAAGCTTGGATGTACCTAGTAAAAAAACCGCAGGGATAAAAATTTATAGCGTTTTAACTGTGCTATGGAAAGGTTGTTTTTTCCAGTTTTACAAACTACGGCATTATGATAGTGCTATAAACAATTTTCATAACAAAAAAACAACGCAATAAAAGACAGCAAACCGCTATAGAAAGTAGCTGTACTTATACATACATGTACTATTGCAGCAGATAACGCTGTAAAATATTGTGTTCTATAGCGTCTATAGACGCTGTTGTATATTTCATATGTGTGCCAGCCTGTTTTTACATAGCAGCCATGAAAACGCTATAGTTTCACTTCATAGCGACTTTCCAAGGCTATTAAAAGTCATGTTTACAGCACTCATAAAACGCTATGAAATGTCCTTGTCCATAGCGTCTCTTATAGCGTTTTGTATGTTGCTGTTATAGGTCACTGACCTATTACAACATGTTAATATACAGCGTAAGACAAAACGCTATAATAGCTTCTAATAGCGTTTTTTAGACGCTATTAAAGGGTGTTTTTGTTGTAGTGACATTTCTGTCCTATTATGAATTTTTTTTGAAATTTAAGCTGAAAGTAAATTCAGCATAACTTTTAAACCATCAACCGATTTTGATGATCTAAATATTGCTGGAAAGCATAGACACAGTAGAAAAACTTTCATTTTATAAGTGTTTTCAGATTTTGAAGTTTGCTATGTCAAAATCTGAGTACTTTGTAGCAGGTCTGAAATAGAATAAAATGATTTGTTTGTCTTAATAGTCAAATGTAGTGCTTCTTATTTCCAAGTATGATCTATTTGAGTTAGGTATATGTGAAATATGATAGTTGGACTATATTTTGAGCAAAAGGGTTATACAAGATTAAGCTAACTTGCTTTAAAAATAATAAAAAAGGTATGTTTTCGGATTAAATTTTCAAGTATTAAATGTTGATATATATTTTGTTTCCGACCTAATGGTCGATGTATATTATAAATCTTTTTTGTTATATTGTAAACGACCCTCCATACAAAGGAGACTTCGTCGATTTTTTCAAAAAATTCTAACACTTATAAAATTTAAGGAAAAAAATATGTGTTACAAATTAAAATATATTTATAGAAGAGTTAGAGAATAAGCAACTTGAATTTTATTTACTCTAAATAAAGAGCAATGAGTTTAAATTAAAATTTAAATAAATTTTTTGTAAATTTACAAGTATTGAGAATTGTGATTATGATTATAAAGATAATGCATTTTGAAACTCTAAGAATTTTTGATTGTAAACTAATATATATATATATATATATATATATATAATATCATATTGATTCCTTTAGTTATCTTGCCTTAGTGCAATAGTCTAACGACTTGCAGTTATGCGGTCGTCCGAGTTTGGTGGCATTTGAATACCCACCTCTCGTAGAATTTTCTTATCTCTATTGTCGTCAATCTATAATCGATGTGGCTCTTTCCGTGGTGACACATGGAAAGTCATGTCAATAATTATCTTGTTGATTGGAGTCCGGGATAAAGTGATGCTAAAATTCCAACTCTATTCGAGAGGCTTCTGGGAAATCAATCTCACTCGATTGATCTTTTGTGTTCTTTCTTCGAAGGTGGGACGCCTTCGAAGTCATGATGTATTCCTCGCAGAAATTCAATGGTCCGCTAATTCCAGTAATTACACTTAGGAAATCATTGAATTTGTCGAGCATTTTTATCTTGGTTTTCTATCATCTTAAGTTGAGGGAGAGAAATTTAAAAAAAAATTCGAGCTTGTCTGTCTTTCTCTTTGCTTGATGAAATTAAATCATGTTGTTTACATCTCTTCTCTAGAAATTGCGAGGACGCAATTTTTAAAAGGGAGAGAGTCTGTAACAACCCTGGTTTTGATGATTACCTATAATATTAAATCATAACAGTGGTTATAATTTATTAATGGAAAAATGATTGGACATTTAAAATCATTTATTTTAAGTAAATAATAAAATTGGAAAGAGTAAAAGATGATAATGTTGGTTATAAATGGTAAATAATAGAAATATGATGATTTGGAAATTTATTGGATTAATTAATAAGACAAAATATTTTAATTAACGTTAATTTGTTAAAATAAGTGTAAAATGATGAAAATAAAGTTTTAAAATGCTTTATTATGTTATTTTGGAGGAACATGAATATTATATGGTTTTAACATAATAAATTGCAATAATTTTGCAAATTATCGCCAATTGTTTATTTTTTTTAAATTTTATTGTAATTAAAAAGGTGAAATTTTGTTTAAAATAAGAATTGGATGTAAGAATCATGTTAATAAGGTGTATTACATATAATTCGACAAGAAAATGATTTTTGTGTAAATTTTGGTTCCTAAAATATTGTTTTATATAAATTATAGTGTAAATTGAGTATTTAAGTAAAAATAAGAGTTTTAATGATAGAAAATAATTTCGATGTCTAAAATATCTTTTATATGTCGTGAGAACATTTTTTTTAAACATAAAATAAGTTTGTATGATTTATATAAAGTTGAAACTATGGAAATGTAATTTGTTTTGACTAAAATATATGAAAGTGTAAAAACTTGAATAACTTAGTTAATTTGGATTAAGTATTAACACATGGACTATTGGGTTTTGGGTTTAAAGCCCACTCTCCATTTTAACTAATGAGAATACATATACTTCTCAAATTAACATATGCAAGTTCAGTTTCCAGTAAACTAAAAGAAAGATCTCAAAGCTAAAAGAGAAAGGAAAAGAAACCCTAGAGCCAAAATCCCCATATGAAAGGCAAGCTTCCATCTTTCTTCAAATTTTCAAGGGTTCGCTCTTCAAAATTTCTAAGGTGAGTTGCAAACTCACATATCTATCTCTATAAAGTCTTAATTATTTTAATTGAGTGATATGTATCAATAGTAGTTGAATGGTTTAGTAATTTGATTGAATTGTTGAAATTTGCAAAGTGGTTGCTGAAATTTATTTATGAATATTGCTGTAGTAAAATAACAATATCTCAGTGTAGAATGATCCTTCATTCATTCTTTTTTTGGTAGAAATATATTTAAATAAGCTACAAGTTTTATTTTAATCATTTTTCGAAATACTATGTTTAAAAGGGTCTAAATTAAGTTTGAAACTAATGGCATAGCACAGCCATTTCAAATTTCGTGAGTTGATGTCTGACAGCAAAATAGCCATAACGTTTTTGCCATAAATCCAAATTATGTATAATTTTCTCTGTTAGTAATCTAACACATTAAGGAACAACTTTTATGTTTTAAGCTTTTACAAATTCTATGATCTATAGGGTCGAAATTGGGTTTGAAACTGATACACATGCTCTGCTCTGTCGATTTTCCGAGTTGAAACCTAAACTAAAATCACCATAACTTTTGAATAGTAAATCTGAATTGAGTGAGGTTTTTTCCAATTGGAAGGTATATTTATAAGGAACAATTTTAATGTTTATCATTTTCTGCATGTCTATATTTTTCAAACCATAATGTGTGTTTGAAGAGCAAGTAACCTCTCTGTCTTGTGTTTTTAATTTTAACTTTGAAACGCAAAATTGTTTTGGTCATATCTTTTGCATCTTCGATCGGAATTTGATAATATTTAATGTTTTGGAAAGCATATATTTTTGGCTACAACTTTCATGTTTTATCTAAATTTTGAGTTTTATATAGTCAAAATCATATTTTTTATCGCTGCCCTAAGGATAAACGACAGCGACAATGAATTTAAATCTAAGAATTATTTCGGTCATAGCTTTTAAACCATAAATTCAATTAAATGATCTTTTTATTGTTTGAAATCCGAGTCTTTTGTCTACAACTTTCTTGTTTTAAGTTTTGTAAAATTATGAGATTTAGATGGTCGAAACTATTTTATTTCATGATAAAAAGTCCGACTTTTGACTTTTTCTTCATGTTTTATGACATTCCTGAAAAGTTTTAAGGCCATGATGTCTATCAGTAGACTAGCCAAATTTTGGAAATTTTGAAATTCATATTTAGGATTAAATTTGAATTAAATTTGAATTTAATTCGAATATCGATTTGGGTGATTTCTTGGTTTTTTATTCGTTTTCGAGCACAGATTTTTCCAAACCTTTTTGAAATAATTTTTAAGATAAATGGGGATATTAAATTAACATTGTATGATATTTTTTAAAGTATTTTCAAATATAGAATCTATTTATTCTCGATAATAATGGAATTTTCAAATATGGTTTTCGAAAGTGGTATTAAAAGCTGGGGTTTTCAAGTAAATTATTCTATATATAAAATATACGTTTTGCACTATTCGAGTGAATGAGAAGGAGAATTAAACGTTTTAGTAAAACATGTGGTATGGGACACATGCATTTATTTTATCGGTTAATTCCTGACTTGTCCGTTTGATCGTTTTGACCTTCGGGTCGAGTTTACCAGTGAAATGAGGTAAACTTTTTACTGCTTTGAGTGTGAAATTTACTAGCGTTTAGTAAACTGTTTATCACGAACGTACGGTATGGGATGCACATTAACACTATTCGGGTTCCTATTCGAGAGTTCGTGACACATTTGCCATTGCGGCGTGCCAGTACTGAACCTTCAGGTCATTGCCATTGCGGCGTATTTGTCTTCGAGACGTTTGTCAATGCGGCGTATTTGTCATTGTGATGTTTTGCCTTCGGGCGGGGTACCTATTTGAGATAACAGTACTGGCAAGGCTTCGGCCACATGCACGTGCAAATACTTTTGAGATGATTTTTTTGACTATTTTCCCTAACGTATCACCCTTTTCGGAATAGGCCTCTGAACCATTTGATATATTTGTGGCGATTACCTTTCAGGAATTTGAACTCTTGGGAGTTCTATCTTTGACATTTGAGTTGCCTACACTGGCGTTATTTGAGATTTTCCTTTTGGCGTTATTATTGAGATTTTCCTATTGGCGTTATTACATGAGATTTTCTTTTTGGCATTTATTTGGGATTATATTCTCCTATATTGGAGAATTATATTTAATTGCCTTGTGGCGTATTTTTGAGATGGTGATTTATTTGAGATTCTTTGAGATGCCGATATGGCAAGTTTGGGATTTCTCCATTTTAGGAGTTATATTTTTCTATAAACCACTATTGATGATTTGTGATATGTCGATGATATGTGGCTATCTGTATTTAACATTTTATAGATTATCTTATCGGTTTTGAGATTATATGGTTGTGTAAGTGATATCATATAACCATACCATACTTATACTCATGCTTATAGTTAATATTGTTCCTTCTTGTTTAAGAAGAATATTACCTTTATCCTTATGCATCTATTATTGCTTATCCTTATAAGCCGATATGTTTAGCTAGACTGACCCGTGTATTTTATACTCGGGTCAGATCGAGATGTTTCAGGTTAGGTACATTCAGACTTAGCCTATTCTGCCCACATGGACTTATCTGCTACCCTTTTTGTTCGTTGCTCAGATATGTATATTGTTTTGACTCTTGTGTATATTGTGGTCGTCATACCACATATGATGTATGATTTGTATTATATTAGGATGTATCAGTATATATGTTTCTATATCTATTTGTTGTTTTGTGATGTGTTATTCATTTGAGTTGTTGTATTTTGTTCTGGTAGATCCTATAGCCACCTATAGTTTTGTATTAAGCATTTATTGGATATGTCAATCCACTAAGATATCAAAGAAAAAAATATAGAGAGCTAATCGACACATTCAATAGATATTTAAGACAAGACTATAGATGGTCGCTCCTAACCAGCCCTACTCTCCGTATTAGAAGACAGTATTACTCAGTAATACTCTTTAATAATGTGGGTCTTGAGGTAGGGCGTCACAGCTTGGTATCAGAGCTGAGTTCAAAAAAACTATGATAAACACAGAACAAAGGCACATAATACGGTACATCTAAGTTTAATACAAGTGTTACGAATCCCTTACTCTTTGTGTCCTTAGCCTTCCCTTAGTTCTTTAGAGTGGATAATTTGGGATATGTATAAGAATGTATTTTATACCGTAGTATTCCATAATTATTTATGATATCTTATCTTAGGAGTAATCCATTGGGATTATTCTATTTGAGTCCACTTCAATACGGGTATGACACCCAATCGGGTAGTCGAGTATTGTATTGACCTCCTTTCCTATTCTTAGCCTTTGGGTCATCCTTTCACGAAGATGTCCATTACATATGAATTTATTTGATATTGCCATTTTTATCCCTTTTGAGATATCCTCTTTAGATACTCACTTGTTGATGTACTATGTGGTATTACTTCACTTGAAGTAATAATTTGTTGTTAATGTTACTTCCTCATTTGAAAAGATATTTACCCTTGCTTTTATATATCGTTTCTCTCTTTTTAATCTACTTTGTAGTGCTAGTGTCATTCATCAGCTTGACCCTACACCGATTTTCATAAGCTACGAGCCGCGGAAGATGGCGTTACTCTTACCACATTCTGCACTGTTATGAGTCTTATAAGTGATTCATTATACCATTTGGAATAAAGAACACTCCAGTCTATTCGATCAATCTTGAGGATCGAGCATTCTAGGAATATCTCGGTGAGCTCTATTTGCGTTCCGTGATTTTGAGTATAATTATTATTTAGTTTTTAAATCATTCAAATTGAAGTTGTGTTTTTAAGAGAAATTGGATTTTGTTTTTGGGGAAAACAAAGAATATTTTGAGTATTATATATAAGGTACTTCTTTTTAAAGAAAATGAATTTTTGTGTTGGGTTGTCCGTCTAGTGCTTTAAGAATTCTAGTCGATGCTTTTGGCCAACGTTATCGATAGGAATTTCCTATACGCTGTAATGAGACAGTCAGACACGGTAAATTGAATTATAAAAAGTAAAGTTTGAAAATAATTAACATGGTGGAGTATTAATTTTTATTTTAAATTTTTAATGAAACCATTGAACCATAGTGATTGTTGGATGAGTGGCGAGGCAGTTTTGACCATTTGATCAATTTTGCAGCCAATCGATGAGGTCATTGACTATAAATCAATGGCAAGACAATACTCTTATATTATTTGAAATTTGAGAAATTGAATATGATGATTTGAGTAAATAAAGTAAATTAATTGTAATTAAGGTAATGTCTTAATTGGAAATCATATGATGCTTTGATTAATAACATGATGTACTCAAGATAAATAATACATTGGTTATAAAATATTGGAATAACAATTAAATATTTTTGTTCAAAGCTAAATTCGATGACTTTAAAATTTGTTTTGGTAATTGGTTATTTGAAAAAATAATTAGATAGCATGATTTAAAACTCTATCTTAAGGGAAATTATTGAAATGCTAAATTTAAATTTTTAGCATAAATTTGTGAGTAAGCTTGGGTTTTGAAACCTTGATAGTATTAAAACTTGTTGGTATGAAATTGTAAAATTCTTTTGAAAACAAGTTTGAGTTAATTATCAACTCTAATTAATTTTATATTTATAAAAATATGGATATTTAATTTTGTGACAAGAGGAATATGAATTTGTATGGTTCATTTATGTTAAAATGCTATATTATGAGACGCAAGGTTTAATAAATGAATAAGTCATGAGATACAATCTGTTTAAATTGTGAGAACAAATTAAAAATTAATATGTAAATTCAAAATTTATTTTGGATGGATAATTATCTTTTGATAATGAAAGAGATTAGTTATCTCTTTCAAAATGAGTCGTTACTGTTTGAAAAAAAAAACTTGTTTGTATAAAGTGATAAAAGCGTTTCCAATTAGTGAAGTGTTTCTTCTAAAAGATGATTACATAGAGTTGATCATAATTTTGTATGTCTTAGTTTTCCGAGACATTTAATAAATGATTTAGAAAAAACCTTGTTTGAAAATGTAGTTAAAATGAAAATGATTTGGGAATTTTTTTAAATTTTAAATTGATTTGAAAGCTGAAATTTGGTTTAGAAAAGTACCATGCTCAAATAACGATAACTTGATATTTATTACTCCAAATGAGCTCAGCCTTTTTGTAAATGTAAGTGCTTTCAGTAAGCTTTGAATATTCTTTTTACCACTTTGAAAGATTTGCATTTTGTTCAGTCTTAAGTGGGTTTGAAAATGGATGGACATCTCTGTCCTATTATAATTTTTTTTGAAATTTAAGCTGAAAGTAAATTTAGCATAACTTTTAAACCGTCTGTCCGATTTTGATGATCTAAATATTGATGGAAAGCTTAGACGCGGTAGAAAAACTTTCATGTTATAAGTGTTTTCAGATTTTGAAGGTTGCTATGTCAAAATCTGAGTTCTTTATAGCAGGTCTGAAATAGAATAAAATGATTTGTTTGTCTTAATAGTCAAATGTAGTGCTTCTTATTTTATAAATGTATCCCAATATGATCTATTTGAGTTAAGTACAAGTGAAAGATGATAGTTGGACTATATTTTGAGCAAAAGGGTTATATAAGATTAAGCTAACTCGCTTTAAAAATAATAAAAGGAAAGGTATGTTTTCGGATTAAATTTTCAAGTATTAAATGTTGGTATATATTTTGTTTCCGACCTAGTGGTCGATGTATATTATTAGTCTTTTTTGTGATATTGTAAACCGCCCTCCATACAAAGGAGATTTCGTCGATTTTTCTAAAAAATTCTAACACCTATAAAATTTAATAAAAAAAATATGTGCTACAAATTAAAATATATTTAGAAGAGTTAGAGAATAAGCAACTTAAATTTTATTTACTCTAAATAAAGAGCAATGAGTTTAAATAAAAATATAAATAAGAATTCTGTAAATTTTCAAGTATTGAAAATTGAGATTATGATTACGAAGATAATGCATTTTGAAACTCTAAGAATTTTTTATTGTAAATTAATATATATATATATATATATATATATATATATATCATATTGATTCCTTGTAGTTATCTTGCCTTAGTGCAATGGTCTAACGACTTGCAGTTATGCGGTCGTCCGAGTTTGGTGGCATTTGAATAACCACCTCTGTAGAATTTTCTTTTCTCTATTATCGTCAATCTATAATCGACGTGGCTCTTTCCATAGTGACACATGGAAAGTCATCTCGATAATTATCTTGTTGATTGGAGTCCTGGATAACGTGATGCTAAAATCCCAACTCTATTCGACAGGCTTCTGAGAAATCAATCTCACTCGATTGATCTTTTGTGTTCTTGTTTCTAAGGTGGGACGCCTTCAAAGTCATGATGTATTTCTCGCAGAAATTAAATGGTCCGCTAATTCCAGTAATTATAGTTGGGAAATCATTGAATTTATCGAGCATTTTTATCTTGGTTTTCTATCATCTTAAGATGAGGGTGAGAAATTAAAAAAAATCAAGCTTGTCTGTCTTTCTCTTTGCCTAATGAAATTAAATCGTGTTGTTTACATCTTTTCTCTAGAAATTACGAGAATGCAACTTTTAAAAGGGGGAGTCTGTAACAACCCTGGTCTTGACGATAACCTATATATTAAATCATAACGGTAGTTATAATTTATTATTGGAAAAAAAATTGGAGATTTAAAATCATTTATTTTAAGTAAATAATAAAATTGGAAAGAGTAAAAGATGATAATGTTAGTTATAAGTGGTGAATAATAGAAATATGATGATTTGGAAATTTATTGGATTAATTAATAAGACAAAATAATTTAATTAACGTTAATTTGTTGAAATAAGTGTAAAATGATGAAAATAAAGTTCTAAAAAGCTTTACTATGTTAGTTTGGACCAAAATGAATATTATATGTTTTAATATAATAAATTGCAATAATTTTGCAAATTATCGCCAATTGTTGATTTTTGTTTATTTTATTTTAATTAAAAAGGTGAAATTTTGTTTAAAATAAGAATTGGATGTAAGAATGATGTTAATAAGGTTTTTTATATTTAATTTGACAAGAAAATGATTTTTGTGTAAATTTTGATTGCTAAAATATTGTTTTATATAAATTTTAGTGTAAATTGAGTATTTAAGTAAAAATAAGAGTTTTAATGATAGAAAATAATTTTGATGGCTAAAATATCTTTTATATGTCGCGAGAACATTTTTTTAAACATAAAATAAGTTTGTATGATTTATATAAAGTTGAAACTATGGAAATGTAATTTGTTTTGACAAGAATATATGAAAGTGTAAAAACATGAATAACTTAGTTAATTTGGATTAAGTATTAACACATGGACTATTGGGTTTTAGGTTTAAAGCCCACTCACCATTTTAACTAATGAGAATACATATACTTCTCAAATTAACATATGCAAGTTCAGTTTGTGGTAAACTAAAAGAAAGATCTCAGAGCTAAAAGAGAAAGGAAAAAAAAAACCTAGAGCCAAAATCCCCAAATCAAAGCCAAGCTTCCATCTTTCTTCAAATTTTCAAGGGTTCGCTCTTCAAAATTTCTAAGGTGAGTTGCAAACTCACATATCTATCTCTATAAAGTCTTAATTATTTGAATTGAGTGATATGTATCAATAAATAGTTGAAGGGTTTAGTAATTTGATTGAATTGTTGAAATTTGCAAAGTGGTTGCTGAAATTTATTTGTGAATATTGCTGTAGTAAAACAATAATACTTCAGTGTAGAATGAGCCAAATTCATTCATTCTTTTTCTGGTAGAAAGATATTTAAAAAAGATATAAGTTCTATTTTAATCATTTTTCGAAATTGTATGTTTAAAAGGGTCTAAATTAAGTTTGAAACTGATGGCATAGCACAACCATTTCAAATTTCGTGAGTTGATGCTTGACAGTTAAATTGCCACAGCGTTTTAGCCATAAATCCAAATTATGTATAATTTACTCATTAGAGATCTAAGACATTAAGGAACAACTTTTATGTTTTAAGCTTCTGCAAATTCTATGATCTATAGGGTCGAAATTGGGTTTGAAACTGATACACATGCTCTGCTCTGTCGATTTTCCGAGTTGAAACCTAAACTAAAATCACCATAACATTTGACTGGTAATTCTAAATTAAGTGAGGTTTTCTCGAGTTGGAAGGTATATTTATCAGGAGCAATTTTTTGTTTGTAATTTTCCGTATATCTATATTTTTCTAACCATAATGTGTGTTTGAAGAGCAAGTAGCCTCTCTGTCCTGTGTTTTTAATTTTAACTTTGAAACACAGAATTGCTTTGTCATATCTTTCACATCTTCGATCGGAATTTGATAATTTTTAATGTTTTGGAAATATTATATTTTTGACTAGAACTTTCGTGTTTTATGTTTTTCTAAATTTTGGGTTTTATATGGTCAAATCATAATTTTTATCGCTGCCCTGAGGATAAACGACAGCGACAATGAATTCAAATCTAAAAATTATTTCGGTCATAACTCTTAAAACATAAATTCAAATTAAATGATCTTTTTCTTGTTTGAAATCTGAGACTTTTTTCTACAACTTTCATGTTTTAATTTTTGTAAAATTATGAGATTTAGGTGGTCGAAACTATTTTATTTCATGATAAAAAGTTCGATTTTTGACTTTTACTTCATGTTTTATGACATTCCTGAAAAGTTTTGAGGCCATGATGTCTATCAGCAGACTAACCAAATTTTGGAGATTTTGAAATTCAAATTTAGGATTAATTTTGAATTTAATTTGAATTTAATTCGAATATCGAATTGGGTGATTTCTTGGGTTTTATTCGCTTTCGAGCACAGATTTTTCCAAACCTTTTTGAAATAATTTTTAAAATAAATAGGGATTTTAAATTATCATTGTATGATATTTTTTTAAAGTATTTTCAAATATAGAATCTATTTATTCTCGATAATAAGGGAATTTTCAAATATGGTTTTTGAAATTGGTATTAAAAGCTGGTTTTCTCAAGTAAATTATTTTATATATGAAATACACGTTTTGCACTATACGAGCGAATGAGAAGGAGAATTAAACGGTTTGGCAAAATATGTGGTATGGGACACATGCGTTTATTTTATCGGCCAATTCCTGACTTGTCCGTTTGATCGTTTTGACCTTGGGGTCGAGTTTACAGATGATATGAGGTAAACTTTTTACTGATTTGAGTGTGAAATTTACTGGCGGTTAGTAAACCGTTTAGTGTGAACGTGTGGTATGGGACGCACATTAACACTATTCGGGTTCCTACTTGAGAGTTTATGACACATTTGCCATTGTGGCATGCCAGTACTGGACATTCGGGTCATTGCCATTGCGGCGTTTGCCATTGTGGCGTATTTGTCTTCGAGACGTTTGCCATTGTGGCGTATTTTCCATTGCGGCGTATTTGTCATTATGACGTTTTGCCTTCGGGCGAGGTACCTATTTGAGATAACAGTACCGGCAAGGCTTCGGCCACATGCACGTGCAAATACTTTTAAGATGATTTCTTTGACTATTTTCGCTAATGTATCTCCCTTTTCGAAATAGGTCCTTTGAACCATTCGATATATTTGTGGCGATTACCTTTCGGGAATTTGAACTCTTGGGAGTTCTATCTTTGAGATTTGAGTTACCTACACTGGTGTTATTTGAGATTTTCCTTTTGGCGTTATTATTGAGATTTGCCTATTGGCGTACATGAGATTTTTTCTTTTGGCGTTTATTTGGGATTATATTCTCCTATGTTGGAGAATTATATTTAATTGCCTTATGGAATATTTTTGAAATGGTGATTTATTTGAGATTCTTTGAGATGCCGATATGGCGAGTTTGGGATTTCTCCATTTTAGGAGTTATATTTTTCCCTAAACCACTATTGGTGATTTGTGATATGCCGAGGATATGAGGCTTTCTATATTTAACATCTTATAGATTGTCTTATCTGCTTTGAGATTATATGGTTATGTAAGTGATATCATATCATCACTTAAAGTAACCATACCATAATTATACTCATGCTTACAGTCAATATTGTTCCTTCTTGTTTAAGAAGAACATTACCTTTATCCTTATGCATCTATTATTGCTTATCCTTATAAGCAGATATGTTTAGCTAGACTGACTCGTGTATTTTATACTCGGCCTAGACCGAGATGTTTCAAGTTAGGTACATTCAGACTTAGCCTATTCTACTTCCGCATGGACTTATCTGCTACCCTTTTGTTGTAGTCTTTTTGGTTATTGCTCTGATGTGTATATTGTTTTGATTCTTGTGTATATTTTGGTCGTCATACTACATATGATGTATCATTTGTATTGTATTGGGATGTATCAGTATATATGTATGTATGTATGTATGTATATATATATCTATTTGTTGTTCTATGATGTGTTATTCATTTGAGTTATTGTATTTTGTTCTGGTAGATCCTATAGCCACCTATAGTTTTGTATTAAGCATTTATTGGATATCTCAATCCACTTGATATATCAAAGGAAAAAAAATAGAGCACTAATCACACATTTAATAGATATTTAAGACGAGACTATAGATGGTCTCTCCTAACTAGCCCTATTCTCCGCATTAGAAGACAGTATTACCTAGTAATACTCTTTGATAATGTGGGTCTCGAGGTGGGGTGTCACACCGTGTATTTAGAATCCTTAAGTTCTATTGATTAATAATCTTCAAATTATTTGAATGAAATGAAATATTTGAATAACCAGAACTTATAAAATAAGATAATTAAGAAATCTAAGCTAAATGTATAAGAAACTTTAGAACTAAATTGAAAGTAAAGAAAATTTAAGCAAATTAAAATTGTGAACATCCTGATTAAGCAAAATCAATCAATTAATTTTTATATTACCTAATTGCATTCTAATAACATGTAATAAGACTTACCAAATGTTAATAAGTTAAAAAAGGGTAATTTGGATTTGTATTGTGATACTATACAAGTAAACAAAAATTAAAAGCAACTAAAATGTATATAAACGGAAATTTAGTTGTAATAATAAATATTATACTTAATTAGTATATTAGAAATGGTTAATGGCTAAATGCAATAAGGAAGCGAAACTTAAGAAAAGCAAACAATGAATTAAATAATATCTTTGTAAATTGATTATAGAATTAAATATAAATTTGCAAATAAATTTTGAAATTGAATTTGTAACTTTTGAGATAATTATGAACTTGGATAAGTCATATATAAAAAGTTGAATTTTTATAGAATGGTTATAAACTAAAGTGACGAATAATAAAATGTTTCGCAAATAAATTTATTATTAAATGAAATAGTGAAAATAAATGTGAATTAAATTGTAAAGAAGCCTAAGTAGGGATATAAGAAATAACTCATTACCGATGTGGATGCCAAAAATGGAGATGTGAACATTATAATTTAAATGTTTTGCAAAAATGTAAAGTAAAGTTTATTGTTTATAACTTTGACAATTGTTAGTTAAACAAGATGTTAAACTAATTGAATATAGATGTTAAAGGAAGCAAGCTAATATTGAATTATGTATGAACTTTAACTTATGAAAACTAACTGAAATGAATAAATGGAAGAAGTTGGTTAATTATAATAATAAAATGAGAAATGAAATAACATTGATTTAAAATAAAAACGAACTTAAGTATAGAATGAATGTGAATTAATTAATTGGTAGAGATGTTGCTAAAGGAAAAATGAAACAATTGAAATATAACAAATTGAATTGAATGCAATGGAATGTAAATGAAATAGATTTGAATAAATTGGAGGTAAATCAATTAAATGTTGATAAAAAATTAAATGTTAATAAGAAATGGAGTGTATAAATTAAATATTGATATTGGATAATGCAAATTCATATCGTTAGGAATTAATTGGATGAATACTAAAAATTGAATGGTTTCTTTTGTTGTAAAACGTCGTTATAACTGTTTTATTGTATATCATTATTGTTTGTCATATATTAATGCTTATGTGATAGTTTAGATTTACGATTCATGTTATATGCTTATATAAAACTCATATATGTTCTATATCTTATATAAATGACTAATATTCTAAATTGAGTTGAGATAGGTACATACGAAGACCGTTTAGACATATACACTGATTATATTTTGCTTTTGCTTGCTTAATACGAGTGAACTTAAACCCGAATGTAGCTGCGATCTGTAGCGGGTTCCATGGTGTAATCAAGGGGTGTGGGGGCCTACAATTATCTATGGTTTTGCCGTGATAGCGATGCAATCATCGGGTTAACTATGACCATGAAGGGGTTGATGATTTCCAGAGCATTCTCACCAAAGATGTTCCTTCTATTTTCAAAAATGTTTTCTATATTTTCAATAAAATATTTTCTCAAGTATTTTCACTTGGTGTTGAAAATGGGTTTACCAAGTACTTATAGATTTTCAGTCGTACGCTTGATCAACGTATGACCGAATTTCTGTGAGAACAAGGATGGACTTGTGGAAACATCGAGTTATAGAAAGTAATTTTATAAAAAACTATTTTGGTAATATTATGTAAATTTTTATAAGTGATTTAAAATTTTAAATTAAAAAGAATTATATTTAAAATGTTTAAAGGGTAATTTAACTCATAATAAGCATTTTAATAAATTCTGGCTTCATTCCTTTTCGGAGACGAAAAGATTCAAAGGGGGGAGGAATGTGATAACCCGAATTTTAGGACATCTGATAATTGGATAATCAACTGGTTTATTCAATTGAACAAATAAAATTTCTGATAATAAAAGATATCTGGATATATAATTGAATTTGAGAATATAGCAAAAATTAAATTATAAATATTTGGAAATGATAAAGATTATAGTAAATTAATAAAAATAAAAGTAGTTATATGTAAACTCTCTAAAAAAAATATATAACAAATGAGTATATACTATAGAAGCATATAAGTGTGTGTATATATGTGTGTGTGTGTATGCCATAAGAAGAAAAATATTTAGAAGTTTGTAAAGGGTGGATATATATATATCTTATTCCTAAATATAAATTATATATATATATATATATATATGTATGTGTATATGTATATATATTGATTGGAAGTTTTGTTTTGAATTTAATACAACAATTTTCAAAAGGTTATTTAAAGATAATTGTGCATT
Source organism: Allium cepa (assembly GCA_030765085.1). Taxonomy (NCBI): domain Eukaryota; kingdom Viridiplantae; phylum Streptophyta; class Magnoliopsida; order Asparagales; family Amaryllidaceae; genus Allium; species Allium cepa. The sequence goes on from CM060935.1 coordinate 469,418,069, forward strand.
CTTTCAAAACACTTATGGTAATTATTTTTAAATTAAATAGTATAATAGTTTAAGTTTTAAAGAGATTTAATATGCTTTTTTTACATGAATAAATGGAATTTGTATATTTATAAACATTTAAAAACATACTACATAATTTTAAGAAATTAATTAAAAACATAAGAAAGAACTTGAATATAGTTTTTAACAAATGTAAGATAAATATAGCATGAAAATGACAAATGTAGAGTAATTTTAACAAGTGTCATAATTTTCATTTTCTTTTCAATTTTTAAAATTTATAAAACAAAGCTATATGTGTAATCTCTACTCTCGATCTCATTTTCTTTTCTATCTTGCAAAAGCTTCTCATCTTCAAATTTAAAAACCTTAGACGGAATCAAAAGAAAATCAAACCTGGTAATCAAACTAAAAGCTAACGCAAACTTCAGCTCATAAACAATCAAGTTCAAATCATTAAGCAAGATTCAAGATTAGAGTTCAACTCAACAACTAAGAGCTTCAGTTCCAATATCTAAATCCAGATCAAAGATTAAGCCTGAAGCTCTGTTTATCAATATACAGTGAGTAAAACTTTGAACCGTATCTGTTAAATCATCTGTATATTAAGCATGCAACAACTGATGATAATACTAACTTAAATTATGATTGCATGGATGAAATAGATGTTGTTGTTTGGGTATATAAATTGGTTTACAGTTTGCATGTCTGTGTGTATATGTATATCCTTGTTTTAAATTACAGCAGTCTAAATAGGTTCAATTTTTAAATTCTCTTCACCTGATCACTTTTAGCATAGAATGTTTGTAATAAACTTGTCTGTATTGGTGTAGTATAAATTTTTAAAATGCTAACAAATAGTATTATAGAGAAATTATTTGGTAAAGTGAATATTACAGTAAAATGATAATATATCAGAAAAATTAGTTGTTTCAATTACGAGCTTCACTTATGTAATCTTATTCCTCTTGTAAAACTATGAATTTTAGAAATCATATCTAGATTTTTAGGTGAGTTTTTAGGTAGGAAATGTTAGTTAATCAGAATTCGGGTGTTTATCAATTTCCGACGATCTAAGGTGCTGGAAGTGTCGAGCTTGTTGCTGAAACAGGCTTATAGGTCGAGGAGCTCGGCAAAATTGGCTGGAGGGTTGATTGCTCACCATGGTGGCGCGGCAAGGGGAATGTAGGGTTTAAAAGCCTGTTGAGGTCGAGGTGGTTCGTCGATCGATTTTGGTGTCTCGGTGGCTTCGAGTTGGATCGCGTGTAGGGGAAGTTAAAGCAGGGAGTCATGGTGTTGCTCAGGGTTGGTCGGCATGGATGCCGGAGGTCAAAGGCATTGGCTAGTGGGTGCTTTCCGATGGGGTGGATTCCAGTTTTCGATTGTTTGTCTCGATTTTGTTTCCGTATTCGATTGTTCAATCTGGTGGTCGGAAATGAATGGTAGGGTCTTAGGCAACTCGTCGGCGGTGGCAAGCTTGGTCGAAGCTTGATCGTTGGTTCATGCACGGGCATGAGCTTTTGTTTTGTATCTGGTGTTTACTGTGTAGTTTAAGGCATCGAGAAAGTTGAGTTCGGGCTCGAAGATACTCTCATGTTTTGATCGAGAGGGTGAGATGGGAGTTTAATTCGAGTTGTAGCTCAGGTATTCCTGTTGTTGGCTCGCGCTTCTTTTGTTACCTTGTTTTTTTAGCAAAGAAAATGCTTAAGTCCGAAGTACCAAAGGCAATGTTGAGTAAGCATGATTTTAAATAGTTTTTTTTGTAAAATTTTATAAAATCAAGTTTTAAATTTAAATATAATCTAGTTTTAAACTACTATATGATAATGTTTTTAAATTATTTGATTGAAGGAAATCATAATTCGTTTAACTTAAATTTGTTAAAGTTAAAGGCTTAAGTTTTTTTTAAAAATTAAAATGATTTAATTAAATAAGTTAATTATAAAGATAAATGTTTAAATATGATTATTATAATTTGGAAATTAAATAAAAACAAATGGGTTATCTTAAGGTTAATTAAGACCTTGAATGATTAAGGATTAATTGAATTAATAAAGTAATTTAAGAGTAATTAATTATTTAATTAATTAATGATTTTAGGGGTATTAATTTAATTTAATTAATTATGAGTTAATTAATTATAGATTAATTAATTCATAGTTAAGGATAAATTGATTTAGTAATTAGATATCAATTAATTAAATAATAATTACCTAACGTAAGTAATTAAAGGGTTAATCTGTTGAGGGTTAATTAATTTAATTAGAAATTAAAGGTTAATTTAATTAATGATCAAGGTTAATTAATTAAGGATAATTAACTTATGGGATAATTACTTGATGAAAGTAATTATAGATAAATTACTTAAGGGAAGTAATCAAGGATTAATTATTTAGTGTAATTAAAGGATTGATTAATTAAGGGAATTAATTAAGGGTTATTCAATTGATGAATGTGATTAATTAAAGGATAATTAATCAATATAATTGATTATAGGATAATTAATTTGAGTAATTAATTAAGGATCAACGTAATTAATATGAATGGGAGGTTAATTAATTTATGTAATTAATTAAGGGTTAATTACTTAATATAATTAAAATTAATCTAGGATGATTAATTAAGATGGATAATTAAAAGATGATTAATTAATTAGGTTATAATTGATTAGTGTTAAGGAAAGGGTATCTAGGTAATTAAAGTTAGTAACTAATATTAATTAGAGATAAATTAAATTAGTTAGGAAGTGATCAATCTTGCTTATGAATGATTGAATGATGTTAAATGCCTTGAATTGGTTGATTGTTGATATGAAATGTTTTGTGATATGATATGTTTGGGTGGACAGAAATAATGTGGTCATCTATCGATATGAATTGCTGTGTAAAAGTGACAACCTGTACTTAAATTTAAATTGTATTTGCTTGAATAACTTGGGTTAAGATGACATTGGATTCGAAGAGACCGGGGTCGGGTATCAGTAAATACTCGAAACCACTTCGGTTTGAAATCTTCTATTATTCTTTATAGATTTGATATGTGTAAGTAATAGGTTGGAATGGAATAATTTAAGTAAACTGGACCATTGAAACTAAGTAAGGGTATTTAGAGGTTAATTGTGAAATAAATTTTATGCATTAGAATTTCATTGTTAGATGAGTTTACTCACGATGGTTTCCAGCCTGACCCGGGTGTTACTTTGGTGTAATGCTCGGGTCAGAACGAGTATTACAACTTTTCAGGTAAGGACATTCTGGAGCTTAGGAGGCGAGCTGGATGGCAGGGACGTATGGAGTGTATTCCACTGAGTATATTACTGTTGTTTTTCTTGGACATGTTAATTCTAACTGTACAACTTTTGTGTAATGGATGCAACTCTGATGTATTGATGTAAATTAATTGATACAGCTTTTCTTTGTATAAAGGATATTATTTGATATTATATTTGATCCGCTGCGAATGTGAGATTCTGTGTTTGGTTTATGTTTCTTCTTCTACCTCTTTTCTTCTTTACCCTAACTATCAAGAATTTCCGGCATTCGGATATTCGGCGTTTTTACAGTGAACATATTAGTGTTGAATTTTCGGGGTCGAAAATTTCAGGTGTATCAGAGCAGAAGGCTAAGCAAGAACCTTGGCTCTGGTGGGTTTACTCATTAAGGATAGGGTCAGTGGTACCCTAAAAATAGTTGAGTGTGTGTGTATAGGTATGAGGGCGTACTTGTTATTTTATTATATAAAGGTCTTAAAAATGGTTTTAATGAATGATTTTTATAAAAGCTTATATTTTATACATAAAGCAATAACTGGTTGTTGGATATCGAAATTGAATAAGAATTAAGTGATATATATATATATATATATATATATATATATATATATATATATATATATATATATATATATATATATGTATGTATATATCAAAATGGGAATTGAATAGAATGAACTATACAAATAAGATGAATTATAATTGGTTTCAAATCAGAATATGGAATGGTTATTGTGTTTAATAATGGGATGTTGTTTTCTAGTAAACATTGGTAAAGAAAAATGAAAAAGTTTCAGGGAAGTAAACTTTTAGACGAGTATAACTTATAAATTAAAGTGGGCTTAAATTGTGACGTTCTGAATCCTGAGTCTAGAAACATTTGAAATTGTTTTCAAAATGTTAAAATAAATGATATTATTCATACTATTTTGAATGTGATCTTATTTTAAAATAAGTAATGTTTGGAAAATTTAAAGAAATTTGTTTTGAATTAAAACCAAAGGTGGTTTAGAATTTAAAATATGACTTGGTGGGCTAAGAAATAAATATGTATGTATGTGAGGATATACATAATATCAAAAATGATTTGGAATAAACTCTAAGTGTTGGGTTTTGATTTTTTCTGCAATGTGATGTAAAACCCATAGTGAAATAAGTTTTTGAACTTATAAGTAAGAAAGAATATTGTTAGAAATTTGAAATTTGAAATGGGAATTCAAATTAGGTAAAAGTTAACTAGATTAAAATGATATTTAACTTATGGGAAGTTAAATAAGTTTAGAACAAACAACCTGAATTGGAAATTTCAAGATGAAATGAGGATAACTTAAGAGGTTAAATGGGTTGATTTGAGATGGGAATTATGTGTGATCTCAAACGGATTTGAGATCTGGAAATGGGTAATGGATGATCTTGATTGGTGTTTGGATAATTTGGATGTTTATTTACCATGGCTTATCTTGATATCATCCTATTGTTACTAATATCTATGGAACTGTGAATTAGATTGTTTAAATGAATTAAGAAGTATACTGAGATAATATCTATTCCATTATTGGAATTTAATGGAATTAAACATTAATTTGAAATTGCTTAAGTAATTTTGATTTTAAAGACAAAAATTGAACTTGCGAAAATGAGATCACTTTGGACATTAAGATTTGAATGTTTAAAATGAACATGTAAACTAAAATGGTTAAGGATTGGTTTCAAGATTGAAATTGGGTAATAAATTGAATTTCAAAGATTAAATTGTTTAAAAAGGATTTGAACTATGGTTTGAACCTAGAAATAAGTGTATGAGGAAGTAAAGATTAATTTGATTTAAAAGAATTAAATCAGCATTTGAAAATTTAACTCGAATTTATATAATTCGAGATGGTTTAAAGTGAGACTGAATTTGAAATTAGTCCAAATTGAAATTTGTTTTGAATATTTTGGAATTGTGATTAAAGTTGAATAAGTAAATTCAAATGGAATTTTATTTGAAATTGGAAAGAAATTGAGGTTAATTCAGCTTGAATTGGGATTGAATCAATTTAATGGGATGGGAAATTGATTTGGAAATGGAAATTGGGAAGTTGAATTGTTGGGCTCTGGACTATTTTCTTTGAAATAAATCGTTTTCATATAATATTTTTTTTAAATCTATTTGTCCCTAGCTATTTACTATACAATCTTTCTTTTTAAAAGCCCAAACTATCTTGTGACGCCCCACCTCTATACCCACGCTAGCCAAGAACACTCCAGAGAAGTGCTGTCAACTAGCACGGAGAATAAGGCTGTTGAGGAGCGACCATCCATGTAATTGCTTATCACTCGGTGGCTATAAATAATCTTTGGAAACAAACATAGAAATAATCATATCACAAATCAGTCACAGATATCCATATCACAAAGGCGGAAGAAGATATGAATATATAACTAACACATGAAAGTGTACATCAGAGTAGTGGTCAATAAGATCCACGATAATACAAAAGAATAGCAACACGTGCTATACAAAAGAATACAACTATGAGTCTATATCTCAAGTGTATACAACAAAAACTGCTAATCTAAACAGTTAGCCAAAAGTCAGAGTGATGAATCCCTGGGAAGAAGTCAAGCAGAAGCACCTGTAACATCTCGGTCTGATCCGAGTATTATTTAAGAAAATAATAAACGGATCAGTCTAGCTATAAATATCAGATGACATGATATAACATAAAAGATATGGCATAAACATAAACATCCATAACGACATACCACTATAAGTATGTAAATAATGATCAACAGAAGATCAATCAATAAGAGATAATCAATATCACAAGAATCTTCTCAAAGATTCGAAGGGGGCATCATACCCTAAACTTGTACTCATAACAAGTCAATGACATAAATTCCAGAAATCAACACGAGAAATCCAGAAATCATAAAAAGGGAAAGAGGCCTATCACATGACGGTCCGAAGACCATGGGGAGCTACCCCACATGTGTGAATGGAATCACACAGATTGAGGTCAAGACTAACCAAAAAGCAGAAAGGTATGTGTGAATGGAATCACACAAGTGGTGTCTAGTCTAACCTTGCAATGAAAGAGACATCGCGCAATTGCTAGTCTAATTCATAAAGCGATCATCAAGATCAACGAGAAGTGTCAATTACACTAAGCTAGTAAATATAGAAGTTTAGCTTCATGTCCCATAACCACTTGCTTAACTTAAATATTTACGAACAAACTGTAAATCTTCACTAATAAAATTGTCACAAGAGGTTCAATCGAACAAGTCCAAGAATTAACCGACGAAGTGAACGCAAGCGTTTCATACCACTTGTTTTACTAAGTCGTTTAATTAGATTTCTCATCCGAGTGAGGTAAAGGCTTGTATATACTAATAGATTGGAAAACGGTTTAAGAAAAGAGCTTTGTTATTAAAAATAGAGTTGAAATTGTTTGTTAAAAGAGTTTTGATATTTACTACTAGTATTGAAACCTTTATATTATAAAGTGACAAAACACAGAAGCAATTGTAGAAACAATCAGTCACAAAAATCGCATACGGAGATGTGAATAAAATCCAGGGAAATCAGCTCAATGTTTTTCAGATAAGATCCCCTACGGAGGGGGGGTCCGGGGGGGTGGCAACCCCCCAAGGTGGGGGTGCGGGGGCAACGACCTAAGGACTCAAGGGTCTAACGACCTAACGACTCAAGGGTCATACGACCTAACGACTCAAGGGTCTAACGACCTAACGACTCAAGGGTCATACGACCTAACGACTCAAGGGTCTACGACTCAGCGACTCAAGGGTCCAACGACTCAAGGGTCCAACGACTCAGCGACTCAAGGGTGAACGACTCAGCGACTCAAGGCTCCAACGACTCAGCGACTCAAGGCTCCAACGACTCAGCGACTCAAGGCTCCAACGACTCAGCGACTCAAGGCTCCAACGACTCAGCGACTCAAGGACGAACGACTTAACTCCGAACGACCTAAAAATGGCCAGAACGACTCAAGTGCAGAAAATTCAACAAAACGCTAAAAATTGGAGTTTTTTGCCAATCCAATCCAAACCAAATGCTAACATGCATGCAAAAATGATAGGGAATCATTCCCAACAGTCCAATATAATTATAGGCTAGAATTGTGAGATAAAAATCTCACCTTTGCTCCAAAACCCAATGAAAATGAAGAACAAAGCTTGAAGGCAAATGGAGAAGCAACCACAAGCTTGAATCCGATGTCTTCTTCTTGAATTTGGAGTTGAATGTTGGAGTTGCAATAAAACAAAAACTTTGGAGTTTTAATTTCTCATTCCATTCACCATTTTTGTTGAAGCTTTAGTGTTAGGAAATGAAATGAAGCAATGAAGAAGAAGGGGGGTGGAACTTGGGTCTAATGGGCTAAAAGTCCAAACCAAAGACTCGAGTGAAAAAGTGGTGAAATTCCACTAACCCCAAACATATCAATGTTTATACTTAGAAGATTGCAAACGACGTTTCGAACTCAATGGAAGTGGTCTCGAGTCCTAATTTGACCGTTTGCAAAAAGTAGCTTCGGACCAAAATCCGATTAACGATAAAATATTTAAATATAAAAATCGATAAATATGCAGGTTGTTACATATCTTATACTTATTTTGGCACTATTTAACTATTTTATAACTGTTTTATAAACTAATTACTATTTTTCAACTATTTTATAACTAATTACTCTTTTAAAACTATTTTGCTATTATCTAACTACTCTACAACTATTTGACTATTTTCCAACTATTTTACAATTACTTAACTATTTTATAGCTATTTTACAACTAATAATTATTTTTCAACTACTTATCTATTTTTAGTTTTTCAAGCTATTTTTTAAATTTAAGCTGGACAGAATTCAAACTGTTTATGATTAAATATCCATTTGAGATAAGAATTGAAGTGATAATCCAAAAGAGGATTGAAGCAAATGTGAATAGGTGAATAGAATCATAAATAAATGTGAATAGAAAGGGAATTGTTTTAGCTAATAGTCAATGAAGGTAAATACGTAAGATGTACGTATATTATTCTATTCGCATAACGATTTGATCCAGATTCAAGCATAGAACATCGAGATAGCACATCAATCTGAGCTTGGATTTTTCACTAGATTTTCGATGGCGAACCTAGATATGGATTTCTGATTGATTTTGAAAATTCTCCATAATAGTTATGACTATGCAAGGAGAATGACGGTTTTTTATCAAGAAACAAGATCTGAGTCCGCACTAGGAAGTCAAGTGGATAATACTAGTTCGGAAGAGAACTTTTGTGATCGAGTAAGCGATCAGATTGATATTGTGTATGGATTATATGAGTACATCGTACGGGTTTGAATGAAATTGATATTGAAAATTTGTGGACAAATACTGTAAATGATTTTTGAAATGGAAAGGAATATTTTGAAAAAATGAATGATGTAGTAAAATGGAAATTGGATATTTCTATGACTAAAGGTTCACTTTATAAAGAAAAGTAGTATGGTTAACTACTTTATAAAAGAGTAATCAAAATTTGAATATTTGATTTGGAATAAACAAAGTTATGTATCTTTGTTATATATATGATAAAGTCCCCTTGTTGAATATATATCCAGAAAAAAGGGTTTTTCAAAGTAGTTGAAGTATGAAAAGGGAATTTGTACAAGTATGGAGTGATCCAAAGATTTTTCAAAGTTATATGTATATATATAAAGGATCTTATGAGAATGATTTTGGGAAAAGGTTTTGGAACCTATGGATATTCAAAGGCTTTTGATTTTTTGGGAAAAATCAATTTTGGAAAGTTGGAAAGCCTAGTTTGAGAATTATCGATTTTGGGATAATCGATTTTGTGTAAAGAAGACTTATATGTGATTCATACAAGTGTATGATTAGGAAGATACTATATGTGTATAGTATAAAGTATTTGAGAATTCTTTGGGGAAAAAGGCGCTCTCTTGAATGAACTTCTTAGGAGTGCCACAGGGTGGTACTGCCTTGAGCCCCAATGGGGGTTCTAAAGTTGATCCTGCGAGGAATTCCGGACAAACTGAAGTTCCTGAGGATTACTGGGTAACGAAGGTCGAGGGCGCTGATGCCTACTGAGGCATTTGGGTTATGCTATGACGATAGTGTAATTCAATGTCGTTGCGATCTACTATGGACCATAGCGGAAATCATGTAGAGGTGAGCATCAACGGTCTACACTTGATTTTGCCAGGAAGGCAACGTAACATTAGCAGATTGCAATCTATGGTGGACTGGAGAAGTTTCATTTTTTTAGCAGCGAAATTCGAGGGCACTGATGCCTACAGTTACATGGGTTTTGTCGTGATGGCAACGTAAACTCGAGTGTAGCGACGATCTGTAGCGGGTTCCATGGTGTAATCAAGGGGCGCGGGGGCCTACAGTTATCTACGGTTTTGCCGTGATAGCGATCCAATCATCGGGTTAACTACGACCATGAAGGGGGTGATGATTTCCAGAGCATTCTCACCAAAGATGTTCCCTCTATTTTCAAAAATGTTTTCTATATTTTCAATAAAATATTTTCTCAAGTATTTTCACTTGGTGTTGAAAACGGGTTTACCAAGTACTTATAGATTTTCAGTCCTACGCCTGATCAACATATGACCGAATTTCTGTAAGAACAAGGATGGACTTGTAGAAACATCGAGTTATAGAAAGTATTTTTATAAAAAACTATTTTGGTAATATTATGTAAATTTTTATAAGTGATTTAAAATTTTAAATTAAAAAGAATTTGTAGTTAAAATGTTTAAAGGATAATTTAACTCATAATAAGCATTTTAATAAATTCTGGCTTCGTTCCTTTTCGGAGACGAAAAGATTCAAAGGGGGGAGGAATGTGATAACCCGAATTTTGGGACATCTGATAATTGGATAATTAACTGGTTTATTCGACTGAACAAATAAAATTTCTGATAATAAAAGATATCTGGATACATAATTGAATTTGAGAATATAGTAAAAACTAAATTATAAATATTTGGAAATGATAAAGCTTATATTAAATAATTAAAATAAAAGTAGTTATATGTAAACTCTCTAAATATATATATATAATAAATGAGTATATACTATACAAGCATATAAGTGTGTGTGTGTGTGTATATGTGTGTGTGTATGCCATAGGAAGAAAAATATTTGGAAGTTTGTAAAGGGTGGATATATATATATCTCATTCCTAAATATAAATTATGTATGTATGTATATGTATGTATGTATATGTATGTATATATATGTATAATGATTGGAAGTTTTGTTTTGAATTTAATACAACAATTTTCAAAAGGTTATTTAAAGGTAAATTGTGCATTCTTTCAAAACACTTAAGGTAATTATTTTTAAATTAAATAGTATAATATTTTAAGTTTTAAAGAGATTTAATATGCTTGTTTTTTTACATGAATCAACGGAGTTTGTATATTTATAAACATTTAAAAACATACTACATAAGTTTATGAAATTAATTAAAAACATAAGAAAGAATTTAAATATAGTTTTTAACAAATGTAAGGTAAATATAGCATGAAAATGACAAATGTAGAGTAATTTTAACAAGTGTCATAATTTTCATTTTCTTTTCAATTTTTAGAATTTATAAAACAAAGCTATATATATAATCTCTACTCTCTATCTCATTTTCTTTTCTATCTTGCAAAAACTTCTCATCTTCAAATTTAAAAACCTGAGATGGAATCAAAAGAAAATTAAACCTGGTAACCAAACTAAAAGCTAACGCAAACTACAGCTCATAAACAATCAAGTTCAAATCATCAAGCAAGATTCAAGATTAGAGTTCACCTCAACAACTAACAGCTTCAGTTCCAATATCAAAATCCAGATCAAAGATTAAGCCTGAAGCTCTGTTTATAAATATACTTTGAGTAAAACTTTGAACCATATCTGTTAAATCATTTGTATATTGACCATGCAACAATTGATGATAATATTAACCTAAATTATGATTGCATGTATGAGATAGATGTTGTTTGCGTATATAAATTGGTTTACGGTTCACATGTCTGTGTGTATATATGTATATCCCTGTTTTAAATTACAACAGTCTAAATAGGTTCAATTTTTAAATTCTCTTCACCTGATCACATTTAGCATATAATGTTTGTAAGAAACTGGTGTTGTACTGGTGTAATATAAATTTTAAAAATGCTAACAAATAGTATTATCAAGAAATTATTTGATAAAGTGAATATTAAAGTAAAATGGTAATATATCAGAAAAAATGGTTGTTTCAATTAAGAGCTTCATTTATATAATCTTATTCGTCTTGTAAAACTATGATTTTTAGAAATCATATCAAGATTTTTAAGTGAGTTTTTAGGTAGGAAATGTTAGTTGATCAGAATTTGGGCGTTTATCAATTTCTGATGATCTAAGGTGCTGGAAGTGTCGAGCTTGTTGCTGAAGCAGGTTTATATGTCGTGGAGCTCGACAAAATTGGCTGGAGGGTTGAATGCTCTCCGTGGTGGTGCGGCATGGGCAATGGAGGGTTTAAAAGCCTTTTAAGGTCGAGGTGGTTCGTCGATCGATTTCGGTGTCTCGGTGGCATCGCATTGGATCGCGTGTGGGGGAATTTGAAGCAGGGAGTCGTGGCGTTGCTCAGGGTTAGTCGGCATGGATGTCGGAGGTCAGAGGCATTGGCTAGTGGGTGCCTTTCGGTGGGGTGGATTCCAGCTTTCGATCGTTTGTCTCAATTTTATTTCCATATTCGGTCATTCGATCTGGTGGTCGGAATTGAATGGTAGGGTCGTAGGCGACTCGTCGGCGATGGCAAGCTTGGTCAAAGCTTCGTCATTGGTTCGTGCACGGGCATGAGCTTTTAATTTGTATCAGGTGTTCACTGTGGAGTTTGAGGCATCGAGATAGTTGAGTTCGGGCTCGAAGACACTCTCGTGTTTTGATCGAGAGGAGTGAGATGAGAGTTTAATTCGAGTTGTAGCTCGGGTTTTCCTGATGTAGGCTCGAGCTTCTTTTGTTACCTTGTTTTTTAGCGAAGAAAATGTTTAAGTCCAAAGTTCCAAAGACAATGTTAAGTAAGCAGGATTTTAAATAGCTTTTTTTAAATTTTTTAAAAGCAAGTTTTGAATTTAAATATAATCTAGTTTTAAACTATTATATGATAATTTTTTTAAATTATTTAATTGAAGGAAATCATAATTCGTTTAACTTAAATTTGTTATACTTAAAGGCTTAAGTTTTTTAAAATTAAAATGATTTAATTAAATAAGTTAGTTATAAAGATAAATGTTTTAAATATGCTTATGATAATCTAGAAATTGAATAAAGACAAATGGGTTATCTTAAGGTTAATTAAGACCTTGAATGATTAAGGATTAATTAAATTAATAAAGTAATTTAAGAGTATTTATTTATTTAATTAATTAATGATTTTAAGGGTAGTTAATTAATTTAACTAATTATGAGTTAATTAATTAGAGATTAATTAATTTGTAATTAAGGATAAATTGATTTAGTAATTAGAGATTAATTACTTAAATAATAATTACCTAACGTAAGTAATTAAAGGATTAATCTGTTGAGGGTTAATTAATTTAATTAGAAATTAAAGGTTAAATTAATTAACGTTCAAGGTTAATTAATTGAGGATAATTAACCGTGTGATAATTACTTGATGAAAGTAATTAAAGGTAAATTACTTAAAGGAAGTAATCAAGGATTAATTACTTAGTGTAATTAATTAAAGGATCGATTAATTAAGGAAATTAATTAAGTGTTATTCAATTAATGATTGTGATTAATTAAAGGATAATTAATCAATATAAGTGATTATAGGATAATTAGTTTGAATAATTAATTAAGGATCAATGTAGTTAATATGAATAGAGGTTAATTAGTTTGTGTGATTAATTAAGGGTTAATTACTCAGTATAATTAAAATTAATCTAGGGTGATTAATTAAGATGGATAACTAAAAGATGATTAATTAATTGGGTTATAATTGATTAGTGTTAAGGAAAGGGTATCTAGGTGATTAGAGTTAGTAACTATATTAATTAGAGACAAATTAAATTAATTAGGACTTGATCAATCTTGCTTAGAATGATTGAATGATGTTAAATTCCTTGAATTGGTTGATATCTCTGATTTTGTGGTATGATATGTTTGGGTGGACAGAGATAATGTGGTAATCTATTGATAACGAATTGTTGTGTAAATATGACATCCTATATTCTAAGTTGAATTGTATTTACTTGAATAACTTGGTTTAAGATGACATTGGATTCTAAGAGACCAGGGTCGGGTATCAGTGAATAGCCGAAACTACTTCGGTTTTGAATCTTCTATTATTCTTTATAGATTTGATATGTAAGCAATAGGCTGGAATGGAATAATTTAAGTAAACTGGACCATTGAAACTAAGTAAGGGTACTTAGAGGTTGATTGTGAAATAAATTTTATGCATTAGAATTTCATTGTTAGATGGGTTTACTCACGTTGGTTTCCATCCTAACCCGCTGTTACTATGATGTAATGCTTGGGTCTGACTGAGTATTGCTACTGTTCAGGTAAGGACGTTTTCGAGCACAGAGGCGAGCTGGATGGCAGGAACGCATGGGATGTATTCCGCTGAGTATACTACTATTGTTTTTCTAGGACATGTTGATTCTAACTGTACAGCTTTTGTGTAATGGATGTAACTCTGATGTATTGATGTAAATTAACTGATACAACTTTTCTTTGTATAAAGGATATTATTTGATATTATATTTGATCCGCTGCGAATGTGAGATTCTGTTTCTGGTTTCTGTTTCTTCTTCTACCTCTTTTCCTCTTTACCCTAGCTATTGGGAATCTCCGACGTTCGAATATTCGGCATTTCTACGGTGAACGTATTAGTGTCGAATTTTTGAGGTCGAAAATTTCGGGTCGTTACAACCTTAATGAATTTTAGGCACGACTGCCGTAGCATAGATTTTAGTACACCTTTAAATTCCTCCCATCGTGCTGATCTCCACGATATATTTATTCTTGTATTGCGATGTATGGTGCATGTTAAGTGGTCAAATTCTAGTACGTAAGGGTATCAGGTTTTGCCACATCATTCATCACACTATATATTAATTATTCAATCACCCGAGTGAAGCTTCAACCGATGTTCATGATTAGTGGCCAAAAATTCGCCGCTTTCTCTTCTTGATTTCTCTCAATCCGTTCATCGAATTCAAAAACTTTCAAAAGCAAGGTTGTAGAGCTTGATGAGCTCTACACATCTAATGGTTGATTCATGCCATTACATCACGGATTCGCCAGACTTGGCCTAGAAGTCGCACATGTTTTCCTTGGTTTTCACACGAACTACAGTGGCAGAGGCTGCAAGATCTAGGGCGGTGGTGGAGTGTGAGGCGGTGCATCTGGTGGTGGTAGTGGATCGAAGTCCAATCCTCATATGTGGTGGGCGACCTGATGTTGGTAGTCGTGTGCGTTGGGTTTCATCGTGCGTCCACGGTCGAGAGCATGAGGGAGGGGTGAGATATTGGTAATGTTTTTATTATCTATTTTTTATTTTGTTAGTATAACTTAAATTATATCGTGTAGTAATAAAAGCGTAACTTGTGCATACGAGGTCCAATTCGGACGAAACAAGCAGCGTTAGAATCATGATGACAAGCACTAGGTCTAGAACTAATTGAAGTCGTTTGGAGCTAGTTAATTTTTTTAGTTAAATCGAACGTCATTCGATTTGATTTAAAATTGAAAACTCAATGTAAGTGTTTTATACGCTCACAACATACTAGAATATTTTGTGCTAGTTAAATTTGGTATTATAAGGTGATATAAATTTTACTAGATGTTGTTTGATAAGTTTAATTGTTATCTAGATTGTCACTGAATTAACTGTTAAAATTTAAAATTGACAGTCAAATTCAAATTGGGATTTAAGTGCCAGTAAATTACATGATATTGACAACTATGAAATTGCTGTGAATTATATTGTCTGCTGTATGATTGATTATGATGGGTGCAAATTGGCTGATATTTGGATATTTGGATATTTATTTGTTTGTATATATATATATATATATATATATATCCTGTTATCACCCTATATATTATTTACAGTATATAAACTATAAATTGAATTATTTCGAATAAATTAAGAAATATGTTGAAATGATATATACCTATGACATGTGATTTGGATTGAAATGATATATATCCATCTCGGAAATTAAATTGAAATAACTAATCACTTGGTCATAGGATAGAAATTATATACGTACGCCCTTGGTTAAATTAAATGATTTCAAAATTTTTAATTTGAAATTATTTAAATGGTTTTGATTTCAAAGAAATAAAATCAGATTTATAAAAATCAAATTATTTTCGCAATTAAGCCCTAAATGTTGAAATTTAAATTTGATGAACTAAATGTTTAAAATAATAGAAGTTGGGATGTTTTAAGTTATAATCAAATTATGATTTAAATTTCAGAATTTAATTTCATTTAAAGGATGGGACTTTTATTCGAACTTTGAAATTTACTAAGTTAAAGTATTTGAAAATTTGGATTTCAAATTTAGTATTGAAGGTAAATTTGATTAAGTATTTTGGATCAATATTTTGAAAATCGAACTTGGAATTTTTTAAATCGGAATGGTTTTAAATTGAATTGAAATTGAATTGATTGGATTTGAAAGTGGAATTGAATTAATTTGCAATCGAAGTTGAAATTGATTAATTGAAATCGAAATTGGATCGATCGAATGGAAATTGGAATTAACTTGAATTGGGAAGTTGGAATTGAATCGATTTGACTTTGAAACTATTTTCAAATAAATTATTTAATATAAAACTATTTAAAAGCTATCTTCTTAAATATATAAATTCTTTTTGTGTTACCAAATTATTTTGCTACATAAACCATTTTAATACTTAAACTATTTATATTAAACTATTTTAACTATTTACACTATTTTAACCATTTACACTATTTTTAATTATTTAAACTATTTTAAACTATTCAAACTATTTTTCAAAAATTCAAATTGGTTAAGAGTGGAAGGCTATTTTAAATTATGGATTTAAATACTGATTGAGTTAAAGGAAGTTATAATCCAAATTAGAATTCGAAACAATTTTGGAATCGAAATCGAGATATTAAAGTGAAAATGACTCTTGAAATAAAATCATATATTTTAAATAAATATGATGATTTCGAAATGGATTTGATTTTGAAGTGAATATGATATTTTGATATCAAATATGAACTATTTTCGAAATGTAAAAGAACCAACCGGTGTGTAAAACGATGTTTGATTGTTAAAGAGACGGGGGCCGGATATGGGCATACTCTCTACCGATACCCGAACCTCTTTAATAACTATGTACGGCTTCACAGGGTCAGGTGGGCTAATTACCCCGAGCGGACAACTGTTCTTTGATTTTCTTGGACTCGGTCCATATTATTACTCTTGATGTTGGTTTCGATTGGTGCACCTTATTCTGGGATAACCTTCCTTTGACTCGATATGGGATGGATGGACGCGATGGGTGGTCATGGCTATGGTGCGTTACCACTAGTCCTGCGGCCTAAACTGGTAGTATCGTACTTGGGCATTGCTTCATGTTCCTTATCATACTTTTATCCCTATAAGAAACCCATACGGTTTTGGTTTCGTGTTGTCGTATCACGAAACATTCCTATCCACCGACCGTTTAACTAGTGTTTTATATGAAAACTGTACGACGATGCTTAAAAACGCGTTAAGGGGGATTAATGTAAAGCCTTAACGTTGAGAAAAATATTTATTTTACCGACTAGACATTATATATATAGCGTATTCTACTACATATAAATATTTTGACGGATCCTTAAGAGATGGAAAATCCCATAATATCTCTTGAGTTATTGCATGCACATTATAAACTGGATAAGAGATGTGAAAACCTATAAACATCTCTGACGCCGTTACACTCATGTTATATGCGATATCGATTTGACTTACATAAGGATATTTTATTCATGACTCAAGTTTTTGTCTTTTCATAGCACTCGGCTCAGTCATGAGTTTTTTAGCTTATTGAAGATTCATTTTCGAGGACGAAGATGAAGATTTGGCATATTATTACTATTAGTATGCCTGCATCATATTATTTGTTACATTATCTATTTATCTTTGATGTATATATATAACTCTGATGATTGTTGTATTGAATATAATCAAATATATTGTATAACAGCTTCATGAACTGTTTATTTGATTATTATTTTTATCGTTCCGTTGCGAGATTCTGTTTTTGTTTTCTTCTTCCTTTTCTCTTATTTCTTATTTACCCCATTTAAAATCTTCCCTTTTTGAATGATTTGAGTTGATACGTTGGTTTATTGTCGATTGAAACCATCCAAAAAGGTGGGTCGTTACAAAATACAAAACGATAAACTTTGGAACAAGCTTTAAACATCTTGTTTTAACAAGAATTTCGACCTGAAATGCTTTTTGAGGGTTACGATCAAATTCTGGTAAAGCGACAGTGGACGTTTGCAAACATATGAAATAGGGTTCAGGGTTGAGCTCGATTTAGGGATTGATTTGTGGATTAGAAGATGGATTTGGGTTCAACGAAGCAAGGTTCAGCTGTATCCGGAGTTTGGGAAGGTCCGGACACCATTGGGGTCATCGCGACATTGTATGGTCATGTTTGAAGTAGCAGCGGTCGCGTTTTGATTTATGGCACCGGAGTTGAAGTCGTGGTGTCCATCTGGTAGCTTGTTCGAAGAGAAGTTCGTAGGTGCAAATTTGGATTCGAGTTTTGTACAGTGTGGAGGTGATGGGAGTGTGCGTGCACCCGTGAATGGTGGGTGCTTGTGCATGGATGGGTATGAAGGAAGAAGAAGGGCAAGAGAGAGGGGGCAAAATTGTAAATTTGTAAAGATTATTTAATTTTAATTTAAAAATTATCAATGACTTATAAAATTTGTATCTCGCTCGTAAGAGGTAGGATTCGAACGCCGTTTGTTGCATTGGACTCGTGTCATTGAGAGATTTACGATGAAGCTCGTTTGGACGGATTTGGAGCTTGTTTGAATTTTGGGTTAAAATTTGAATGCCGGTTCAATTTTAATTCAAAAACAAAACTTTTAGGCGAATTAAAAATCAAGGTGAGTCAATATTAAAATCATAGTTTAAATATATATGTCTTTTCATGGTGCCTATGCTTCTTCTTCCATTCCCATCCCTATCTCCTTACCGTCTGTCCCTGCCTTATCTTCTTCACCCATCCCTCCTTCTCCTGTCTTGTCTTCCTCTCCTTCCTCTGTCCTGAACCCGATCAGGCCACCGCTCCCCCCACATCCCCCTGATCCACCTTCTTCTTCTGTCCCTCCCCATTGTCTGTCAAGCCTTTCTTTCCCTCCTCTTACCTTCTCTGATTCTGATCCCTCATCCCTTCTTCCTGATCCTGCTCCTATCCCTGTTCCTTTATCTAAAAGGTCCTCTCTTTTTACTTGTAAACCCAAGAATGCTGGTGTTTACACTCCTGTTACTTACAATACTCTGGTGTTCCCCTTGAACCACCAGTGGAAGTAGTGAATGAAGGAACCAAAGCATGGTCTGAGTGCTTGGTTGGCTTTTTCTAGCTGGAATGGTCAATTTCATGGCAGTTAAATCTCATTTGAAAAAAGTATGGAAACTTAAAAGGTCATATGAGATTTTTTTGATAAGCAGAACTATTATTTCAAGTTCTCTAATGAGGAGGATAAGCTTAATATTCTTATGAAAGATCCCATCTTTATCAAAGGACAGATGTTCATTGTCTCGAAATGGAACCCTTCCTTTGCACCAGCTCAAGCAACAGTTAAATCTGTTCCAATATGGGTCCGTTTTTATAGGATTCTTATACTTACATGGTCATTGTTGGGCGTTAACTGGCTTGTGTGCCATCTTGGGAGATTATTTATTATGATGAAAATACTGAAAGAATGAAACGATTTGAGTATGCCAAATGCTTAACTGAAATATCCCCTAATAAGGAATTGCCTGATTTTATTGCCGTGGATGATGATTCCTATCCTAATTTTTTAATTGAATATGCTTGGAAACCTCTGATATGCACTAACTGTAATGTGATTGGTCATGCTTCTGGTCAGTGTGAATTTAGTCAAGAAACAGAAAAGAATGAAGTTGGCGATAAGGAGAAAACTGATGATACTGTGGATGAAACTGGTGATTCATGCAAAGTTAAAGACAAACAAAGTAATGGTAAGTGTTGTTCTCTGTTAGGACAAGAAGGAAAGAGAAATATGTTCAGAAGGTATCGAGGAAGATTAAACCAATTTCTTATGCTATTTTTGTGGTTGATATCACTAATGTTACCGCAAATGATAAGGAGAATGAAACACAGGTAGGTGTTGTAGACAGTGTGGAAGTATCAAGTGAAATTGGAAAAGATAAAGGAAAGGAGTCTGACTTGAATAATGGAATAGTACTAGAGGCTGATATGAATGATCCTGGTTGTTCAAATATTGCTCCCATGCATGACATACAACCTTCTTCTTTGCATGGTTCATATGATAAGGTTACTATTGATGTGGGTTTGGAAAATTATATTTCAACTTCAAACCCTTTTTCTATACTTCACTATTGAACAATGATTCTCTTCCATCAGAAAAATTACTCTCTCCCAATTCTCCCCAAATTGATGATTCTGCAGGGATTCCCAAAAATTCTTCAAGTGCATCTCCTACTGACTTGCACAATGACATGCACGTATCTCCATCTTCCCTTCCTCTTCATTCCCCTCCTCTCCCTTCTTCTGGTTCACCTTTCAAATCTCCTTACTCTTCAATTTCATTGCCATCCCACTTATTCAATTATATTATTCCATACGATACTAATCCTTCCACTCGTATGGCATCTGACCCAAATCATTCAACTCGTAATTCGTCTAACTTGGAATCCTTGCCAAAATCAAAACGTGGTAGGCCCAAGAAACTTGTTCCTTCCTCAAATGACAATGACAATGGAATCCAATATACCATAACTCAATCTACAATCCAAATATCCAATTCTAATGATATTACTGGTTCACCCACTGGTGTCAGAACCAAGTCTTCCTTATCTAAATCTCAATGATGATTGACAGGATAGGGTTTTGGAATATTAGGGGTGCTAACTCCTATGCCAAACAATTGGAAATTAGAAACTTTATAACTACCCATAATATTCAGCTGATGGCTGTTGCTGAGACTAAGATGAATCATTCAACTACTAGTAAAGCTGTGTCTCTAATTAATCGTAACTGGAGTTTTATCCATAATCTGGCTCAAGCTCCTTTTGGTAGGATCCTGATTATGTGGAATCCTTCCATATTTTCCTTTAATCCTACATGTGTCCATAGAAAATACATTCATTCCCAAATAATTCATATCCCTTCTGCTTTTGAATTCTTCTTAACAGTGGTCTATGCTGAAAATGGTGTTTCCCATAGACAATTTTTCCTTGATAAACTTCCTAGTATTCACACCTCTAAGTCTCCTTGGCTTTGTTTTGGGGATTGGAATTGTATGCAATTGTCTACTGATAAAAGTGGTGGTTCTCCACTTTCTTATCAACATACTAGGCCTTTAAATAACTCCATTTATAATGCCCATCTCCTCCCTATTGCTTCCTATGGCTGTTTCTATACTTGGAATAACTCTAGCAGATCTGGTAATAAAACTCATTGTGTATTAGATAGATCTTATCAAAATTTTGCCTCTGTGTTGAAATGGCCTAAGCTAAAATACCTTGATTCCCCCTCCATCTTTATCTGATCATTCTCCTTAGATTTTGGACTAGGGGATGGCCATTGAGTGAAGACACTCCTCATTTTCATTTTTTAATAATTGGACTGATAACCCTGGCTTTTTAAGTATTGTTGCTAACTGCTGGAAGATGCATGTTTTTGGTAATCCTATGCTCATTTTGCAGATTAAGCTTAGGCATTTGAAGAACAAGTTGAGGAGATGGGCTAAGGAAAATTATGGGAATGGAAGTAGCATCTCTTCCTTGATTAGAGATAATTTGTTGCAAGTGTAGAGGAATATCCTTTATGATCCTAATAATGCTTTGCTTAATGAACAGGAAATAAATCCGAAGCTCAATTTATCTTTTTCTCTTGGGGAGGAGATCAAAATGGTTAGACAGAAGGCCATACTTAAATGGCATATCCATGGGGACAAGAACTCAGCTATCTTTCTTAATTCCCTAAAGATAAAACATGCTTCTTCTAATATCAGTAATATTAATGATATATGTGGCAATTCTTGTAATACTAATGATACTACTCAGGATGCTTTTCTGGCCTACTATAAATTCCTACTTGACAACCATGACATGCCTGATATTTCCATGCATTCATTCTCTCAAGTTTCTCTTCCTACCATATCTAACAGTAATAAGGATCTTCTAATTAGGGAAATTTTTCCTAAGGAAATTAAGGATACCATTTTCCTTATGAAGGGATCTAGCAGCCCTAGACTGATGGCTTTAATGCCTATTTTTTTAAAAGTCGGCTAGGAAATTATTGGGCATGATGTGACTAAGGCCATCCTTAATTTCTTCAAACACAATAAGCTTTTAGCTGGAATTAATGCCACCAGCCTTACTTTGGTTCCCAAGATTCAGCAACCTTCTTCTGTTACCCAATTTAGACCCATTGCCTGTTGCAATGTTATATACAAAATCATCTCTAAAATTATGGCTGTTAGGATGAAGCATGTATTAGCTACCACCATTTCTCATAATCAATGTGCTTTCCTCCCTCATAGGTACATTACTGATAATATTCTCATGTCCAATGAGCTATTGAGAGGCTATAACAGATTTAATATCTCTCCCAGGTGTGTGATGAAATTAGATGTTCAAAAGGCTTATGACACTGTTAATTGGAAATCAATCATATATACTCTTTATAGAATGAACTTCCCCACCCCTATTTTGGCTTGGATATTCACATGTATCTCTACAGTTAAATTCTCTATTCGACAAAATGGTGGTACCTTCGGTTATTTCGGTGCTACTCATGGCATTAGGCGGGGGACCCCATTTCTCCTTACCTTTTTGTGTGCATCATGGAATTATTCAGTGGCCTTATCAATAATGCTATGACTCTTAAGCATATTGACTATCACCCTCTTTGTAAGAGCATGAAAATTTCCTCTCTCCTTTTTGCTGATGATTTAATATTGTTCACTAAACCTAATGATAAGTCAATAAATGGTGTTATGAATGTCCTGACTAGATTTAAGCTATTAACTGGATTGGATATTAATAGATGCAAGTCCAAGACTAAAATTGCATGGTTGGATGATAATCATAAGTGTATTATTACTGCATTATCTGGTCTATCTCCCTTTGATGAAAATGAGACTTATCTTGGTATGCATGTCTGCTCCTCTAAGATCAGAACCAACCAATGTCTACAGATGTTTGAAAGAATCACTGCTAGATTATCTTCTTTGTCCGAGTCCTTCTTATCTATGGCTGGTAGGCTGGTTGTTGTTAAATCCATTGCTTCTTCCATGTGCTTGTACTATGCAAGAATCTATATTTTTCCTGCCAAGCTCTTAACCATGATTAATTCTGCATTAAATCATTTTCTTTGGCATGACAACCCTTTTTCTAAGAAATTGATTCCCATTGCCTTCAGTTCTGTTTGTTGTCCCTTCAATTTTGGTGGTCTTGGCATTTTGGACATCAAGGTATGGAATAAGGCAGCTCTTTCTACTAGACTTGATAAATTGATTAATAATGTTAATAACCTCTGGGCTTCTTAGACAAGGATTAATTTGATCAAGAATATGCATCTTTGGACTATGGATATCCCTAGGGATTGTAGCTGGGTTTGGAGGAATATTCTTAGATGCAGGTCTACCTTTCTCCCCATTTTTCAGAAATGTATTAAGAATGATGATACTTGCTTCTAGTTTGATCCTTGGTCTGCTCAAGGCTGCATTCTTACGAATGTGATTAATTTCAATTTGAGAGCCCCGACTGGGATCAATGATAAACCTAAGGTTTGCTCATTCTGGTCTGATGGTTTGATTAACCTTCCTTTCTCTAGTTCTTATGCTAACAGACAAGTGTGGGATAATATTGAGAACAATGTTTACTTAAAGGATAATGTCCATGATTTATGGGTCGGGAAGAATCACTCTATTGCTGCTGTTTATAAGTTCACTTCCAAGGCTTGTCATCTGTCCTGCTTCCCTTGGCACTCTAGAATTTGGAACAGCTGTTCTATCCCTAAAGAAAATATCATGCCGTGGAAGGTTATAAGGAATGGTATTCAGACTCTAGATAAGCTTAGGGCTATAAACCTGGTTATATCTGCTTCATGTCTTTTGTGTTGCAATGAGGATGAGAGTATTTATCATCTATTTTTCAACTGCCCTTATTACTCTTTTTTCATTTGGAAAAGAGTTTTGAGGTCTCTTAACCTGCACAATCCTAGTATGATCTCTTCTATTGAATGGTATAACATCTTCAAACCTACTAGATGGAAGAATAGTAAAAGTGATTTATTATTAAAGCTTCTCAAGAAATTTGTATATTTGGTTTGGACGGAAAGGAACAAGAGGGTGTTTTATGGCACTTCTACCCCAATACACATTTTGTTCCTCTCTATTGTTAAACATTTTAATACCTCTTAATGGTCTTACTTTGCTGCTAATTTTTGTGGATTTCTTGGGGTCTATGTTGTGCTGATTCGGGTCTTCTATGATATATGTGCTGGTATGCTTTGACTCCTTTTATTCAGCTTGTTGATGCCTTTGGCTGGCTAATTTGGGTCCTGCTTCATGTTTTGTGCTTGTTCCTTGGTGGCTATCCTGTGCTGCTTGTGGATTTAGTTTGTGGCTTTGTTTTTTTTCTTCCTTTTATTGTCTCTTATCTCCTGTTTGTCTATGTACTTCTTATTTATAATTCTATAATTTTGCATGGTATAAATACAAGGTAGGGGTCTTTTTAACCCCGCTGGCTTTGCCAAAAAATCAAGGTGAGTGAATCTCACTCATCTGAATTATTGGTGTAATTTAAAAATATTAAAAATTATTTATTGGTTGATTGGATGAATTGGTAAATTATTATCAGTTGGATGTTATATTATATATATATATATATATATATATATATATATATTAGTAGTTGGATATATTTTCCTGTTTATATTTGACTAGGTAACATGTCCCATGATCTCTCTTTTATTCCATTCTAATCCATTTTTAGTTTCATTGTACATGATTCTATAATTCCGATCTATGTAGTAAAAAATAGTGAATGTCAAATACGTTACAAACCGCCTTCCATACTTCGAAAGGTAAGCCATTAAGGGTAAAAAGAAAAGGGGAGACACGAAGTAAAACTAAAAAAATCAAAGAATCTCACAATGGAACGAAACAACATATATTAATCGACATAAGATTTTACATAGATATTGCCATAATAGTACATTAGAGTCATAATAGTACAAGTAACTGGGACAATTATAACAACCTGTCCTTACATTACCAATACAAAATACATACATATATACACATCGGAATAAGAGAGTAGCTAGCTACTGTGGAAGCCACCTACTCCAACTCCTCGTAAATGCAACCATGGGAAATCTGGATCACTTGACTACTCAAAAAAATTTAAGTACCTAAGAGTTTTAGAGAAAGAAAATAAACTCCAGGTCATACATGGGTCTGGTCTGAGTAAACTCAAACAACTAAATTATTACTTTTAAAACACTTTTAAAATCAAGGGTATCTCGTAGGACCATGCCGCACATAAACACGGACGGATTTTTACCTTACGATAAATAAGACACTTTATATAGAAATCCAATGATATTATGATAATGTCTAGGGTTACAATTAAAATAGAACATAGCTGAAATGTTTGCATCTCACATTTCAACATATTTGGGTACAACTAAATTCGTATGGTACTTATTGGAGAGTGGATTTCATACAATGACCGGTGTAACGACCACTGAATTTTGACAATTTTTTATAACGTAATAAACTAAATTTTTCATGAAAAATAAATAATAAATTTTGCAATAAAAATTTGACATTTGAGTTGCATCTATTTAAACATAGCAAATATCAGAATTTCATTGGAAAATATGAAAGTCAGTTCTATTGTGTAATTTTTCAATTTCAATTTAAAATCATTAAATTTGATGAAAATAAAATATTTTCAAAGTATGAATATTTTTGTATAATAAAAATGTAAATCATTTTCTAAGTGAGGCGTCATATTTAGTTTCTCCAAATTTGGACTGCTATAGCCCATTTTATCTTATTTTCAGCGTTTAAGCAGCATTTTCGGCAGCGAATATCGAGTTTCGATAGGATGATCGTATCGCTCATACCTGTGTACCATGCTGTTCGTCATGTCGTACTGATCTCCACAGTATATTCATTTGTGCATTTCGACATCTGATACACGACGAAATCTACGAAACGATTTGGCATACCAGTTCCGTATTTTGGGGCCTTTGGGTTTCCTATGTCCTTTCATCTATCTAAGATGTCAAATCAATAGCTACTTACTTTATTTAGGTTTAGAAATCAATACGTGACCTTCACTCTTCTCACTGTTCACTTTATGATACGATTCATGTTTTATGGCTCTTCTTTTCTGTTCATTTCTGGAAAAAGATAAATAATATAAATAACAGTTCATCTGCTTCCTCGTTCCTTTTGAAACTCCTCCGCCTATGCTCTGGAACCAAATCCAAACCTTTCTTTTGAAGGTTTTATACAATATTTATACAAAGTCATATATACTTTGCTCTGTCACTTTGCATCCCTATTTTCCTATAGCTGCTCTCATGGCCGAAAGCATGCATTCCTCTACCATTCCAGTTCCTACATTCTCAACCCAAGCACGTATAGTGCTCCGCCCTAGCCTCTATCCATTTGCATCCATTTTATCTCGCCCGGAAAAGCACGTTCGCCTTCCGTCCTCTTTTCTACTACAACACGCACGTCCTCCTGCATTTTCAAGCCAAGCCTTTCCCATTCCCAGATCTGACACACGCGCCTCTCCCTCACCCCATCCAAAAACCCACAGCCACATACCTTTCGCCTCCACCGGTCTTCCCCTCTCTTCCTCGACTTGCTTCGCCACCACCCCCCATTTTTCCATCACCCCTAGCCCACATCGTCTGCAAATAGTGCGACCCACCCTCCTTCGAATAACCATACTCCCTTGCTGCCCAGCAGTAGATCGGCCCCTCCAAGCATCTAGCGCCGAGCCACTCCACCATCACCATTGCTTCCACCCACATCATCCACGTCGACCAAACTCCCTTGCTCAACGGCCTCAACTTTACCCGTTAGCCCAATAGTCGTTGGCCTTCCTTCCAATCCCATAACCCCACCTCCTTTACAGTGCCTTGCCTCGCGTACAGCAGTCCATCCTCCAGTCGAAAGCAGCCTCAACAACCACCAGATCAGCACTCCCACGTGAGCCGATCGCCTCGACCCCGCCACCTTGTCTGAAACTTCCCCTAACAGTCATGTACCATCCATCGGCCATGTCTCCATCCATCGGCCATGTCTCCATTCATCTACTTCAAGCCAGCCGTGAGCAACTCCATGTCCTCCTTTTGTTTACATATACATATACATATACATATACATATACATATACATATATATATATATATATATATAGATATACATATATATATATACACATAATATAATATGTTAGTATTTTATGATTATGTTGATATTTTGAAATAAAAATAAATATGTAACACGTCTATGTTACTATTTTGAAACACATATATGTAATATATATAGTTATTTATAAGGTATAAGTTATGTTAGTAATATATCTGATCTGTTGGGTTATATATATATAAGTTTATATAAGATCTGTTTGTCTCTATACAAATTCATATAAGTTATATATAATATGTTTTTTCATAAATATATGTTTACATATATTTCTATATGTACAGTCAAATAAGCTTATATTGATTTTTATAATATATATATATATATATACATGTGTGTGTGTGTGTAAGTTTATATATATGTTTATATATTAGGTTATATATAAGTATACATGAGTTTGGTTTTAAAAAAAAATATAGAGATTTTATTTTATATGTGTTTAAACTAAATATTGATTGGAAAAAAAATTCATTTTAAATATATGTTTTTAAATTGATATTAGAGAACACACACATACCATATATTTTGTTCGGTTTATTCAAGCTAGTTTGATTTGTTTTCATCGATTCCGAACTATCAACCTAGCTTGTCGAATTCGTGTTCATCGTGCTGTGCTTTGGAATTATGCTTGGATTCGTCGCACCTTATTCTTGTTATTTCTCTAGTCTCGAAAGGTGAGCAATCACTCACGATTAACATTCTTATATTCAGTCAAATTAATTCACAGGAAATGACAATTGAAATATGGTGTTAAATTTGAATTGTTAGTTTATTTAATTGCTAAATATGATATGTCATTATTTACAATTGTTTACCTATGACATATGATACCATAACGTATTGTATATATATTAATTTAAATGTGTTACTGATGGTATATGCCTATTGTTGATATGTTATATTTTATTATATTTATTCTCACTCTACAAGTTCCCTATTAGCTTAGAAATTCCCCATTGGTTGAAATGATATATACTCAAACGATATTTTAGAATAGGGAAAAATCATTATAGGTTGTAATGATAAACCCAAGCGATTTTTATTTTGAAACTTTGGGACTGCGGGTTGAAATGATATATACTTGTAAATATTAAATTCAAATTGCGGATTGAAATGATAAATATCGTATCACTTGACTATAGGATAAAAAATTATACATGGACACCATTAGTCTATATTTTGAAAATGTTTTCAAACTTTGAAAGGAAATATTTAGTTTAATAAATATTATTTTTAAATTATAATATAAAGATTTTAATTTTTAAGATATGTATAAAAGTTAGATTTTTACAATTATATGTTTTGGATATTTTAGAATTATAAGTTAAGTTTAAAAACGAAAAATATAAAATTTTATTTACAACTTTATTATTTTTAAATATATAAATAAGATTTAAAATAGGTTTTATAATAATAAGATTTAGTTTAATAATTACTAAAATAAAATTTATTAAGAATTTAATTAAATACTTTTATATATATATAATATGTTAAGTTTTTATTTAAATTTATATTAATTTTTAAGATATATATTTGTAATAACTTTAAATAAATGGAAGTTGGAAAGATAAATTAAATAAGAATTGATTAGAAACTTATTGATTTTGAGATTTGAATTGTATTATTTCATAACTTGATCTTATAAAGGTGATTTATTGAATATTTCAAATTTAAATTAAAAAGTAATTGAATATTGAATCTTGTAATTTGAGGTTTTATTTAAATATTTATAAAGGTGATTAATTGAATAATTTCAAATTAAGTATAATTGAAGTTTGAAAGTTAATTTTGTTTTAAAATTTGTAATTTGAGAATATATTTAAATATTATAAAATTGATTAAATGAATATTTCAAATTTAAATACAATTAAAGTCAAATTTATCAAATTGAATTACTGTAGATGTTGGAATGGTTTAAATTTTTAGTTCAAACCTGTAATTGAAATCGATATAAATAAAAATGGTTTTATTGAGAAATTGAGTTGAATTGTAACTGATGAATTGAAATTGATTTAAAATGAATTTTGGAACCAAAGTTGATTTGAATCGATTTGTAGAATTGGATGAAACAATCCTAATTTGAAACTATTTGGATATAAACTCTTTTAATATAAATTATTTCTAATATATAAACTATTTATCTGTAACTTATTTCAAACATAAACTAATTTGATATATATAAAAACAAATTTTAAATATTCATATTATTTTAATGGGAACTGTTATGATTTAGATTTAATGGATTTTAAATTCAATTTTTTGATAAGATGGTTTAAATTATTTTATGGTTATGATTTCAAAAGTGAATACGATTTCGGAAGTGATATGATTTTAAAAAGAATATGATATTTTGATATGATGTATGAATAATTTGAAATGAGACCACAGTGTGAAATAAGCGTTTGGTTGTTAAAGAAACTGGATCGGATATTATCATACTCTCTGCTAATATCGAAAACTACTTTAACAATGTGTACGTGGTGGAGATTCCTAAACGAAGTAGGATGGTTTGGCGACGATTCTATATGAGGTATTAACGCAGCCCTGACTCCCTCGAATCAGTTTGATGTGGCTAAAACAGGAGTCATGCTGGGCTAAGTGGGGCCGCTCCCTCTATCGGACACATTTCTTTAATACCATTCTATTACTTTGTGATTTGATTGGGTGCATCTTTGACTTGGGAGTGTGTCTCGAGGTGGACGGTAGTAGCTACTATGCACTGCTGCCAGTCCGGATCCTCAAAATGGTAGAATCCTACCTTGGGCATTGCCTCACATGCCTTGTCACATTCTTTATCGCGCCCTCTACGAGTTTGGTTTGCACCATACCTATGGAGTGCATTTAATAGCCCTCCAGTTTACGGAGCAATTACTGTACTGTATAGACTAGGGAACATATAAAATGTATGAAGGGAGGGGTAATGCCTTAATGATATTTTAATAGTTTACTTTAGTACAGACGTTATCTATGTAGTGTATTGTATTATATATGTAGATAGTTTAACGGATCCTTAGAGGATGGAAATCCCAAACACCCTTTGAGTTATTTTGTATTTCATTTGACATTTCACTTGAGGTTATTTACTGGTATAAGAATGTTAATCCTGACTTGAGTGTTTTATGTTTTTGCTTTGTGCTCGGGTCAGATTGAGTGTCGCAATATTTGACTCACCTTTGAAGTTTAGTAAGTTTTCAATTGAAGAACAGAAATGAGAAAATTGAAAAAATTAGGAAATAAGTTTTTATATAAAGTGCATATGTGAAATTACCAAAACGACCTTGTACTTTACCCCCCTCTCACATTTCACTACCTCGCCCCTTTTTTTACTGCATTTTCTATCATGTCTCCCCTTGTACCCATTTCATTTTTCAAAGCCAACATGCTTTAGTACATGTAGCTTATAAGTGTACATGCCAATCTCCTTGGCAACTCAACCTTATAAGCAAGACATCCAATCCTTCCAAGAATATGAAAAGACCAATATACCTTGGAGCTAACTTTCCAGCTTTCCTAAATCCAATAGCTCCTCTAATTGGCTAAATCTTAACGAACACCAAGTCACCAACCACAAACTCCAATCTCTTTGCCTCTTATCAACATAACTCTTTTAGCGATCTTGGGCCTCCTTCATGCTTTTCTTAACCACTGAATTTTTTTCGATAGCCTCTTGAATCAGGTCCGCCCAAGTACTAATTTATCTCCCGTCTCAACCCAACATGCTGGTGACTACCACAGTCTTCTATATAGGGCTTCATAAGGTGCCATACCCGTGCTTGCTTGAAAGCTATTGTTGTAGGAGAACTCAATTAAATGCAGATGATCCTCCTTTGATCCACCAAAATCTAGAATACATGCTCACAAGAGATCCTCTAGAATCCGATTAACTCACTCCATTTGTCCATCTGTTTAGGGATGCTATGTTGTGCTTAATCTCAACTTTGTTCCTAGAGTTGTTTGCAATGCTTCCCAAAATTAACTAGTAAATATGGGGTCTCGATCACTTACTATACTTACAGGAACTCCATGCAACCTGATTATCTCTCTCATGAAAATTTCAGCTAATTATGGAGGGGTTCTTGTTGGTTTTACCAAAATAAAATTTGCGCTCTGCGTTAGCCGATCCACGATAAACCATACTGCTTCATTTCCTTTTCTAGTCATGGGTAAATCATCGATAAAATCCATTAATATCATTTTCCATTTATAATTAGGTATTTCCAAGGGTTGTAATAATCCAATTGTCTTCTGATGATCATCTTTGATTTGTTCACAACTTGCACGCCTGCTAACAAATATAGAGATGTCTTTCTTTATTTCCGGCCACCAAAACACTCGCCTCACATCCTTATACATCTTGTGAACTCCTGTATTAATACTAAATTTAGATTTATAGCATTCTGGCAAAACTTCCTACCTCAGCCCATCAACTTCTGGAACACATAATCGTTCGTTCATTCTTAATGCACCTCGACTGTCTTTCTCGAAACCCAAACATCTACCGTCTTCAATACCTTGGATTAAACCTTCCAGTATTTCATCCTTCCTCTGATTTTTCATAATCCTTTCCTGAAGTGTTGGGGTAACCCCCAGGAGAGTCAAAACAAAATTCCTGCTTAAGGCATCCACCACCAAATTAGCCTTTCCTGGAATATAAAGTGTATCTAAGTCAAATGCCGCCATGAACTCCAACCACCTTTGTTGCCTCAGGATCAGATCCTTTTGAGTAAAAAGATACTTCGGGGATTTATGATCCATGAAGAGCTTGAATTTTTCACCTAATTAGAGAAATAAAATTACTTCTAGAATCTCTAAAGGTTAGGAAGAAATTAAGAGGAACAAAAGGATCCTTACCTAACAAGCAGTGCCTCCACATTTTCAATGCAAAGACAACAACCATAAACTCCAAGTCATGCATAGCATAGTTCTTCTCATGAGGCTTGAATTATCTACTAGCATATGCAATTACCCTTCCATGCTACATTAGAACAGCACCTAACCGCACTCTGTACGCATCAGTATACACTGTATATCCATTACTTCCATCCAAAGCAGCCAAGACTAGGGCACTTTCAAATGCTTCGTCACACCTTGGAGTCCATACAAACATCTCTCCCTTCTTAGTTAGCTTAGTTAAGTGTGAAATTTTAGAATAATCCTGAATGAACCTTCTACGGTACCTACCAATCCTAGGAAGTCGTGAACTTCGATAGGAGTCTATGGTAGCTTCCATTCTTCCACAGTCTCCACTTTCACTGGATCTATGGAAATGCTGTCTCCCCACACAATATGCTCTAAGAACCTTACTTTTGATTGCCAAAAATTGCACTAAGAAAAATTTCCTTCAAAACATGCCTCCTTAATGTTTTCCACTTCCAAATGATGTTTATGCTCCTTTTCAGACTTAGAATAGATAAGAATGTTGTCGATAAAAATTAGCACGAACTTATTAAGAACATCTCTGAAAATACGCTTCATTATATCAACAAAATAATTTGATGCATTGGTTAGCCCAAAAGGCATAACCAACCATTCAAAGAGAAATTTCAGGGGCCCTAAGCAATCAAGGGATACTATCTTTGGTAACTCTCAATTGGTGAAATTCGATAGCTAGATCCATCTGAGAAGATACCATAGCTCCATGAAGTTGATCAAAAAGGTCATCGATGCGGGGTAAGAGGTAGTTGTTCCTAATGGTCAGCTTATTCAATTACCTATAATCCATGCACAATCCTAAAGATCCATCAGACTTAGCCACAAGCACCATAGTTGATCCCCAACTCGAATGACTGGGTATAATCAATCCTCTTCTTGACAGGTTCTAGGTTTGACTTACCAACTCTTCTTTCTCCCTCGGAGCCATCCTTCGCTTAGGTTGAACCACAGGCCTTACACCAGGGACTAAATCAATGCGGAATTCTATCTCTCGGTGCGGCGGTAAACATTTAACCTCTTCAAACACATTGGGAAATTTCTTAACAACTTCTACAGACCCTAACTTCTCTTGGGGTGCTTCAAGGGCATACAAGAAACTCCATATATGACTACCAGGATTCTCACATGATACTTTAGCAATTCTTCCCAATTTGGTTGCTACCAATATAGTTCTTTCACTACAGTCTAAGATAACACCATACTTCGATAACTAATCCATACGCAGAATAATATCAAATCTTTTAAAGTCTTTGACATAAGGGCATACAAAAATTGGTGAGAGATGTAGGAAATTTGCATATCCTTGCAAATCATACTCAAATGAGTTACACTACCTATGGGGTTGGACATACATATGGGGTTTTCTACAATACTAGGAATAAGAAGAAATTTTATTACTGATTCTAAAGAGATAAAGTTTTGTGAGGCACCAGTATCAAACAATATTCAAACAAAAATACTATTAATTAGGGAAATACCTTTAAGGACGCCTTTCCCTTCACATCTGGTGAAGTTGATGGTTCATTCCCAATAGCATACACCCTGGGCTTCTGCACCTTCTTCATGGGTGGGAATTCCTTTACCATATGGCTGGGTTGATGGTAATTAAAACATAGGGTCTTTTGGACCATTGGAGAGATGGGTCCACTTTTCTACTTTGGAGCTTCACGATTTGGATAGTACCTCACATTATGTCCTTTCTGCTTGCAAATATAACAATCACTATCCTTAGGCTTGCCTACTTGACCTTCTTCCTATTTTCCTTTTCCTTGTTAATAGAGTTAGGGGATGTCATAGGAGCAATTTTGTAATTTGTTACATATATCTAACTCATTGAACAATATTGTTTACAATAAAGGTGTTTCTTTCTATTATATATATGATATAATGTGGTTATATTAATTAATTAGTTTCACTAAAAGTATACTTAATAGAAAATCCATAAATGGTATATTTTATGATAGTAGTTACAAATTGTTATAACCGTGAGTGATTTATGACAACAAAACAAATATACCATTTTAAACGTTCCTAGTCAAGATGCATCGAGGCTGGATATCATTATCCGTTGAGACTAGAGTATGTAACACTCTCTAAATATTGGGCAGTACATTATTCATGACTGCTGGGAGCATCTAAAGGTTGCTTAATAATAGTTATTAGATAACTATAGAATGACTCACTCGATAGTTTTCTATTTTTTAATATAACTAAGGTCAGACAAAAATATCGATGTGACTAATTTACACGGTTCTCTCGACTTAAGAATGTTATGGATCTTCAATGTGAAAGCTCCTCTTTGATTATAGCCAAATTATGGCATGGCATTCCATCGAGTAACTATAGTTGGATCTAGTGGAAGTATTGGAAGTGAAGCACCATTCATGAGAGGATTCGTCTCCTCAGTTATATAGGGTTAGTATCATGGTCAATTCAAGTCAACTCAAAATCAAAGTCTCTGGCCAAAGTATTTTGGTTAATAATAATTGTTATTATTGAACCAAGGACTTTATGTTTGGACTATAAAGTTGAATGTGGATGATATTGGAATTTTGACCATTACCGAATTCTATAAATCCAAAGTGATACAGTTTTGACGAAGAGAATTGATGTAAATAATTATCGCTATTAGGTACTGCTTATAATAAATAAAACTAGATTTTACCCAAAAACGTGTAAGTGCTGAATTCAGCCAAAATGTCACACCACCTGCTAAGTGACGTGTGAATGTTAATATCAAATTGTGCAATATTAATCACTGACTGAATTTACACCTTTGAGTCACACAACTGTAATGATGAATTCTTCGAAAAACCATGTGATTTAATTAATTTATGAAAGGCTGTAAATTAATTAAATTAATTAGTATTTGAGAAATATTAATTATTATTTATTTTATTTGATGTTTGAAAGTTATTTGTAATTATTTGAATGCATTTATAAAAGTTATATTTGCATGCATTGATATATGATATCATTGTAATTAAATAAAAGATAATTACATGTGTTTTATGAAATCTATGTCATTTGATGGCACATAATTTTCATCTATACCATGTAAGGAAATAAAAGTTAAAAGATAAATTTAATCAAGGGAATTAATTAGAGAAGTTATAATTAAAGAATGGGAAAGATTTTATTTTTTTCAAATAAAACATATTCTCTAATTCATTTTCTACGTACAATTGAGTTTCTCATTTTTCATTCTTCTTTCTATAACTTTTCTAGTTCTCTTCTTCTCTAACGGCTGAAATATATGATCTTCCATGGTTTTAATTATTCCTAAAATTAAATACAAATAAAATCAATCATGAAAAGTGGTTTATTCCTCTTGATCTTTGCAACATCTAGAGGCTAATTTCTGAATCTAGGAGATTTGATTCATCATTCAAGGTACGATTCATTGGCTACATCTAGAGGAAAATTTCAGTGTTCCAAGGTGTACTTCAAAGCTTTGGAATTAAGGTATGATCTTTTTATTCTAATAATTTTGATATAATATTTTAATGAACAAAATTGAATATCTTAATTTATATGCATGTAATATTGTCTCATTTGATTTGAAAATGGCTTATGTATTTCAAATTGTTTATTATATGAATTGATTGTTTTTTATTTAGATAAATCAAAACTGAAACTTGTATATGATTAGACAATATTTTAATTTTAGATCTAAGTTTTAACATTCAAATCAATACGTAATTTTTTTTCATTTGAATGTTTACATGTTCTTATTATTTACATTTTTATAGTAATAGAAACTTACATATGATTAAATGATATTTTAATAATAAATTGATTACAATTAATTTCTAAATTTGTTATCCTATTTGACATCACAGTTATCCTTCTTTAACTATTCAAAGAATTTTAAAATATTGTTTAGTTCAGTATGTATCACCTTTTGTTTCATAATTATTTATTCATGTAGCTTGAATCTCCTTGGGTTTGAAAATTTATTAGTTCTTATTATCTGCATCTTATCGTAATTGAAACACACATGATTAAAGGATGTCTGGATAATAATTGATTATGATAAATTTGTAAATTTATTACCCTATTTGACATGACTAATATCTTTCTTTAAGTATTCAAAGGATTGTTAATATATTACCCAGTTTAGTGTGTTTACTTTTGTTAAAAAATATTATTCATATAAGACAAATTTCCTTCAATTTGAAAGTTTATTTGTTTCTATTATCTGCATTTTATTGTAATCGAAACCCATATATGATTAAAGGATTTTTTAATAATAAATTGATTACAATAAACTTATAAATTTGTTAACCTATTTGACATGACTTATGCTTTTTAAGTATTCAAAGGATTGTTAATATATTGCACAGTTTTGTATGTTTCACTTAGTTGGAAAAAATTCATATATATTGAATCTCTTGATTTAATTGTATACATACATATATATATATATATATTATTAACTAATTTAAGTTTATATAAGCTCATAAATGTATCAGAAAATTTAAATGTTATATGGTTTATTTTGAATTAATTAAGAAGTTTTGGGTTAATCTTTATATAAAAAAATTATATGTATGTACATATATAACTTAATGTTTATATTTCAAATTGTATAGTTTAAATGCTTTATCAATATCAAACAATTTTAAATGAGACAGTAGTTTATGCATATGAATTATTGTTGGTTATTCCTAATCTTATGTCATAATGATTCATCGATTGCTAATTGAGTGCTGCATAAATCAAGTTTGTCATAAAAGGGAAGATGAATCATTCATCTTTTTCATCTTTTATTTCTTTCCATTTTGTCCTTATGTGATATCCTTGAAACTTATTTTTATTTATTTATATACATTATGTTATCAATTGATCATACTTGTCTTATTTTTAACTATTCTTTCACACAATTAAGGAATGAATATATTTGATATATTCAAACTTTATTTTTATATCCCTGTAACGACCCAAAATTTTCGATCCCAAAAATTTCAGATAGTTAGAGAAAAGAAGAAAAGGGATAGAAGAAGAAAATCAGAAACTCCAAAGTACAATCTCACATTCGCAGCGGATAAAATATAATATCAATAATATCAGTTTACAAGGAAAACTGTACTTGTCAATTTACACTTTAATACATCAGAGTTACAATATTTATACAAAACACTGGACAATTAAAATTATATGTCCCAGATAAACAATAATATATCACAGCGGAAACACTCCATACGTTCCTGCTATCCAGCTCACCACCTGAGCTCCAGAACGTACTTACCTGAAAATCTGTAATACTCAATCTGACCCGAGCATTACATCAAAGTAACACCCGGGTCAGGCTAAAAACCAGCGTGAGTAAACCATAACATGAAATACCAAGCTATAAAGCTTATATAAAACCTAGGGTGACTCTTATCAATATACAAATTTCACAATTTGTTAAAGACATCACTTATTTTACACATCAGTTTTCAAGTACCAAAACTTAGATTAAATGGTCCAGTTCACTTAAATCATTCCATTCCAGCCTATTGATTTCACATATCAAATCTATAAAGAATCGAAGTGGTTTCGGATATTAACTAATACCCGACTCTGGTCCCTTCGAATCCAATGTCATCTTAACCCAAGTTATTCAAGTGAATACAATTTAACTTTAAATACTGGATGTCACTTTACACAGCATTTCATCATAGATAACCACATTATCTCAGTTCAACCCAACATATCATATTACAAAAACATCGCATATCACATAGCATCACGATCACATATCAGGGATAACAAATAATTCAAGGCATTCAAATATCATTCAATCATCCATAAGCACGATAAATTAGTCATACCATTTCAAATTAATTTAATTAACTACCAATGAATTAAATTAATTACTTATTACCTAAAAATATTGCTTATTTAACAATAATTAATTGTATTCAATTAATTAATCATCCCTTAATTATTCATCTTATTAATCATCGCCGATTAATCATTCTATAATTTGCTTTTAATTAATTACATAAATTAATTATTTTCAAACCCACCACGTTACTTCACCTTTAATTACCATCTTAATTAATTACCCAAATTAATTTTCCTCTAATTACTTTTATTGACTAATTATCCTTCAAATAATCACACTCATTAATTAGCTAACCCTTGGTTAATTTTCCTAAATAAATCAACCCTTAATTAATTAATTAATTCTTTAATCAATTTATCCTTTAATTAATTACACTAAGTAATTAATCCTTAATTACTTCCATTAAGAAATTTTCCTTGGAATAATCCCTTTAAATTATTTATTTTAAGTAATTAACCTCTAATAATTCCAATTAATTAACTATTCTAAAATTAATTGACCTTAATTACTTAGATTAATTAACTCTTAATTAATTAAGTAATTACTATCTTGAGTAATTAATTGATTTAAGTTTATTACACCAATTATGCACTCTCTAAATTTTGTCATTAATTTATTTGAAACATTTAGGTTTTAATTCGATAAATTAACTTGATATAAAAATTTCCAAATCAAACAAATAAAATTCTAAGATCATCTGACTTATTTTGTTATGATATCTTGTTTATACTTTACTCTAGGATACTTGTTTAACAATTTATTAAACTAGTATTTATCTCAGGCTAAAAAAACTGACATTAACTACTGTTATAACCTGAGCTCCAAACCAACTTTTCTCGGGTCAACTTCGTGCTCATACATCCCTTTCTCCTGCTTGCGTGCAAACCCGGTATCACTCTTAAATCCCGCCGAGCTAATTCCAATACCAACACTAACCCAACCTTCTTCCTTCCCTCACCTTCTTCCTTCAAACATAGTACACGAAGACACACCGATAACCGTGCACTTACACACCCTAATGCCGCTGCTCCGACCCTTACTGCTATCTCCAACAATTCCACATCGACGAGTAAGTATACACCGACCACCCAGTCACACGAAGATGTAAAAAATCGAATTTAAGAAATTCGCGACCCCTCAAACAAAAACGGTCACATAAACCTACTTCACACCATCGTCACCGCCCAACAGAAGCCACGACCTTCCATCTGAAACTCCACTGAACACCCCTTCACCTATACCCCCTCTCGCAACAAAGCCAGAAACACCATTGACGGAGCAAATGGCTCGAGAACGAAGACGAACCCAATCGGGGCTTAAACCCTAAATTGACTAATCACTGTAGCCACAGCGATAAATCGTCGCTTCCACTATTTTTGCCGATACCACCAATCACCAAACTTGCTTCGATCAAAAACCCGACCACCCAAAATTCATCGATCACCAGAAATTGTCAAAAATGAAATCTCTGTTCATCTCGAGAAATTCCCAAAATTCCTAACATAAAAATTATGATATGATTATCATAATTCATCATTTCCCCTTACGAGTCAGTTTATATAGTTAAAACTTGGAAATTTAAAAAAAAAAATTGACTTGAATTTATTTTTACTGTTATTTCTATTTCCAGTAATCCTTCTTGTTAAATACACTTAACAATATTTTTAAAAATCAAATCTGGTTATTACTAACCAATTTTCTTTAAGGGTCTTATCCAAAAATTGTTTATAAAATGAGATATGAATTTTTGTAAAGAATTCTTGTCCTTACAGAACATAACAGAGGTTGTTTATATAAACACAGACTTGCACATAACCATTCACAAAGATACATCTAAATTCCAGATAAAATACAATCATGCAACCATTATTCACAACATTACTGCATGCATCCAAGAATAAATTCAGATTAAAAGGGTGTTTTACTCACCTGGCTGTACTCTAGTTTGACAAGAATTCTGGAATTTTGTTTAAACATGAAAATCTGGAATAGGTCTGTAGCTTGAATTAGATTTGAATCTGATCTACTTAAGTTTGTTGAACTGGTTCTTGTCTTTATTTGCTTTTGATCAGGCTTCACTTTGTAATTGATAAATTTTTCTTTGGTTAATTATCTCAGGTTTCTAGGTTTGAAACTGATCTGATGATCTTTACTACATATTGAAGTTTTGTTTGATTTTCTTTCTTTTGGTTTCTAGGTTATGAAGATGAAGATGAAGAAAGAAATTTAGAAGTGAAAAGTATCCTGGTTTCTCACTTACATTTTTCTAGAATTCGAAATCAAAAGAATTTTTTTTTGCCACTTGTTCATTTTGTTTACATTTGTTTATTACCTATTTTACTTATTAAACATTTGTCATTTATATATATTTTATGCCTAAACTCCTTTTGTTAAATTTATTTATAAATTATGGCTTAAACCTTATCATTTTAATATTTGTAAATTAATTTATCTCTTATTATATATTTCCCATTTTAGATAAATACATCTCTTTTTAATCAATTTATGTTTTTAGATAAATACATCTCTTTTTAATCAATTTATGTTTAACAATTCATATTCATATATTTTCTAGTATTTATACATATACAACTTTAAAAGAGAATGATTTTTAAAATCTTAATTATACACTAAAAATAACCATATATATTTATTCCTTTGGATTACAAATCACAAATTCAAATTCAATTTAAATCAACTCATATATATATTAAACAAACATAAATTTAATTTTTGTTGAAGATAATAAGTTTTGCCCATTTTAAATAATCATATTAGGAGATTATCAAATAATTATTTTACCAGATATGAATATTAATCATCAGATTTATTTGTTTCATCCTTAAAAATCAATATTTCTATTAATTAACCCAGTTAATTATCGATTAACAAATATTCCAAAATTCGGGTTATCACAATCCCATAATTTATTGTTCTAGAATCAAATTAATAAAAAAATATGTTAATAAATAAAATACTGATTTTATTTAGAAGAAATTTAGATAAGATCTAAATACATTTAGACTTCATAGGCCCATTAATGATCCAAAATAGTAAATTTTTTGAAATTCACCCATTTCTTCAGCTATGGGTTGGTCCAGTTCCTTCAATCGTATCAGAGCGAGGTTGGTTAAGGCGTGCACTTGGCACATTAGATGTCCTAGGTTGATCCCTACAACTAGCATGACAGGGAATTCATACATTGTGATCTACGATGAAGCATTGCCTCTTTCCCTTACATGTCCTGTGATGGTTGTGTAAGTCGAAAGGCAACATGTAAAAATTGCCCATGAGGTACCTAGTTGTGTCACCCCTAAGGAGTTTGGGTAGGAGCGACAATGGTATCAAAGCCCAATAGACTATGCGGTCTAAAGTAGTCATGTTTGGGCTAACTAATTAAGGTTGTGCACTTAGTACGGTGTCTAGAAAAGTG
The DNA here is from genome assembly GCA_030765085.1 of Allium cepa. Classification (NCBI taxonomy): domain Eukaryota; kingdom Viridiplantae; phylum Streptophyta; class Magnoliopsida; order Asparagales; family Amaryllidaceae; genus Allium; species Allium cepa. The sequence goes on from CM060935.1 coordinate 469,459,266, forward strand.
ATATCTAGGATTGAAATTGGGAAATCAAGTGCCCTGTCCTACCTGGTTACCTGCCTGGCCTGAAAGGTGATGTGAGCCCAAAGGTTGCCCCAAATAGAAAAGGCCCAATTTGAATTGGGCCTTGGGCTAATTTTCAAAATAGTTTTGAAAATTAAGACATGGTTTTAAATTAAAAAGTTAAATATAAAATAAAAACATGTTTATTTTAAAAGGTTATAATATAACATAAATTTTCAAAATGTTTAAAAATGTAACGAAAATTTTAAAATGTTTGAAACTGTTAATTTCAAAATTTAAATTTTATTAATAATAAATTAATTAAATGGGTTAATTAATTAATACTTATATACATGTATTATATATGTTGATGTATGTTATGTAATTTTAAAGTGTTAAGATAACGTAGGTATACATGTATGTAAGATAAATTTTAAATTGGTAATTTAATTAAAATTGTTTAATTAAATAAATAAAAGGTTAATTAATTAAATAGAAAATACACATATATAAGATATATGTTTCGTACTATAAAGGTTGTGGTGTACACTATAAAGGTTATAATAGATATGTCCAATGTAAAAGTTGTATTTAAATACTAATTAAAGAGTTAATTAAATAAAATTGATTAAATAATATTTAATTAATAAATATCGAACATAAGGCTATCGTACAAGTAATATGAAATATAAAAGTTATATAACAATAAAACTTATATGACATGAATGTATAAACTAAAGATAGAACATTAAAGAAACCAAATAGACTTAAGGAATAAATACATAGGTAAATGCACGTATCCTGTGATTTCTGATGTGTCTGACACTTGAATCACGAGGGTACTTCATACGAAATACATCATTCCATAAGTTGATATCACTTAATATAATATACTGAAGATTTTGAATCTTCAATATAATGTTGTCCTCTACCATATATATATACATATATTAATAAATTACTTGCATACTCCTTGGTTGTTGAGCAAACTCAAGGTACATATGCTATACTTAGACTATCACTATATGGTGGGTACGAGTAAATAATCTATCTAAGCGTGTTGAGCAAACTCAAGGTCGAAATGAGATTCAGACAAGGAAAAATGGGTTAGGAGTTGTGCATGATACAACCGATAAGGAGTTATCCATCGTTTGTGGGGTATGATTTGTTGAGCAAACTCAAGGTCAGAATACCAAGACAGATGAGCCCTAACAAACACTAGTGAATTCAAAAGACTTCTATGTTTTATCTTAGGGTTTAGAGGAACAAAAGGACCAGTGGGAGCCTTATTAGGAAAATGAAATGGTAACATTTAACATTTCTAATATTGTAAGAACATATGCTAAATAATGTTATAATTATCTACAATGATAAATTTGTGCATTTAATATGACTGATGAAATGTTTATCAATTAACATATACAAACGAACTAAATTGAAAGTTGACAAATGGAAATAGAGTACCCACTATTAAATGCCTATTACATGTTAATGTTTTCTGTATCTCTGCAAGTGTCTAATTTTACAACTACTTAATATATTCGTAAAATGGTCACTTACATGCTTATTTGTTTGAGATAGTGTATTGCACTCTATGAGTTTCAAACTCTAAAAGCAATACAAGGCTATGGATATTTGATCCATATACTATCATGTATAAATGTTATATGGTAAACAGTCACAGTTCGTAATGCATGATACTTCAATTAATATAGTTCACTGGAAATAATCCTATAAATAAAAATTTGAGATCATGTATACAAAAGGGATCATATTGTGTTAATGTAACATAAGACCAAAAACTACAAGATAGATCTACAAACTCGGTCGCTAAAATTCCATTTTGATCGATTTACGTAAAGTGCAACATATTTGATATCCTTAAATGTTCGAATGCGCTTTTGTAAAGAGTTTGTTATGATATTGCAGTAAGGTTTTCTTTTGTATAGTTTAACCATTTGAAAGGAAAACAAATGTATAAGAATAGTGTAATTTAAGGTATAGTTGGGGATGAAGAGAATGAATAGTCACTTCTGCTTCATAGAGAAACATTGGAAACTAGAATTGTAATAATAATTGATATTTGATATTGGAATAAGAAATATGATTTCTATTTCACAATGTATTTTCATATAGAAAATTATTTTCTATGAGATTTATTTCTTTGAGCTCAAGATATTCGATCAATGAACTCTCCACCGCAAATAGTTGTAGTGTATGAAATAAACAAATTGTATTAAGTGAATGATGAACCTTCGAATTTAGTATGCTATTATAGTGATGGTGGAAATAGTAGGAGCATGCCGTATAGCACTTATTAGTTGCATCATAATATGAAAATCATTTCTGTAAAACTTACCATACAATATTTATGAAATAATGATTATTTTTCGGCATCGATTGAAAAAAATAGACACAACTATATTTCAATACGAATATTATGAATATTCTTTATAAAATAAAACTATAATGTGGTATTTTTATAAAAAAAGTGATGCATTGGAAAATACAAAAGTATCTAATATGATTTATAGTTGTTTTGGAATTATAGACTTTGTCGTAGTTTTGAGAAATAATTTTATTGTATGATTTTGAATCATATGATACTTGTTAATTATATCTCAAACAGTAAAGGGCTATGCACCCATTTAGTAGGAGTATCATAAGAGTTGATGAACTCTTCGAATTGATACATATAGGTGTACGTAATCGTAATTCTATAAATACCAAAATGGTTCCACGTACTTCATCATATTCATCGATGAGTTATCGTCGACATGGACATGTGTATTTGATACACGTGTAGTATGTCTATGGTAAACTTATAGAATATAAAATAGAAGTATGCGATAGAAATGATTTGATTTGATCGAATGAGTGAGTATATTGGAAAATCTTTCGAATGTACCTAAAATGAATAAAGATTTAGTCTTAAAATTACTCCTCCACGTAATACATAATGATGCATCGATATGGAGTAATCGAACTTTATTGGACAATGTACGGTTAGTTATGAATGAAGTTTTGTTAGTTTCTTTCTATGAAGTTTTGTACTTAAGGTAGTACACAAGGTTAATATTATTTCACCTAAGTAACAGTTTATAAAATTTTATAAGAAAAGGGTTTATAAGAAACTCCTACATATCCTAGGCCAAGGAATTGGTAGGTTGTGTGAATCGAAAGATTGCACGTAATAATTGTTCATGAGGGCTCTTGTATGAATCTCCCCAAAAGGATTTTGAAAAGACAGTCATTGGATGACATACTTATGTTTTGAACATAATTTTGTTAAGGTAAAACCAAAATAATTTTATAAATAAATAAATTCATAAAACACTTATGAATACCTATTATATTGCACTGAGAAACAATTGTTGTTTCAAGATATACCAACTTCATTGTGAAGAAATTTATTTGAGGAATTATTGGTAGTAAAATGGAATTGGATACGATCCATGGATAAAACTGATTATATGAGATGACTTGTAATTAAGTAACCTAAACGGACACATAGCATTAGAATGTCTAATAAGTATTTTTGCACATCGAAGAGAAACTACGAGTTTTTTATTAATTTCGAAAATATATCATCCTAGATTGTTTAGTTAAACCATTGAGAGTGTTGACTCTGTATGGTATGATGCGCAAATATGAAAGAATTCCAAGTAGCCATCAAAATATAGATTTTGGTAGTCGTAACTAAAGGGATATGATCCATCGACCTCGACTGTGTCATTATGAGTAAGACTAATGTCGTTGGAATTAAATGAGCAATGTTGATAAGAATAATATCGTAAATTTCAATCGTTGAAACTAATGTAATAGATTCAATATTCAACATGTGCAAGTCAATTTGGATTTACGCGCAAAATTGTCGCTTGATAAGTCCTAGTGTTTTGGTACATATGTATTGAAATAGAAAATTATAAATAATGATTTAGAGTAAGATATATACATAGTAACCAAAAATGTCTCAAAGTCAGTGGGAGTGATATTCAGTTTGTGAGTCTTTGGATATGATCCAAGAAATGATACGAAAATATCATTTTATAAGCATCAAGATTAAATAAGTACTTTGATAGATATATCAAATAGTTTGATTTTTAATCAAAATGCAGAGGAAGCGTGTGTTCATAAGAAGAACGTTAAAAGGTACCTTGATATTTCTAAACTATATGTAAACAACAAGTTGTTGATTTTAACGATGTACTTGTGTTAAAATCATCCTTAGTTATTTTAATACTCCACATTGGATTAATAAATGACGACTATTATAGTAAGTATAAAGGATATTGGGAATGTCTCAAATGATATGCAAGGATGCCTTATTAAACCATTTAATACGGAACATGTAAGATTATTTTCTTTGCATTGGCAAAAGGAATTTTCATCCATGTTGTGTTGTCTGCGATATCATGATTTGCTTATGTATTTCATATAAGAATAAAATATCAAAGTCAAATTGATATCACTAAATGGTTGTTTGAAGTGTTCTCATGTATTTATGAAATACTAGAGAATTGTTTACAGAAACAAACACTCAAAGGAGTGTTGAACTCAAACTTCATAGGTCATATTGAGTGCAGCAAGTCAATAATAAATTCAACTTATGAATCTTTAAGTTGGAAATGTTCCAAATAAAAGACAGTGGCTTATTCTATGAAAAAAGGCTATGTACATCGCCTTGAATATTGCAGCAATAAAAACATTGTATATAAAATTATAAGTGCATAAATTTATAACTAAGCCGATTCTAAATGTTGAGAATCTCATAACATTGTTATATGATAACAATGTCGTGGTATGGTTCGTAAAAGAACTTAGAACTCATCAGAGGTCGAGAGACATACTCCGAATTTTTCCATGTTATAAAGTATTCTATCAGCGTCGGAGAAAATTGATTGACAGAGTAGATAATTGAAACATAATAGCATACCCGTTCATAAAGGGACACACACAACTAGTTTGAGAAACTGGTTGGAGAAGTTGGAATAAGATTCTATAATTGACCCCAAGTGCAAGCAGGAGATTGATACAGTTAGGTGATGCCCTAGGGGCAATTATGTAATTTGTTACATATATCTAACTCATTGAACTATCTTGTTCACAATTTAATGGTATTTCTTTCTATTATATACTTGATATAATATGACTATATTAATTAATTAGTTTAATTAAAAAGTATGTTTAATAGAAAATCCATAAATGGTATATTTTGTGATAGTAGTTACAAAGTGTTGTAACCGTGAGTAATTTATGACAAAAAAAATATATCACTTTAAAAGTTCCTCGTCAAGTTGCATCAAGACTTGATATCGGTGTATCCGTTGAGACTAGAGTATGTAATGCTCTCCAAACGTTGGACGGTATATTATTCATGACTGCTGGGAGAACATAGAGGTTACGTACTGATAGTTATTAGATAACTATGGAACAAGTCACTCGATAGTTTTGTGTTGGTTAATATAACTAAGGTCGAACAGAAAATATCGATGTGGTTGATTTACATAGTTCTCTCGACTTAAGATTATTGTGGATCTTTGATATGAAAGCTCTGCTTTGATTATAGTCAAATCATAGCATAGCATTTCTCGTGTGACTATTGTTGGGGCGACTGGAAGTGAAGCACTATTCAAGAGAGGATTCATCTCATCGGTTATATAAGGTTAGTATCACGGTCAACTCGAGTCAACTCAAAGTCAAAGTCTCTGGCTAGGGCATTTTGGTTAATAATAATTGTTATTATTGAACCAATGACTTTGTATTTAGATTATAAAGTTGAATGTGGATGATACTAGAATTTTGACCATTTTCAAATTCCATAAATCCAAAGTGATATAGTTTTGACGAAGAGAATTGGTGTAAATGATTGTCACTATTAGGTACCACTTATAATAAGTAAAATTGGATTTTACCAAAACATGTGTAAGTGATGAATTCAACCAAAATGTCACACCATCTGCTAAGTGACGTGTGAATGTTAATATTTGAATTGTTCAATATTAATCGCGGACTGAATTTACACATTTGAGTCGCACAACTGCAATGATGAATTCTCTGAAAAACCACATGATTTAATTAATTTATAAAAGGTTATAAATTAATTAGTATTTGAGAAATATTAACTATTATTTATTTTATGTTTGGGAGTTATTTGTAATTATTTGAATGCATTTATAAAAGTTATATTTGCATGCATTGATATATGATATCATTGTAATTAAATAAAAGATAATTACATGCGTTTTATGGAATCTTATGTCATTTGATAGCAAGTAATTTTCATCCATACCATTTAAAGAAATAGGAGTGAAAAGAAAAAGTTAATCAAGATAATTAATTAGAGAATTTTTAATTAAAGAATGAGAAAGGTTTCCTTCTTTCAAATAAAACATATTCTCTAATTCATTCTGTACTTACAATTGATTTTCTCATTTTTCATTCTTCTTTCTATAACTTTTCTGGTTCTCTCCTTCTCTAATGGTTGAAAATATGAGATCTTCCATGGCTTCAATTTTCCTAAAATCAAATACAAATAAAATCAAGTATGAAAATTGGTTTATTCTTCTTGATCGTTGCAACATCCGAAGGCTGATTTCTGAATCTAGGAGATTTGATTCATCATTCAAGGTATGATTCATTGGCTGCATTTAGAGGAAAAATTCAAGATGTACTTCAAGGCTTTGAAATTTAGGTATGATCTTATAATCTAATAATTTTGATATAATATTTTAATAAACAAAATTGAATATCTTAATTTATATGTGTATTATATTGTCTCGTTTGATTTGAAAATGGTATATGTATTTCAAATTTTTTATTATATGAATTGATTTTTTTAATTTAGATAAATCAAAACCAAAACTTGTATATGATTATACAATATCTTAATTTATAGCTTTCAAATCAAAATGTAATTTTTTTTATTTGAATGTTTACATGTTCTTATTGTTGGCATTTTTACCGTAATAGAAACTTACATATGATTAAATGATGTTTTGATAATAAAGTGATTAAAATTAATTTCTAAATTTGTTATCCTTTTTGACTCACAATTATCCTTCTTTAACTATTCAATGAATTTTAAAATATTGTTTAGTTTAGTATGTATCACCTTTTGTTTTATAATTAATTATTCATATAAGTTGAATTTCCTTTGATTTGAAAGATTATTTGTTCTTATTATCTACTTCTTATTGTAATTGAAACGCACAAATGATTAAAGGAGGTTTGGATAATAAATTGATTATAATAAATTGATAAATTTGTTACCCTATCTGACGTGACTAATATCTTTCTTTAAGTATTCAAAGGATTGTTAGTGCATTGCTCAGTTTAGTGTGTTTCACTGTTGTTTTTTTTATTCATATAGGTCAAATCTCTTTAGATTTGAAAGTTTATTTGTTATTATTATCTGCATTTTGTTGTAATTGAAACGCACATATAATTAAAGGATGTTTTAATAATAAATTGGTTACAATGAACTCATAAATTGGTTAACCTATTTGACATGACTAATACTTTTTAAGTATTCAAAGGATTGTTAATATATTGCTTAGTTTAGTGTGCTTCACTTAGTTAAAAAAATTCATATAGGTTGAATCTCTTGATTTAGTGGTATACATATATATTTTTCTGACTAATTTAAGTTTATATAAGTTCATAAATCCGTCAGAAAAATTAAATATTATATGGTTTATTTTGAATTAATTAAGTAGTTTTGGGTTAATCTTTATATAAAAATAATTATATATATATACGTATAAAATTTAATTTTATATTTCGAATTCTATAGTTTAAATACTTTATAAATATCAAACAATTTTAAATGAGGCAATAGTTTATGCATATGAATTATTGTTGGCTATCCTAATCTTATGTCGTAATGATTCATTGGTTGCTAATTGGATGCTGCATAAATCAAGTTTTCCAAAAAAGGGAACAATAATCATTCATCTTTTCATCTTTTATTTCTTTCCTTGCTGTCCCTTATGTAATTGCCTTGAAACTTATTATTATTTATTCATATAAATCATTTTATCGATTGATCATACTTGCCTTATGTTTAATTATTCTATCACACAATTAAGGAATGAATATATTTTATATCTTCAAACCTTATTTTTATGTCCCATTCTTTATTGTTTTAGAATCAAATAGTAAAACAAAATACGGTAATACATAAAATACTGATTATATTTAAAAGAAATTTAGATAAGATCTAAATACATTTAAACTTCACAGGCCCATTATGATCCAAAATGGTAAATTTTTTGAAATTCATCCATTTCATCCGATGCGGGCTGGCCCAATTCCTTCACTTGATTCTTCCAATTTGGATTAAACTTCCTCTTATTAGAACCATTTCCACTAGTGTTTCCACTAGGTGCTACTGGAACAGGCTTCTTCTTTTCCAAAACTTTATACCTTAAAGCCATATCAACTAAATCCACAAAGGTACTCTTAACGTGAATAGTCATTCTCTCATGATACTTTTCTCGCATACCTAAAACAAACATCTCATTTTTATTTAAAGGGATGTTGATCAATTCCAGTCCAAAACAAGATGGCTCTTTAAACTTCGTCTCCTATTCTACTACAGATAGATCCATCTGCTTCAAGTCCATGAATTTCCCGTACATCCTGGTCTTTCTTGCCGTTAGCGAGAATTGTTCCTCAATTTTTTTTTTTCAAATCGGACCCATGAAAACTTTTCTTCTGAAACATTTGTAGTAAGTGAGTCCCATCATGCTGCTGCCCCATCTTGTAGTTGCCATGCTACTACGAACCTTTTCTGTTCATCTGATAAGCCAAGACCTTTATAAATCTTTTCGCAAGATCACAACTAAACTTGCACTTCTATGATAGATTTAGTTCCTTCGTACGATTTCCCTCCTAGATTAGTGTAATCCTTGCATAAGGTTGCTAAATTCACTCTTGACTGCTCTTGTGCTGCCTCTTCGACAATCCGAGCTCCTTTAGGATTTGGGGTTTGACCATTTGTAGTCATAGTGCAAACTCCTTCCTTACCTTGTCTTCCTTTGTTACTCATGCCTTACTACCCGGACATAGTAATAAAATTCTTGGAACACTTGGATAAGGTAAATCTTGAAAGAAGGGTACTATCAAACCTATCAAGCTAATCTAACTATTAGAAATATATACATATACACACACACACACAGAGTATACAAATAAAAACTTATAAATGCACTCTCTCGAAGTTGACCCAATCAAAAGCCTAAGTGTTTGCTCAACCTAAGCTCTGAAATCAAAATGCAATGCACCGCCTTCCTTACTTCGAAAGACGAGCCATTAAGGATAAAAAGAAAAAATGAACAATCATAGAATCTCACAACGGAATGAAACAACATATATTAATCAACATAAGGTTTACCCTAGATATTTCTATAATAGTACACTAAAGTCATAATAGTACAAGTTCCAAACTTGGACGGTTATAATTACCTGTCCTTACATCGCTAATATAAAATACATACATATATACACGGTGAAATAAGATAATAGCTAGCCAACGTTGAAGCCACCTGCTCCAGCTCATTATAAATTCAATCATGAGAAACCTAGATCACTTGGCTAATCATAAAAATTTGAGTACCCAAGAGTTTTAGGGAAAGAAAATAAACTCCGGGTCAGACAGGGTTTTGGTGTGAGTAAACTCATACGGCTGAATTATTGCTTTTAAAATACTTTTAAAATTAAGAGTATCTCATAAGACCACGTCGCACATAAACATGGACATAATTTTACCTTACGATAATCAAAACACTTTATATAGAAATCCAGTGATATTAAGATTATGTCTAAGGTGTTTCAAGTAAAATAGAACATAGCTGAAATTCCTGCATCTCATATTTCAATAATTCAGGTACAACTAAATCCATATGGTACTTATTGAAGAATGGATTCCATATAATAACTAGGTTACTTGGGTATCGCTCGTCACGGTGCATCTCTAGATAAAATAACACCAAGGACCTTACGAGGATCCCCTGCCAACACAAGATCGACTTACTCCTTGCTGGATAGTACCGAATATGGTCACCCCTCGATTGGGATTAGCAACTATGCCGAAGCATACATGATTTGATAGTAGGGATTCTAGATAGGAGAGACCTTACCCTAATGTGAGTGACCAACTTAGCCTTGCTGCATATCCTATGTTTTAGTCATTCTCAGTTGATGAGGCTTAAGGCTACGTTTACCTTTATTATAGCACTACCACTTAAAATGCTAACACTAGCTTCAAATGTTGACACAATGTCAGCACTCATCCATACAAGTCACTCTGGGATGAATGAACTGAAGGCAATACTTGCACTACACCCATTTTGGAATCACCCTTAGAGTCAGTAACAAAAAGCCCTTGCACTTCAAAGTCTTCATCTTGAACCTTTCCTTCACTATTACCAATTCAAACGCTTATGTTGGTTCGAAGTGATTTTCGGATAACAACTACTATCTGATCCCGGTCTCCCTGAACCAACATTTAATAATGTTAAAGGGCTAAGTTTTTTTATAGTGCACAACTCCACTATCGGGGGTAAGGTTAACATATGGAAATATATTCCATACGCTTAAATTATCATGACCCACTTGTCGGAATTAACTCCCTTATGTTCATCACATTTTCGAAATGTGGTATTTGTGATAAGTACAAGTCGACTTACTTCCAATAAAATGTGTCAACATTTTATTCTAGTTACTTTAATTTGTTTAGCTACTTAATGACATGGACAAGAGATCCTTTGGTTTAAAAACAATGTAATTAAAGAAGAAGGTTGATTTAAAATAAATAACTAATAGAGTTTAAATAAAATTTAAAATAAATCTTAATTAAATCATAAGTTAAAGCTTAATTAAATCTTAATTAATCATAATGAAATAATAATTAAATCAGAATTAAACCGTAATTAATTTTTAAAATTAGTTAATAATTTACCTTTAATTAAATAACATCTTTTTATACTTAACTCTAATTAAATAATAATTAATTAAATAAACAACCTTTACATAATTAAAAATTAATTTAAAATAATTAAATTGATTAAATAGAGATTAATAATTAATTACCTTTCAACTTAATTAATCATCAATTAAAATCTTCTTATATAATTTATAATTAACTTAATTTATGCCACTAATCACTGATTTCTTCTTAATTAATAAATTAATTAACTTCTAAAACATACTTAATTAAGAAATAATTAACTTTTATTCTAACTAATTAAGTTTGAAAATGGTTTTTCGAAAATATTTTAAATAACACTTTTAAAATTTGAAATCATTAAATTTCCCGAACTGCTTCTGTAACGACTATCGATATAGGTGCATTAACTTAGTATTTGCTTTTCTAAGTTACCATTCGAACTTCATCTATTTTACCCTTTTATTCTTTGTTACATAGAAAAAGAAAGGATTTTGAAATTCTGAAACAATGTTAGAAAACTAAAATGAAAACACTTTTAAATCAAACAAGCAAAGCATTTGATTTTTTGGAAATGGATCTCTAAGTCCCTTTTTAGCATTTCAAGTTCTTACTTCCAAACCATTTAACCATCATCTAAGCATGTATACATAAACCAAATTAGAATATCTCCATATCATCACTATAACATCACAAGATCTTAACTTTACAATCGAACACATTACTATAACTTTTGATCTAAAGTCTAATGCAACACCATAGGTTAACACATACATATACATCCAAATCAAACCATAATCAATATCAAATTCATATTTGAATAATCACATAACCCATATAAATGCAAGGTGAAATCTTTCAAAAAAAAGTTGTATGTTTACTCATTAATTTCAATGATATCTTATTAAACCTATTGGAAAATGCTTATGATTTTTGAATCTTATGGAAAAGACTTAATCTTGCTTTGAAACTTTGGAAATGTGCTTTGACTAAGCACTATATAGCTCATTTAGAGGGGACTATAGGTACAGCCTTGAAGGTTGGTGGATACGTGCTTGTATTTGGAAGATAAGATGAAGAAGTGGATGTAGAAGAATTCTAGCAAGTTTAAAGAGGTTTTAAAGTAGAAAGCTATGATGTTTTATACTTAGAAATATTTTAGGAAATAATGGAATATTTTCCAAGAGCTTAGGAAGTTTGCAAATGAAGAAAATAAATGAGAAAAATGGAATAAAAATTAGAAAAATTAGTTTTTATATAAAGTGCATACGTGAAATCATAAAAACGAGCTTGTACTTTACCCCACTCTCACATGTTGCCACCTCACTCCCTTGTCTCCCCCTTTGTTAACATATTTCCCCCTTTTCCCATTCCATTTTTCCAAGCCAGCATGCCTTAGTACTTATTTTGTACTTATGTCTAAAGTAGCAACTTTATATTATATAATATACGTACTTTGTATAATAAAATCTTATCTTATATACACACACACATACTTAAGTGCACATACATGTACACATGCATTTTCATGCCAAAATATTTGTAAATATATGTATGTATGTATACAAAAGTATCATGATATTTCTATTAACTTTTAGCCGCCAAAAAATCAAAAACTCAAAGAATGAATTACAGTCACATTTTTAATCTTTCTTTGAACCGATTATTTTTGTAAACCAACTATGAAAATGATTTCACCACCATTTGTTACTATTTAAAAAGAGTTTATTTTAATTATAAATTCCATTAATTAATTCTTTAACAAATAATTAAATGTCCATGTATTAAGTGATCAAAATTCTTGGTTGTTACATTCTTCCCCATTAAAAAATTTCGTTCCAAAATTACCAAACAAGGAGATAACTCAAGCTATACAAAAAGCCATATATTCATAACATAGAACACATACAAAATATATACACTAAGCAATCATAGCAAACAAGGCATATATTATACATATAACCAATAAAGAATTATCCTAACATCAACTAGGATAGGCTTCTCTCATACGATCCACAATCTCTCAAGTGTTGTCCTTGTGATCCTGACTCCATTGAATCTTAACTAACTTCACCACTTTATTTCGTAGCCTTTTCTTATCCCAATCTACAATATGAACTGGATGTCTAACCACAATTAAGTTTGGTTCTATTTCAAAATACTCTTAAATCGATGGCTCCATAATTAGAGATGGATTATGAACATATTCAAGTGAGACATGTGGAACACATTATGAACACCTGTCAATCTCTTCGGAATATCAACGTTATAAGCAAAAGACCCTATCCTTTCAAGAATACGGGGAGGTCCAATATACCTTGGAGCTAACTTTCTATCTTTCCCAAATCTAATAGTTCCTCTAATTTGTGAAATCTTAACAAACACCAACCACAAACTCCAAATCTCTTCACCTCTTATCAACATAACTCTTTTGGCGCTCTTGGGCTTCCTTCATTCTTTTATTAATCACTACAACTTTTTTTGATAGCCTCTCGAATCAGGTCCGGCCTAAGTACTAGTATATCTCTTGTCTCAACCTAACGTACTGTTGACTTGCACAGTCTTCTATATAGGGCTTCAAAAGGTTCCATACCATGCTTGCTTGGAAGCTATTGTTAGGAGAACTCAACTAAATACAAATGATCCTCCCTTGATATACCAAAATCCAGAATACATACTCTTAAGAGATCCTCTAGATTTCGATTCACACACTCCGGCCGTTCGTCTATTTGGGGGTGGTATGTTGTGCTTAAGCTCAACTTTGTTCCTAGAATTGGTTGCAATGCTTCCAAAAAATGACAAGTAAATATGGGTCTCGATCACGTACTATACTTATAGAAACTCCATGCAACCTGATTGTCTCCCTCATAAAAATTTCAGCTAAAGAATCAGTGGTTCTTGTTGGTTTTTTTGGAATAGAATATGAACTTTTCGTTAGCGGATCCATGATAATGCATACTCCTTAATTTACTTTTTTGGTCCAGGATAAACCATCGCTAAAATCCTTTAATATCATTTCCCATTTCCAATTAGGTATTTCCAATGGTTGTAATAGTTAGGGTATCTTGTGATGATCACCTTTGATTTGTTGACATCTCGCACACCTGTTAACAAATATAGAGACATATTTCTCCATTTATGACCAACAAAACACTCGCCTCATATCCTTATACATCTTGTGAACTCTCGGATGAATACTCAAGTTAGATTTGGGGAATTCTGACGTAACTTCCTGCCTCGGCACATCCACATTTGGAACATACAAATCGTCCCTTCATCCTTAAAACACCTTGACTATCTTTCTAGAAACTCGAAGATCTATTCTCTTCAACACCTTGAATTAACCCTTCCAGTATTTCATCCTTCCTCTCATTTTTCATAATCCTTTCCTAAAGCGTCGGGTAACCTCCAAGAGAGTCAAAACAACATTCCAGCTTAAGGCTTCCACCACCACATTAGCCTTTCCTGGCATATAAAGAATATCCAAGTCAAAAGCCGCTAGGAACTCCAACAACCTTTGTTGCCTCAGGTTCAGATCCTTCTAAGTAAAAAGATACTTCGAAGATTTATGATCCATAAAGAGATCGAATTTTTCACCTAATTAAAGAAAGAAACTTACTTCTATAATCTCTAAAGGTTATGAAGAAATTAAAAGGAATAGAAGGATTCTTACCTAGCAAGTAATGCCTTTACATTTTCAATGCAAAGGCATCAGCCAGCAACTCCAGGTCATGTGCAGCATAGTTCTTCTCATGATGCTTCAACTATCTACTAGTGTAAACAATTACCCTTCCATGATGCACTAGGACAATGCTTAACCCCACTCGACATGCATCAGTATACACCGTATATCCACTACTTCCATCCAGAACAGCCAAGACTGGGGCACTGGTCAGTCTCTTCTTCAATTCCACAAATGCTTCCTCACACTTTAGAGTCCATAAAAAATTCTGTCCCTTTTTAGTTATCTTAGTCAAATGTGAGGAAATCTAAGAATAATCCCGAATGAACCTCCTATTGTACCCTGCCAATCTTAGGAAACCACAAACTTTGTTAAGAGTCTACGGTTGCTTCCTTCCTTACACAACCTCCACTTTCATTGGGTCTACAAAAATGCCATCTCCCGACACAATATGCCCTAATAACCTCACTTCTGATTGCTAAAAATTTCACTTAGAGAACTTTTCCTTCAGAACATGACTCCGAACATGACTCCTTAATATTTCTAATACCACTTCCAAATGATGCATATGGTCCTCCTTAGACTTAGAATAGATAGGAATGTCGTCAATAAATATTAGCTTGAACTTATTAAAAACATCTTTGAAAACACGATTCATTAGATCAACAAAATAAGCTGGTGCATTGGTTAGCCCAAAAGGCATAACAAACCATTCAAGAAAAATTTAGGGGCCCTGAATGTGGTAAAGGGTATACTATCTTTGGCAACCCATAACTGGTAAAATCTGGTAGCTAGATCCATTTGAGAAAATACCATAGCTACATGAAGTTGATCGAAAAGGTCATCGATGTGGGGGTAATGGGTACTTGTTACTAATGGTCAGCTTATTCAATTCCCTATAATCCATGCACAATCTTAAAGATCCATCAGACTTAGCCGCAAACACCACAGCTGATCCCAACTCGAACGACCGGGCTTAATCAATCATCTCCTTAACCGGTCCTAGGTTTGACTTACCAACCCTTCTTTCGCCCTTGGAACCATCCTTCGCTTTGGTTGAACCACATGCCCTACACCAGGGACCAAATCAATGCAGAACTCTATCTCTAGTTGCAGAAGTAAGCTTTTAACCCCTTCAAACAAATCGGGAAAATTCCTAACAATTTCTATAGACCATAACTTCTCTTGGGATGCTGCAAGGGCATACAAGAAACTACACGTATGAATATCGGGATTCTGATATGATACTTTAGAAATTCTTCCTAATTTGGTCACTAATGATATAGTTCTTTTGCTACCGTCTAAGATCGCTCCATACTTCGATAACCAATCCATACCGAACCCTTGACCGAGCCCATGACCAAGCCCTTGACCCAGTTCATGACCAAGCACTTCACCGAGCTGATGACTGAGCCCTTGACCAAGCCGATCACCGAGCCTTAATCGAGCCGATAACCGAGCCCTTGATCGAGCTCATGATCGTGCCCTTAATCGAGTGTATGATGCATATAAACAAGTCTATGTTTGAGCAGAGCATAATAAAACCATAATTGAGCGCATATGCAAACTCATAATCGAGTCCATAACTATGCTTAAGACTGAGCCTATAATCGATCATATAAACAAACATATAACCGAGCCCATAACCAATCACATTACTAAGCATTTGGTTAGTATTTAATTAAGTTGTGCATGTATTTCTTGCATAATTTTTTCCTAGCAAATATTTTTTGGGAAAATATTTGATATGCTAATATTTACCGGCTAATACTTGCCCTTCATTTACCTGTCAGGCAAATATTTTCCAGACATCTAATTTTAGTTTATAAATTTTACAATATTATACTGTATGAGAACAACAAAACTTCATTTGAATAATGGACATTACATTTCAGATACAAAAACTGTACATTATATCATGTTAAAAGTATGTAACAGTAAATACATAGCATATTTGAGTTAACAGCAAATTTGTACATTTCACCAACCATTTTTTTTCCACATAAGACAAAAAGGTTTAGACATCGAGTACTTTACATTACATTATGTTAAAAGTTTTTAACAAACTTCCAAAAGTGTTTCTAAAACATTCAATATGTTTTTACAAAATTCCAAAAGTGTTTCTAAAGCATTCAATATGCTTCCAAGAGTGCTTCTAGGATTAGATATCTAGCATCCAGCAATGATCATTAAAGTTTCGATACTTCAACCACATAATATAAACTGTTAGCATTTAAGTGAAATTTCCTTTAGCTAAGCAGTCATTAATATATTTGACTGTGTTGGTTCTGATTTCTAGCCACATTCATTATTTATGACAATCTCATATAGTATCCGAGTTTTATGTTTTTGCATTCCTAACCTTTATACAAATCTACTTTGTCGTATATTTATATGTCATTGGATACGTTTTCCATATATCGCATAACTAATATCTCACAATCAATTCTGCATCAGTTAAAAAAAGTTTTTTCAATGTTATTAAATTTATTGTTACAAAATAATATTTATACTTTGGAATAGTATTTTTGCTAATAATTGACAAAGTTCACTGGTTTGTTATCAAGTTCAGTTTTGCTTCACATTTTTTGCATACATTGTCTTCAAAACTTCCATTATTTTGTTTCGATGCAAACTATAATCAAGATATTTAAGTGATTATACATTTGATGTTAAGTAAATATTTGAAAGGAAATATTAGCTAGGTAACTATTAATCAGGCAAATATTTGCCGGGCAAATGTTTGTCATCGACAGTTAATAATATATTTTAAATTTACCACTATTTTGCTTGCTATTGTATGGGCATTCAGCGTTTTTTCTTCTTGGTCTTTGAGAATTATGATGATGTAATGGTATCAATATTTTTTTGCAGTTTATAGCTTCTTCCAGCACATTGACTGCCAATGATTCATAGGTTGATTTGTAATTTGAAAGTATTAATACCTGTGATTACATAATAATTAGTTTTCAAACTTTCAAGTGATATTTATTTGCAATTTTAAGTACTTTACACCGCTGCATAGAATTTTAAGTATATGATGTCTTTGTCATTTTCCTTTAGTTTGATCGCTGAGTACCAATCTATAATCTACATTGAAGTATGATTTTATATATTAATTTTTTTTATTTTTAGCTAATAATATTAAATTGATATAATACCATTGAGTCAACGAATCTATTAAATAGCATGTTTGAAATATCGACTCCTCTTATTTTAATATCATTGTACTGGTTATAGTATGCGACTTTCCTGTTTTAATAATAAGCAAAGTATATTAGTATGTATTATAGTAAAAAGGTTAGAATATAATATAAAAACATTAATTATGGTTTATGACTGAAATTAACACTTCAATATGTGAATATTATGTATTCAAACATTTGTTTAGCACATGTGTTCCTGCAAACGATTAACTGGAAAACATTTGCATGGTAAATATTTGCCTAACAATTTGCCATGTATTCACATATTTTTATATGTTTGTTTGAATATACGTATTTCATGTTTTAATAAATTAAATAATCTATTTACATCATTTTGATAAAAATAATAAGCTCGTCAATTTGTTCGTTTATGAGCCATTTTTTTTGCAAGTTTGCTTTTTTGCACCAATATCTTCGCGTCTTCCTTTATTTTAGACATATCGTGATCAGATTCAATGCTTTGGTCTAATATATTTTTAGGCCGAGAGCTTCTTCAATTTCTTTTTCAATTGTGCTTTTATCTAGTTTTTTTCGATATTGTCTTTTTTTCTATGTTGGATATTCAAAATTTGGATCTTTTTAATATCTGTTTTGCTTTTTTTTTACTCATTTTAGGAGCGAAGAAGGTGAGATTTTTGTTTGTTTTCTTTTTTCCTCCCTTTTTCACGCTTGATTTTGAAATTTGTAGCCACTTTTTGTTGAATATATTCAGATTCTTACGCTGTTTTTCAATGCTATGTTCGCTCTCTCTAGAAGGTGCCAATAGATTGAATGTTGGGAAATCTATACCCGGCATACCAAAACCTTTTACAACTGTATATTTAGTACATGTCAAATATTTTGAGATACCTTATTTTATCTTTAAAAAATAATTTTTTTTAAAATATATAACTGTGGTTTTTTTAACTATTCTTTTTGTGATGTCCTTCTTCGATAAGATCTTTTGATTTATCACTGGGTTTATCAAAAAAAATCAGTTGTTAATTATTTTCTTTACTACCATATAAATGAAAAATATTAAAATATTTTCCTGGAAAATATTTACGTGCCTTAATTTTCAATAATGTGTAAGTATTTACCTTTTTATGTGCTTGTTTTTCTTTCTATAGCTTCTTTTCGTTCATTGCTTTTTACCATCTTTAGTATGACAACTCTATCAAATTGGCTTGCTGTCATCAGTGTCATCATCTTTATCTTTGGCATTAGCATCATCCATGCTCTGGTCAGCACCGTCAATATCACCACCATCAATGTCACCACCATCAATATTATCACTATCATCAGCACCACCACCTTTGTCACCAGCACCACCATTACCGACAATATCATCATCACTACCACCAATACCATCACAATTACCAACACTAACATTCACCACCATCTTAGTCATCAGCATTTTGGTCATTATCATCATCAATACCAATACCATCACCACCACCACATATCACCATCAACATTATGATCACTATCTCCATCAACAACATCATTACCACCTTTGTCGTTTTTATCTTCAACTTTAGTTTCATCTGGAATGTTGCAATTACCATTGTTAGGCTCAGTTTCATCATCATCATGTTTTCACCATTAGTATCTTTGCTTCTTTATCCTTAAAA
Source organism: Allium cepa (assembly GCA_030765085.1). Lineage (NCBI taxonomy): Eukaryota > Viridiplantae > Streptophyta > Magnoliopsida > Asparagales > Amaryllidaceae > Allium > Allium cepa. Next base: position 469,478,712 of record CM060935.1, read on the forward strand.
CTACTTCCCCATCATCATCAACATTAGTAGTATTATCATGATCACCTTCTTTCTTTTCTTTCTCAACACTATCAGCTTCAACAGCTTTGTCTTCAATAAGACCTTCAACGTCTAGATCTAAACCTACATCATCACCATCATCCTCTTTATTGATACTAACATATTTATCTTTGTCATCATAATATATATCTTGTCTTCATCTTCATCATTTTCATAATCATTATCATCATCTATTACTTCATCATCACTTATTTGATCATTATCAACTTTGTCATCATTATAATCTTCGTCATCTTCTTCTATGTTTTTCCTTTTTCTTAATTTTTCATTTTCCTTTTTAGGATCCTTTTCTTTTCTTTTAGAGCTGCATTCTTTTAATTCTTCACTTCCTATTTCATATCTTTTAGTTGTTTATTGATATTTTCATATTTTTGTCAACAACTGAAGCTGTTTCTTTAGGAGATCTTGCTTTGATAGTTTTTAGCTCCTTTTCCTTTTTCTGTTTTTCTTTTTTTCTATAAATTAGAAAATATAAAATTTAACTTTCATATTTTCTTGGAAAATATTAGGCAGATAAATATTATCATGCCTAATATTTTCCATTCAATATTTTTAACTACATTTCTTTGTATTGTCAGCAGATTTACCTTTTTGTCTAGGAAACAATTCATTTTGCTTGAGTAACTTCTAGAAGTGTCTACTTAGAAAATGTTGGTTCGTCCTGTTTATAACTTGTTTTTAGAGGAATAATGTTTGTAATATCCAAAAAAACAAATACTGCATAATAAATGTTAGTTTATATAATAATGTAAATTATGAAAGATAAGATGGGTTACTTGAGTTTACCAGGAGCAGGATTATGCATGTGCTATTTTATTTGTACTTTCTTTATTTTTTCTCAGTTGCTCCATTAAATGTTTTCCAATTGTTGTTGGCCGAGAAACGGTTTTCAGTTGCTTCAATCTATAAATATATGGCAGCAGCACCAAAGGAAAGGCCATGTCTGGTTGGAGAATTAGTATGTTGAAATCGTATACATAATAATCAATCTTGCAACATCAATTGCTTTTTTTGGCCTTTTAAACCTGATCGAAAGCTTATTTCTATATCTTTTGCTTTGATAATTTTTGAATTCCTGAAATATTTATCTTTGAATGGTTTTAACTCAGTTTTGATTTCAGATTACTTTAAATGAGATGAAGTGTTGATTATGTGCCATCATTTGGAAATCAAAAAATTGTTGCAATGTCGCTTTCTTTCAAAATTGCTTTCACATCACCAAATTCAAAATAGTTTTCTTCAATTGAGAAGTTGTCAATTACCATATCTATTGGAACCGATTCTTTAGATATATCCTTAGATGTTATAACTCCTTTAAAAATGGATTGATGATGAATAATTAAGTTTTCTTCAATAAATCCATGTGGGCTTCTAGAAGTATCTTTTCTTTTATTAAATTTTTTGTTAACGTATGGAAAGATTTAAAATTATTTCAATAGATTTCTAATTTTTCTTTCGACACTTCTTTTATTTTTTTTTACAGGTGCTTTTCTACCACTACTTATGTTATTGATTCTTTTCTTTTCAGTAGGGTTGCAAGAGGACCTTCATTGTCAGATGGTATATAATCTGAAATTTCAGTTGTTGGTGTTGCTGTAGTATTTGATTTTAATGATTCAATGTTTTGACGTGACTAAGGATTATGAGAATTTTCAGGTGCATTTTGTAATTTCCTCATTGAAACTTGTAGTTGCCATTTTTTGGTGCAACCTTGTTTCCTCATCTGTATCCCTATTGTGATATCTACTATAAATATTATAAAAATATTAAAATAATATTACATATATATAAGTGGCATTTATTTACCAGGCAAATATTTTCTTGGCAAAACAAATGTTTTTTATTCTCAAATTTATAATACATATTTCTTATTGTATGCATCTTATTATTTACTACTACTAAAATTTTAATCTACTGAATATCTGAACTTTTTTTTACCAATATATAATATTTTATAAGCATTTGCAGTAGAAAATATCAAATGCATAAAATTACAATCACAAATTTTTGGCAAATATTTTCCCTCCTTATTTGATCATCTAACCATATCTGACGCTGATTCCAACTAATTTTAATCTTCAATCATTCAAAGCTACATTATTTTTAATGACCTCACCGCTATGCCCAGTTTAACAAAGAACATTGCAAATAATATCGTCTACTAATTCGGAGAATACAGTTGGTTAAGGATGGTCGAATGTGAATATATCTCTATACTAACACTAACACGTCTTATTTACCTTTCTGAGGGTCTGAACTAAAAATTTGACGTATGCAGTATTAATACAAAGTAATAAACACACCGACTAAAGTATTCAAAACAGTATATAACATGAATGAATCGGAATTAGAGTCACAGATCACAGCGGAATGATATATATCATCATATACGTAATAGAATGGGTGTCTATAAAATATGAGTACTAGACCCATATGAATATATACATCATATTCAAAATCTTGTATCGGGTACAAAGTCACTATTTTATAATACAGATGACATTAACTCCTAACTATGGTAGCGAAGTTTTCTGCTATTGGATTGGATGGCCAACCGTAGGAAAAGGAAACAGCAGGTATTATTCTACCAAAGGGAGTGAAAGAGGTGCCGGTATATTAATTCGGGAGGGCAGGTTATTTATTACACATATGACCCTGGGGGTGTTCAACTGTCCCATGTAGACACGGTCGATAAGTGCCATGCATTATCGTCCCCCATCCTTCTCTCAGTCCCACCCAGTCCTGGGTAATAAAGAAATGGATCAAAAAAGGACTTCTAGGGTCCTAGATGGCTCAGCTTTTATCAATTCTTTGCATCCGGACTAGTGCAAAAGTTAGTGAATTTCCATATTTACTAGGGTTAGTCATAGGAGCATTCTTTATCTGTGTGTAGGACAAGCAACCAAGGAGGTGTTTGCCAATATGCCTCCGCCTTTGATTCCCCTCGCATGTTTTTTGATACAGTAGTTTGCCAATTAATATACTAGGACTCATTTTTGATTTTCATTAGTATTTGAGTGGGGTTGGAGTTGTTTTGTTTTGTTGGATTATGTGAGAGAGAAGAGCCTCCGAAATGGATTTTAGCGCGAATTCGGGTGACAGCTATAAGGGCACAACAAGAAAGGAAACTATACCCGACCAAGGATGGACATAAACTCGTAAGATACCGAGGGTAGGGATAATAGTCCAAGTCTTATTGTTCAACAAGTCGCCCCACCACAGTAGGTAGGGCGACTATAGGGAGCCTCTATCATCGCCGGGGAGTCGTGGTAGGAGTAGGGTCGGTCAAACGCAGGTACATAAACTGCTTGGATCGATGTTATGGACCCTTCTTTGGTGGAAGTCATTCTTTCTTGTAAAGAATCCAGTACTCTACTAAACTAAACTAAGGGTAGCTCTCAAACCCACTGTAGAAGGTATTCTCCCTAATAACTAATAAGGCGGTCTGATCCCACTTGGACGAAATGACTCTTAATATTGAAGCCTAAGCTAGTTTGATCACTAAATATACTAGAAAAAATTATATTGGGTAATCCAGCATATTAATTAGGTATGAAACAAAAGGATTCCAACAGGGCATAGTTATAGAGGGAATGGTATGCCACAAGCAACGGTAACTGGGGATAAATATAGTAAAGCAAGCAATAGAAAGAGTTTCAGTTGTATAATGAATGATTGAGTCCAGTGAAGCCTCATATTACCAACTGCGAGTCAAAATCCTAAAGTAAGACTTTGTTACTGTATGATCATAGGACAGAAAGGTTAATATATACAAGTATGAAGTAAACTAAAACTATCAAAATAGTCTGCTTCAATGCTAGCCCAAATTACAAAGGTTGATGGGTCTCTATACCTGTAAAATCTCGACCGGACCTGAGTATTAATTAATAAATGGGCAAACTATATCTAAATAATAAATGAGATATAATATCATAGATTTATGATTTAAAATTAATAAGCCATGTAAAATATGCTGAACAACAATTATAATAAGGCATATTAATTAAATTCACTATATAAATCTATAAATGACTTAAGTCTAAAATAAGTCATCTCAAAATATGCCTAAAACCCAAAACCTCAAAAAGGCATATCTAATCAATAAATACAGATCTCAAATTTAGACTTAACAATAATCAAATAAATCATAAATAAAATATACCCAAAACAAATACTCAAATAAGGCATATCTAACAAATCACTATTTCATAAATACATATCAAGTCTTAATAGACTATCATCTCAAAATAAGGTGATAACTAAGTTAAAATTCTACAGAGCCGTAAAGGATACAGAATATCCATACTAAAAATATCTGAAGAAATAACCATCAATAATGAAATAATAATGTTAGTCATCTATCAGTTTAATATAGTGACACAAAATCTACGAAAGAGACCAGGTGCATAGAAATGAAGCCTTTCGAAAGAGACTGCAGCTTAGGGACACTGCTCAAAGAGAAGAGCACCCATGTACCTAATCTGTCCTATGCAAATTTACCTTCCGAAAGAGGTAAAAATAGTCTAAGTGAATAAAAAAAAATAAACTGATAGGTTGTAGTATCTATAGACTATGAGGCATCTAAAATCTGTCTTCCGAAAGAGACAATCGTATTTACACCATAACAGATCTTCAAAAAGAGATATGCCTACCCAATTCTAAAAACGTATCGATTCTCAGGTCGATAAAAAATGACTTACCTTCTCTCAGGGATCTATTGGTCTGATATCCAAACACCCTAAGATAATACATCCCTAAGTGTTAATTACTATGACTCCAATAATCACAAGAATTTAACTAACTGTCCCATACCAGACAGTAAATTCAAGTATTTACCAAAACCTAGTAATTTCCACTTTTGACTCTATTTATCAAATTATAATAATAACCGAAAGAATTGTACAAAGTGTCCCATACCACTCGACAATTCAATCATTCATTAAAAAATTTCATTTCATAAAAAAGCATGAAATTCAATGGATACACAAGTGAAAGCATTAATTGTTCAAAATCAATATTTTCAAAAGTCGTCAAAGAAATACCAAAATGGTATATAATTAGCCAAAGGCTAAACACAATTAAAGCCAATAATAGTTATAGCTTGAATGAAAGTAATACAAATTTTATTATATAAGAATAATTTCTAAATTACTTATCTATAATTTATTTTCACATTTACCACTTTTAAAATCTTATAACGACCCGTAATTTTTAACGGTTTTTATAACGTAATTAACTGAATTTTTATTGAAAATAAAACAATCAAATTTAATAGTGAAAATTTGATATTTGATTTGTGTCTATTGAAACATAGCAAATGATAGATTTTCAACTGTAAATATGGATGTTAGTTTTATTGTGCAATTTTCAATTTCGATTTAAAATCAGTTAATTTGGTGAAAATAAAATATTATTGAAACCTGAATATTTTTATATAATAAATTTGTAAATAATTTTTTGAGTGAGATGTCTTATTTCATTTTCCCAAATTTGGACTGTTATAGCTCTGTTTATCTTATTTTTAGCATTTTAGCAGCATTTTGGCAGCGAATATTAACATTTGATGGTATAGTCGTATCGCTGATATCTATGTGCCATTATATGCATTTCATCATGCTGATCTCCACAATATATTCATTTGTTCATTTCAGTGACAAATACGCAGCGAAATCGACAAAAAGATTCGACGTATCGGTTCCGTATTCGAGCGTTTGGGGTTTCTGTGACTTTTCCTACATCCATCGTACGATACCAATAGTAAGTTGCCTTTCATATTCCCAGAAATTAAATATTGACTATCACTATTCCTACTGGTCCAAAAATATATTTTCTTTCCTCCTTCCTCCTTTTGTCTTGTTATATATAATTTTTTTTTTTTGTGTAAAGCTGGTTTCCTGAAGCTATGTTCATCTTTTTCGTTTCTTGGGACCAACCTACCATCATATAATTTTTGCCCAAAGCTTAAATAATATATAAGTTCTATATAATTTTGTCTCCTGCTATCTCCTTTTTTAATTTCCCTACCCTCTCCGCTAAAACCCACAACTGAGCATCCCCATCCCATCATCGAAGCCAACCGCACCATCACAGCTCCTCTAGTGGCAACCATGCTCCCCACCATCCCTTCTACCAACATGTGTTCATCCCCATCACCACGTCTTCTATTTTTCCTGTACCTTTTTCCAATCGAGACCTATTCCATCATTGAAGCTTCTCCTCCACCATAAACCTGAAACCCACGTAGCCGAACACATCCCTCCCCCTTCCTACACGCTGCAGCGACCCTCCCCAGGTGCCATGTCAACCTTTCCCATATCCATCAAATCATCGCCACCTTGCTTCCTCCGCTTGCCCCGTCTGACTGCACACGCTCATGCCCACAGAGCCACCTGAAGCTAATGTAGCCAAGCGTCCAAAATCCTCCACTGTCCCCTAGCATGCACAGTGGATTCTCCAACTTCCACCACCTTTGCAAACCAACAGCTTATGCCATCACTCGACCCACCCCCCTCAGCAAGCATCCACATTCGAGCCCGATTTGACAGCAGCATCATCCCTTTTTGGAAAAAATATATATATTAAAGTAAGTTATATATATATATATATGATTTTCCAAATTATATCGTATATGACTTTAAATTTTTTTTACAGTAAGTTTATATATATATATATAAAGTATAATTCTATAATTTTGTCTTGAATACTAGTATTGCATACATACATACATACATACATACATACATATATATATATATAAAAGATGTTTGAGATATGAGTTATGACTTCTTTGTTTTATACTCTTTCTTATTTATAGTTTATAGCTTGAGTATTAAATCTTACTTATACATATTATAAGATGTATATACATCACATATATGTTTGTTTTTATTTTGTTGTGCGTTCATATTGGGTATTTATTTTAAAATGTAATATATAAAAGTATATTTGTTTGCATAGCTTATATATATATATATATATATATATATATAGAAAATGTGTTGAACTTTAAGAAATATTGAAGCATATACATATACATATACATATATATATATATATATATAGACATTTGGTTTTATTAGATATGCTTTAAGCAGAAGGAAAAAATGATTTTGAAATAGAATATATATATATATAAAGATTTTATTTTATTTTTTAAATTAATTATTGATTTTAAAAAATATATATAGATTTCATTTTAATATGTGCTTTAAATAGACATTGATTTTTAGAAAATGGATATGATATATATTTTGTCCATTTTTAATCATGTTAATTTTGACTTGTTTTCATCGATTCCAAATTATTAGCTTTATTTCATCGGTCTCGAGTCCATCGTGCTTTGCTTTAGGATTGTCGTTTGGATTGGCCGATTGTCAAGTTCGTGATTCAAAATCGTAGCTCGTTGTGTGTCTCATTTTTCTAGCCTCGAAAGGTGAGCAATCACTTATGATTAACATTTTTATATTTAGTAAATTTAATTCACATGAAATGACGATTGAAATATACTATTAAATTTGAATTGTTAAGTTATTTAATTGTTAAATATGATATGCCATTATCTGCAATTGTTTACCTATGACATATGACACCATAACCTGTTATATATATTATATTTAAATTTCTTATTGATGATATATGCATGTTGTTAATATGTTATATTATTATCATATTTTTTCTCACTCTATAAGTTTCCTGTTAATATAGAATTCCCTATAGGCTGAAAATGATATACCCAAATGATCGTGTAGATTAAGGGAAAATCGTTATGGTTGAAATGATAAAACCAAGCGATTTTCATTGATTTTGAATTTTGGCACTACGGGTTGAAATAATATATATTCGTAAATATTAAAATTGTGGATTGAAATGATAAATATTTATATCACTTGAATATAGGATAGAAAATTATATACAAACACCGTTAGTCTATATTATGAAATGATTTCCAAAGTTTTGAATGGAAATATATGTGTTTTAATAAATATTAATTTTTAAAAGATAATATATTAATGTTATTTTTATATATGTGTAAATTTAGATTTTTAGAATTATATGTTTTGGAAAATTTAAATTTATAAGTTAGTTCTGAAAATATAATTTTTAAGATTTTTCTTATAACTTTATTATTTTAAAAGTATATAAAATAAGATTATATATTATGTTTAAGTATTTATTTACAATTATATTTTAAAAATTAGATATGTAATAGCTTTAATAAATAAAGGTTGGAAAGATAAGTTAAAGTTGATTTGTAATTTGATTTATTTAAGAATTGAATCTAAATAAAAATGATTTGAAACTTATTGATTTGAGGTTTTAAAGATATGAAATTTATAACCTGGTTTTGATTAAAAGTGACTAAATGGATATTTTTGAATTTAAATAAATTGAAATTGAATATTTAGTTTGATTTAAATGTGTAATTGGAGATTTTATTTAAATGTTATTAAAAGCGACTGAGTGAATAATTTAAGAATTAAATATAATTGAAGTTAGATATCTAATTTTGATTTTTTTTAAATTTGTAATTAGAGATTTTATTTAAATTTTATTATAAATGATTAAGTGAATATTTCAAATTTAAATAAAATTAAAGTTGAATGTTGAAATGTAAATGAAACTTATATTGTAAATGTTTAAATATTAAACTTTAAATCTGATTAGAACTGAAGTGATAATTCAAACCTGGATTTGAAATCAAAATAAACTGAAATGGTTTATTAAGAATTTTAATTGAATCTTTAACATTTTACATTGAAATTGTTGAACTGGGATTGATTTAAATTGAATTTTGGAATTTAAGTTGATTTGAATCGATTTGTGAAATTAGAAGAAACAATTCCAGTTTGAAATTATTTTCGATATAAACTATTTTTATATAAACTATTTTAATCTATAACCTATTTTGTAATATAAACTATTTTTAATATATAAATTATTTTCAATATTCAAACTATGAAGGTTGGAACTGTTATGATTTAAAGTGATATGATTTTGAAAGTGAATATAGTTTTGAAAATGAATATGATTTCAAAAATGAATATGATTTCGAAAGTGATATGATTTTGAAAAGGATATGATATTTTGATATGAAGTATGAAATGTTTTGAAATAAAATGATTACGGTGTGAATTAAGCATTTGGTTGTTAAAGGGACCGTGATCAGATATTGTCATACTCTCTTCCAATACCGGAAACTACTTTAACAACTATGCACATGGTGGAGATTCTAGAATGAAGTAGGATGGTTTGGAAAATGATTCTATATGAGGTATTAATGCAGCCTTGATTCTCATGAGTCAGCTTGATATGGCTAAAACAGGAGCTATACCTGGGTCAAGTGAAGTCATACCTTCGATCGGACACATTTTTTCGATGACATTCTATTACTTTGTGATTTGATTGGGTGCACCTTCGATTTGATTATAGAAGTGTGTCTCGAGGTGGGAGGTAGTCGCTGCTATGCATTTCCACCAGCCTGGTTCTGCAAAACGGTAGCATCCTACTCTAGGCATTGCCTCGCGTGCCTTCTCACATGCCTTATCGCACCTTCTACGAGTTTAATTTCTGTCGTACCTATGGAGTGCTCCTTGATAGCCCACCGGTTCAGTGGAGTTTATAGTACTGTATAGACTATGGCATTATATAAAATGTGCTAAGGGGATATGGGTAATGCCTTAAGGCTATTTTAATAGTTTACTTTACTATAGACATTATATATGGAGCGTATTGTATTATGTATGTAGATAGTTTAACGGATCCTTAAAGGATGGGAATCCAAACATCCTTTGAGTTATTTTGTATTTTAGTTGACATTTCACTTGAGTTGATTTACTAGTATAAGAATGTTAATCCTGACTCGAGTGTTTTGTATTTTTCTTTATGCTCGGGTCAGAATGAGTGTCATAGCATTTGAGACTCATCTTTGGAGCTTGGAGCTTTGCTTGTAGATCTGTCTTGGTCTATTCAGCTTTCCAATTACTTCAGTTTATTCCAGTTGTTTTATTTAGACCTGTCATTGGCATTTGTATTAGTAACTCCTATGTATTCGAGATATTTATTGTATTTTGTTTCAAACTTTTTTTTTATAGTAGTTTCATGAACTACTAGTTATCTATTCCGCTACTTATTATTATATTACTCTGTGTCTGTTATTCTGTAATTGATTTTATTTACCGTACATGCTGAGTTTTTCCAAATACAAATTAACAATCTGTTGTTTCGAGCAATTCGAGTCTGACATGAGTGGATGATTGTCGATTTGAATGGTTTGAAATACTAATTCATTACGTGTGGTATCAGAGCTCTGGTTTAGGCAAATTTAGCATATGGAGTAAATAACTCATTAGAGATAGGGTAGCAATACCCTAGAGTGAGTAGAATCAATCATAGAATCGTATTCGTTCGAGCTTGAAATTCTTCGTTAGGGTCCTCCAAGATTAGGATTTCTTTTGGAATTTGGAACTATCCCTTTATTATAAAACCCATTCTTGTTCTTTCCTATTTGTGTTCTTCTAGATATTAGAGCATCCTATGGTTCTTTTTCTGTTGATCTTTGTATTGAGCCCATCTTGCGACTTCATCGATATGTGTGACTATTTCCATCGTTAGTCCCAGCAACCTTTGTATGATTTGTAAAGGGGTGAAATTTCATTACAACATGCATTAATTCACCAGAGATTTCTATATCCTCGGTTTCGATGTTGTTTTCTCTTGCTAAGCCCGAACCGTTTCCTTAATATACGACCGAGGTAATTCTCTTCTGATCGCAAGTCGATTGTCTCAGTATTATGCAGGTAGTTTGATCTTTTCGTTTTATTCTCAGCCTTGTGATCATGACTCCACTCGATAGTCAGGGACTATCCTAATGTTTGATAAAGTCACAGTTCTCCCTCCTAAGCAGGAATTGAATTCCACATCGCTCTTATCCCTGGAGCTCGACATGTTGTCCTTTCTCCTGGACGAATGGTTTCTATGAATGGTTAGTCATGCCTTGGGATTAACCAATACTCTTGTCTTCTTCGATGATCTCATGAATCATATTTTCCATAATGTTCTCAACTACTTTGTCCTAGTTTCCGTAAATGATATTGTGATGACCCGCCTTTCTCTTCACAGAAATATGCATCATCAATAAGAAAGAAAGGGATAGAAAAGAGAAAAGATAGAGAATAAGAATGAAACAACATCAGAATCTCAACAGCGGAACGAATAAATTTTATTAATCACAAAAGTATTACATAGTATGCAATATCTATCAGAGTTACACAACTTATACATCACATACTAGACAGTTATAAGCACCTATGAAGTCATTATAACTCAAATACAACACAGAGATACCAACACAGCGGAAAACAATATATATCTATAAACGCTAAAGCCTCATGCTCCATATCTCCTCCAGAATTCGCCAAAGCTAACCTGAATACCTTGGCTACTCGTAAAAATTTGAGTACCCAAGAGTTTAAGAAAACAGAAAATAAACTCCAGGTCAGACATGGGTCTGGTGTGAGTAACAGGATAAGTTGCTTAACTTTAAAAAACCTTTGAAAATAAAAGGTATCTCGTAAGACTTCCCACACATAAACATGGAAAGTTTTTACCTTACGATAACAAAAACATTTGATAGGAAATCCAGTGATATTACAATAGGGTCTAGGGCTTTCAAGTAAACAAGAAATAGATGAAATTGTTACATGATTAAATTCCAGCATATTAGCCACAAAGTGGGTTATACAATCAAAAGCGTAAAGGGCACGTAGGAAGAATGGGTTTCCATCAATGGAAGGGCTACTAGGGTACCGCCCGTCACAGTACATGGCCTAGATCACCGTATCGAGGATCCACCCAGCAACACAAGGCCAGACACATCACTAGTGGACAGTCTCGAACAAGAGAACATCGACAGTTGTTGCAATCAACTGCCCCACACGGTCGAATAAAAGGGACTTCTAGACAGGGGAACATCTTGTCCTACTTGAGCGCGACTCACTTAGCCTTGCTGCACTTCCCTTGTCTTAGCCATTCCCAAGTTGATGAGGCTTGAGGTTACGATTACCCTTATAGAACACATCTATCTTAGAATGCTCATCGTCCACCTGACGATGTTCTGAAAGCATTCAATCCATACAAGTTCGTTTCGGGTTCGAACGAAACTGAAGGCATTATCTCGTTACACTCATTTGGGAATCACCCTTAGAGTTAACGACAATAACCCTTGCACTCTGAATCTATCTCAAACTTGAAAGTGCTATCTCCGTCGAACTCATCTTGGAATCACCCTTAGAGTTTTAACGATGAATAGTTCTAACACTTCGAGTTTTCACCTTGATCTTCACTTGAATTCACGACCTAACGTTTAATTTGGATCGATGTGGTTTTCGGATATCCAAATCTGGAAACCCGATTCTGATCTCATCGAAATCCAAAACGCCATCTTTTAAGTCCAAATTGTTTTAAAGTTAAAACAATTCAAATCATTATCTTATTCACATAGATAGATAATTCACAATTTTACAAATAGGTAATCCATAATTACAACTCAACTAAAGCATCCAATATCACAGATCAGCACATATCTCATATCAGAGATATCAAACAATTCAAAGCATTCAATATCAATCAGCCATCCATAAGCAAAGATTATTTAATCACATAATCTCTAATTAATTTAAAATAAATTAAATTAATTACTTTCATCATTATAAATCTTGCTTTCTTAGCAATTAATTAATTACAAACCAATTAATTAATCACTCTCTAATTATCCATCTTAATTAATCATCCTTGATTAATTATCCTCTAATTACATAAAGTAATTACCCTTTAATTAATTACACAAATTAATTATCCTTAACCATTTATAGTAATTAACCTTTAATTACCTTATTAATTAATATACTATAATTAATTACATTAATCCTTAATTAATTACATTAATTAATTAATCTACAATCACTTATATTGATTAATTATCCTCATTAATCAATCTTTAATTACATCATTGATATTAATTAATGACTCCTTAATTATTTCTTTAATTAATAATTAATCATGTTTAATAATTAATCTTCAATTAATTACATTCATTAATCAACCTTGATTAATCACCTTTAATAATTAACTACCCTTAATTAATTACCTTACTTAATTAACTTCTAAATAAAATTTATTAATTCATTCTTTAATTAATTACACTAAGTAATTAATTCTTAATTACTTTCACTAAGTAATTATCCTTCTTACTAATTGCACAAAGTAATTAAACCCAAAACTACTTCATTCTTACTGATCCTTCAACTAATTACATCCAGTAATTACCCATTAATTACTTTGCTAAGTAATTACAATTTAATAATTACATTCAGTAATTATACTTAACAAATCATCAAGTTATTATCTTAAATTAATTAAAATAATTAATTAACTTAAACTAATCACATTAACTTAATTAATTACATTGAGTAATTAATCCTTTTAATTACTTTCATTAAATAATCATACTTAACCAATCCACAAATGATTATCCTTAATTAATCTAATTAATTACCTTAAATTAATCACATTAATTAATCATTCATAATCCCTAGTTAATGATCTTTACATTAACTATTAATAATTCTTTAATTACTTCTCTAAGTAATTAAACTTAAATTAATCATCTTTGAATTTCAAGTTAATTAATTTTTAATAACCAATTAATCTATCTCTAATTACTTAATTAATTAAGCGCTTAACTATAACTTAATTAATCTTTAATTACACGATTAATTAATTTCTAATCATTAATTAATAATCATTACCTATCTAATTAACGATCCTTAATTACAAATTAATTAACCCTAATTAATTAACCTACAACCCTTAAATACTTATTTATTAATCCATAATATAACTAATTACTCTTTAATTACCTTATTAATTTAATTAATCCTCAAATCATTTAAATCTTAATTAACTTTAAGATAAAGTATTTTCCTTATTAATGACTAAATTGTCATTAACATGTTCATTTAAAACATTACACTTTTAAAACTTATTTTAAATTTAAATTTTAAAATGATTGCAAAATTTAACTTTAACAAAATTTAAAAACAATTTACAAACCTTATAAACAAATGTTAAAGAAAACACTTATCTTATATAAAGAGATTATAAGAGTTTTAAACCAAATTAATCTAAATGCAAAATCTTGCCCTTTTTAAAAACTTAAAAATCTGTTTACTAGGCCGCTTCGGGTTCAACCCGATAGATACTCCAGCACTTACCCGAGGAAAACCTATCTTCTTCTTTTTTCCAAAATTATATTTAAATTTTGAAGTTTAAAAACCAAAACAAATTCACTTTCGAACCAACCCGAGACGTTACAAGAGTCTAAACCCCATTTGCCCGAAACCTTCTTCGAGACAAAACAATAACCCAAAGCTCCTGACGTATCATCACTTCCGTGCACATGCACCATCAATGCAGCCACCTCCAACCATCCGCGATGCTCCTCACATGTCAGTGATCACCCTCGCACCAAATTCCGGCCATCAGAACTTCAATCCTCACTCAAAATCGAAATCGAGGAACTCTGCTCAAAACTGAAACAACAAATAAAAACTTGGAACGCTTCGAACACAATGCCGATCGCCAGAGTGCCAACGCCTCCAGCCACACCTTCGCCGACCTCCCGGCCATCAATCCCCACAATCTGGTGGAATCGATCCACCAAAGGCGACGGGATGAGCACTTTTCTAACCAAACATAAAAACTAGGGTTCAAAACCCAAATGACCAACCACCGATGCCACGGTGGTCTATCCACCTTTTTAATAATTTTGCCGACCTCTTCGGTCATTCCACTTCCTCCCATGATGACCTCGACCTCTCAGATCACCTAGATCGCCAGAAACCACCCAATAAACCAAATCCGATCAAACACGAACTGCTTCCTTTATTCATTACTAAAATTTTGTGATTTTATTTTTAGAAATGAAGGTTTTAGACAAGAATTCATACCATAAGCCTGAAACAATGAATTAGAGTGTTTGAAATCTAAACAAAACCCAAGCTTTCCTGTTCATTTTGGTTTCCAGAGCAAATTTAAATTTATTTTAACCTAAATAAAATTTTAAACTTTACTCTATCATATAACAAACAAATTTTTTAAGAACTTATGTCCTAGCAGAGATTAGATCAAGAGGAAATGAATTTTGTTTAAATTTTTGGCCTTGAAACTAAGAACTGGGAAGCTACTGATGCAGCAGTCATGCACACAACAATACACTCATATATACGGAAAATTCATATATACACAAAACATATTTGTTCCAAAAATTCACAGGCATCTAGAATTCACACTTAAGCTTTTAAGGAAAAAAAGTTAATCACCTGTACGAGATGATGAACAGAGCCCTATTTATTTTGAAATAGATTTTGAATCTTTTAAAAACTTGAATGCTGAAATAAATTGCTTTTTTTGATTTGAAACTGTAATGCTTGTTATTGAGACTTATAGTGGAGATGAGACTGCTTTGATTTCTAGGTTTACTTGCTTTGATTTATCTCAGATTGAAGAAATGCATGCTTTGGTTTTAAATCTTGAAAATGAATTGCATTTTGTTGACTTGAAGATGATTAACAGGTTATTGGATTTGATTTCTGGTTATGGAAGATGTGTGTAGGCGTTGATTTTGATTTGCAAATTTTGATTACAGGTTTTGGTTTGTATAAGTTTTCTGGTTTGTGGAAGGATTGACCACTGATTTTGTTTTGAGTTATTTTACAGGGTGAAGTTTTCTTAGTTTTGAAAAGAAGAGGATAGGAAAAAGAATGAAGGTACGAACAATGGGTTTATATAGGTGAAAATGCAAAAAAAAAGGAAAAAAAAAGAAAATTATAAAGGACACTTGTTTAAGCATTCAACATTTGTCATATAGTATTATCTATCCTTTAACACTTGTTACTATTGTTACTTAATGTATTAACTTGTCATATATAATTTTTTATTTAAAATGTTAAAATAAAGCTTTTATATTTACTTAATAAATTCTTATATATATATATATATATATATATATATATGTATATATATATAAATTTCTTTAAAGAAAATATTATAAAACCATTTATATATAAATAAATCTTATACATATATTTTAAATCCAAATATTTTAAAATATCTACCCTTTGAATTTAAATTTTAAATCCAAATTCAAATTCAAATTAAATTTTAAAAATCCAATTTAAATTCAAGTTATATATAGTAACAAACTTAATTTGAAAATAACAATTCTATTTTCTTTAAAAATCTATAATATCTATATATAAAAATAATACATTATTAGTATTGTTTAAAAATAACAATTTGCCAATTTTAAATAATTTATAAAAGATATTATCTCATTATTTATAAATTATTCATATTACTAAATGTATTAATGTATCATATATTTCAAACTCATATATTTTAAACCAAAGCTTTTCTATTTACAATATATACAGATATATATACATTATAAATAGAAAACATTTATTAACTTTTAAAAGATAAAATTCACCAATTAAATATTTATTTGCTTTAAAAAATAAATTTTCTAGTTTAAATTACAATTATAAAAGACAAATATCAAATCAATTTAATTATTAATACGGATTATTAAATTTATATTGCCCAAAATTATGGGTCATCGCATTCCTCCCCCTTAAAAGAATTTCATCCTCGAAATTTAAAAGCAAAGATAATTTAATAACCCATCAACAATTTTAATTTTAAACCACAAGCATATATTATCAACCATATGCTAACAACCATAGCAACCAATTCACTCAATCAAACAAATCTAATGATCCTGACACAAATCAGGATAGACCTTCCTTACACTATCTAGAGTTTCCTAGGTACAAACACTGGAATACTCACTCTACTAAATCCAAACTAGATATATTACTAAGCTACAGAGCTCCCACTCATCTGATCAATAAAACTGAACAGGATATCAGACCATAGTCAAGTCTTGCTCAACTACCAAATCCTCCTAAACTGAGACGACCCGACTTCCTAACTCCAGGAAATCGCATCATCTTGAAGAAAGAAAGGGATGGAAGAAGGAAAGAAAGAGAAAGAAGAAAGACAACAGCAAGAAATAACTCACAGCGGAACGAATGAAATATAATATATCACATAAAATATTACATAGTATCTTATTACATCAGAGTACACAACTTATACAACAGATGTTAGACAGTTATAAACATCTATCTAACTAACAACTCAAGTACAATAGATACAGATACCAAACAACACAGCGGAACCATAATATATTTACCATGGAAGCCTCCTGCTCCATTACTCCTCCAGAATTCGTCAAGCAAACCTGAATCACTTGACTACTCATACATAATATGAGTACCCAAGAGTTTAATAAAACAGAAAATAAACACTCGGGTCAGACAGGGGTCTGGTGTGAGTAAACGGGTTTAAATTGCTTAAATTTAGAAAAACCTTTGAAAAGAAAGGGTATCTCGTAAGACTTCCCACACATAAACATGGAAAAGTTTTTACCTTACGCTAACCAAAACATTTGATAGGAAATCCAGTGATATTATGATAGTGTTTAGGGTTTTCAAAATAAAATACAGAAATAGCTGGAATGCTTACATCTCACATTCCAACATAGATGGGCACAATCAAAAACGTACAGGTACTTATTGGATTTTGGATTCCATCAATGGCAGGGCTACTGGGGTACCACCCGTCACAGTACGTGGCCTAGATCAACGTACTGTGAAGACCCGCAAATCCGTACTCCTTGAATATACACTAATCTTCATAGATTAACTCAAGATGAACAGAAATACGAATTCTCATTGTTTAAGAAAAAGAAAAAGACAGAAGAAGAGAGAGAAGGATAGAAAATAGAACGGAAAAGAAAATAGAACGAAACAGAAAGAAAACAACAAAACAACATCAGAATCTCACAATTCGCAGCGGAACAACATATAATAAATAAATGAATAATCTTTAAACAAAGAACTATATCAGTTATTACATTTTATACATTACATTACATCATCATCAGAGTGTACAACATCAAACAACAACAAACAGCAGAAAAGAAGTACTATATACTAGTAATACGCCATGCCATCCATCTTTCCTCCAGCAACTCTAGAAATATCCTGATAAACCTTAACTCTTGACTGCCCGTGTGGAAATTGGTGGGCACCCAGAGTTTAGGAAGGAAAACAATAAACTCCGAGTCAGTCATGTGACTGGTGTGAGAACTCAAAACAGTTTATTTATCTTTAAAATCAAAATAGAGGAATATTTTTAAAGTCAATTCGCAATGCTTTTAAAAATGAGACTACCATAAGACCTCCCACCACACACACAATGCAAACGCAGACTTGGAGGAGATTTCTCCTTATGATAGTCAAAGATGCTTGATACGCATTTAAAAAGAACATTTGATATTATTACTAGTGCATAGTGTAGGGAAAATCATTTTGAAAGTAGAATATAAATCTTAGCCAGCATAGGTACCATTATATTATGCTTACTATAGCTACCATATTAGATGGCGGGTTCTACAACTAAAACCGTACAAGTCTCGTATTGTTTCTTTGGATTTCCAACAAATGGTCAGGCCAAGGAACTTCCCATTGCCACATGAGAACGCCTCTGGAAGGACGTCTCCGAGAACCAAACCGGATCTCTGCCAACACAAGGCCAGGTTACCCCTAACTGGGTAACAACTGACACGAGTATGTCATCCCCCGGTCCTTTGGGACCTTTAACCGAGCGCTCGTAATCAACATC
Organism: Allium cepa; assembly: GCA_030765085.1. Classification (NCBI taxonomy): domain Eukaryota; kingdom Viridiplantae; phylum Streptophyta; class Magnoliopsida; order Asparagales; family Amaryllidaceae; genus Allium; species Allium cepa. The sequence continues at coordinate 469,497,579 of CM060935.1, forward strand.
ACACAATCATAAATAAAGTGTTTCAACATGAGTAAGTATCTGGGCTCCATACCATGATACCACCCTTTTCCAGAAGGAAATGCACATACCTTAAAGGGAGCTACCCCTCATAACCTTGCTGCATCTTTCCTGTTTTGACCATTCCGGGGTATGAGGCTCGACGAAGTCTCATCCACAAAGCCACGCTTTATACAAAAGCTGTGCTTTGGGTCAACAAATGATCATAGAAATGATCATAAAGAAAAACGATCAAATAAATGATCCTATCACAAATGATCAACACAATGATCATTTCACAGCAACACTCAGCATGTCACATTACCAAATTGGGAATATATCGCTGATAACCTTCAACTACATAACCTCTGAGCTCGTACATCTCAGAGAAGGGTGTTAAGCTAAGAGAATAAATTCTCCGCCACCAACATAAATATATTTGAAAGAAATCTGCTTTATATCTCAACTTGTAATGTCAAACATACAATCCATACAAGTCTGTTCCGGGCTCGAACAGAACCGAAGGCACTTACAAAGAAGTCCTTGTAATCCGGATATCCACAATCCTGATCGGATTCCCCATCACATATGGAGAACTCCATACCGGAGCAACTCGGTGCAGAGTCAATCGACAGGTCATCCTATCGCTCTCGTAAATACCCGGTCTTCAACACCAGTCATCAATGCTATCCATTACGTCGTATCACTATTCGGAATGGGTAATCCGAATAACGAGCGCAATAATTTAAAAATAAGTGTAGCATTCAAATTCAGCAAATCACAACAAATACCTTTCAAAGGTAAATATTGATAGTCGGTTATTGAACTATCAATGGATATGCACAACATCACCAGATTCCAAATAATTTTCCAAATTATTTATTTCCCAAAAATATCTTTACAAGATAAATAATTTTCATACTTCGAAAATAAATCAATATTTATTTTTAACAAATTCCACTTTCTTTTATAAATTCCATGGTGAATTTTCATTCCAAAATATCTGTGAATATACGATTTCAATTATTCATTTTCAATTTATCTTCAAAAAGATAAATTCTTAAAATATTCACTTTATATTGGAAAACATTTCCATACTTATTTAATAAGTAATTCACAATCTTTTTTATTTTCTACACTTGGAAAATATTCGATATACTTAAATCGAAATTAAGTATATATTTCATTCTTTAAGGAAATCATTCTCTTAAACATATTTATTTGGGCCAAAACGAATGTTACGTAAAACATCGTTACGACAACCCAAAATCACTAGTATAGGGATTCGAAATTAAAATAGATATATAAATCCCAATACTATACAAAACATTTCCTTTCGGAAATCATTTACTATAACAACAGTGTTATAGTCCACCGTTTCCTTTTATTTCTCGAAAACGTCTATTTCGACAATGAATGTTGAAATCTATGGTTTCGAATCTCAACACATTTAAAATATCGTTAGATCGTTTTAATTCTATTTAAAATATCACATCCAAAACATTTTCTTTAACATATTATTCACTATTCAAAACGTGAATATACTACGTTAACCAATTTCATCACTTCTATACATTTTATCTTAAAGGATTATTCACTGTCTAAAACGTGAATATAACTCCTTTAATAAGTTGTAACCATTTACTTATCCAAAATAAGTCGTTGCGGATTTATAAAACAATGTTTATAAATTCCATTTCTATTTATTTTACAACAACTTCCTGTTTATAAATCTCCTTTATTAAGCTATTTCAATTAATCTTCAATTATAAACCAAAGGTTCATATTATAAGTTAAATGCTTATAAAACGATTATTTTACAAAATCGTTCTTTTTAAGACTTTCCAAATTATAAATCTTATAACTTATAAGATTCATTTATTTAACCAAATCTATTCTTCAAATAACTTTACAACTTTTATAAACCTACTATTTATAAAATTCCATTTCTACTTCACCGTTTATAATTCCATAAATTTCATTCATTTATGAAATTCATTCACAATTCATTCTAACACTTTTAAAAACTCGTTTTATAATTCAAATATTTTAATTTGTAAATCATCAATTTATAAATCTTTTATATAAATCAATTTATAATATTATTTCAACATGTGTCTTTGAAGTCCTTTATAAATTTCATCATTTTGATTTATAAAATAAACAAATTTCATAAATCCTATATTTTACTTTTCACAATAAATTCAAAAATCCCAATTTAACTATTTTATAAAATCATTAACCCCATATTTTCAAAAATCAACCTTTAACTATATTTCTCAAAAAGCATAATTTTTATAACATTAAATTTATACGTTTATTTATTTAAAATGGATCAATTCCATAAATCTTTTATAAACGAATACTTTCAAAAATCACTTTAAAAATCACTTTAAAATTCCAAAATTTGGTCCAATGATGCTACACACCAAATAGTCAATCACGACAACAACGACATCATATATCGATATGATAATCCATCAAATATCAAAATATCTGAAATCTAATAAATACTGTTGAGGAATCCAGTTGGATCCCTCCAACCTGTTTTCCTGCATCCACAAACATTAGCACAATACCAATTTCGCTCCAGTACGAAATTATCGTGGTATATGGGATTTAAAATATTATCCGCTTAATAGACGGCGCAATAGGGTCTCATCCGCTATACAAGGCGGGAAATCAATAACTGCAATATATACATATGCCAATATATATATGTATTGCTATTATATATAATACCAATTTCACTGTTTATGAAATATTTGCGGTATATGTTTTTAATAAATAACATCCGCTTACTAACGGCGCATAATGTCTATTTTAACAATCAATAGATAACAATCATCATTCAAACATGCATTCAAGTATTTTAAATATAACTATTTAAAATTAAAATCGAAACCGATTCGATTGAGTGAGAAGTTCTCACCTTGATTTCAATTTCGTTTTAGCGATTTATTTCGAGTAAAATTAAACGCGCGTTTAATTTTACCCAAAATTTTCACTAACTTAAAACGACTCCAATCCAATTCCATAACGTAGTGCTCGTCCATACGATTCCAACGCAACTGGTTTCGCGCGTTTTCGACCTCGTATGAAAAAGTTATACCAGTTTAAACATTTGAACGATTATATATATTATAAATTTACAATCTTTATTTTATTTTAAACCCTACAGCTCATCAAGACCGTTGATTATCTCTTTGCTCCAGATTGGCCGCACGTTGCCTTCTTCTTTCTCCTTCTTCACACACGATATCAGGTCGCGCAACCCATTACACGCCATAAACCCTAATCAACGCGCCACCTACATCCACTTCTGCATCGATCAGGATGCTCCACCGCGTGCGCACTGCTCCATTCCATGCTCGGCACGAACATCATGAAGCTTGGCCACTTCAATTGCTCGGAAATCACGTTCGAACGGCGAACGAACGGGAGCCAAAATGTCCACCTGTGGTCGACGATAGCGAAAATCCACCGTTGGATTTATAGCTTACGCTATGCTCTTCAATATTCTAGTTGGACTTTTCTGATAAAAATTGATGGATAGGAAGAAAAAACAAGGGGAAGCGAGGAAGAACATCGGCCATTGAAGCAAGAGGAGGCGACAACTGAAAATTAGGGTTTTGATTATTTTCTTTATTTTTTTTTGTGAATAAGGCCCTATTTATAGAATTTTCTCAAACACTATTCATTCCGGAAATTCCAAACTCCGATTTACGCGTGGTGACCAGCGTTTCTAGGGTTACCCCGCGTTCCGGACACAATGGAACATGTTTCGAAAGCTAATTCGGTCATCTGTGCGAGTTATGGCAATAAACGTTCGATTTAAATTTAAACCGATTAAACGATTTTCTAGGCGTTTTAGCTTGCACCAGACAAACGGTAAATCCGATTGACATGAAATTTGAAACCATACAATAATACCACATTACGGATCCGATGAAACTGGTTTCTCCAAAATCCGAGACTTTTTGAAAAATGGCTATTTTAACTCGCCAAATTAATATTAAAAACAATTTCGATGCGTTTCGAGCTGCCACGATCAAACGATAACTCCGATTGCTACGAAAAGTGAAATCCGGTAATAACTAACTATTATGGATCCAATGAAACTAGTTTCGTCCAATTCTGAGACTGTTCAAAAATTGACTAATTTCACTAGTCGATTAAATATTAAAATATTCAATTTTCACCAATTAACTTTTAATTCGATTTTAAAAGTTCTAAAATATCATTCTAACTTCAATATGATATAATAAAATTTCCCAAATCATTTTCAATCATATTTAACCCAATTTTCAATTATTTCCGTATTTTCACATATGAAATTATCGATTTAATTATTCAATTAAATCCAATTATTCGAAATAAAATTTATTCGACTTATAAATTCACTTATTAATATTTAAAATTAATTAAATATTCAAATCTTAATTAATAAAAATCCTGGGTCGTTACATACTTCCCCCCTTAAAAGAATTTCGTCCTCGAAATTACCAAGTAAGAAAAGTTACAGAATCTATTAACTTTCCCAAAATTCATGGTTAAACTTCTTACAATACTTTACTAAGTTTCAAAATCATACTTAGTTATCTTTTCAAAAACAACTACTATTGTTTAACTTTCAATTCCAAATCAAAGTTAAAGTTTTCAAAATTTTCCAATTTTCTCAAAAATATTCTTACGCCTTAAATTTCCGGAAAAATTCGCCATAGTCTCCTTTGCGCGGCTCGATCCGAAAAAAAAAATGACAGTATATATATCACAAATATACATCTCATCAAGTAATGAGGCATCCCGCAGGGAAAAAAATGTAAAAGTACGGTATTTAATCCGAGATATGTACCTTATATTTTATTAGCGAGCATATACGGCTAATATAGCGCGAAAGCGAGCTCCAAATGCGAAGCAAACGCGACCCGCACCTACTAAACACTCAACAAATAGATGAGAACATGTATATAGACAATAGTATCGATATACAACATATAGCAACATAATAACTATATATGCCAACATAACAAATGCAATAAAAGCAATATATATTCAACCATCAACCAACTATCATCCCTAACCAAATCAATATTCATTCATATTCTCATTAATATACAATGAAATGGGTTTTTAATTTAATCACATTTGATTCATTAACAGTGGATGTTCTTACTAACATTCATTTTCAATTAGTTTATATTCACTAATTCATATTCAAGTTGGTTCACTTCCAAATTAAATTCAATTCTATTTAAGATTCACTTAACTTCCAATTGGATTTCAATTATTTCAGATTTCAATTTCATTAACTCAATTTCAATAATACTTAATGAATTATATACAATCAACTAACAACCAAATAATAACCAATGTTTATTAATTTCAACCAAATTCCTTTGCTTATATTCATTCAATTTGGTTTAATTAAATTGATTTTCATTCAATTATTCAACTTCCAATAACATTAGATTTTAATGAACTGACACTTACATTCATTATTCCATATCAATTAAATTTACAATCAATTGATTTACATTCAATCCATTAATCCAATTCAATTACAAAAGTTGAATTTCATTTACATAACTTAAGTTCACATTTATCACTTAACTTTATTAATTTACTTTGATACCAATATCAACTTCATCCAACATCACTTAAGTTATATTTCATTTCATAAACATCATTTGTTTTTACTTAACTTAAATTCCCATTCTAAAGTAAATTTTTCCATTTAACTTTAAATTCATTTTTATTTACAACTCATATTCATAAATATATTCATATAGTTTCACTTCTTATATATATAAGTTTATTTCACAATTGTAAATCACTTTAATTATAATTCAATTCTTATAATTCTTTTGGTTTATACAATTATTCTTTTATTTAGATTATTCAAACAACTAAACAATCAACTTATATACCCTTTAATAATTCTGAAAAATTATTTCTTCATATATAAAATATACTCAAGGTAAAATTATCTCATTTACCCAATTTAAAACAATACTGTGTCGAATTGTTCTATTCAAGTGTTTGTAAACCCCTTCGGCATAGTTGTCCAGACCGTGCTGACGAAGGTTCATATGCCACTCAACAAAGCAATCATCACAATATAAAACAATTTTTTATATTCACTAACAAATACGCTCTCATAGCTATTATTACACTCAAACTCATTCTGGAGTACTACTGACTCTATCTCTAATGAGTAATACCCAACAGAGCCATGGTTGTCGCTTAACCATATGCTCCGATACCACCTGTGAAGACCCGCAAATCCGTACTCCTTGAATATACACTAATCTCCATAGATTAACTCAAGATGAATAGAAATACGAATTCTCATTGTTTAAGAAAAAGAAAAGGACATAAGAAGAGAGAGAAGGATAGAAAATAGAACGGAAAAGAAAATAGAACGAAACAGAAAGAAAACAACAAAACAACTTCAGAATCTCACAATTCGCAGTGGAACAACATATAATAAATAAATGAATAATCTTTAAACAAAGAACTATATCAGTTATTACATTTTATACATTACATTACATCATCATCAGAGTGTACAACATCAAACAACAACAAACAGCGGAAAAGAAGTACTATATACTAGTAATACGCCATGCCATCCATCTTGCCTCCAGCAACTCCAGAAATATCCTGATAAACCTTAACTCTTGACTGCCCGTGTGGAAATTGGTGAGCACCCAAAGTTTAGGAAGGAAAACAACAAACTCCGAGTCAGTCATGTGACTGGTGTGAGAACTCAAAACAGTTTATTTATCTTTAAAATCAAAATAGAGGAATATTTTTAAAGTCAATTCGCAATGCTTTTAAAAATGAGACTACCATAAGACCTCCCACCACACACACAATGCAAACGCAGACTTGGAGGAGATTTCTCCTTATGATAGTCAAAGATGCTTGATACGCATTTAAAAAGAACATTTGATATTATTACTAGTGCATAGTGTAGGGAAAATCATTTCGAAAGTAGAATATAAATCTTAGCCAGCATAGGTACCATTATATTATGCTTACTATAGCTACCATATTAGATGGCAGGTTCTACAACTAAAACCGTACAAGTCTCGTATTGTTTCTTTGGATTTCCAACAAATGGTCAGGCCAAGGAACTTCCCATTGCCACATGAGAACGCCTCTGGAAGGACGTCCCCAAGAACCAAACCGGATCTCTGCCAACACAAGGCCGGGTTACCCCTAACTGGGTAACAACTGACACGAGTATGCCATACCCCGGTCCTTTGGGACCTTTAACGGAGCGCTCGTAATCAACATCACACAATCATAAATAAAGTGTTTCAACATGAGTAAGTATCTGGGCTCCATACCATGATACCACCCTTTTCCAGAAGGAAATGCACATACCCTAAAGGGAGCCACCCCTCATAACCATGCTGCATCTTTCATGTTTTGACCATTTCGGGGTGTGAGGCTCGACGAAGTCTCGTCCGCAAAGCCACGCTTTATACAAAAGCAGTGGTTTGGGTCAACAGATGATCATAGAAATGATCACAAAGATAAACGATCAAACAAATGATCCTATCACAAATGATCAACACAATGATCATTTCACAGCAACACTCAGCATGTCACGTTACCAAATTGGGAATATATCGTTGATAACCTTCAACTACATAACCTCTGAGCTCGTACGTCTCAGAGAAGGGTGTTAAGCTAAGAGAATAAATTCTCCGCCACCAACAGAAATATATTTGAATGAAATCTGCTTTATATCTCAACTTGTAACGTCAGACATACAATGCATACAAGTCTGTTCCGGGCTCGAACAGAACCAAAGGCACTTACAAAGAAGTCCTTGTAATCCGGATACCCACAATCCTGATCGGATTCCCCATCACATATGGAGAACTCTATACCGGAGCAACTCGGTGCAGAGTCAATCGACAGGTCATCCTATCGCTCTCGCAAATACCCGGTCTTCAACACCGGTCATCAATGCTATCCATTACGTCGTATCACTATTCGAAATGGGTAATCCGAATAACGAGCGCAATAATTTAAAAATAAGTGTAGCATTCAAATTCAGCAAATCACAACAAATACCTTTCAAAGGTAAATATTGATAGTCGGTTATTGAACTATCAATGGATATGCACAACATCACCAGATTCCAAATAATTTTCCAAATTATTTATTTCCCAAAAATATCTTTACAAGATAAATAATTTTCATACTTCAAAAATAAATCAATATTTATTTTTAACAAATTCCACTTTCTTTTATAAATTCCATAGTGAATTTTCATTCCAAAATATCTATGAATATACAATTTCAATTATTCATTTTCAATTTATCTTCAAAAAGATAAATTCTCAAATATTCACTTTATATTGGAAAACATTTCCATACTTATTTAATAAGTAATTCACAATCTTTTTTATTTTCTACACTTGCAAAATATTCGATATACTTAAATCGAAATTAAGTATATATTTCATTCTTTAAGGAAATCATTCTCTTAAACATATTTATTTGGGCCAAAACGAATGTTACATAAAACATCGTTACGACAACCCAAAATCACTAGTATAGGGATTCGAAATTAAAATAGATATATAAATCCCAATACTATACAAAACATTTCCTTTCGGAAATCATTTACTATAACAACAGTGTTATAGTCCACCATTTCCTTTTATTTCTCGAAAACGCCTATTTCAACAATGAATGTTGAAATCTATGGTTTCGAATCTCAACACATTTAAAACAACGTTAGATCGTTTTAATTCAATTTAAAATATCACATCCAAAACATTTTCTTTAACATATTATTCACTATTCAAAACGTGAATATACTACGTTAAACAATTTCATCACTTCTATACATTTTATCTTAAAGGATTATTCACTGTCTAAAAGTGAATATAACTCCTTTAATAAGTTGTAACCATTTACTTATCCAAAATAAGTCGTGGCGGATTTATAAAACAATGTTTATAAATTCCATTTCTATTTATTTTACAACAACTTCCTTTTTATAAATCTCCTTTATTAAGCTATTTCAATTTATCTTCAATTATAAACCAAAGGTTCATATTATAAGTTAAATGCTTATAAAACGATTATTTTACAAAATTGTTCTTTTTAAGACTTTCCAAATTATAAATCTTATAACTTATAAGATTCATTTATTTAACCAAATCTATTCTTCAAATAACTTTACAACTTTTATAAACCCACTGCTTATAAAATCCCATTTCTACTTCACCGTTTATAATTCCATAAATTTCATTCATTTATGAAATTCATTCACAATTCATTCTAGCACTTATAAAAACTCGTTTTATAATTCAAATATTTTAATTTATAAATCATCAATTTATAAATCTTTTATATAAATCAATTTATATTATTATTTCAACACGTCTTTGAAGTCCTTTATAAATTTCATCATTTTGATTTATAAAATAATCAAATTTCATAAATCCTATATTTTACTTTTCACAAATTCAAAAATCCCAATTTAACTATTTTATAAAATCATTAACCCCATATTTTCAAAAATCAACCTTTAACTATATTTCTCAAAAACCATAATTTTTATAACATTAAAATTATACGTTTATTTATTTAAAATGGATCAATTCCAGAAATCTTTTATAAACGAATACTTTCAAAAATCACTTTAAAATTCCAAAATTTGGTCCAATGATGCTACACACCAAATAGTCAATCATGACAACAACGACATCATATATCGATATGATAATCCATCAAATATCAAAATATCTGAAATCAAATAAATACTGTTGAGGAATCCAGTTGGATCCCTCCAACATGTTTTCCTGCATCCACAAGCATTAGCACAATACCAATTTCGCTCTAGTACGAAATTATCGCGGTATATGGGATTTAAAATATTATTCGCTTAATAGACGACGCAATAGGGTCTCATCTGCTATACAAGGCGGAAAATCAATAACTGCAATATATACATATGCCAATATATATATATATATATATATATATATATTGCTATTATATATAATACCAATTTCACTGTTTATGAAATATTCGCGGTATATGTTTTTAATAAATAACATCCGCTTACTAACGGCGCATAATGTCTATTTTAACAATCGATAGATAACAATCATCATTCAAACATGCATTCAAGTATTTTAAATATAACTATTTAAAATTAAAATCGAAACCGATTCGATTGAGTGAGAAGTTCTCACCTTGATTTCAATTTCGTTTTAACGATTTATTTCGAATAAAATTAAACGCGCGTTTAATTTTAACCAAAATTCTCACTAACTCCAAACGACTCCAATCCAATTCCATAACGTAGTGCTCGTCCATACGATTCCAACGCAACTGGTTTCGCGCGTTTTCGACCTCGTATGAAAAAGTTATGGCAGTTTAAATGTAACGTCATGGATTTTTTCGTTCTTCGAAAAACCGACATCGACACTCACTTTATCGACTGCCGAGAAATCAAAGGCCGAAAACCGAGATATTATGGGTTTTAAAAAGAAAAGAAAAGAAAGAAGAGAGAAAAAGAAGAAAGAAAAAGAAAAATAGAGGGAAAAGAAGATAGACAATTTTTAGAAAACAGAGAATTAGAAAAACAGAAGATAGAAAATTTTAAAAATAGAACGGGACAGAAAGGGAACAACAGAACAACAACAGAATCTCACAATTCGCAGCGGAACAACATATTATAATAAATGAATAATCTTTAAACAAAGAACTATATCAGTTATTACATTACATTTCATTTCATTACATCATATCATCAGAGTGTACAACATCATACAACAACAAACAGTGCAGCGGAAAAAGAAATACTATATAAACTAGTAATACGCCATGCCATCCAGCTTGCCTCCAGCAACTCCAGAATATCCAGAATATCCTGATAAACCTAACTCTTAACTGCCCGTGTGGAAAATTGGTGGGCACCCAGAGTTTAGGAAGGAAAACAATAAACTCCGAGTCAGTCATGTGACTGGTGTGAGAACTCAAAACAGTTTATTTATCTTTAAAATCAAAATAGAGGAATATTTTTAAATTAATTCGCAATGCTTTTAAAAATGAGACTACCATAAGGCCTCCCGCACACACACACATGCAAACGCAGAATCGGAGGAGATTTCTCCTTATGATAGTCAAAGATGCTTGATACGCATTTAAAATAACATTTGATATTATTATTAGTGCATAGTGTATAACAAATTCATTTCGAAAGTAGAATATAAATCTTAGCCAACATACGACCATTATCGTATGCCTACTATAGCTACTATCCAAACAGTGGTGACCACCATAAGTGAATAGCAGGTTCTACAACTAATACCGTACAAGTCACGTATTGTTTCTTTGGATTTCCAACGAATGGTCAGGCCAAGGAACTTCCCATTGCCACATGAGAATGCCTCTGGATGGACATCCCCGAGAACCAAACCGGATCTCTACCAACACAAGGCCGGGTTACTCCTAACTGAGTAACAACTGACCGAATATGCCATCCCCCGGTCCTTTGGGACCTTTATCAACCGAGCGCTCGTAATCAATTCACACAATCATAAAGTGTTTTCAACATGAGTAAGTATCTGGGCTCCATACCATGATACCACCCTTTTCCAGAAGGAAATGCACATATCCTAAAGGGCGCTACCCCTCATAACCTTGCTGCATCTTTCCTGTTTTGACCATTTCCGGGATGTGAGGCTCGACGAATTCACGTCCACAAAAACATACTTTATACAAAAGCCATGCTTTGGGTCAACAAATGATCAACACAATGATCACTAAGATAGACGATCAAATAAATGATCCTATCACAAATAATCAACACAATGATCATTTCAGCATCACTCAGCATGTCACATTACCAAACTGGGAATATATCGCTGATAACTTCAACTATATAACCTTTGAGCTCGTACGTCTCAAAGAAGGGTGTTAAGCAAAGAATAAATTCTCCGCCACCAACAGAAATATATTTGAAAGAAATCGGCTTTATATCTCAAATTGTAATGTCAGGCATACAATCCATACAAGTCTGTTCCGGGATCGAACAGAACCGAAGGCACTTACAAAGAAGTCCTTGCAATCCGGATATTCACAATCCTGATCGGATTCACCATCACATATGGAGAACTCAATACCGTAGCTACTCGGTGCAGAGTCAATCGATAGTTCATCCTATCACTCTCGCAAATACCGGTCTTCAACACCGATCTTCAAATGCGATTCACAACGACGTATCACATATTCGGAGTGGGTTATACGACCCCATGGTCCTTTCCCGGTTAACCCGAATAGTGAGCGCTTATTCAAAAATAAGTGTGCATTCAAATTCAATCAATTCACATCAAATACCCATTCAAAGGGAAATACTGATAGTCGGTTATTGAACTATCACTGGATATGCACACATCACCAGATTCCAAACAATTTTCCAAATTATTTATTTTCCAAAATATCTTTACTAGATATATAATTTCAACACTTCAAAAATAAATCAATATTTATTTTTAACAAGTTTCACTTTCACATATAAATTCCATAATGAATTTATATTTCAAGATATCCATGCATATGCGATTTCAATAATTCATTTCAATTTATCTTCAGAAAAAGATAAATTCTAATTATTCACTTCATATTGGAAAACATTTCCATACTTATTTATTCATAAGTAATTCACAAATTCCTTTTATTTTCAACACTTAGAAAATATTCAATATACTTAAATCGAATTAAGTATATATTTCATTCTTTAAGGAAATCATTCACTTAACATATTTATTTGGGCCAAAACGAATGTTGCGTAAAACATCGTTACGACAACCCAAATTCACTAGTATAGGGATTCGAAATTAAAATAGATATATAAATCCCAATACTATTCAAAACATTTCCTTTCGGAAATCATTTACTATAACAACAGTGTTATAGTCCACCATTCCCTTTTATTTCTCGAAAACATCTATTTCAACAATAAATGTTGAAATCTATGGTTTCGAATCTCAACACCTTTTAAAACATTATTAGATTGTTTTAATTCTATTTAAAACATCAAATCTAAAACTTTTCCTTTAACGTGTTATTCACTATTTAAAATAAGTGTATAAACTTCGTTAACAAATTTCATCGTTCCTATTCACTTTAACTTAAAGGATTATTCACTGTTCAAAATGTGAATATAACTCTATCTCTAAGTTATAACAATTAACTTATCAAAATAAGTCATTTGCGGATTTATAAAACAACGTTTATAAATTCCGTTTCTATTTATTTATAAAAACTTCCTTTTTATAAATTTTCTTTATTTACCTATTCGATTTATAATCTTAATTATAAACCAAAAGTCCAAATTATAAGTCAAACACTTATAATTTATTTATTTGCAAAAATCGTTCCTTTGAACTTTACAAATTTTATAAACCTATTGTTTATAAAATTCCATTTATAACTTCACCGTTATATAATTATATAAATTTCATTCATTAATGAATTTCATTTTTTACTTCATTCAAACACTTATAAAAACTCGTTTTATAATGTCAATATTTCGATTTATAAATATCCATTTATAAATCTCTTAATATAAATCAATTTATATTATTCTTTTAAAACGTCTTTAAATTCCTTTATAATTTCATCATTTCGATTTATAAAATAATCAAATTTTATAAATCCTATTTTTAAACTTTTTATAACAAGTTCAGAATTCCATTTAAACTCTTTTATAAAGTCATTAATTCCTTATTTTCAAAAATCAGCTTTTAACTATATTTCACAAAAACCATAATTTTATAACTTCTAAAATTATATAACGTTTATTTATTTAAATGGATCAATTCCAAAAATATTTTTATATTTCAAAAATCACTTTGAAAATCATTTTAAAATCCCAAAATCTGGGTCCAATGATGCTACACACCAAATAGTCAATCACGACTACAACGACATCATATATCGATATGATAATCCATCAAATATCAAAATATCTGAAATCAAATAAAACTGTTGAGGAATCCTGTTGGATCCCTCCAACCTGTTTTCCTGCATCCAAAAACATTAGCACAATACCAATTTCGCTCCAGTACGAAATTATCGCGGTATATGTTCTTATTAAATATTATCCGCTTAATAACGGCGTAATAGGGTCTCATCCGCTAAACAAAAATGCGGGAAATCAACAACTGCAATATATACATATGCCAATATATATATATTGATATTACATATAATACCAATTTCACTGTTTATGAAATATTCGCGGTATATGTTTATAATAAATAACATCCGCTTAATAACGGCGTATAATGTCTATTTTAACAATCAATAATTTACAGTCATCATTCAAACATGCATTCAAATATTTTAAATCTAACTATTTAAAATAAAATCGAAACCTATTCGATTGAGTGAGAAGTTCTCACCTTGGTTTTAATTTCCGTTTTAGCGATTTATTTCGAATAAAATTAAACGCGCGTTTAATTTTACCCGAAATTCTCACTAACTCCAAACGACTCCAAACCAACTCCATCGCGTAGTGCTCGTCCATACGATTCCAACGCAACTGAGTTTGCATTTTTTCGACCTCGTATGAAAAAGTTATGAATTTATGAAGTTTGTACACGATTTATATAACTATTACAACATAAATTCAAAATTTATAAACCACAACACAATCATCACCGTCAGATCCCAGGCCAAGCAATCATAGCCGTTCACCCTTTCTCTTCCCCACGCGTTCAAGCTCCAGTACGCGTATGCTATGGCCGAACCCAATTAGTAAACTTAGGGTTAAATATTACTCCATTCATACTCGACGAAATCTCGATCGGGGAGTGCCAAATCAAAGCCACAACCCTCCTCCACCTTCGGCCAAGATAGCCTGCAACTCGGCCCCCTGATGAGCCTGGGAATTCGTGCCCAAACACGGCCGAACGCACCCTCCTAACGGCCCCCACAACGCCTCAAATCCGATCATCACCTTATAGAATCGAAGGTCTTGATGAGATCTTCAAGTTTGTAGTTGAACAAATCTCCTAAAAACTTATGGATTGAGAGAGATTAAGAGATGAAATTCGAAAATTTCTGGCCCTAGATTCTAATGGTGGCGGCTAGCTGATGAAATTAGGGTTTAGCATATTTTTTTTTTTTTTATTTGTGAGGGTTGTGGTGCTATTTATAGAGTTTCGTTCGACACTATTCACCCGGAAATTCCGAACTCCGATTTAGACGCCGTAACCAGCGTACCTAGGGTTTATCCCGCGTTCCGGACACAATGGAACAGGTTTCGGAAGCTAATTCGGAAGTATGTGCGAGTTATGGCTATAAACGCTCAATTTAAATTAAACCGATTTAAATCGATTTCTAGGCGTTTTAATTTGTACCGGACAAACGGTAAATCCAATTGA
Organism: Allium cepa; assembly: GCA_030765085.1. Classification (NCBI taxonomy): domain Eukaryota; kingdom Viridiplantae; phylum Streptophyta; class Magnoliopsida; order Asparagales; family Amaryllidaceae; genus Allium; species Allium cepa. The sequence goes on from CM060935.1 coordinate 469,513,010, forward strand.
CTTGAAATTTGAAACCTTACAATAATATCACATTACGGATCCGATGAAACTGGTTTCGTCAAAATCCGAGACTTTTTGAAAAATGGCTATTTTCACTCGCCAAATTTAAATTAAAAATAAATTCGATGCGTTTCGAGCTGCCACGATCAAACGATAGCTCCTATTGACACGAAATTTGAAATCCGATAATAACTAACTATTACGGATCTAATGAAACTGGTTTCGTTCAATTCTGAGACTGTTCAAAAATTGGCTATTTTACAGTCGATTATTAAATATTAAAATATTCAATTTTCACAAATTAACTTTTAATTCAATTTTAAAAGTTCTAAAATATCGTTCTAACTTCAACATGATAAAATAAAATTTTACAAATCATTTTCAATCATATTTAACTCAATTTTAATTTATTTCCATAATTTAACATATTAAATTATCGATTTAATAATCCAATTAAATCCAAAAATTTAAATAAAAATTTATTTGACTTATAAATTCACTTATAAATATTTAAAATTAATTAAATATTCAAATTTAAATTATTAAAAATTCTGGGTCGTTACAATCTTCCCCACTTAAAAGAATTTCGTCCTCGAAATTACAAGTAAGAAAGTTACAAAATCTATTATCTTTCCCAAAATCCATAATTAAACTTCTTTCAATATTTTACTAAGTTTTCAAATCATACTTAGTTATCTTTTCAAAAACAAACTACATTGTTTAATTTTCAACTTCAAATCAAAGTTAAAGTTTTCAAAAATTTTCCAATTTCTCAAATTTTTTCTAACGCCTTAAATTTCCGGAAAAAATTCGCCATAGTCTCCTTTGCGCGGCTCGATCCGAAAAAAAAATGACAGTATATATATCACAAATATACATCTCATCAAGTAATGAGGCATCCCGAAGGGAAAAAAGTGTAAAAGTACGATATTTAATCCGAGATATGTACCTTATATTTTATTAGCAAGCATATACGGCTAATATAGCGCAAAAGCGAGCTCCAAATGCGAAGCAAACGCAATCCGCACCTACTAATCACTTAACAAACAACATGAGAATCATGTATATAAAGCATAGTATCGATATAAAACATATAGCAACATGATAACTATATATGTCACATAGCAAATGCAACAATAGCAATATATATTCAACCATCAACCAACTACATTCATAACCAATAATATTCATTCATATTCTCATTCATATACAATGAATTGGTTTTCACTCTAAATTACATTTGATTCATTTACATTGGATTTACTAACATTCATTATCAATTCAATTAGTTTACATTTCTTATATATATAAGTTTATTTCACAATTGTAAATCACTTTAATTATAATTCAATTCTTCTAATTCTTTTACTTATACAATTACTCTTTTATTTAGATTATCCAAACAACTAAACAATCACTTATATACACTTTAACAATTCTGAAAAATTATTCCTTTACATATAAAAATATACTCAAGGTAAAATCATTTCATTTACCCAATTTAAAAACAATGTTGTGTCGAATTGTTCTATTCAAGTGTTTAGAAACCCCTTCGGCTCAGTTTCGAGGCTGTGCTGACGAAAGTTCATATGCCACTCAACAAACCAATCATCACAATATAAAACAATTTTTTATATTCACTAACAAATACGCACTCATAGCTATTATTACACTCAAACTCAATCTAGAGTACTACTGACTCTATCTCTAATGAGTAATACCCTACAGAATCATGGTTGTCGCTTAACCATCAGCTCTGATACCAAATGTAACAGAACGGATTTTCGTTGCCGAAAAACCGAATAGTTATGGGTTTTAAAAAAAAAAGAAGTAGAAAAGAAGATAGAAAATAGAGGGAGAAAGAAGATAGACGATTTTTAGAAAACAGAGAATTTTTTAAAATAGAACGGGACAGAAAGGGAACAACAGAACAACAACAGAATCTCACAATTCGCAGCGGAACAACATATTATAATAAATGAATAATCTTTAAACAAAGAACTATATCAGTTATTACATTACATTTCATTTCATTACATCATATCATCAGAGTGTACAACATCATACAACAACAAACAGTGCAGCGGAAAAAGAAATACTATATAAACTAGTAATACGCCATGCCATCCAGCTTGCCTCCAGCAACTCCAGAATATCCAGAATATCCTGATAAACCTAACTCTTAACTGCCCGTGTGGAAAATTGGTGGGCACCCAGAGTTTAGGAAGGAAAACAATAAACTCCGAGTCAGTCATGTGACTGGTGTGAGAACTCAAAACAGTTTATTTATCTTTAAAATCAAAATAGAGGAATATTTTTAAATTAATTCACAATGCTTTTAAAAATGAGACTACCATAAGGCCTCCCGCACACACACACATGCAAACGCAGAATCGGAGGAGATTTCTCCTTATGATAGTCAAAGATGCTTGATACGCATTTAAAATAACATTTGATATTATTATTAGTGCATAGTGTATAACAAATTCATTTCGAAAGTAGAATATAAATCTTAGCCAACATACGACCATTATCGTATGCCTACTATAGCTACTATCCAAACAGTGGTGACCACCATAAGTGAATAGCAGGTTCTACAACTAATACCGTACAAGTCACGTATTGTTTCTTTGGATTTCCAACGAATGGTCAGGCCAAGGAACTTCCCATTGCCACATGAGAATGCCTCTGGATGGACATCCCCGAGAACCAAACCGGATCTCTACCAACACAAGGCCGGGTTACTCCTAACTGAGTAACAACTGACCGAATATGCCATCCCCCGGTCCTTTGGGACCTTTATCAACCGAGCGCTCGTAATCAATTCACACAATCATAAAGTGTTTTCAACATGAGTAAGTATCTGGGCTCCATACCATGATACCACCCTTTTCCAGAAGGAAATGCACATATCCTAAAGGGCGCTACCCCTCATAACCTTACTGCATCTTTCCTGTTTTGACCATTTCCGGGATGTGAGGCTCGACGAATTCACGTCCACAAAAACATACTTTATACAAAAGCCATGCTTTGGGTCAACAAATGATCAACACAATGATCACTAAGATAGACGATCAAATAAATGATCCTATCACAAATAATCAACACAATGATCATTTCAGCATCACTCAGCATGTCACATTACCAAACTGGGAATATATCGCTGATAACTTCAACTATATAACCTTTGAGCTCGTACGTCTCAAAGAAGGGTGTTAAGCAAAGAATAAATTCTCCGCCACCAACAGAAATATATTTGAAAGAAATCGGCTTTATATCTCAAATTGTAATGTCAGGCATACAATCCATACAAGTCTGTTCCGGGATCGAACAGAACCGAAGGCACTTACAAAGAAGTCCTTGCAATCCGGATATTCACAATCCTGATCGGATTCACCATCACATATGGAGAACTCAATACCGTAGCTACTCGGTGCAGAGTCAATCGATAGTTCATCCTATCACTCTCGCAAATACCGGTCTTCAACACCGATCTTCAAATGCGATTCACAACGACGTATCACATATTCGGAGTGGGTTATACGACCCCATGGTCCTTTCCCGGTTAACCCGAATAGTGAGCGCTTATTCAAAAATAAGTGTGCATTCAAATTCAATCAATTCACATCAAATACCCATTCAAAGGGAAATACTGATAGTCGGTTATTGAACTATCACTGGATATGCACACATCACCAGATTCCAAACAATTTTCCAAATTATTTATTTTCCAAAATATCTTTACTAGATATATAATTTCAACACTTCAAAAATAAATCAATATTTATTTTTAACAAGTTTCACTTTCACATATAAATTCCATAATGAAATTATATTTCAAGATATCCATGCATATGCGATTTCAATAATTCATTTCAATTTATCTTCAGAAAAAGATAAATTCTAATTATTCACTTCATATTGGAAAACATTTCCATACTTATTTATTCATAAGTAATTCACAAATTCCTTTTATTTTCAACACTTAGAAAATATTCAATATACTTAAATCGAATTAAGTATATATTTCATTCTTTAAGGAAATCATTCACTTAACATATTTATTTGGGCCAAAACGAATGTTGCGTAAAACATCGTTACGACAACCCAAATTCACTAGTATAGGGATTCGAAATTAAAATAGATATATAAATCCCAATACTATTCAAAACATTTCCTTTCGGAAATCATTTACTATAACAACAGTGTTATAGTCCACCATTCCCTTTTATTTCTCGAAAACATCTATTTCAACAATAAATGTTGAAATCTATGGTTTCGAATCTCAACACCTTTTAAAACATTATTAGATTGTTTTAATTCTATTTAAAACATCAAATCTAAAACTTTTCCTTTAACGTGTTATTCACTATTTAAAATAAGTGTATAAACTTCGTTAACAAATTTCATCGTTCCTATTCACTTTAACTTAAAGGATTATTCACTGTTCAAAATGTGAATATAACTCTATCTCTAAGTTATAACAATTAACTTATCAAAATAAGTCATTTGCGGATTTATAAAACAACGTTTATAAATTCCGTTTCTATTTATTTATAAAAACTTCCTTTTTATAAATTTTCTTTATTTACCTATTCGATTTATAATCTTAATTATAAACCAAAAGTCCAAATTATAAGTCAAACACTTATAATTTATTTATTTGCAAAAATCGTTCCTTTGAACTTTACAAATTTTATAAACCTATTGTTTATAAAATTCCATTTATAACTTCACCGTTATATAATTCTATAAATTTCATTCATTAATGAATTTCATTTTTTACTTCATTCAAACACTTATAAAAACTCGTTTTATAATGTCAATATTTCGATTTATAAATATCCATTTATAAATCTCTTAATATAAATCAATTTATATTATTCTTTTAAAACGTCTTTAAATTCCTTTATAATTTCATCATTTCGATTTATAAAATAATCAAATTTTATAAATCCTATTTTTAAACTTTTTATAACAAGTTCAGAATTCCATTTAAACTCTTTTATAAAGTCATTAATTCCTTATTTTCAAAAATCAGCTTTTAACTATATTTCACAAAAACCATAATTTTATAACTTCTAAAATTATATAACGTTTATTTATTTAAATGGATCAATTCCAAAAATATTTTTATATTTCAAAAATCACTTTGAAAATCATTTTAAAATCCCAAAATCTGGGTCCAATGATGCTACACACCAAATAGTCAATCACGACTACAACGACATCATATATCGATATGATAATCCATCAAATATCAAAATATCTGAAATCAAATAAAACTGTTGAGGAATCCTGTTGGATCCCTCCAACCTGTTTTCCTGCATCCAAAAACATTAGCACAATACCAATTTCGCTCCAGTACGAAATTATCGCGGTATATGTTCTTATTAAATATTATCCGCTTAATAACGGCGTAATAGGGTCTCATCCGCTAAACAAAAATGCGGGAAATCAACAACTGCAATATATACATATGCCAATATATATATATTGATATTACATATAATACCAATTTCACTGTTTATGAAATATTCGCGGTATATGTTTATAATAAATAACATCCGCTTAATAACGGCGTATAATGTCTATTTTAACAATCAATAATTTACAGTCATCATTCAAACATGCATTCAAATATTTTAAATCTAACTATTTAAAATAAAATCGAAACCTATTCGATTGAGTGAGAAGTTCTCACCTTGGTTTTAATTTCCGTTTTAGCGATTTATTTCGAATAAAATTAAACGCGCGTTTAATTTTACCCGAAATTCTCACTAACTCCAAACGACTCCAAACCAACTCCATCGCGTAGTGCTCGTCCATACGATTCCAACGCAACTGAGTTTGCATTTTTTCGACCTCGTATGAAAAAGTTATGAATTTATGAAGTTTGTACACGATTTATATAACTATTACAACATAAATTCAAAATTTATAAACCACAACACAATCATCACCGTCAGATCCCAGGCCAAGCAATCACAGCCGTTCACCCTTTCTCTTCCCCACGCGTTCAAGCTCCAGTACGCGTATGCTATGGCCGAACCCAATTAGTAAACTTAGGGTTAAATATTACTCCATTCATACTCGACGAAATCTCGATCGGGGAGTGCCAAATCAAAGCCACAACCCTCCTCCACCTTCGGCCAAGATAGCCTGCAACTCGGCCCCCTGATGAGCCTGGGAATTCGTGCCCAAACACGGCCGAACGCACCCTCCTAACGGCCCCCACAACGCCTCAAATCCGATCATCACCTTATAGAATCGAAGGTCTTGATGAGATCTTCAAGTTTGTAGTTGAACAAATCTCCTAAAAACTTATGGATTGAGAGAGATTAAGAGATGAAATTCGAAAATTTCTGGCCCTAGATTCTAATGGTGGCGGCTAGCTGATGAAATTAGGGTTTAGCATATTTTTTTTATTTTTTATTTGTGAGGGTTGTGGTGCTATTTATAGAGTTTCGTTCGACACTATTCACCCGGAAATTCCGAACTCCGATTTAGACGCCGTAACCAGCGTACCTAGGGTTTATCCCGCGTTCCGGACACAATGGAACAGGTTTCGGAAGCTAATTCGGAAGTATGTGCGAGTTATGGCTATAAACGCTCAATTTAAATTAAACCGATTTAAATCGATTTCTAGGCGTTTTAATTTGTACCGGACAAACGGTAAATCCAATTGACTTGAAATTTGAAACCTTACAATAATATCACATTACGGATCCGATGAAACTGGTTTCGTCGAAATCCGAGACTTTTTGAAAAATGGCTATTTTCACTCGCCAAATTTAAATTAAAAATAAATTCGATGCGTTTCGAGCTGCCACGATCAAACGATAGCTCCTATTGACACGAAATTTGAAATCCGGTAATAACTAACTATTACGGATCCAATGAAACTGGTTTCGTTCAATTCTGAGACTGTTCAAAAATTGGCTATTTTACAGTCGATTATTAAATATTAAAATATTCAATTTTCACAAATTAACTTTTAATTCAATTTTAAAAGTTCTAAAATATCGTTCTAACTTCAACATGATAAAATAAAATTTTACAAATCATTTTCAATCATATTTAACTCAATTTTAATTTATTTCCATAATTTAACATATTAAATTATCGATTTAATAATCCAATTAAATCCAAAAATTCAAATAAAAATTTATTTGACTTATAAATTCACTTATAAATATTTAAAATTAATTAAATATTCAAATTTAAATTATTAAAAATTCTGGGTCGTTACATTAAACATTTGAACGATTATATATATTATAAATTTACAATCTTTATTTTATTTTAAACCCTACAGCTCATCAAGACCGTTGATTATCTCCTTGCTCCATATCGGCCGCACGTTGCCTTCTACTTTCTCCTTCTTCACGCACGATATCAGGTCGCGCAACCCATTACACGCCATAAACCCTAATCAACGCGCCACCTACATCCACTTCTGCATCGATCAGGATGCTCCACCGCATGCGCACTACTCCATTCCATGCTCGGCATGAACATCATGAAGCTCGGCCACTTCAATTGCTCGGAAATTACGTTCGAACGGTAACGAACGGGAGCCAAAATGTCCACCTGTGGTCGACGATAGCGAAAATTCACCGTTGGATTTATAGCTTACGCTATGCTCTTCAATATTCTAGTTGGACTTTTCTGATAAAAATTGATGGATAGGAAGAAAAAACAAAGGGAAGCGAGGAAGAACATCGGCTATTGAAGCAAGAGGAGGCGGAAACTGAAAATTAGGGTTTTGATTATTTTCTTTATTTTTTTTTGTGAATAAGGCCCTATTTATAGAATTTTCTCAAACACTATTCATTCCGGAAATTCCAAACTCCGATTTACGCGCGGTAACCAGCGTTTCTAGGGTTTACCCCGCGTTTTGGACACAATGGAACAAGTTTCGAAAGCTAATTCGGTCATCTGTGCGAGTTATGGCAATAAACGTTCGATTTAAATTTAAACCGATTAAACGATTTTCAAGGCGTTTTAGCTTGCACCGAACAAACGGTAAATCCGATTGACATGAAATTCGAAATCATATAATAATACCACATTACGGATCCGATGAAACTAGTTTCGTCGAAATCCGAGACTTTTTGAAAAATGGCTATTTTAACTCGCCAAATTAATATTAAAAACAATTTCGATGCGTTTCGAGCTGCCACGATCAAACGATAACTCCGATTGCTACGAAAATTGAAATCCGGTAATAACTAACTATTACGGATCCAATGAAACTAGTTTCGTCCAATTATGAGACTGTTCAAAAATTGACTAATTTCACTAGTCGATTAAATATTAAAATATTCAATTTTCACCAATTAACTTTTAATTCGATTTTAAAAGTTCTAAAATATCATTCTAACTTCAATATGATATAATAAAATTTCCCAAATCATTTTCAACCATATTTAACCTAATTTTCAATTATTTCCGTATTTTCACATATTAAATTATCGATTTAATTATTCAATTAAATCCAATTATTCGAAATAAAATTTATTCGACTTATAAATTCACTTATTAATATTTAAAATTAATTAAATATTCAAATTTTAATTAATAAAAATCCTGGGTCGTTACACGTACCGAGGAGTACGCCCACTCCCCTGCAACACAAGGCCGGAACCATTCCTTACTAAACAATCCCGAACAAGACCACCCCGTAGTTGGCGCGACCAACCACACACTAAGCCGAAATAGAAAGGGACCTCTAGACAGGGGTAAATCTCACTCTCAAGTGGGGGCTAGCCACGAAGACTTGCTGCACCTCCCCTGTTTTATCCATTCCCGGTTGATGAAGCTTGAGGTTACGATTACCTTTATAGAACACATCTATCTTAAAATGCTCATCGTCCACCTGACGATGTTCTGAAAGCATTCGATCCATACAAGTTCGTTCCGGGTTCGAACGAAACCGAAGGCACTATCTCGTTGCACTCATTATTGGAATCACCCACAGAATCAACGACCATAGCCCTTGCACTCTAAATCACCATCTCGAATCTATAAGTACTATCCGTCAAACTCATTACGGAATCACCCATAGAGTTATACTGACGTATAGCCCTTACACCTCGAGTCTTTACTTGCTCCACTTGGATTCACGATCTACGTTTAATTGGAATCGATGTGGTTTTCGGAATTCCAAATATGGAAACCCGAACCCGGTCTCACCGAAATCAAACACCATTTTAATGTCCATGTTGTACTTAAGGGTTTCAACAGGTAAACTTATATTTAGGATGATATAAACAGATAGATGAATCATATTATCACAATAGATAATTCATAACAACATTCATCTCACAACAGCATATCACATAACAGAGATATCAAGTATCAACCAAACACCCGATATCAATCATCCAATATTGATCATCCAATATCAATCACTCAACCAATATTAATAAATCAACCAATATAAATCAATTAACCAATATTAATCAATTATCCAAAACGGAATTGATTTACTCTTAATTAGTTGGATTAACCTTAATCTTTATTTATTTATTACAAATAAATAAATTAATCATCTCTTAATGATCTCCTTATTTAATCTTCTTTGATTAATTATACTTTAATTACATTCAAGTAATTATCCTTAACCATATTTAGTTATTAACCTTTAATTAATATCATTAATTATAAAAATTAATGATCCTTCATTTACTTCATTTATTAATCAATTATAATTAATTTCATTAAACCTTAATTAATTACAATTAATTAATCACTCTTGAATAAATCACTTATATTAATCACCCTTGATTAATATCATTAATTACAATAATTAATGATCCTTATTAATTAATAATTACTTCAAATTAATTAAATAATTAACTTATAATTAATTAACTCATTAATCATAACCAGTAATTAACAACTTGTAATTACTTGTCTTAATTAATTAACTTCTTAATTAATTAACTTCAAATTTAATTATATTAATCCGTGATTAATTAATCCAATTAATTAATCTTTAATTACTTCATTAAGTAATTATTAAACAACTAATTTAATAAATAAATCCTTAATTAATTACTTTATTAATTAATTATAATTTTATATAATTATTCTTAGTAATTAATCTTAATTACTCAATTAACTAAAATATTTAAGTAATTAACTCTTAATTACTTACATAAGTAATTATCTCTAATTACTTCTATTAATCAATCTTGATTACTTAATTAATTACCTTAATAAGTAATTAATTCAATTATTAAATATTCCTTAATCCTTTAGTTAATTAATTACTTCATAATTAATTAATTTCTACAATTATATTAATCAATTCTTAAATTGATACCATCAAGTGATTATTCAATAATCACTTCCATTAAAATACTCATGAGTAATTACCATTAATTACTTCCATAAGTAATTAACTTCCTTAATTACATTCAACAATTAACCATTAATTACTTTATTAAGTAATTACACTTAATTAATCCATAATTAAGTGATTATATAAATTTAAATAAACAATTAACTAATTATTTAAAATTAATTAAACAATTAATTAATTAGCTTATTTTACCTAAAATCATTAATTAATTAAGAAAACATTATTCTTAATTAAATAATCAAATCATATTAAACAAGTATTCTTAAGTTAATTACCCAAATAATTTAACCTTATTTATTTCCATAAATAAATTATTTGAATAGTTTAAATCTTATTTATTTAAAGACAAGTTATTAAACTTGGTTTACAAAATCATAATAATAATCTTACTTGAATAAAAAGCATTTATAAATCATTTCCAAATTTAAAAACACTTTAAATTATCAAATTTTAAAATTATTTAATTCAATATAAATTGAAAATTATGTTATTAAAACATTGCTTCAAAACTTTAACTTAAATCTTTGATTTAATAATTAAATTCAAATTCTCTTTTAAATTTGAATTTTGAACTTAATTAAGATAATTATTTTTAAAAATCAAACATCTTAAAACATTTTTAAATTTAAAATATAAATTCAATTTACATTTTAAAAAGATTGATTAACTTTTCTTCTAAAAAACAAGTTTTAACTTGAAAATTCTTTTCCTTTTATAAAGCTCAACTTGATTTATTTATTAAGAATAACATGTTCAATTTGTAAACTTATCTTTTAATATAAAACTTGAGCAATATACTAGCACAGCTGAAAGTCTTGAGTCAAACCCGAGTAAAATTACAAAAGACCCTGAGCAAGTCTCGAAGCAAACCTAAACCCTACTGTCTTCGAGTCAAACACGCGAATATCCCGAGAGCTTCTTCGAGTTCCAATCGTCCTCCCCAAATGAAATGCTCCAGTGCACATGAATGTGCACGGTGCACATGCGCCACCACCCATGGCCGTTTCAGGTCGTCGCGATCATCCCCTACAACCACAAATTCACACACGAACCAAAATCCAAACCCAGATCGAAGAAAGCAACCTCGAATCGAAATTCGACTCCATCACTCAAAACTGCAGAACAGCCGTACCCAAATTCCAACGCCTCAAACGAATGCACCACCACCAGAAGCTCCGGTAATCTCCCCCAAGCACCGCAGCATCACTGTGCCACCTTCCATTAACTTGCGATCACCCCCGACACAATATCCTTGTCGCAACCATCGTGACAGTCCAGCCAAAAACAAATGCAGGAAAAAACCCTAGTTTGTTAAATTCCTAATTCCTCGGCCATTAGAAAAATTTTAGGGTATTTTTCCCATGATCTATGATTCACAAACATGCTTCAAACAAAATTCCAGCTTCGATTATCATGCCAATCAATGGCAATCACCAAAACCCCCAAAAACATTCAAACCGAGAATACAACTTAATTACACAGTTAAAAACTATGGTACCAACTCTAAAAATCATATCTTTCCTATTGTAGTTCAGATATACATTCAAATCTAGAATTTGAAATCATCAACTTTTGCCCAAATTTTGATTGTCACTGTACATTTGAAAAATATGAATAACTAATTTATTTAAAATCCTATAACTATTTTTAGACGATAAATCACTTGATTACAACAACTTTCATCAACAAATCACTGTCCAATTCATGTTGAAAATCAAGTTATTTAGATTTTTGAAGGATTTGGACTGTTTTAAATAAACACAGTATCCATTTTTAAATCTTACAGGCAATTAAATATGTTAATTCAACATGCAATCCAATTTAAATAAAATTTTCATATAACATCATGATATCATCATAAAATCAAGATAAAATCTAAAATCAAACTATTTTTAAAAATAGTTTACTCACTTTTTTTTCATTTTGTAGAAAACAGACAGTATTGATTCATTCTCCAGGATTTGAAGATCTAAAGTGTTTTGCTGATGAAAATGGATGCATGCATGCTTCAATTGATTTAAGAAGTTGAAACTGTTGATCTTGAACTTGCAGGTTGAAACAAATGTTGATTTGTAGTTTGAAGTTTGCATATATAAGTTGATGTTGCAGGTTTTACTTTCAACTTGATTTTGCAGATTTGAATTCAAGTTTTCAGGTTTGAAGAAAGATTTTAAATTTGCTTCAGATTTGAGAAAAGTTTATGGTAGCCATAAATTTTAGTTGAGAAGTGAAAACAAAGAAAAGAAATGTTTGTAAAAACAAATTTTCTACTCAAAACATTATTAAAAATTAAAATGAAAACATTGCCACATGTTCTCAAGAATTTACATTTGTCAACTATGATATTTAATTAAACAACACATGTTACCAAGATGTGTATTATCTTAACACTTGTTCTTAAGTATTATATATATATATATATATATATATATATATATATATATATATTAATTTAAATGTAAGTATAAAGCTTTTTTTAATTAACTTTTCTATTAAATAACACTTATCTTAGTACATACATATAAATTATTTTTAAAATCTAAAACATCTATATATTTATAACCATTTTATATTTAGTATTTTTAAAGAAAACAAAACAAAAAAATTTAAATCTTTTTAAACTACCATATTTTAAATACTTTTAAAAGAAAGACAAAACAAAACTTTTATTTAATTTAAATGTAAATAAAACTTACTTTCTTAAGTTACAAATGAATAAATGTTTGCATAAGTATTTATAAATTTACTTTTAAAAGAAATTATTCTAAAACTAATAAATACAAATACAATTATACATCTTATACATGTTATTTAGAATCTAGAACTTTTATAAACTTATAATATTTTAAATTAAGCATTTTAAAAGAAAATCAAAACAAAGCTTGTTTAAATTCTCTTTTAAACTATCATATTTAAAATAAATAACAAACTTATATTTTAAAACAAATGAATAAATCTTTAAATTAACTTTTGAAAACATTAATTCTAAATCAAAGCTTAAATCTACAATATTCATACATTATAAATTATCAATTGATTAAATTAAATTTCAAAACAACTAAAATTATAACATATACATACATGTACATTACAAATTGAAAATTCAACTTTATTTAAAACAAAAGATCTCCTATTCATAATATATATCAAATGCATATATTATAAACAGAATAAAATTTGATTAGCTTTGAAAAATAAATATTATCATATTTTAAATTGTTAAAAAGATATTGATCACAATTATCAGATTAAATATTTATTAACCTTTAAAAAGAATTATTTTATCAGTTTAATTAAAATTATAGAGAAAAATTATCAAACCAATTAAATTATTAAGGCGGATTATTAAATTTATATTGTCCAAAATTCCGGGTCGTTACATGAACTGCCGATTCCACAACCAGAGTTGGATCAGACACGTATTCCCTCAGAGATACGTGAAACACAATGAATCCCAGTCTTCCAAACTGGCAATTCAATCCTGTGGACCAAAGCACTTATCCTTACCAAAACACAAAGATCCAAAATAGCTCAGAGCTAGCCTCCCTGTCTTACCAAATCTTATAGCTCTTTTGATCAAAGAAAACTTATCCAAAATCAAATCTCCAATTTCGTAATCCAAATTCCTCCGTCTCTTATTTACCAAATTTCTGACGATCCTGGGCTGCTTTCATCCTTCCTGATCAACTCAACCTTCGCTGATGTCTCTAGAAACAAACTGGACCAAAAACAACCCAACAGAAGGATTCTCTCAAGATCAACCAAAATCAAGAACAAACTCTGCTCCCACAAACATCGGTAGAAAACTAACTTTTCCTATCCAGAAAAGACAAAACAGGTGCACTCGCCAATCTCGCTTTCAGATTTTGAAAAAGTACTTGTAGATAATCCAAGAATACTGCGAATTTCCAAAGAAATCTAGGGTTGCTTCCACTCATGAACAGCTGCTACATTGCTTCTGTTGCACAACTCAGATCTGGAATAGATGAGAATGCCAATGATGAACACGAGCATAGACTTGTCCAACACATCCCAGAAAATACGGTTCAGTAGATCCATAAAGAGAAAACTCAGAAGTTCCATAAAAACCTGAGCTGCTTCACCAAACCCTCTCTTTAGGAATCATTCTTCTACTAAGCTGAACCACTAGTATCACTCTTGGAATCCTAGTCGATACGAAAACTTAATCTCCAGAAGTTATGGCAGACCTCTAACTTCCTTGAAGACATCTGGAAAAATCTCTAATAACCTCAATCCTAGAGATGCCTCGATCCTAAGCAAAATATTATTCAAGAGAACACTCAACTATCGCAAGTCACTTTTCCGATCAACTCAGTCTAATTTCCAAAGAAACTGTTCTCTCTTCGCAAATCAGAACAGCTTATGCTTGACTAATCAATGGATCCACTTTGCTGCTTCTGAATTCCACCTCTAGAAAACCGCTTAGACAGAAGACTTTCTTGCTGGCACACAGAATACTCCGAGCTGCCACAAATGTCAAAGACTTCCTATCCAAAGCTCCTCGAACTTCAAAGCTATATCATCCAATCCCATTCAGAGCCTAGAGATGGGCAAACATCTCCTCAAGAAACTTAGGCCTCAACCTAAACACAAACACCCTGCTGAACCTAGTCTCATCACCGATGCAGACACACTTCCTTAAATATGCTCCAAAAGAAACATCTTCAGAAACATCCAAAGTCACTACGTCTCATCACGCAGTTGCTCCTTCCCGAAGTTGCCAAGATACCATCACTCGCTTCAGCTCAACCGACAGATCCAAACTATCAGTCATCCAACTTCAATTCAATGATGGACTCTGAACCTCAAAAGCCTTCCTTCAGAGATTGGGGAAATCCTTACACCACAACAAAGCTCACTCGAGACGGTATCGGGTCTACAGTCTCGGCAGATACACTTCCAACCTCAACGCTCAGACTCCGTCCATGGGTAGTCGTGTTACACACACCATTACCTTCCTACCTTTAGTACACATATTGGAAAACCCGAACAGGTAACCCAACAAATAGGTAGAAATATATATATATACACACATATATATATATATACATATATATATATACATATATATATATATACATATATACATATATATATATATACATATATATATATATATATATTAAAATTACAAATACGCTCTCTCAAGAAAGAAATCACTCCAAAGCCTATGTATTCACTCAACCAAGCGCTCTGATACAACCTGTGACGACCCGCCTTTCTCTTCACAGAAAGACGCATCATCAATAAGAAAGAAAGGGATAGAAAAGAGAAAAGATAAAGAAGAAGAATGAAACAAGATCATAATCTCAACTGCGGAACGAATAAATTATATTAATCACATAAGTATTACATAGTATACAATATCTATCAGAGTTACACAACTTCTACATCACATACTAGACAGTTATAAACACCTTTCTAGTCATTACAACTCAAATACAACACAGAGATACCAACACAGTGGAAAACAATATATATCTATAAATGCTAAAGCCTCCTGCTCCATATCTCCTCCAGAATTCGTTAAAGCTAACCTGAATCCCTTGGCTACTCGTAAAAATTTGAGTACCTAAGAGTTTAAGAAAATAGAAAATAAACTTCGGATCAGACATGGATCTGGTGTGAGTAATAGGTTAAAGTTGCTTAACTTTAAAAAACATTTGAAAACAAAAGGTATCTCATAAGACTTCCCGCATATAAACAAGGAAAAGTTTTTACCTTACGATAACCAAAACATTTGATAGGAAATCCACTGATATTACAATAGGGTTTAGGGTTTTCAAGTAAATAAGAAATAGCTGAAATTGTTACATGATTAAATTCCAGCATATTAGCCACAAAGTGGGTTATACAATCAAAACTGTAAAGGGCACGTAGGAAGAATGAGTTTCCATCAATGGCAGGGCTACTGTGGTACCGTCCGTCACAGTACGTGGCCTAGATCACCGTACTGAGGATCCACCCTAAATCCCCTGCAACACAAGGCCAGAACAATCCCTTGTTGGACAGTCCTGAACAAGAGAACCCCAGCAGTTGTTGCTATCAGCTGCCCCACATAGCCGAATAAAAGGGACTTCTAGACAGGGGAACATCTTGTCCTACTTGAGCACGACTCACTTAGCCTTGCTGCACCTCTCCTGTTTTAGCCGTTCCTGGTTGATGAGGCTTGAGGCTACAATTACCTTTATAGAACACATCTATCTTATAATGCTCATGGTTCACCTGACGATGTTCTAAAAGCATTCAATCCATACAAGTTCGTTCCGAGTTCGAACGAAACCAAAGACATTATGTCGTTACACTCATTTTGGAATCACCCTTAGATTTAACGAAAATAACCCTTGCACTCTAAATCTATCTCGAACCTGAAAGTACTATCTCCGTCGACCTCATCTTGGAAACACGCTCGGCGTTTTAACGATGAATAGTTCTCACACTTCGAGTCTTCACCTTGATCTTCACTTGGATTCACGACCTAATGTTTAATTTGGATCGATGTAGTTTTTGGATATCCAAATCTGAAAACCCAATCCCTTCTCATCGAAATTCGAAATGCCATCTTTTAAGTCCAAGTTGTTTTGAAGTTAAAAAAATTCAATTCATTATTTCTATTCACACAGATAGATAATTCACAATTTCACAAATAGGTAATCCATAATCACAATTCAACTAAAGCACCCAATATCACAGATCAACACATATCTCATATCAGAGATATCAAACAATTCAAGGCATTCAATATCAATTAGTCATCCACAAGGAAAGATTATTTAATCACACAATCTCTAATTAATTTAAAATAAATTAAATTAATTACTTCCATCATTATAAATCTTGCTTTCTTAACCATTAATTAATTACAAACCAACTAATTAATCATTCTCTAGTTATCCATCTTAATTAATCATCCTTGATTAATTATCCTCTAATTACATAAAGTAATTAGCCTTTATTAATTACACAAATTAATTATCCTTAACCATTTACAGTAATTAACCTTTAATTAACTTATTAATTAATTAACTATAATTAATTACATCAATCCTCGATTAATTACATTAATTAATTAATCTACAATCACTTATATTGATTAATTATCCTTAATTAATCAATCTTTAATTACATCATTAATATTAACTAATGATTCCTTAATGACTTCTTTAATTAATTATTAATCATATTTAGTAATTAATCTTTAATTAATTACATTCATTAATCAACCTAGATTAATCACCTTTAATAATTAACTGCCCTTAATTAATTACCTTACTTCTTTAACTTCTAAATATATTTTATTAATTCATTCTTTAATTAATTAACTAAGTAATTAATTCTTAATTACTTTCACTAAGTAACTATCCATTTTACTATTTACACGAAGTAATTAAACCCAAAAATACTTCATTCGTACTGATCCTTCAACAAATTACATCCAGTAATTACCCATTAATTACTTCACTAAGTAATTACGCTTTATTGATTACATTCAGTAATTATACTTAACAAATCATCAAGTTATTATCTTAAATTAATTAAACTAATTAATTAACTTAAACTAATCACATTAACTTAATTAATTACATTGAGTAATTAATCCCTTTAATTACTTTCATTAAATAATCATACTTAACCAATCCAAAAATGATTATCCTTAATTAATTAATCTAATTAATTACCTTAAATTAATCACATTAATTAATCATTCACAATCCCTAGTTAATGATCTTTACATTAACTATTAATAATTCTTTAATTACTTCTCTAAGTAATTAAACTTAAATTAATCATCTTTTAATTACAAATTAATTAATTTTTAATAATCAATTAATCTATCTCTAATTACTTAATTAATTAAGTGCTTAACTGTAACTTAATTAATCTTTAACTACTTGATTAATTAATTTCTAACCATTAATTAATAATCTTTACTTATCTAGTTAATGATCCTTAATTACAAATTAATTAAACCTAATTAATTAACTTACAACCCTTAATTACTTATTTATCAATCCATAATTATTAATTAATTAAAGTAACTAATTACTCTTTAATTACCTTATTAATTTAATTAATCCTCAAATCATTTAAATCTTAATTAACTTTAAGATAAAGCATTTTCCTTATTAATGACTAAATTGTCATTAACATGTTCATTTAAAACATTACACTTTTAAAACTTACTTTTAAATTTCATTTCTAATTTAAGTTTTAAAATGATTACAAAATTTAACTTTAACAAAATTTAAAAACAATTTACAAACCTCATAAAAAAATGTTAAAGAAAACACTTGTCTTATATAAAGAGATTATATGAGTTTTAAACCAAATTAATTTAAATCCAAAATCTTTCCTTTTTAAAACTTAAAAACCTATTTTAATAGGCTGCTTCGGGTTCAACCCGATAGATACTCGAGCACCTACCAGAGAAAAACCTATCTTCTTTTTTTTCAAATTTTAAAGTTTAAAAATTAAAACCAATTCACTCTCGAACCAACCCGAGACGTTACTCGAGTCTAAACCCCATTTTCCTGAAACCTTCTTCAAGACAAAAGAAACAACCCAAAGCTCCTGACGTATCATCGCTGCCGTGCACATGCACCATCGATGCAGCCACCTCCGACCATCCACGATGCCCCTCAATGTCAACGATCACTCTCACACCAAATTCAGACCATCAGAACTTCAATCCACACTCAAAATCGAAATCGAGGAACTATGCTGAAAACTGGAACAACAGACCAAAACCTAGAACGCTTCTAACTCACAATGCCGATCGCTAGAGCGCCTATGCATCCAGCCACACCTTCCCCGACCTCCTCGCCATCAATCCCCACAATCTGGTGGAACTCGATCCACCAGAGGCGATGGGATGATCACTTTTCTGACCAAACCTAAAAACTAGGGTTAAAAACCCAAATGACCAACCGTCGATGCCACGGTAGTCTATCCACCTTCCTGACAATTTTGCCGACCTCTTCGGTCATCCCACTTCCTCCCGTGATGATCGTGACATCTCAGATCACCTAAATCGCTAGAAACCACCCAATAAACTAAATCTGATCAAACACGAACTTCTCCCTCAATTGATTACTAAAATTTGTGATTTTATTTTTAAAAATCAAGTTTTTAGACAAGTATTTGGATCATAAGCCTGAATCAATGAATTAGAGTGTTTGAAATTTAAACAAAACCCAAGCTTTTCGGTTCATTTTGGTTTCCAAAGCAAATTTAAATTTATTTTTACCTGAATAAAATTTTAAACTTTACCCTATCATTTAACAAACATATTTTGTTAAGAACTTATGTCCTAACAGGGATTAAATCAAGAAGGAATGAATTTTGTTTAAATTTTAGGCCTTGAAACTAAGAATAGGGAAGCTACTGATACAACAGTCCTGCATACAATAATTGTAACGACCCGCCTTTCTAACCACAGAAAGACGTATCATCAATTAAGAAAGAAAGGGATAAAAATAGAAAATAATAGAAAGAAAGAATAACAACATCAGAATCTCACAGCAGAATGGAACAAAGTATAATACATCAGATAACTATTACATAGTTTTTACATATATCAGAGTTATACAATATCATACAACAGGACAGTCATATACGTATCTGTCAATACATACATCCCAAAATAAAACATACACTAACTAACACAGCGGAACTAGATAGATGTATAGATACGTCTGGACTCCTGCTCCAAGCTCTTCCAAAAATCAAAATCCAAAACCTATCACTTGGCTACTCATAAAAATTTGAGTACCCAAGAGTTTATGAAAAACAAAATATAAACTCTAGGTCAGACATGGGTCTGGTGTGAGTAAACAGTTTAAAGTTGTTTAACTTTGAAAGCATTTGAAAATAAAGGTATCACGTAAGACTCCCCACACATAAATATGGGTAAGTTTTTACCTTACGCTAACCAAATCATTTTATAGGAAATCCAGTGATATTATAATAGTGTCTAGGGTTTTCAAGTAAATAGAAAATAACCGAAATTGTTACATTCATTAAATTTCAGCTACCAGCCACAGAAGTGGGTAATACAAATCAAAACCGTAGGGTCTCATAGGGAAAATGGGTTTCCGTCAATGGCAGGGCTACTGGGGTACCGCCCGTCACAGTATGGGGCCTAGATCACCGTACCGAGGATCCACCCTAAATCCCTTGCAACACAAGGCCGGAACTATTCCTTACTGAACAGTCCCGAACAAGATAATCCCGCGGTTGTAGCTAGCAACTGCCCACAAAGCCAAAATAAAAAGGGACATCTAGACAGGGGTATATCTCATCCTGCTTGGGCATGGCCCACGTAACCTTGATGCACATCCCCTTTTTTAGCCAACCCGGTTGATGAGGCTTGAGGTTACGATTACCTTTATATAACATATCCCTTAGAATGCTCATCATCCACCCGATGATGTGCTGAAAGCATTCAATCCATACAAGTTCGTTTCGGGTTCGAACGAAACCGAAAGCATTATCTCGTTACACTCATTTTGGAATCACTCTCAGAGTCAACGACAATAACCCTTGCATTCTAAAACACCATCTCAATCTTCACTTGGAAATTTACGACCTAACGTTTAATTTGGATCGATGTGGTTTTAAGATAATCATAAATGACACCCGATCCCGGTCTCATCGAAATCCAAACGCCATTTTAAAGGTCAAGTTGTTTAATAGTTTTAAACAATTTAATTCAACATTTTGAATTCACATAGCATTTATCATAGATAAATCATACACAATCATCATAGATATATCAAACACATCATAGAGCATCATAGAATATCACCAAATAGATATCACAAATCAGATATTCTACTTATACAATTATTCATAAGCAAGCATCTTTAATTCTTATTGTAATTAATTCAACTAAAATCAATTACTTGAGAATTGATCACTTAATTAATTAATTATTTCATTCCATACAATTTAATTAATTACTTCTTAATTAATTTATTTAACCTTAATTACTTACTTACCCTTAATCATTAATTAATAACCTTAGTTATTAATAAATAAAACTTAATTACCCATTTATTAACCACTGATTACTTAATTAATCATTTATTAATTCTTACTTAAATTACTTAATTAGTTAACTAGTAATCATATATTCATTAACTTTAAGTAGTTAATTACAAATTTATTTATCGCATAATCATCAATTAATCCAAACTCTAATTATAATTAAAAAGTAATCGTTCTTAATTGCTTACCTAAATAATTCATCAATATTAATTATTCATCTTAATTAACATTTAAAAGTATTCTTTAAATTTTGAAAATCAAATTATTATTAACTACAAAACTTAAATGTTAATTAATTTTTTTACTTAAATTAATTACTTAATTAGAATATTAATTAAGAGTTAAAAACATTGTTAAGAATTAACTAAAATAATTAAACTTGTATTTAAGTTTTTAACTTAACTTGTTAAACACTTGTTTAGTTTTCAATGCTTAAAACCTGCTGAAACACAAATTGCTTAACTATATTTCTTTTTATAATACAACAGTTTGAAAAGAAATCCCACCCCAAAACTACCCCTACTTTACTCGAGTAGTACTTCGAGTCTCTCACTAGTTTTCCTCGATTTCTCTCTCTCGTTCTCTCGTATCCATCTTCTTCTTTTTTTTCCAATAAGTTAAGTTTTAAACTTAAGTATAAATATAGCATCAGGAGACTCACTCACGAACTCGACATAAAACCCGAAGCAAGCACCTAGACAACTCAAGCAACGACTCGAGATCGATCACCCATCAACGACGGTGACACCATCTTCATGCCGTACACGTGCACGGCGATGAGCCTTAGCTTCGACGAACACCAGTGCTTCAGGCAAATCACAAATCACACAAAAACACAAAATCCAAACTCAACTCGCCTTCAAAAATTTCAAATCGAAATTTAGTCATTTCGCTCAAAAACTGTAACCAACCCCTCAGCGCAACGCCTCGCCGCCGCCGCTCAAGCCACCTACGACGCCCAAACTTCACCCACACGACAACAACACGCAAAGCTACCATTCCCCAGAAATTCATGCAACTCGATCACGCATAGAAGATAAGCTCGTCACATTTTTCAGATCATAGTACAAACGAACTTTAAACCCTAAGTTAGATTCGTTCGACCAATTCTTGCATTTGAAAAATTACTCAACAATTTTCCCAACATCATAGATGTTCATACTAGCTTCAAAACAAATTTGAACATTTATTATTGGTTCAATCATCATTAATTGGTAAAAATACAATTTTTGTTCAAATACAAACTGCTCTTCGAATATGAAACTAAAAATCTTCGTTTTTATTTTTAAAATCATAAATTGCAATAAGAATTCAAGATATAAACTTGAAATAGCTTTTTATAACAATTGAATTTATCAAACTATTATTTGATTTCCTGTAAAACAGGTTACAGTGGTATATTTTACAAACATAGTTTAAATCAGCTTTTAAAAATCTTAATTCAGTTTGAACATCTTGATTCAGTTGAAAAATTAAAGCTTAATAATGTTTTGGTGAGAATAATTTGAGTTTGAACAGAAATATGAATTCTATAACAAATAACAGAGAACTACAGGGCAACCTATAAATATACACATAATTATATTCAAACCGAAACATATACAAACCAGATTATCAATGGATCTTGAACTATTTTTAAATAAACTTAAAGCTTTAAAATTTCTTTTTTACTCACCTGAAACTCTTTGAATAGAGAACACTTTGATGTTTTTGAAACTGCAGTATGAATCTGCCTTGAGTACTTTTTGTTCTTGTTTGAATTGAATGATGTTTTTTAAATTTTGAAAAGATGAAGAAATTGATTTTCTTATTCCCTAGTTAGCTAAGTTTTACTTAACGAACTAAATAAAAAGATGGTCACACTCACACACACACACACACACACACATATATATAGAGAGAGAGAGAGAGAAAGAGAGAGAGAAGAGAACATGATGTATAAGGAAGGTTTAACTGGTCAAGCTTCTTTGTTAAGATTTGATCAGATTTTTATTACTAAAAAGTAAGGATTTGTGAATATTTTGAATAGACAAAATATTAGGCTGAGATGATGGTATTTAGTGCCAAGGTTTCTTAATATGTTTACATCATATTATTATGTTTTGCTGTATGAAGATATTTGTATGTAAATGTACACTTTGCAGGCAGGCATTGATTTTGTATATGAAGATAATTTGTTTCATTTTTTTTCTAGCTTGCTACCCTATACATATTTTTGACTGGTTTCATACACTTGTGTTTTATTAACTTCTAGCTTGAACTTCATATACATATTTGTGTCAGGTATTATTTTATACTTTGTTCTTACAAATTTAAACTTATGTTGTAGGTACACCAAAATTACTTAAGCCTTGTTTTTTATTTTATTTTATTTCTATTTGTATTTTAACTATCCATATTGAATTATATTTATAAGTTTTACTTAAATTTTATACTTACACTTATATTGATAGAATTTGATTTTATTTCAAACATTATTATCCATATATATTTATTTATCAAATGTTAATAAGATAGAGTATTTTAATTCAATTATATAAGGTAGATTTTATTTTAAATATTTTTAAGAGATTTTATTTTAAATTTTCAAATCAATTTCCTTTTCGAAATACAAATGTACATAAATAAATGGCAAATATTTCCAAAAGTCATATTCATTTTAAAATGATAAGTTTACATGTTATTTAATTGGATTAAATATTTATTAAAATAATATGGCCAAAATTTCGGGTCGTTACAACAACACACTCTTATATACAAAAAATTAATATATACACAAAACATATCTGTTCTAGAAATTCACATGCATCCAGATTTCGCGCTTAAGCTTTTTTTTAAAAGTTACTCACCTGTACGAGATGATGAACAGAGCCCTATTTATTTTGAAATGGCTTTTGAATCTTTTAAAAACTTGAATGTTGAAATAAATTGCTTTTTTTGATTTGAAACTGTAATGCTTATTACTGAGACTCGTAGTGGAGATGAGACTGCTTTGATTTCTAGGTTTACTTGCATTGATTTATCTTAGATTGAAGAAATGCAGGCTTTGGTTTTAAATCTTGAAAATGAATTGCAGTTTATTGACTTAAAGAAGATTAACATGTTATTGGATTTGATTTTTGGTTATGGAAGATATTTGCAGGCTTTGACTTTGATTTGCAAATTCTGATTACAGGTTTTGAT
This sequence comes from Allium cepa, assembly GCA_030765085.1. Lineage (NCBI taxonomy): Eukaryota > Viridiplantae > Streptophyta > Magnoliopsida > Asparagales > Amaryllidaceae > Allium > Allium cepa. The sequence goes on from CM060935.1 coordinate 469,537,635, forward strand.
TTGAATAAGTTTTCTGGTTTGTGGAAGGATTGATCACTAATTTATTTTGACTTATTTTATAGGGTGAAGTTTTCTTGAAAAGAAAAGGATAGGAAAAAGAATGTAGTTAAGAACAATGGGTTTATATAGGTGAAAATATGAAAAAAAAGAATTTTTTTTTATAAAGAACACTTGTTTAAACATTCAACATTTGTCATATGATATTATTTATCCTTTAACACTTGTTACTATTGTTACTTAATGTATTAACACTTGTCATATGTAATTTTTATTTATTTTAAATGTTAAAAATAAAGCTTTTATAGTTACTTAATAAATTCTTATCTAAATATATATATATATATATATAAATTTCTTTGAAGAAAATATTATATAGCCATTTATATATAAATAAAAGCTTATACATATATTTTAAATCCAAATATTTTAAAATATCTACCCTTTGAATTTAAATTTTAAATCCATATTCAAATTCTAATTAAATTTTAAAAATCCAATTTAAAGTCAAGTTATATATAATAACACATTTAATTTGAAAATAAAAATTCTATTTTCTTTAAAAATCTATTTATATCTATATATAAAAATAAAACATTATTAATATTGATTAAAAATAACAATTTGCCAATATTAAATAATTTATAAAAGAGATTATCTCATTATTTATAAATTATTCATATTACTAAATGTATTAATGTATCATATATTTTAAACTCATAAATTTTAAACCAAAGCTTTTCTATTCACAATATATACAAATATATATACATTATAAATAGAAAACATTTATTAGCTTTTAAGAGATAAAATTCACCAATTAAATATTTATTTTATTTTAAAAGAACAAATTTTCCAATTTGAATTAGAATTGTAAAAGACAATTATCAAATCAATTTAATTATTAATAAAGATTATTAAATTTATATTGCCTAAAATTTCAGATCATCACAGATATTCTTGTCTTTTCTAAGTCCTGGTTGACCCAGTTAAGGTCGTCGCGATTTATATAATTCTATCCATCTTCCTCCTATGTAATTTAATTATCTTATTAGAATTCTCTTTAATCAGGGTCCCTCTAAAGTTGAATCTCTATCATTGTTCTAAAATTCTTTCTTGAATCATCCTAGAGTGTATTTGTAATTGATATAAAAATGTTTTATATTGTGTTGTTTGAGTTGTTGAGTTTGAATTTTGAGTTTCGATCAGTTCATCTGGCCAGTGCTGTCGATATGAATCCCAAAACACTTGAACAGAGCAATTTGACACAATATTGTTTTTGAATTGGTAAATGAAATAATTTTAATGTGTGATTATATTATTTGATAAGTATAATTTTCTGAAATTGATACTTAAATGAATTGGTTGTTAGAAACGATATTACTAAATTATCATTTGTCAACAACTATATACCATTAACTATGGTTATATGTTATAAGAAGTTGAAAATTTAAAACATGGTTTATGAAACTAAATTATAAATGAAAAATTTCAACTTGGTTTATAAATTAGATGTGAGAATGAAATAAATTTAAATTAAGAATTTGAGAATTGAATTTTCAGTGCTTCTCAAAAGTTTGACTTTTAAAATTTTTAAAAAATATATATTATTTGAAAGTATTTTCGAATAGAAATTATTTACAAAGAATTTTAAAAAAAAGTAAGTCAGTATCTCCCCTTTTGTCGTTGGAAAATAATTTCGCTGATGACTGCAGCATCATCGACATTCATTTTTGAGTCTCGAAGTGGAGAGACCACTTAAGAGCATTGCTATAATTTTTTTTGGAAAATGAATTTGATTTGAATTTCTTGAGTATGATTTGATGTATAATATATATATATATATATATATATATATATGCATATATTTATTATAACGACCCAAAAAATTTTGATGTTTAAAATTTGTTAATTTAATAATATTTTATGAGTTAATATTAAAAGTGAAAAAAAAATTATTTTAATAATGGAATAATAACTAAATTAAAATGAAACAATGTTAATACAAGTTAATTTTCAACAACCTTAATGAAACTCCAATTCATTGTATTTAAACATGCCATGCTTGGTTATAAAATCTAATAAGTAACAAATGTAAATATGTAATTATTATATAAAATAGATTGTCAATAGTAATTAAAATTTACAATATAAAACTTATATTGCAATTAATTGAAATAGTGTAAATTGGCATACTTGGTTATAAGTTTAATATAAGAAACAAACGGGAATAGTGAATTAATTAATGAAATGTTAAAATCAGAGGTAGTTGAATGAATTCAATATTATGTAGGATATTTTAGTAATTGGTTGGAAATATACACTTAAGTATAATTGAAATGCTACTAGTTAAAGATTATAAAAAGGAAAGTAATATAAACAAATGATTATAAACTTTAGTAAATGAATTAATGTGCAAAGGAATTGAATTAAACACGAATAGCATGAATAACATGAATATTAATAAACGAAATTATGTAATAATTGATAAATGATGGCATTAATGAATGAAATAAGATTTGTAAGTATTAAAGGCTTACTTATGTGACTAAAGAGTAACGATAATGTTATTGTAGGTTACCTATTCATTTAGATGAATAATTGGAATTGGAGATAAATTGTAATAAATGGAAATAAAGGTAACATTTGTGTGAATTGGAATACAACGGTTAGAAATTGTTAGTATGGGTATATTAAAGTAATGAATGGGAAAAAAGGTAACAAAGTTATATAGTAGTATTGAACTTAATAAAAAAGATTTGGATTAAAATGAATTAATTAATACGTGTTTTATTTCCTTAGTATGTTGCATAAAATTTGAAAATTAAATTTGCAATTTAAGGAAATTAGGTAGTACGTTAATTGGAAATAAATTTAATAAATACATTAATGAAAGGTATTATAATTCAATGTTATTTATACCAATAAAATGTCTATTTATTGAATAGCCAGATTTTTAAATCAATAAGAGAATTAATTGAGGTTCCAGTTTATAATTTATAACATTTAATGTGGAATCAATTACAATTAATTGACTTAAATTATGCAGTTATGGTAGATTTGATTTGTCAGTGAAGAGAGTTAATTTTATAAGATGTAATTTATGCTAAGCCTATTTATTTTATGGAAATTTGTAGAATTGGAAGCAAGATTTATTTATTTAATTTAAGTGAATTTTTTTTTCAATAATTGAATTTATTGCAAATAAATGATATCCAACCTTTAATATTACGTTAATTGAAGCTAGATGGGATGTGAAGATATTAGTATCATAGATTTTGAATTCAATATTAATTTTATCCGCGATATTAATGAAATGAAAAATAGAATGAAAAGTGAACTTAATAGAATTATCGGGAATTTTATTTATAATTTTGAATTTAATGAAATTGAGAATTTATATTGGAATTTATAATTAATCTTCTATAATTGACAGTTAAATTTTTAAATCATTTTAAATGTCTGAAAAATATAAAAGTGATAAAATTGGTCAATTTTAGAAATTAAATTTAAAATTGGATTTTATTTATTATTTATTAATTTATTTAATTAATGTAAAAATATCCATTTTGGCCAATGACTCGGATTTCGATGAAACAAGTTGCATTGAATCCGTAACGGAAAATTATTGTAGATTTTCAAGTTTTATATCGATCGGACTTTTCGTTTGATCGTATGGGCTTGAAACGGCTTGAAATCGATTAATTGAAATCAATTGAAATCAATTTGGAAAATATTGTTTTTGCATAACTTCTTCATACGATGCAATTTGAACCTAAAACTTTTTCCATCGCATTAAAAATATTTTAAAATATCTAGATATATGGGTTGACCCAATTTCGTTCCGGAGTCAGAATGGGCTTTTTGGGCCAATTATCGTTTAGCACGTTTATAATTCGAATCCATCTGTCTATTCCAACTTTATCTATAAATACCCTGCTAAACCCTAGCCTACGCCTATTCTCATTTGTCTGCGCGTAATATTTCATTAGCTCCTCCACTTCCTCAATGGATGCAAATTCTAGATCCAACTCCGAATAAAAATCAAAATAAAAAATCAACTTCAAAATTCAAACTCTTCGAAAAAATTCAAAAAATTTTTAGAATCGAAGGTTTCATCGGTACGAATCTACGCGCAACTTCTGTTTTTGAAATTGATGCTCGAGTCAACCTAAAATCGCGGTCAAAGCCATGAATTTCGAAACCCCAAGCAAGAATTTGGGGCTTTTCAATTTAAGCCGAAATCGGAAAAATTGGAAACTGGCTATCGAGGAGCTCGTCGATGGGAGTTGATTGGTGGTTGGTTGATGACCTGGAAGCGACTAGGGTGGCCAGAATTTGGCAGTTAGGGTTCGACTACAACTAACGACGGCGGTGATAGGGGAGGCCGAGCACGTGGTCATCAAAGCGTGCGCCTCGGCCAAGGTAGGCGACGTCGTGGCGGCAAATATTGGTGAGGGATTGATTTTTTTTCGGCGGCTAGGTTATCTGGAACGAACGCGTTTGGAACGAAGGGGCTGATGATGTGGCATGAGCGTGTTGGGTGAGTGTTTTTTTTATTTAATTTCGTTTTAATTTAATTTCAACGCGTTATAATCTTAATAACTTTTGCGTATGACATCCGTTTCACGTGCGGTTTTCTCCGCTCCGTTCATATTGGGATTCCGGACGTTATGGTCATGGTTTGGACGGATTTGAAGAATGTGCAATTTTTGGGTTTAAATTGGATTTAAATCCAATTTAAGTTCAAAATGTGAGTTTTTTAACCCACTCACAACTTCTAAAATTTATTATGTTTGTTAAATTCATTCACGATGTGATTTGAAATTTATTTATAGCGCTTTGGCATATATTTCATCATTATCTTAATTAATTTGCATTTATTTAATTAACTTGTTATTTAATTCATTATTGCATATAAACTGCCAGTTAAATTTTAGTTAAATTCATTATTGCGTATCAACTGCCAGTTAAATTGTTATTTATTTTATTGCATATAAACTGCCAGTTAAACGGTTATAATTTATTTTGAATATAAACTGATAGTTGATACCTGTTATCATCACCTGTTATATATTGATGTATTGTTTGAATTTGGATGATGATTTTGATAAATGGTTAATGGTTGATATTGGATGAATGGATGCTGTATTTTATATTGTTATAAGCTGCAAGTTATTATGCATTTTCATTTCATTCGGCATTGCGGTTTGAAATGATATATAACCGTAATTTTTATGTTTAAATTGCGGATTGAAATGATAAATATCTGTACCACTTAACCATAGGGTAGAAAATTTTATACAGGCACCGCGGTATATATATATATAATTATTTTTGAAATGATTTTTCTATGGTTTTGAAAAGAATACGGTTTAATGAATATTGATTTTTGATATTTTAAATATTATTTTATATATAGTTAAACACTTGAATTTAAGCTATGTATAAATTTGGTTTAAAGAATAAAAGAAGTTTAAAAATAAAAGTTCAATTTTATTTCGATATAATACGGTTAAGTATTTATTTCAATTTATTGATGGAGTTTATAATGTCTTAAATAAAATAAATGTTGGAAGATAAATATGAATTTTCTTTGAATTAAGGTATTTAAGAATTATCCTCGAATAAAATTATTTGAAATTTTAACTAATTTGGGTTTTAAAAGGTATGATCTTTATAACTTGATTTTGGTTTAGAGGACTTAAATGAATATCAAATCGATTTAAATAAATATTACCAAGTAAATTAAATTGAGAGAATATCCGGTTATTTGACGTTTAGAAGGTTTTACTTAAATGATATTTGATTTATTAAGCAAACATTTCAAATCTAAATAATAGTAATTGAATTTGATATATATGAAACTATCAAGGAATAAGTTTTGAAATGGTGGAATAATTAAAGCTTTGAAATATATGGAAATTGAAATGGTTTATATTGGGAATTTAAACCCATATTTGGGATTTATTTGTGAAATTTAAAAGTTTATTTTGTTATGCAAAGCGGTTTAATACGTAAACCATTTAAGTATTAGAAATTTTGTTTCAAAGCTATGGGGTTTAAGATATATATATATATATATATATATATATTTGAAAATATTATGATTTGGGAAAAGGCATATTTATAAAGTAAAAGTGATATCATATTGATTTGGGGTTTTAAAAATATAAATGATATCGTATTTATATGGTTTTGAAATGGATATTATATTTTGGTTTTAAAGTATAAAATATTTGAAATGATCGCGGTGTCATAATAACGTTTGGTTGTTGAAGAGGCCGGGATCGAAAGTTGTCATATTCTCTACCAACTCCGAAAACCACTTTAGTAACCGTGTACGAAGTGGAGATTTCAAAATGAAGTAGGATGGTGGCGGCGTTTCCTTTGAGGTAAATATGTGGACCCGACTCCCGTGAGTTGGCATAAGGTGGCTAAAACAGGAGCGATTCTCGGGCCAATTGAGGTTGCACCTTTGATCGGACACATCCCTTCGATTTTATACTTTGACTTTTGGATTGATTCGGTGACCACTTTTGATTTTCTTTTTGGGGGTGTGGCTCGAGGTGGGCGGTTGCTGCTGCTACGTGTTACCACCAGCCCGGATGTGTAATTGGTATATCTACCCTAGCATTGCCTAGTTGTGCCGTGTCACCTACCCCATCGCGCCTTGTACGAGTTTGGTTTTCTCCCGTAGCCCGTGTGGTATCCTCTGGTGGCTTCCCAATCATGAGGGACTATGATATTGGATGGACTACTGGGACTATTACGTGTTAAGGTGGAAAATGTAAAGCCTTAATGCTATTTAAAAGTAAGTTTATTTTACAATAGACATTATTATAATAGCGAAATATTACTGCATAGTAAATAGTTTAACGGATCCTTAGGAGATGTAAATCCCGAGCATCTCTTGAGTTACTACACTCATATTTACTTCTGTTGATTTAACTTACATAAGATATTTTAGTTCTGACTCGAGTGTTTTGTCTTTTCAATTTGCTCGGGTCAGTCCGAGCATTTCAGTATCGAAGACTTTATTTCTAGAGGACGAAGATGAGGATTTCATTATTATTATTATTATATATTATATGGTTCCACTACGCTGTATTCCGCTGCATTGATATTTATTGGTATGTGAACTCTGATATTTATTGTATAAAGAAGAATCAAATGTTTTGTAAATAGTTTTACCAATGTATGTTGATTATTATATTTTATCCTTCCGCTGTGAGGTTTTGTTTTGTTTTTTTCTTTCTCTGTTTTCTTATTTACCCCATAACAACCCGCCCTTCCGTATGGTTTGAATTGGCACGTGTGTCAATTTAAGACGTGTGAAAAGGCGGGACGTTACATCTGGTATCAGAGCTTTGGTTTAGCAATAAACCTTAGCTTTGTGGGGTTTGACTCTTTATTAATAGGGTAATAATACCCTATGGGAGTCGTTGAGTGTGTATATATATAAGAGAGCGTATTTGTTAGTGTTCTAAAGGTTTTAATATTGTGTTAGTTTGTTCCGTTTGTATTTATAAACTCTGGTTGGTGCATGGGACGTTGTGAGATCAATAGGGATTTCTAAACGCTTAATAGGATAGACCGACATAATATTCGTTTTAATATAGGTGAATGAAATAATTTTGCCTTTTATATTTTCTATATATAAAACAAATTTTTTGTAAAGGTATATGTTTGGCTTTATTATATTTGTTATTGGGTAGTGAAATTTATAAATAAGATTTGAAAAGAAAATAAGATAAATGAAAAATGGAAATTTAGAACTTAAGTTCCCGGGGTTTTGAAAATCTCTTTTGAATGATTTTGAAATATAATAATAATATTTTAGAAGTATTTTCTGATATAAATATTTCAATATAATTTGAAAGAAAGGTTTTAAAAAGAAACTTTGAAAAGAAATAAATTTTGTACTCCCTTCTCTATCGCTGGGAAATAATTTTGGTGATGAGTGCACACATCATCGACATTCATTTTCAAGTTTTGAAGTGGGAAGGCTACTGTAGTAGTTTTGTTGCAGAGTTGTTTTGATAAACAAATATAAACTTTAAATTGTTTTAAATATAATTTGATAAATATAAATTTGTAAGAGTATATTTATCTATTATTTTAAAATGATTTTGAATAAAGACCCGGGATTTAATTCTTAAGTTTCCGATTTATTAATAGTTTCCGTTATTGTAGTGAAATGGGATGTAACTGATTAATAATTGGAGTCTTTAATTAAAACAAGGAATTTAATGCTAGGTTATGAATGGAATTAAAGGTAATTTGAAACTGTAACCTATGAAACAAAGAATAATTATTGAACATTGAATAAATTTTAAAAGAAATAAGATAAACTTATATGGTTTTCAGTTACATTCTTAAAAGCATATATATAACTTACCAAAAGATATGAAAAGTTGAAATGTTTAATAAGAAATTGTAATAGAATATTATACAAGTAAATCTAAAATAATGAAAGTATTCAATGAAATTCCTTAACAAATAAGAATTTGGTGTTAGAGTTGGTATGAACTTAAGTATTAAAATAAAAGCTATTAATTAAAATAAGAAAGTTAAGCATTATAAATGGAATTTAGTAATAAATGAAAGTAAATAAATAAAATTAAGAAGTATATATGAAAGTTAATAAACTTAAGTAAATGAATGAAGCTATTTATTAATAAAATAAGTAGAAAGATGAATACTGCAAATAAATGAAGATAAAGAAGAAAAAAGAAAGGAAAAATAAAATAAAAATATAAACCATTATATGTATAAAAAGAAGTCAAACAACAATAGTATGAAATGAAATTGACAAGAATAAACTTAGTTTATTGTTTGGATTTGTTGTTTTTTGGTTTATGGTTGTTTGCGTAAGGATACTTTAAAATTGTTGGGATGTATGAATAATCTATTTAGTTTCACCTAAGACTGTTGAGTGAAGGGTACAATTAGTAGTTATTTTTCATTCCGTATAATTTAAAGTTTGAACCCGGATGACTATTTGTTTTGTTTGTTATGAATGAATGACTAAAATTTGTATGATGGTTGTATGCCTCGTTGGAATTGATTGTTGTTGTATTGATTGTTGTTGTGGTTGAAACAACCTTAAATATTTCATTTTATATAATTGTTAATCCTTTTAGATTATATAAGTGAAATGCAGGTATGGAAGCAATTGCTATTGCTTTTGGTTTCATAATTTGGCGTAAATTGCCCGACAAATAGGTACGTTTTCGGATTACGGTTTTAAAGCATTATTATATTGTTTTCCCGTGTTGGGATATAATATTTTGGATATTATATGTGATATTTTATTATATTTGATATTATATTTTCTCCCGAGCTTCTCTATACAAAGGAGACTCTGTCGAAATTTTTCGTAAATTTTGGACTTAGAAAATTTTTGAAAATAATTTCCAAATTTTATTTATTTAAGCATGAAAGATTTAATGGTTATAAAATGGGTATATTTTATTTAAAATAATAAATTTTGTAAATTATTTATAAAGTTAATATTTGAATAAGACGTATTGTTTATTTAATTTTTCTTTTCCCTTCTTTCCCCTTTCGTGGACGAAAAGTTTTGAGTAGGGGAGAGTGTAACGACCCATAAATTTTCGATGTTTAAAATTTGTTAATTTAATAATATTTTATGAGCTAATATTGAAGTGAAAAAAATTATTTTAATAATGAAATAATAACTAAATTAAAATGAAACAATGTTAATACAAGTTAATTGTCAACAACCTTAATGAAACTCCAATTCATTGTATTTAAACATGCCATGCTTGGTTATAAAATCTAATAAGTAACAAATGTAAATATGTAATTATTGTATAAAATAGATTGTCAATAGTAATTAAAATTTAAAATATAAAACTTGTATTGCAATTAATTGAAATAGTGTAAATTGGCATACTTGGTCATAAGTTTAATATAAGAAACAAACGGGAATATTGAATTAACCAATGAAATGTTAAAATCAGAGGTAGTTGAATGAATTCAATATTATGTAGGATATTTTAGTAATTGGTTGGAAATATAAACTTAAGTATAATCGAAATGCTACTAGTTAAATATTATAAGAAGGAAAGTAACATAAACAAATAATTGTAAACTTTAGTAAATGAATTAATGTGCAAAGGAATTGAATTAAACATGAATAGCATGAATAACATGAATATTAATAAATGAAATTATGTAATAATTGATAAATGATGGCATTAATGAATGAAATAAGATTTGTAAGTATTAAAGCTTTACTTATACGACTAAAGAGTAACGATAATGTTATTGTAGGTTACCTATTCATTTAGATGGATAATCGGAATTGGAAATAAATTGTAATAAATGGAAATAAAGGTTACATTTGTGTGAGTTGGAACACAATGGTTGGGAATTGTTAGTATGGGTATATTAAAGTAAACAATGGGAAAAAAACAAGGTAACTAATGTTGAACTTAATAAAAAAGATTTGGATTAAAATGAATTAATTAATATGTGTTTTATTTCTTTAGTATGTTGCATAAAATTTGGAAATCAAATTTGCAATTTAAGGAAATTAGGTAGTACGTTAATCGGAAATAAATTTAATAAATACATTAATGAAAGGTATTATAATTCAATGTTATTTATACCCATAAAATGTCTATTTATTGAATAGCTAGATTTTTAAATCAATAAGCGAATTTATTGAGGTTCCAATTTATAATTTATAACGTTTAATGTGGAATCAATTACAATTAATTGACTTAAATTATGAAGTTAGGTAGATTTGATTTGTCAGTGAAGAGGGTTAATTTTATAAGATGTAATTTATGCTAAGCCTATTTATTTTATGGAAATTTGTTGATTTAGAGATTTGGAAGCAAGATTTATTTCTTTGATTTAAGTGATTTTTTTTTCAATAATTGAATTTATTGCAAATAAATGATATTCAACCTTTAATATTACGTTAATTGAAACTAGATGGGATATGAAGATATTAGTATCATAGATTTTGAATTCAATATTAATTTTATCCGTGATAATAATGAAATGAAAAATAGAATGAAAAGTGAATTTAATAGAATTATCGGGAATTTTATTTATAATTTTGAATTTAATGAAATTGAGAATTTATATTGGAATTTATAATTAATCTCCTATAAATTGACATTTAAATTTGTTTAAATCATTTCAAATGTCTAAGAAATATAAAAGCGATAAAATTGGTCAATTCTAGAAATTAAATTTAAAATTGGATTTTATTTATTAATTATTAATTTATTTAATTAATGTAAAAATAGCCATTTTGGGCACTGACTCGGATTTCGACAAAACAAGTTTCATCGGATCTGTAACGGAAAATTATTGTGGGTTTTCATGTTTCGTATCGATCAGACTTGTTGTTTGATCGCATGGGCTTGAAACGCCTTGAAATCAATTAATTGAAATCAATTGAAATCAATTTGAAAAATATTGTTTTAGCATAAATTCTTCATACGATGCAATTTGAACCTAAAACATTTTCCATCGCGTATAAAATATTTTAAAATATCTATTTTGATATGTGGGTTGACCCAATTTTGTTCCGGAGTCAGAACGGGCTTTTTGGGCCAATTATCGTTTAGCACGTTTATAATTCGAATCCATCTGTCTATTCCAACTTTATCTATAAATACCCTGCTAAATCCTAGCCTACGCCTATTCTCATTTGTCTGCGCGTAAGATTTCGTCAGCTCCTCCTCTTCCTCAATGGATGCAAATTCTAGATCCAATTCCGAATCAAAATCAAAATCGAAAATCAACTTCAAAATTCAAACTCTTCGAAAAACTTCAAAAAAATTATAGAATCGAAGATTTCATCGGTATAAATCTACAAACAGCTTATGTTTTTTGAAATTGATGCTCGAGCCAACCTGAAATCGCGGTCAAAGCCATGAATTTCGAAACCCTAAGCAAGAATTTGGGGCTTTACGATTTAAGCCGAAATTGGAAACTGGGTATCGAGGAGCTCGTCGAGGGGAGTTGGTTGATGGTTGGTTGCTGTAATATCCCGGAATTTTGGACAATTTAAACTTAATAATCTGGGTTTAAATTGAAACTGAATTGATAATTTTTGTTAATCAATTTGGTTTGATTTAATAATCTTCTCCATTTAAATATTTAATTTGTGAATTTATTTTTAATAAACTAACAAAATTGTTTTCTATTTAATAATGTATATGTATTTATATATATTTTAAATAGATAAGTTGTTTTTAATTAAATTAGTATAGCATAATTCTAATGTTTTGAAAATAGAAATTATGATTTTGTTTTATTTAAGCTTTTCAAAAACATTTAATAAAATACTATATGATTTTTAATATAAGAAAAATGTTTTAATTGGTTTAAAATTCATTTTTGACTTAAAGATTAAATATTAAAATAAGTTATAAAATGTTTGTGTTTTTCTTTTAAACTATTAATTTACAAAATTTGATTTGTTAATCTAATTTGAGATTTAAAATACAATTTTAAATATGAACATGCATTCATTAAGTATAATTTTCTTTAACCTTAATTAAAATAACAAAATATTTACAAGAGACATATGTAAGCTTAATTTACATGTGTATGTAATTTAAGATTTGAGTTAAACATGTGTTAAAAATTTATGTAAGAAAATTAACATGTGTCCATTTCTTTTTACAAGTGTCATAATTATTTGCATTTCTTTTGGATTTTTAATAAATCATGAATTTAGTAAACACTTGCATTCTTTCTTCCTTGCCTTTTTCTCATTTTTTTTAACTAAAAGAAAATATTCTCAACTGAAATATTCACTTCAAAACAATCTTCATTTCATAATACAAATTTTCATCTCTTCAAGAACATAAATCACTCCTCTTTAAAACTGCAAGCAAAACAAACTACAACCTGCATTCTTTCTAAAATCTGCAGAATGCAAACATACATATGAATCTGGAAAGGGGAATGTCTGCATGCATAAATTTTTGAATCTGGAAGCATCAGGTTGGAAGCAAATGTTAAAATGCATTCAAGCTTAAAGTTTAAGGGATTCAAGCAAATTTTCAACAGGATTTCAATTAGCAATTTTTCATGACTGCATTCATCTATTTTTACAAAATCTGGAGCCTGCAATTTGAAAGTTTGCTCTACATTTTGGTACAGGTGAGTAACACCTAATTTAAATAAATTAAATAAGGTTGCATGCTTGTTATCTGATGAGTTTAAATTTTGTATATGTTTCTTTTAAACTGCCTGGGTATATATGATGGTGTACTTGAAGATTCTCTATTTCCTTTGATTTCAAGCTTCAGTAAGATGTAATCCCCTTGCCTTTTAATTTAATCTTCATTTGAGATAAAGATCTAAACAAATATGTTTAATTCATTATAAAACTTCATGTTAAAATTTGTACTTAAGTTAAAAACATAGAAATGGCCCTGAGATTCACAAAGGAAGATAAATCAGTAGATGATGAAATTTCAAGTTTAGAAATTTATGAATTCAGAATTATAAATCAAATCACCATACTAAATCACGATTTTAAAAGAAAAATTATAAACTTTAATGCTTTATATAAAATGCAGTTCTAAAATTACTGTATTTTACATTTTGATTTAGTTCACTTGATTGTTGCATTTGATTTACTTGAATCTACTTCTAGAGGTAGTATAATCATCATAGATTATAGAAAAAAAATAAAATTGAATAAAATTCAATCCGGGTGATGCAAATTTGGGTTTCCAGGTCTAGAACCCTAGTTTTCAGGGCTGTAATGATTTGGACTTTTCTGCATTTTTAGTAAATCGAGTTCGATGTTGTTTTGGAATTGGAAGATGATGGTAAGTTGATGTTATCGCCGGAGTTTCAAGATTTATGGTGGTCGGAGTGGGAAGTTGTTGCCGTTGACAGGTCAACTTGAAAAGGGGAGGTTGTTCTAGGTTTTTGTTTCAAACACTTGAATTCAAATTCAAGTTGTGTTATGGGATTTTTGAGGGTTGAAGGTGGATGTGGGGTTTTGGTCGATGGGGGATGGCCAGAGATGATGGCCGGTGATGGCCGGAGTGGGAAAGTGGATGCACAGGAGGGTTGTGCATGTTGGGTGATGGTGGTGTTCTGTTTGTTGTAGGGTTTTAAAACTCGAGATGGTCTCGAGTTATTTGTGAAATGACTCGAAGCAGGGAAGCATTTTACCCGAAGTAATTTAGAGGATGGCTCGGGTCTGTTAAAATGCTTCGGGGTTTTAGTTTTTGAGCAGAATCATGTTTCCAGGTTTGTTAAGTTTTGAAGTAAAGATAAATTACCAACTAAAATCTGGAAAGAAGTTTGAATCTAGGATCTAATTTAAATTCAGTAAGTTTAAATTTTAAATCTTTGAATTAAATTTTGAAATGCTTTTAAATTCAAGGTTTTTTTAAAACTTAAACACAGAAACTGTTTTCTGTTTTAGATTTAAAAGTAAAATTTCAAAATTGTCAAATGGAGTTCAAATTTGAAATTTTAACCTGAAACTTAAATATGATTCAATAATTTAAATATGATGTTTTGAATCATTTTTGAATTCAAATTTAAGATGTTAAATTAAAACAGGAAATTGTTTACTGTTTTTCTGTTTTAGTTTAAAAATAAACTTCAAAATGCAACTGAAATTTAAAAACAAGTTTAAAATCTGGAAAAAGAAATATGGAACCTGAGTTTGAATTTAAATCTGGAATTTAAAATTTGGAATTTAAATTTAGATTTTTAAACTTTACAGTATAAAGAACATTGATTTGAATTTTAAAACTATAAGTCTTAATGTATGAAATAAAGTTTAAACTAAGTTTAAATTTAGTTTTAAAAACCTGAGATTTGATTTTAAAGTCAGTTTTTAAAAATTTAAATAAGTTTTTTTTAAAATTTAACTTTGGTTTAACTATTTAGAAAGTTCAAATAAATTTGAATTTGAAAATGAAAATGGAGACGTAAGTAAAGTTTTAAATCTTTTAGTTTGAATCTAAAATAAAAATTTAATTTGTAATTCAGTTTGAAATTTAAAAGAAATTTTAAATTTGAATTTTTGTTTTGAAATAAAGTGTTTAAAATACTTTTGTATAAAGAAGAATGTTACTTAATTTAGAATACAAGGAATTGGTTTCATTTAAATTATTTTATTAATTTAAATGGAATATTAATTATTTAATTAATTATTAATGTGGATGTTTAATTAAGTAATTAATAATTTTTAAGTTAATTATTTAAGATTTGAGATTAATTAATTGAGGTTAATTAATCTATAATTAAGGATGATTAATTAAATTTTAATTAATGATTAAGATTTATTTAATCAAGTGATTAATGATTAATTAAGATTTTAATTAACACTTAATTAATTAATAATTAGAGATTAATTAAATGATAATTAAAGATTAATTAGTTGATAATTAATAATTATTAATTGAAGTTAATTCTTAATTATGTAATTAAGAAATGTTAATGAAGGTCATTAACTAAAGATTATTTAACAATTAATTAATGTGATTAATTTTTAATAATTAATTAGATTAATTAATTAGTAATAATCAATTGTCTAATTACTTAATGAAGTAATTGATGAATTAATTACTTAGTGTAATTAATTTGATTAAGGTGATTAGTTAGATTAATTAAGTTAAATTAATTTAAACATTTGTGGATTATTGATAATTACTTATGTAATTAATGAATTTGTAATTACTTAAGGAAGTAATTAAATAATAATTATTGAATGTAATTAAGATAATTATTAAAGAAGTAATTTGGATTTAAATTACTTTGGAAATTAATCAAGTGATTAATAAAGATAATTAATTAAGAGTAATTAATTATGGAATGAGTAATTAATGTAGTTAATTATTGAATGGTATTAATCATAGGTGATTAATATATATGTTGTTTAAATTGAAGTTTAATTACTTATGTGATTAATTTATATTTAGAGATTGATTAAATGTAGTGAGAAATCATTAATTAGTTAATTAATGATGTAATTTAGAATTGATTAATTAAGGTATAACTAATATTAAATGCTAATTACTTATTGTAATTAGAGATAGTTAATCAATAATGATTAAGTGAAATGAATACTGAGATGATGATTTATAGATTGATTTGTAATCAATTAAAGTTTAAGATAAGCATAATTTTAATGATGAAGTAATTAATTTAATTCATTTTAAATTAATTAGTGATTTAGTAATTAATTTAATTCATTTTAAATTAATTATAAATGGTGTGATCATTAGATAGTTGTTTATGTTTGATGATTGGTATTGGTTGTTTGGTATGGTTTGTAATCTCAGTTATGAGATGAGTAGTGTATGTGATATGGATGCATTGGTTAATTTTGGATGATAGTAGTGATTATCTGATATGAACTATCTGTTGATAATGATAATGTTGAATTATCTATTGTATTGTGAATTATCTATCTGTGTATATTTAGATAATGAATTGAATTGTTTTAAACTTTAAAACAACTTGGACCTTAAAAGACACGCTTTGGATTTCGATGAGACCGGGATCGGGTTTCCATATTTGGAATCCGAAAACCACATCGATTCCAAATAACGTTAGGTCATTAACCCAAGTGGAGCGAGTGAAGACTCGAGGTGTAAGGGCTATACGTCAGTATAACTCTGTGGGTGATTCCGTAATGAGTTTGATGGAATAGCACTTATAGATTCGAGATGGTGATTCAGAGTGCAAGGGTTATTGTCGTTAACTCTGAGGGTGATTCCAAAACAAGTGTAACGAGATAATGCCTTCGGTTTCGTTCGAACCCGGAACGAACTTGTATGGATTGAATGCTTTTAGAACATCGTCAGGCGGACGATGAGCATTCTAAGTGATATGCCCTATAAAGGTAATCGTAGCCTCAAGCCTCATCAACCAGGAATGGCTAAAACAGGGAAGGTGCAGCAAAGCTTCGTGGGTAGCACCCACTTGAGAGCAAGATTTATCCCTGTCTAGAGGTCCCTTTATATTTTCGGCTTAGTGGTGCGGTTGCTGATCACAACTGCGGGGTTGCCTTGTTTGGAACTATTCAGTAAGGAACGGGTCCGGCTTTGTGTTGCAGGGGATGAAGGGAGTAATCCTCCGTACGGTGATCTAGGCCACGTACTGTGACGGGCGGTATCCCAGTAGCCCAGCCATTGATGGAATCCAAAATCCAATAAGTGCCGTACGTATTAGTTGTGCCTAACTATGTTGGAATGTGAGATGTAAGCATTTCAGCTATTTCTGTATTTTACTTGAAAACCGTAGACACTATTATAATATCATCGGATTTCCTATCAAATGTTTTGGTTAGCGTAAGGTAAAAACTTTTCCATGTTTATGTGTGGGAAGTCTTACGTGATACCTTTTCTTTTCAAAGGTTTTCAAAGTTAAGCAACTTTAACCTGTTACTCACACCAGACCCATGTCTGACCCGGGGTTATTTCTGTTTTTCTATAACTCTTGGGTACTCAAATTTTTACGAGTAGCCAAGGGAATTCAGGTTAGGATTTGGATTAGCTTTGACGAATCGTGGAGGAGCATATGGAGCAGGAGGCTTCTGCGTATAGTTAAATAGTTTTCCGCTGTGTTGGTATCTCTGAGTGTTTGTCTGTAATGTATTGAGTTGTAATAGCTAGACAGGTGTTTATAACTGTCTAGTATGTGTTGTATATGTCTGTATACTCTGATATTTGATGTATACTATGTAATACTTATGTTATCAATATAATTTATTCGTTCCGCTGTTGAGATTCTTGTGTTGTTTCTTCTTTTCTCTTTTCTATCCCTTTCTTTCTTAAAGATGACGCGATTTTCCGGTAGTGGAAAGTCGGGTCATCTCAGTTGCTGACCTGGAAGCGACTAGGGTGGCCGAAATTTGGCAGTTAGGGTTCGACTACAACTAACGGCGGCGGTGATAGGGGAGGCCGAGTACGTGGTCATCAAGGCGTGCGCCTCGGCCAGGGTAGGCGGCGGCGTGGCGGCCGGGGTCGCAGAGCTTGGAGCGGCGGCGAATATTGGTGAGGAGGTTGATTTTTTTTCGGCGGCTAGGTTATCAGGAATGAACGCGTTTGGAACGAAGGGGCTAATGATGTGGCATGAGCGTGTTGGGTGAGTGTTTTTTTTTATTTAATTTCGTTTTAATTTAATTTCAACGTATTATAATCTTAATAACTTTTGTGTATGACATCTATTTCACGCACGGTTTTCTCCGCTAGGTTCGTATTGGGATTCCGGACGTTTTGTGATTGTTTAGAAGGATTTGAAGACTGTGCAATTTTTGGGTTTAAATTGGATTTAAATCCAATCTAAGTTCAAAATGTGAGTTTTTTAACCCACTCACAACTTCTAAAATTTCTTATGTTTGTTAAATTCATTCATGATGTGATTTGAAATTTATTTATAGCTATTTGGCATATATTTCATCATTATCTCAGTTAATTTGCATTTATTTAATTAACTTGTTATTTAATTCATTATTGCATATAAACTGCCAGTTAAATTTTAGTTAAATTCATTATTGCGTATCAACCGTTAGTTAAATTGTTATTTATTTTATTGCATATAAACTGGCAGTTAAATAGTTATAATTTATTTTGAATATAAACTGATAGTTGATACCTGTTATCATCACCTGTTATATATTGATGTATTGTTTGAATTTGGATGATGATTTTGATAAATGGTTGATGGTTGATATTGGATGAATGGATATTGTATTTTATATTGTTATAAGCTGCAAGTTATTATGCATTTTCATTTCATTCGGCATTGCGGTTTGAAATGATATATAACCGTAATTTTTATTTTTAAATTGCGGATTGAAATGATAAATATCCGTACCACTTGGCCATAGGATAGAAAATTTTATACAGGCACCGCGGTAAATATATATATAATTATTTTTGAAAATGATTTTTCTATGGTTTTGAAAAGAATACGGTTTAATGAATATTGATTTTTGATATTTTAAATATTATTTTATATATAGTTAAACGCTTGAATTTAAGCTATGTATAAATTTGGTTTAAAGAATAAAAGAAGTTTAAAAATAAAAGTTCAATTTTATTTCGATATAATACGGTTAAGTATTTATTTAAATTTATTGATGGAGTTTATAATGTCTTAAATAAAATAAATGTTGGAAGATAAATATGAATTTTCTTTGAATTAAGGTATTTAAGAATTATCCTCGAATAAAATTATTTGAAATTTTAACTAATTTGGGGTTTAAAAGGTATGATCTTTATAACTTGATTTTGGTTTAGAGGACTTAAATGAATATCAAATCGATTTAATAAATATTACCAAGTTAATTAAATTGAGAGAATATCTGGTTATTTGAAGTTTAAAAGGTTTTACTTAAATGATATTTGATTTATTAAGCAAACATTTCAAATCCAAATAATAGTAATTGAATTAGATATATATGAAACTATCAAGGAATAAGTTTTGAAATGGTGGAATAATTAAAGCTTTGAAATATATGGAAATTGAAATGGTTTATATTGGGAATTTAAACCCATATTTGGGATTTATTTGTGAAATTTAAAAATTTATTTTGTTATGTAAAGCGGTTTAATATTTAAACCATTTAAGTATTAGAAATTTTGTTTCAAAGCTATGAGGTTTAAGATATATATATATATATATATATATATATATATATATATATATATATATATTTGAAAATATTGTGTTTTGGGAAAAGGGATATTTATAAAGTGAAAGTGATATCATATTGATTTGGGGTTTTAAAAATATAAATGATATCGTATTTATATGGTTTTGAAAGGGATATTATATTTTGGTTTTAAAGTATAAAATATTTGAAATGACCGCGGTGTTATAATAACGTTTGGTTGTTGAAGAGACCGGGATCGAAAGTTATCATACTCTCTGCCAACTTCGAAAACCATTTTAATAATCGTGTACGAGGTGGAGATTCCAAAATGAAGTAGGATGGTGGCGACGTTTCCTCTGAGGTAAATACGTGGACCCGACTCCCGTAAGTTGGCATAAGGTGGCTAAAACAGGAGCGATTCTCGGGCCAATTGAGGTAGCACCTTTGATCGGACACATCCCTTCGATTTTATACTTTGACTTTTGGATTGATTCGGTGGCCACTTTTGATTTTCTTTTTGGGGGTGTGGCTCGAGGTGGGCGGTAGGTGTGGCTACGTGTTACCACCAGCCCGGATACGTAATTGGTATATCTACCCTAGCATTGCCTAGTTGTGTCGTGTCACCTACCCCATCGCGCCTTGTACGAGTTTGGTTTTCTCCCATAGCCCGTGTGGTATCCTCCGGTGGCTTCCCAATCAGGAGGGACTATGATATTGGATGGACTACTGGGACTATTATGTGTTAAGGTGGAAAATGTAAAGCCTTAATGCTATTTAAAAGTAAGTTTATTTTACAATAGACATTATTATAATAGCGAAATATTACTACATAGTAAATAGTTTAACGGATCCTTAGGAGATGTAAATCCCGAGCATCTCTTGAGTTACTGCACTCATATTTACTTCTGTTGATTTAACTTACATAAGATCTTTTAGTTCTGACTCGAGTGTTTTGTCTTTTCAATTCGCTCGGGTCAGTCCGAGCATTTTAGGATCGAAGACTTTATTTCTGGAGGACGAAGACGAGGATCTCATCATCATCATCATTATTATATATTATATGGTTCGACTATACTGTATTTCGCTGCATTGATATTTATTGGTATCTGAACTTTGATATTTATTGTATAAAGAAGAATCAAATGTTTTGTAAACAGTTTTACCAATGTATGTTGATTATTATAATTTATCCTTCGGATGTGAGATTCTGTTTTGTTTTTTTCTTCTTCTCTGTTTTCTTATTTACCCCATAACAATCCGCCCTTCCGTATGGTTTGAATTGGCACGTGTGTCGATTTAAAACGTGCGAAAAGGTGGGACGTTACATTTATTCAAATGGTTTGAAGTGAAACCAGAAATTTAACTCTTAAGTTTATGTTAAGTAATGGTTTTCAAATTATTGAAACAAAACAATTTATTTGAATAATTGGAGTGTCTAAAATGAAAAATGGAATTGGGACAATTTGAAACAGTTGTACTAGGATACAATTTACTTGTATAATACTTAATTGCATTCTAGAACATATATAACTAGCCTGAGATATTCAAAATTTAAAATGTTCATGTGAATATGTAATTGAATAATATACAATATAAATGTAAGTAATAAAATGTCCAAAAATGAAATTCATGTGGTTTTGAATTAATTGTTGTATTTGGTTCATTGTATTTTGAATCCATCTTTCTGTTTGTTTTTATTCTCTTACTTGTTTCTTTTCGGGGATGAAAAGATTTGAGTGGGGGAGAGTGTTACAACCCGTAAATTTTAATGGTTTTTATAACATAATTAACTGTATTTTTCTTGAAAATAAAACAATTAAATTTAAGAATGAAATTTTTATGTTTGTTATGTGTCTATTGAAACATAACAAATGGCAGATTTTCATCTATAAATATAAAAGTTAGTTTTATCGTGTAATTTTCAATTTCGATTTAAAATCGGTTAATTTGGTGAAAATAAAATATTGTCGAAACATGAATATTTTCATATACTAAATTTGTAAACCATTTTCTGAGTGAGACGCCATATTTTGTTTCGTCATATTTGGACTGTTATAGCTCCATTTATCTTATTTTCGGCGTTTTAGCAGCATTTTGGCAGAGATTATCGACTTCTGATAGAATAGTCGTATCGCTGATATCTGTATACCATTCTGTTTGTCTCATCATGCCGATCTTCGCGGTATGTTCATTTGTTCATTTCAGCGATCGGTACGCCGCAAAATCAACAAAACGAATTGACGTATCGGCTCCGTATTTGAGCTTTTGGGCTTTCTACGACCTTTCCAATAGTCAGATGCCTTTCATATTCCCAGAAATTAAATGTTGACTGTCGCTGTTCCTACCAGTTCAAAAATATATTTTCTTTCCTGACTAATCAATAACCTCTCTGCCACTTTCGTTCTCCTTCCTCTTTTCGTCTTGTTCTATATAATAAAATATACAAAAAATTGTAAATACTTTTTTCTTAAAGCTCTGTTTATCCTTTTCGTTCCTCGAGAGTCGAGACCAAACTGTAAGTCATATAATTTTTGCCCGGAGCTTAAATAATATATAAGTTCCATATAAATAATTTTGTCTCCTGCTATCTCCTTCTTCAATTTTTCTACCTCTCCGCTAAGACCCACAACCGGACATCCCCATCCCATCATCAAAGCCAAACGCACCATCACAGCTCCTCTAGTGGAAACCGTGCTTCCCACCATCCATTCCACCTGCATGTGTTCATCCCCATCACCACGTCTTCTATTTTTTCTTTACCTTTTTCCAACCGAGACATATCTCGTCATTGAAGCTTCTCCTCCACCATCAACCTGAAACCCCCATAGCCGAACACATCCCTCCGCCTTCCTATACGCTACAGCGACCCTCCCTAAACCTCATGCAACACCTTTGGTAGCCATCTCCATGTGCCATGTCAACCTTTCTCGTGTCCATCAAATCAGTGCCACCTTGCTAACTTCGGTGCCCCATCTGACTACACACGCTCATGCCTAGAGAGCCACCTGAAGCTAATGTAGCGAAGCCTCCAAAATCCTCCACTTTCCCCTAGCATGCACAGTGCATTCTCCAACTTCCACCGCCTTTGCAAACCAACAGCCTATGCCATCACTCTACCCACCCCCTCAGCAAGCATCCGCATCCGAGATCGATCTGATAGCAGCAGTAGCAACCCTTTTTGGAAAATATACACACACTAAAGTATGTTATATATATATATATATATATATATATATATATATATATATATATATATATATATATATATATATATATATATATATATAAGTATAAGGCTATACATTTTGCCTTGCATATTAGTATTGCATATATTCGCCTATATATATTATAACAGATGTTGTAGATGTGAGTTATGACTTTTTTGTTTATACTCTTTCTTATTTACAGTTTTTAGCTTGACTATTAAATCTTACTTATATATATTATAAGATGCATATTTATCAAATATATGTTTGTTTCAACTTTGCTGCATGCTCATATTGGGTATTTATTTTAAAATGTAATATATAAAAGTATATTTGTTTGCATACCTTATATATATAAAGTTTTAATCTTTAAGAAACACTGATATATATATATATATATATATATATATATATATATATATATATATAATATAGACATTCGGTTTTATTATATGTATTTAAAAAAAAGGAAAAAAATGATTTTGAAATAGAACATATATAAAGATTTTATTTTATTCTTTTAAAATTAATTATTGATTTTAATATATATATATATATGTATATTTCATTTTAATATGTGTTTTAAATTAGATATTGATTTTTAGAAAAAGTATATAATACATATTTTGTTTCCATTTTTAATCACATTCATTTTGACTTGCTTTCATTGATTTTAAATTATCAGTTTTATTTCATCGATTTCGAGTCCATCGTGCTTTGCTTTGGGATTGTTATTTGGATTGGTCGATTGTCAAGTTCGTGATTCAAAATCATAGCTCGTTGTGTGTCTAATTTCTCTAGCCTTGAAAGATGAGCAATCACTCACGATTAACATTCTTATATTTAGTAATTTAATTCACATGAAATGATGATTGAAATATGCTATTAAATTTGAATTGTTAAGTTATTTAATTGTTAAATATGATATGTCATTATCTATAATTGTTTACCTATGACATATGACACAATAAACTAATACATATATTATATTTAGATGTGTTATTGATGTATGCCTGTTGTTGATATGTTATATTATTATCGTATTTGTTCTCACTCTGCAAGTTCTCTGTTAGTTTAGAATTCCCTATGGGCTGAAATGAAACATACCCAAACGATCTTGTAGATTAAGGGAAAATTGTTATGAGTTGAAACGATAAACCCAAGCGATTTTCATTGAGTTTGAATTTTGGGATTGCGGGTTAAAATGATATATAGCTGTAAATATTTAAATTACAGATTGAAATGATAAATATTCGTGTCACTTGACCATAGGACAGAAAATTATATACGGACACCGTTGGTCTATATTCCGAAATGATTTCCAAAGTTTTGAAAGGAAATATATGGGTTTTAATAGATATGATTTTTAAATTATAATATATAAATTTTATTTTTATATAGTGTAAATTTAGATTTCAAAAATTATATGTTTTTGAAAATTTAAATTTATAAGTTAATTTTGAAAATGTAATTTTTATGATTTTTCTTATAACTTTAGTATTTAAAAATATATAAAATAATATTTAATTTAATAAATTTAATTCAATTAATATATATATATATTATTTTTAAGTATTTATCTAAAATTATATTTTAAAAATAGATTTTTTTAATAACTTTAATAAATTAAGGTTGAAAAGAAAAGTTAAAGCTGATTTGTAATTTGATTTATTTAAGAATTGAATTTAAATTAAAATGACTTGAAACTTATTTAATTAAGATTTTAAAGATATGAAATTTATAACTTGATAACTTGGTTTTTGATTAAATGCGACTAAACGAATATTTTAGAATTTAAATAAATTGAAATTGAATATTTAATATTATTTAAATGTGTAATTGGAGATCTTATTTATATGTTATTAAAAGTGATTAAGTGAATAATTTGAGAATTAAATATAATTGAAGTTAGATATTTAATTTTTGATTTTATTTAAATTTGTAATTTGAGATTTTATCGGATGTTATTATAGATGATTAAGTGAATGTTTAAAATTTAAATAAAATTAAGGTTGAATGTTGAAATATAAATGAAACTTATATCGTAAATGTTTGAATATTTAAACTTTGAATCTTATTGGAATTGAAGTGATAGTTCAAGCTTGGATTTGAAATCGATATAAATTGAAACAGTTTATTGAGAATTTGAATTGAATCTTTTACCTTTTAGATTGAAATTGCTAACTAGGATTGATTTAAATTGAATTTTAGAATTTAAGTTGATTTTAATCGATTTGTGAAATTGGAAGAAACAATTCCAATTTGAAATTGTTTTCAATATAAAATCTTTTTATATAAACTATTTTAATATATAAACTATTTTAATCTCTAACCTATTTATAAATATAAACTATTTTTAATATATAAACTATTTTCAATATTCAAACTGTGTAGGTTGGAACTGTTATGATTTAAAGAGATATGATTTTGAAAGTGAATATGGTGTCGAAATTGAATATGATTTCGAAAATGAATATGATTTCGAAAGTGATATGAATTTGAAAAGAATATGATATTTTGACATGAAGTTTTAACTTTTTTTGATATAAAATAACCATTGTGTGAAATAACTGTTTGGTTGTTAAAGAGACCGGGATTAGATATTGTCATACTCTCTTCCAATACCGAAACCCAATTTAACAACTACGCACGTGGTGGAGAATGTTAATCCAATACCATTGTGTGAAATAAACATTTTGTATTTCAGTTGACATTTCACTTGATTTGATTTATTGGTATAAGAATATTAATCTTGACTCGAGTATTTTGTGTTTTGTTTTATGCTCGGGACAAAATGAGTGTTATAGCATTTGAGACTCACCTTTGGAGCTTAGAATTTTGCTTGAAGATTTGTCTTTGTCTATTCATCTTTCCATTTACTTCAGTTTATTCCCATTGTTCTATTAAGACTTGTCATTGACATTTGTGTTAGTAACTCCTGTGTATTCGAGATATCTGTTGTATTTTGTTTCAAACTCTATTTTTTAAAGTAGCTTCATGAACTACTATTTATCTCCGCTTCTTATTGTTGTATTACTCTGTGTTTATGATCCTGTGATTGATTTTATTTACTAAACATGATGAGTTTTGCCAAATATAAATTAACAGTCTGCTGTTTTGAGCAATTCAAGTCTGACATGGGTAGATGATTGTCGGTTTGAATGGTTCGAAATACCAGATCATTACAGTAATAACTCATATATATATGTGTGTATAAATATATATAAAAGACAAAGTTTTTAAGTCTTGAAATAAATTTTCTTTGAAACAAAACATAGCTCTTTGGGCTAACGTTTTGGGCTGAAATGCCTTAGTAAATCCTTACGCATTTACAATATATATATGTATATATATATATATATATATATAAAAGAAAAGAGTTAAAAGGTTTTTAAGTCTTGACATAAATTTCCTTTATTAGGTCTTTGAATCAAAACAATATTTAAGTAATTGAAAATTCACTTTATTTCAAATCTATATAGATATTTATAATATTACTTCATAAACACTTTAAAACCATAAATTATATGTAAACATAAAAATCTTAGTTATATTTATTTTTAAAACAAAGCTTTACTTTTCATAACTGATAGCTTACTTTATTTTGAAAACCTATTCAAATATATATACATACAAACAAAGGTATGATTTTCCAAAGGCTTTAAAACTTTTTCCAAAATTATTTAAATAGTTTTTATAGCTAAAATTATTTGAAGTTGAATTTATTACTTTCATAATTAGTTTTCTAAAATAATACTATATCTCATCTTTTGCCTTTAAAGCATTTCCAAAATTTTATACAGATATATAAATATTTTAAAAGGATTTTGTAAATAAATATTACCTATCCTTTGAAGTTTTAATTGGAAATTTTAAAATAAACAATAAGTTACGAGGATAGTTTAATCCAAGTATATATTTTATAAACTAAATTCCAATAGGGATTAAAATGGATGAATTCACATTTTTGAAATTCATTTAAAAACATTTAAATTATTCAAACAATAAATCCAACGAAAATTCAACATCTTGATCCAACATCGCTCTATAAAATATAATTCCATAATACAGAATTGTTTATCAATCCGGGTTGCTTTTTGACAAACTCCGATTATACAATAATGTGCGCATTTTCAACTATCAATCAAACTTACAACGAATAATATAAATTTTAACATGTAATCTTATTTAACCATTTAATTCATTTTTAACTATTGGTTCAAACCCAGTATTTTGAACATTCTATTCAACGAATTAAGCATCAACCAATTAAAATTACATCATTAAATTTTTATTCTAATTCTATCATTCAATTTCTACCAAAATTTTTGCAATTCATAACTAAACTAATTAAATAATTTGAATACAACAATTATCAATGAAATAGCTATATCACGACATGTATAAGGGCAGCCATTTATTTAGATATAGAAGTGTGAGTTAAAATTAACTCACCAATCGAAGAGCAGTAAATATCGACACACGAGCTTCCTCCCTTAGCCACAAACTGTCAGCCGTTTGCCTAAATTAGTTTGCCTCCTTCTTTGAACATGCCTATACTGCCAACACCACTTCACCACTCCTATGCTCAAATCACTCTCTAGCATCAATCGCCAAGGTCACATAAGAATTAACCTCCATGTTCACGGGTGCTCACGCCTCCAGCCTCAGCTATCGTTCGTGCGTGTCCCTCCATGTCGCGACCAATCTCTAGCCACACGTTTCCTTTCGTCGACGTCAGCCACACGCGCCACCGTGCGTTGCTGTATCTCGAATTGTGCGCGTGAACGTCGAGACCCTTTCCCCTCCGTGATGATTTGCCTAATAGAGTATTTGGCTTCATGGTCTTCTTTCATTTTTTTTCTTCTGATTATCGATTTGGGGATATTTGGGTAAAGGAGGAAGTCGGTCCTCTCTATTAATCATCCGTACATTAAACAAAAAGGGTGTTGGATTTGCAAAGGGGCTTGGGATTCATTTTATCCATTTCTATTATATTTTAATTTTCTTTTAAATGATGTTTTATTAAATTTTAAATATATTATAATTCAAATTGTTTTGGTTTATTCTCAATTAAAATTTGTTTCCAAATTGCACAATTTCTTACAATTTGATACTTATCCCTCTCTGTTTAATTATTTATCGTGTTAATGTAAACAAATAAATTTCCAATTATACCAAATATTTAAAAATTAACTATGCTTTAAAAATACTCAATATTTACTGAAACATTTATTCATATTTCCAAATATTACAAAAAAAGAATTTATTAACTAATTCAATTTTTTTCTATAACAAAGATCCTTTATTAAATAGACAATTTATTGAATATTAATTAAATTCCAAAAATGATAATTGCCAAAATCGAATTCAAACACTCATGTTTTAATTTAATTAATTTAATATTTCCACTTTAAAACAAGGTTGTTACATCATTTAATTTTAAGCCACAATCATAATTTACAATTTATCAAAACTATATTTATGAGTTATTTGATATTTTTAGCACTTGTATTATAATTATTTCAATATTTGGCAAGTAAATTTAGGGAAAATTTTGCCAGCTTGCTATCATGGCAAATATTTTCTAGGTAAATATTATGGCAAAAATATTTGCTAGGTAATTATTTACATTAAGTGATAATTATAACTGATGATAATTCCTCATCATTTCATATTAATCTCGCAATATTTCCAAGTAAGTATTATGGCAAAATAATTGCAAATATTTAGTCAAGTGATCTGAATATTGATTGGAATTACTAGTAATAACTTATGGCAAATATTTGCCAAGATAATATTTGCATTTGTCATTTTTCATTTCATTGTTTATGAATATATAATTCCAATCTATCAAGTATCAAAATACTATATGTCAAATATTCGCCATAAATTCCCATATAGTATAAATAGAACAAAATTAAAACTCAAATTACCTTTTTTTGCTTCATTTTATGGATATTCAATTTGAACTGATGCATGTTGTTCACAATAGCTATCTTCATTTGCTATATTCGAACATGGAAGAACCCCTTCAATAGATTGCATATATTTGCCATTTTCTGGTAAATCACTTCTATCCCTTTTTGCTAATAGGTGGTCGATTAAAATGTAAGCGATGAGTTTAGGTTCAATTAATTCTGTCGATCGAAAGTAGAAAACCTAATTTGCAATTTAGATATTTAATTCGATTTCCAGTTTTCAAGTGCTTTTTTCGTCGATGGAATGACAGATGAAAGTGGGTAGGGTTTTGCATTTTTTTGGTTATTTACAAATAGGATGTAGGTTATATGTTTATATGGGATGGCTCTGAGCCTAACTATTTCTAAATAGAGGGATGTAGGCTAAAATTTCCCTTGAAATAAATACAAGGAATTAGTATACATGGGCATAACCATTAAGAGTAAACTATTCTGATTTAAAGAAATAAAATGAGATTAAGAGTTAATTACATTTGTGATAAGAAGATGAATCAAAATATTAATTCATACTCCCGTTACCTCTTACTTCATCATTTTTCTAATAACAATTTATCTTATGTTCTAGATAGTTGAATCAATTCTTAAATACTGCTATTAAATAGAATTTTGAGCTAAAATAACATTTCATCCAAAAAACGCTATTATTATTCATAAACTGCTACCGATTTTCAAAATTATTACTACAATTCATAATCGTCTACTACAATTCATAAATTGTTACTATAAAATAACATTATGAACTATATTATGCATATTTTATCTATAAATGCTATTACAATTAATATGATGCTATTACAAAATAGAGTATAAATTTACATAACTATTTTTTCCAGAAAAGATATAAAAATGATACTAGACGGTATCTTTGTTGTTGTTATCTTCTTTTATCTCAATCTGAAGTCACCGGTCCATAACCAACATCACCACTGCATCTTCAAAACATACTCAGCCTCTTTATTTCCATTGCCACCATCAGTGCACTCCAACCTCTAAACTTCATCGTCATCCAACATTAAAACACTAGCCGCTATCTTCTAATCCATCATTAGTTTGTCACCACCACAACAGCTGCCATCTGACACTAATTGTTTCCTTATAGAAGGACAATATGAGTTGAAGTCCTGATTTTTTGTCAATGCCACTGCATCCTCCTATTGACTGCCACGCCCTCATATTTCGTGCATTAATT
This sequence comes from Allium cepa, assembly GCA_030765085.1. Taxonomy (NCBI): domain Eukaryota; kingdom Viridiplantae; phylum Streptophyta; class Magnoliopsida; order Asparagales; family Amaryllidaceae; genus Allium; species Allium cepa. The sequence goes on from CM060935.1 coordinate 469,567,644, forward strand.
TGTCACGTGAACTTTGTCTTTGAGATAGAAATAAGCAGGCTATCCTTTTGACCAAAAAAGATCACGGTTTGTCCTTCAAATAATTTTTCTATATTAAAATTTGTTTTCAATAAGGGATGTCCGTGTATTCTAAAACTTAATAATATTGTAATAACAATAAAAGCAAAGGAGGAGGACAAAAGCAAGAGAGACATATTATTAAAATGTTACACTATATAGGATTATAAATTCCTAGTCTATTCAAACAACTATTCCACAAACAAATGGAAATCCCTAGCCTATCTAGGCAACACATCCATAAACAAACGAATAAATCCATCTCATTCTGTAGTTATCATCATTTAAATTCAGGTGTGTCCAACAACCCAAAATTTGAGCTATAATAAATAATTAGCGAATAAATTAGACAATAAAATAAGTTTATGAAATTTTTGGAATTGAGCTATATGAGTTTCATCATTCGGTCCGTGGCGATTTTCTAATCAATTTTCGTATATAACTTGTAAAAATCCAAGCCAATATAGAGAAGTTACAAGAGAAACAAAAATTAGAATTTTATAGAAAAGAATACACACACACACACACACACACATATATATATATGTGTGTGTCTATATATATATATATATATATATATATATATATATATATATAACAAGGGCCTAGGTCGACCCTTGTTTTCGTCAGGTCGACCCGCTTATAGGTTAGATAGACCCGCCTTTGTTACTGGATGAAGAATTGTCCAGTTACCAGTCCAATGACGAGCGATGACGTTAAAACTTTATTTTTGAGCAATCTCGTGTGTTCTTAGCCGCATCCGACGATTCTATGGAGCCAATGACGTGGTTGCACCAGATTTAATCATCCAATCCGATGGCCTAGGATCCCTAAGTCACACTATAAATTGAATCCTAGGCCTAGCTATTTTTCTCATTCAGGTTTTCTCCCAACTGGGTTCATTGCTTGATGCTAAACCCTAAATAGAAAAAAATCTAAGGAGGAAATCATTTTGATAAAAAAAATTGCGCCCTAGGTGTGGATCCATGAAGGCCTAGGATTAGAGCTAAGGACTACAAGTGAGTGTTGGTAATTATTTTATATTTTTATGTAATTTAAAATAACATGGTTCTCAATAATTGTAGTTTTTCTACAATTTTGAGACAATTTTTATGTAAGTTTATTTATAATCTATTTTCAAGTAAATTTTAGAAGTTCTTTTCAGTCTCTTTTATGCAACTATTTTATTCGGCTATTTTATTCAGTTATTTACAGTTATTTACAACTATTTACAATTATTTACAGTTATTTACATCTGTTTTAAATTGGAATTTAGCGTGTAAATGCTAGTTTCTTTTTATAAAGTTTTAATCCCTTTTTACGCAAATAAACTAAAAATAGAAGAATTTGCTAATATGGATGAAAAACACTAAATTTATAGAAATCAGATGTAAAATGAGTAAAACCGAGATAAAAAAGAGATGGACTGAAATAGGAAAATTGAAGATATTTGCAAGCATGATTATAACAAGTGATTATAACTAAAAAGAGAAAATAGAAGAGTAACAATTATAACCTGCATTATAATTAAAAAGAAAGGAATAACAAAAGAAGCTTATTTTAAAACTTAGATCGTGGATTAAGTTAATAAGCAAATATAGCAGAAATAACAGAAGAGACTTATTTTAAAACTTAGATTAAGTTAATAAGCAAATAAAGTAGAGGGCCCGTACCAGCAGCATTCCCCTTCATATCTAGGACTAATGGTCTCACATTAGTATGTAACGACCGAGATTTTCGTCCATGAAGGCTGACATCAATACGTCCGTTGTATCAACTGCCGCATAATCGAAGGCCGAAAAACCGTACCGTTAGGGTTAAAGAAGAAGAAAAAGATGGAAGAAGAGAGGAAAAAATAGGACAGAACAGAAAGAAACAACAGAACAATTTCAGAATCTCACAATCGCAGCGGAACAACATATAATAGATAAATGAATAATCTTTAAACAAAAAACTATATCAGTTATTACATTACATCATATTACATAACATTATCAGAGTGTACAACAACAACAACAACAAACAGCGGAAAAGAAATACTATATACTAGTGAATACGCCATGCCATACCATCCAGCTTGCCTCCTGCAACTCCTGAATTCCAGAATATCCCGATAACCTAACTCTTGACTGCCCGTGTAGAAATTGGTGGGCACCCAGAGTTTAGGAAGGGAAACAATAAACTCCAAGTCAGTCATGGGACTGGTGTGAGAACTTAAACAGTTTATCTTTTAAAAACAAAACAGAGGAATATTTTTAAAGTCAATTCGAAATGCTTTTAAAAATGAAACTACCATAAGGCCTCCCGGCAAATACACAATGCAAATGCAGACTTGGGGGAGATTTCTCCTTATGATAGTCAAAGATGCTTACTACGTAAAATAAAATCATTTTTGATATTATTATTAGTGCATAGTATAGAAAACATTTCGAAAGTAGAGTATAAATCTTAGCCAGCATAGGTACCATTATAGTATGTCTACTATAGCTACCATATTAAATGGCAGGTTCTACAACTAAAACCGTACAAGGTTCGTATTGTTTCTTTGGATTTCCAACAAATGGTCAGGCCAAGGAACTTCCCATTGCCACATGGGTACGCCTCTGGAAAGACGACCCGAGAACCAAATCGGATTGCTGCCAATACAAGGCCGGGTTACCCTTCAAACTGAGTAACTACTGACATGAATATGTCATTCCCCGATCGTAACAGATCTATATCCAAGGATCCTCGATTCCAACAACCACAAAGTAATAAATTTGCAGCAACAACATAGGTTAAGTATCTGGGCTAAATACCATGATACCACCTCTATCCAGAAGGAATGACATACACTAATGGGGTGCTACCCCTTAATAACCTTGCCGCATCCTTTCTGTTTTGACCATTTTCGGGGTGTGAGGTCCGACGAAGTCTCATCCACAAAGCCACGCTTTATACAAAAGTTGTGCTTTGATCATCAAATGCTCATCAGCACTTCGTATGCCACATTACCAATTTGAGAATGTATCACTAGTAACCATCAACTACATAACCTCTAAGGGTGTTAAGCTAAGAGAATAAATTCTCCGCCACCAACGGAAATATATTTGATAGAAACCAGCTTTACATCTCAAATTGTAACGTCAGACACACATCCATACAAGTCCATTCCGGGATTGAACGGAACCGAAGGCACTTACAAAGAAGTCCTTGCAATCCGGATATTCACTAATCATGACTGGACTTCCCATCACAAAGGGTAATAAATTTCTATATCAGGGATCAGCCGATGCAGAAACATTCGACGATAATCCTTCCATTTTCATAAATATTCGGTCTTCAACACCGGTCATCAAATGCAATACATAACGACGTATCACGTATTCAGATTGGGTTATACGACCCCAAGGTCCTTTCCCGGCTAACCCGAATAGTGAGCGCTTATTTTAAAAATAAGTGTGGCATTCAAATTCAAGCAAATCACATCAAATGCCTATTTAAAGGTAAATATTGATAGTCGGTTATTTAACTATCAATAGGCGTGCACAACTTCACCAGATTCCAAATAATTTTCCAAATTATTGATTTTCCAAAAATATCTTTACAACATATATATTTTCTACACTTCAAAATTTGAAAGCAAATTTTCAATTATTTTCCTTACGTGGAAACACTTTCATTTCAAAATGGTTCATTTAAACCAATTAAATAAATCCTTACTGATTCACTTTAAATTTACGTTCCAAATCCATAAATTTATTCCCACACTTCAAAAATAAATCAACGTTTATTTTTAAACAAATTTCCCTTTCTTTTATAAATTCCATAGCAAATTTACAATTTCAAAATATCTATGAATATACGATTTCCAAATCGATTTCTAATATTCCTTTTCAATTTATCTTTAAAGGATAAAATCCCAAAATATTCACTTCATATTGGAAAATATTTCCATACTTATTTAATAATAAGTAATCCACAAGTCTATTTATTTTCAACATTTGGAAAATATTCAATATACTTAAATCGAAATTAAGTATATATTTAATTCTTTAAAGAAAACGTTCGCTTGAACACATTTATTTGAGTCAAAACGAATGTTGCGTAAAACATCGTTACGACAACTCAAAATCACTAGTATAGGGATTCGAAATTAAGACAGATATATAATTCCCAATACTATACAAAAACATTTCCTTTCGGAAATCATTTACTATAACAACAGTGTTATAGTCCACAATTTCCTTCTATTTTTCGAAAACGTCTATTTCAACAATAAATGTTGAAATCTATATATTCGATACTTAACGCTTTTTAAAACAACTTCAAATCGTTTTAATTCTATTTAAAATATCACTTCCCCAAAACACTTTAATATATTATCCATTGTCCCAAAATCGTGAATATTCTTTGTTAACCAAATTTAACATTTTTCTACACATTTTGTTTAAAGGATTATCCACAGTCCAAAATCGTGAATATATCTCCTTTAAAAATCTAACATAATTGACTTATCAAAATAAGTCAGTTTCGGATTTATAAAACAATGTTTATAAATTCCCATTTATATTTTATAAAGACTTCAATTTGCAAAATTAAAAAAAATCTTACTACTTATAAAATTCCATTTATACCCTCATTTTCAGCATTAACAGAACTCCTTTTATAATCCCTATATTTTTAATTTATAAATATCAATTTTATAAATCTTTTATATAAACCGTTTATAATAATTCAAAAATCTCAATTTAAACTATTTTATAAAATTCATTAACTCCATATTTCAAAAATCACATTTTAACTATATTTCTCAAAAATCATAAATTTTATAACCTTAAAATTTTAACATTTATTTATTTAAAATGAATCAATCCAAAATTTTAATAAAACATATAGTTTAAAAAAATCACTTTTTCAATTTGAAAATCATCACTTTAAAATCCTTTTAAAATTCCAAATTGGCCCAATGATGCAACACACCAAAAGTCAATCACGACTTCCAAACATCATATATCGATATGATAATCAATCAAATATCACAATATCTGTAATCAAATAAATACTGGTGAGGAATCCAGTTGGATCCCTCCAACCTGTTTCGCTGCTTCCACAGACGTTAGCACAATACCAATTCCGTTCCAATATGAAATATCGCGGTATATAGGATTTATAAAATATTATCCGCTATTATACGGCGCAATAGGGTCTCATTCGCTATATAATGCAGGAAATCAACTCCAAGTACATAAATAATACCAATTCCAATCAAGATGGAATTATCGCGGTATATGTTTTTAATAAATAACATCCACTTAATATACGGCGTATGATGTCTATTTTAACAATCAATAGATAATAATTTATCATCTTGGCATACAATCAAGCAATTTTAAATCTAACTATTTAAAATTTAAATCGAAACAATTTCGATTGAGTGAGAAGTTCTCACCTTGGTTTCCAATTTCCAGCGTTTTATTTCGAATAAAATTAAACGTGCGTTTAATTTTACGCAAAATTCTCACTAACTCCAAACGACTCCAATCCAGCTCCATTGCGTAGTGCTCGTCAAAACGAAGCCAACGCAATTTGTTTCGTCAAATTCCGGCCTCGTATGAATAAGTTACATCATTCTAAAGTTTGAACGATTAAATATAAATCAATTTACAATTTAATTAATTATTTTTAAACCCAGATTCAATCTCTGTCATTCCTTCTTTGCTTCTAGATCTCGGCCCTTGCACGCATCTTCCCTTCCATTTCTAGTATTTCGATCGCGTGGACCCATCTTGTCGCCTATCAAGCCTAAATCACGCAACTCCATCTTCAACTTTTAATCCGATCAAACACCATCACTCCGTAGCCCATAGCCGACTCCATACTCGGCTTGAACCATGGCAAACTCGGCCATCATATCGCCATGATAAACAGATCCAAACGCACGCTGTTCTACCTCAGTTTGTCGATGATCCACCACCCTATATCAGATCATAACCGTTGGATACGTGGTTCGCTTTGTGCTCTACACTTTTCTAGTTAGGAGTTTCTTGAATTGATGCTTGGATTAGAAGAAATCGAGGGAAGAAGATGAGTGTTTTCTGGCCATTGATAGTATAGCCGGCGGCTAGGGTTAGAAATTAGGGTTTTGGGTTTTCTTGTTTGCAAATTGAAGTTATGAAGTCCTTATATAAAAAATTTCCAAAAACACTATTCATCCGAAATTTTGCGAACTCTAAACGAAGCGTGCTAGCTGGCGTTTTTAGAGTTTACCCCGCGTTCCGAACACAATGGAACATGTTTCGGGAGCCAATTCGTTCATCTGTGCGAGTTACGGCAATAAACGATCAAATTTAAATTAAACCGATTAAACCAATTTCTATGCGTTTTGGTTTGCCCCGGAAAAACTGTAAATCCAATTGACATGAAATTTGAAACCATACAATAATATAACATTACGGATCCGATGAAGCTGGTTTCGTCAAAATCCAAGACTGTTTGAAAATTGGCTATTTTAACTCGTCAATTAAGTATTAAAATATTCAATTTTCACAAATTAACTTTTAATTCGATTTTAAAAGTTCTATAACATCACTATAACTCTAATATGATTAAATAAAATTTTACAAATCATTTTCGATCATACTTAACCCAATTTTCAATTATTTCTAGAATTTCAAATATTAAAATGTCGATTTAATTATCCAATTAAATCCAGATATTCGAAAAATAAATTATTCGACTTATAAATTTCACTTATTAATATTTAAAATCAATTACATATTCAAATTTTAATTAACAGAAATTCTGGGTCGTTACAAACTTCCCCCCTAAAAGAATTTCGTCCTCGAAATTACCAAGTAAGAAAAAGTTACAGAATCCATTAACTTTCCAAAACAAACCATTCAAATTGGATTTTTCAAATCTCTTAAGTGTTTAACTTTTCCAAAATTCATAGTTAAACTTCTTACGAAATCTTTACTAAGTTTCCAAATCCAAACTTAGTTTTCAAAAATTTCCCAATTTTCTTAAAAATATTCTAACGCCTTAAATTTTCGGAAAAATTCGCCAGAGTCTCCTTTGCGCGGCTCGATCCCGAAAAAAAATGACAGTATATAAATCACAAATATACATCTCATCAAGTGATGAGGCATCCCGCAAGGAAAAAAGTGTAAAAGCACGGTATGTAATCCGAGATATGTACCTTATATATTATTAGCGAGCATATACGGCTAATATAGCACGAAAGCGAGCTCCAAATGCGAAGCATAAGCCATCCACACCTACTAAACACTCAACAAACAAATGAGAAACATGCATATATGAAAATAATATCAATATACATCATATAGTAACATAACAACTACATGTGACACATAACAATTGCAACAAAACAACAAATGCAACCATCAGCCAACTATCATTCAATTAACATTCAACATAACCAAATTATTTAATTTACATTTGATTTGGTTAAACACTTTTTAATTCCAATTGGTTTATATTAAATTAATTTTCATTCAATTTTTCAACTTCCAATAACATTAGCTTTTAATGAATTAACACTTACATTCATTATTCCATATCAATTCTTTTACATTCGATTGATTAATATTCCATCCATTTATCAATTCAATTGCTAATTCCTTTAACAATATAAGATTGAATTTCATTTATATAACTCAAGTTCATATTCATCACTTCTCTTGATTAATTTACTTCGATACCAAAATCAACTTATTCAACTTTTTACCGAAGTCAAATTCCACCACTTATTCAAATTCCATCTCATTTTGCTTAACAAAATTGTTTAACCACTTCAATAATTGGTTTTACTTATCCTTTCCCATTCTATAAGTTATATAACTTATTTATTAACTTCCAAATCCATTAACTTATCCAAAACTAAATTTATTATTCATATTATAAGTTCAAAACTCATTTCGCTTATATTCATCAATTACAACTTGGATTTTAATTTCCAATTTGTTTATCACAACTAACTTAAATTTCAATTTACTATGGTAGCAAATCCATCACATAGAGACTCGAATATGATACTGATGATACTGCAGTCATCACCCGTATTATTTCCCAGTGACAATAGTGAATTCAGTGCTTGATATTCTTCCAAAATTTTCCTTTTTATTATAAATTACATTTATAAATCTTTTTCTTATACAATTTCACCATTTAACTTTACTTATATAAGATTATTTTACAATTATAGATCATATCAATTATAACTTCACCCTTTATAATTCATTTGTTTATACAATTATTCTTTTTTCAATTGTTGTATTTACTTGGATTATTCAAACAACTTTGATTCATTTATATATTTATATTTTCAACAACCAAGCAATTAATTATATACACTTTAATAATTCTTGAAAAATTATTTCCTTTAAATATAAAATAAAATCAAGGTAAAATTATTTCATTTACCCTATTTAAAACAATATCGTGTCGATTTGTTCTGTATAAGTGTTTAGAGATCCCTATCGATAGAGTTGTATAGACTACACCGACCAGAATCCATATACCACTCAACAAAACAATCATCACAACATAAAACATTTTATATTCACTAACAAATACGCGCTCATATCTATTATTACACTCACACTCATTCTAGAGTACTACTGACTCTATCTCTAATGAGTAATTCCCAACAGAGCCATGGTTGTCGCTTAAACATATGCTCTGATACCAATGTAACGACCGAGATTTTCGTCCACGAAGGCCGACATCAATATGTCCACTGTATCAACTGCCGCATAATCGAAGGCCGGAAAACCGTACCGCTAGGGTTAAAGAAGAAGAAAAAGATAGAAGAAGAGAGAAAAAAATAGGACAGAACAGAAAGAAACAACAGAACAATATCAGAATCTCACAATCGCAGCGGAACAACATATAATAGATAAATGAATAATCTTCAAACAAAAAATTATATCAGTTATTACATTACATTATATTACATAACATTATCAGAGTGTACAACAACAACAACAAACAGCGGAAAAGAATTACTATATACTAGTGAATACGCCATGCCATCCAGCTTGCCTCCTGCAACTCCTGAATTCCAGAATATCCTGATAACCTAACTCTAGACTGCCCGTGTAGAAATTGGTGGGCATCCAGAGTTTAGGAAGGGAAACAATAAACTCCAAGTCAGTCATGGGACTTGTGTGAGAAGTTAAACAGTTTATCTTTTAAAAACAAAAAAGAGGAATATTTTTAAAGTCAATTCGAAATGCTTTTAAAAATGAAACTACCATAAGGCCTCCCGGCACACACACAATGCAAACGCAGATTTGGGGGAGATTTCTCCTTATGATAGTCAAAGATGCTTACTACGTAAAATCAAATCATTTTTGATATTATTATTAGTGCATAGTATAGAAAACATTTCGAAAGTAGAGTATAAATCTTAGCCAGCATAGGTACCATTATAGTATGTCTACTATAGCTACCATATTAAATGGCAGGTTCTACAAATAAAACCGTACAAGGTTCGTATTGTTTCTTTGGATTTCCAACAAATGGTCAGGCCAAGGAACTTCCCATTGCCACATGGGTACGCCTCTGGAAAGACGACCCGAGAACCTAACCGGATCTCTGCCAACACAAGGCCGGTTTACCCTTCAAACCGAGTAACTACTGAAACGAATGTGTCATTCCCCAATCGTAACCGATCTATATCCGAGGATCCTCGATTCCAACAACCACAAAGTAATAAATTTGTAGCAGCAAGATAGGTTAAGTATCTGGGCTCTATACCATGATACCACCTCTTTCCAGAAGGAATGACATACACTAAAGGGGAGCTACCCCCTAATAACATTGCTGCATCCTTCATGTTTTGACCATTTTCAGAGTGTGAGGTCCGACGAACTCTCGTTCACAAAGCCACGCATGCTTTATACAAAAGCTGTGCTTTGATCATCAAATGCTCAACAGCACTTCGTATGCCACATTACCAATTTGAGAATGTATCACTAGTAACCATCAACTACAGAACCTCTAAGGGTGTTAAGCTAAGAGAATAAATTCTCCGCCACCAACGGAAATATATTTGATAGAAACCAGCTTTACATCTCAAATTGTAACGTCACACACACATCCATACAAGTCCGTTCCGGGATCGAACAGAACCGAAGGCACTTACAAAGAAGTCCTTGCAATCCGGATATTCACTAATCACGACCGGACTTCCCATCACAAAGTGTAATAAATTTCTATATCGGGGATCAGCCGATACAGAAACATTCGATGGTAACCCTTCCGTTTTCATTAATATTCGGTCTTCAACACCGGTCATCAAATGCAATCCATAACGACATATCACGTATTCGGAATGGGTTATACGACCCCAAGGTCCTTTCCCGGCTAACCCGAATAGTGAGCGCTTATTTTAAAAATAAGTGTGGCATTCAAATTCAAGCAAATCACAACAAATACCTATTTAAAGGTAAATATTGATAGTCGGTTATTTAACTATCAATAGGCGTGCACAACATCACCAAATTCCAAATAATTTTCCAAATTATTGATTTTCCAAAAATATCTTTACAAGACATATATTTTCTACACTTCAACATTTGAAAACAAATTTTCAATTATTTTCCTTACGCGGAAATACTTTCATTTCAAAATGGTTCATTTAAACCAATTAAATAAATCCTTACCGATTTACTTCAAATTCACGTTCCAAATCCGTAAATTTATTCCCACACTTCAAAAATAAATCAACATTTATTTTTAAATAAAATTCCCCTTTCTTTTATAAATTCCATAATGAATTTACAATTTCAAAATATCTATGAATATACGATTTCCAAATCAATTTCTAATATTCCTTTTCAATTTATCTTCAAAGGATAAAATCTCAAAATATTCACTTCATATTGGAAAACATCTCCATACTTATTTAATAATAAGTAATCCACAAATATATTTATTTTCAACATTTGGAAAATATTCAATATAATTAAATCGAAATTAAGTATATCTTTCATTCTTTAAAGAAAATGTTCGCTTAAACACATTTATTTGAGTCAAAACGAATGTTGCGTAAAACATCGTTACGACAACTCAAAATCACTAGTATAGGGATTCGAAATTAAGAGAGATATATAATTCCCAATACTATACAAAAACATTTCCTTTCGGAAATCATTTACTATAACAACAGTGTTATAGTCCACAATTTCCTTCTATTTCTCCAAAACGCCTATTTCGACAATAAATGTTGAAATCTATGTATTCGATACTTAACGCTTTTTAAAACAACTTCAAATCGTTTTAATTCTATTTAAAATATCACTTCCCCAAAACACTTTAATATATTATCCACTGTCCCAAAATCGTGAATATTCTTCGTTAACCAAATTCAACATTTTTCTACACATTTTTGTTTAAAGGATTATCCACCGTCCAAAATCATGATATATCTCTTTAAAAATCTAAAATAATTGACTTATCAAAATAAGTCAGTTTCGGATTTATAAAACAATGTTTATAAATTCCCATTTATATTTTATAAAGACTTCAATTTACAAAATTAAAAGAAATCTTACTACTTATAAAATTCCATTTATACCCTCATTTTCAGCATTAAGAGAACTCCTTTTATAATCCCTATATTTTTAATTTATAAATATCGATTTTATAAATATTTTATATGAACCGTTTATAATAATTCAAAAATCTCAATTTAAACTATTTTATGAAATTCATTAACTCCATATTTCAAAAATCACATTTTAACTATATTTCTCAAAAATCATAAATTTTATAACTTTAAAATTTTAACATTTATTTATTTAAAATGAATCAATTCAAAATTTTAATAAAACATATACTTTAAAAAAATGACTTATTCAATTTGAAAATCATCACTTTAAAATCCTTTTAAAATTCCAAATTGGCCCAATGATGCAACACACCAAATAGTCAATCACGACTTCCAAACATCATATATCGATATGATAATCAATCAAATATCACAATATCTGTAATCAAATAAATATTGGTGAGGAATCCAGTTGGATCCCTCCAACCTGTTTCCCTGCATCCATAGATGTTAGCACAGTACCAATTCCGTTCCAATACGGAATATCGCGGTATATAGGATTTATAAAATATTATCCGCTATTATACGGCGCAATAGGGTCTCATCGGCTATATAATGTAGGAAATCAACTCCAAGTACATAAATAATACCAATTCCAATCAAGATGGAATTATCGCGGTATATGTTTTTAATAAATAACATCCGCTTAATATATGGCGTATAATGTCTATTTTAACAATCAATAGATAATAATTTATCATCCTGGCATACAATCAAACAATTTTAAATCTAACTATTTAAAATTTAAATCGAAACAATTTCGATTGAGTGAGAAGTTCTCGCCTTGGTTTCCAATTTCCAGCGTTTTATTTCAAATAAAATTAAACGTGCGTTTAATTTTACCCGAAATTTTCACTAACTCCAAACGACTCCAATCCAGCTCCATTGCGTAGTGCTCGTCAAAACGAAGTCAACGCAATTCGTTTCATCAAATTCTGACCTCGTATGAATAAGTTACATCATTTTAAAGTTTGAACGATTAAATATACATCAATTTACAATTTAATTAATTTTTTTGAAACCCAGATTCAATCTCTGCCGTTCCTTCTTTGCTTCTAGATCTCGTCCCTTGCACGCATCTTTCCTTCCATCTCCAGTATTTCGATCGCGTGGACTCATCTTGCCGCTTATCAACCCTAAATCACGCAACTCCATCTTCAACTTTTAACCCGATCAAACACCATCACTCCGTAGCCCATAGCCGACTCCATGCTCGGCTTGAACCATGGAAAATTCGGCCATCATCTCGCCATGATAAATGGCCCCAAATGCGCGCTGTTCTAGCTCAGTTTGTCGACGATCCACCAACCCATATCAGATCATGACCGTTGGATACATGGTTCGCTCTGTGCTCTACACTTTTCTAGTTAGGAGTTTCTTGAATTGATGCATGGATTAGAAGAAATCGAGGGAAGAAGAAGAGTGTTTTATGGCCATTGATAGTATAGCTGGCGGCTAGGGTTAGAAATTAGGGTTTTGGGTTTTCTTGTTTGCAAATTGAAGTTATGAAGTCCTTATATAGAAAATTTCCAAAAACACTATTCATCCAAAATTTTCCGAACTCTAAACGAAGCGTGCCGGCTGGCGTTTCTAGAGTTTACCCCGCGTTCCGAACACAAGGGAACATGTTTCGGGAGCCAATTCGATCATCTGTGCGAGTTACGACAATAAACGATCAAATTTAAATTAAACCGATTAAACTAATTTCTATTCGTTTTGGTTTGCCCCGGACAAACTGTAAATCCAATTGATACGAAATTTGAAACCATATAATAATATAACATTACGGATCCGATGAAGCTGGTTTCGTCAAAATCCGAGACTGTTTGAAAATTGGCTACTTTAACTCGTCAATTAAATATTAAAATATTCAATTTTCACAAATTAACTTTTAATTCGATTTTAAAAGTTCTATAACATCACTATAACTCCAATATGATTAAATAAAATTTTACAAATCATTTTCAATCATATTTAACCCAATTTTTAATTATTTATGGAATTTCAAATATTAAAATGTCGATTTAATTATCCAATTAAATCCAGATATTTGAAAAATAAATTATTCGACTTATAAATTTCACTTATTAATTTTTAAAATCAATTAAATATTCGAATTTTAATTAACAAAAATTCTGGGTCGTTACATAATAGGTGAGGTTGGGACGTGCTTATGCTGATGAGGGTAAATAAGTGGCCAAAAAGATAGAGGCTTAAATTTGATAATTTGGGTAAGGGGCGCAAAACTGGTAGTTTGTTTGTTAGGACCAGTACCGACAGCATTCCCTTTCAGGTCTAGGACTAATGGTCTCCCAGTAGTTAGATGAGGCTGGGCAGCATTCCCTTTTAGGTCTAGGACTGATGGTCTCACAACAGTTAGGTGAGACTGTGCATGCTTATGCTGATTAGGGTAAATAAAGGTTCAAATAGGGTGCGACAGTTAGTGTGTACCGACGATGACCGAGCGTCCGGCATCAATTAAAGTAAATAATTCGCTACTGCGTCCTAAGCGCTCAAGATGTGTCGTTTGCTGTGACCAACAGGATTGGTTCACAGTGGCACAAAAGAGATAGGATAGGCCAATCAAAGGGTAGAATTAGGATTTCAACCTAATCAAGATCGCAGTTAATATAGGATTAGGGTTTCAGCCTAATCACAGCAGTCTAAGACAAGTGCAAACAATCAAAAAATTAAAGTAAGAAGTTAAGTAGAATCAGAAACAATATTTTACCCTAGTTTTATCTTTTTTGTATTTTCTTTTCAAGCTAGAGCTATTGCTTAGTCTATTATCTTTATCTTGCATAGAGATGCTAGTAGTTACTTTCACTAACCAGACTTACAGTCTGATCCACTCCTCTATTTTCCATTTTTGCTCCCAATAGGCCAGTAGAGTTGAGGATAGTTGATTCAGGTTACTTGGAGATTCATTCATGGAGTTTTCTCGTTTCAAACGCATTCTTCTACTTTTCATCCTTTTTCGTTTGGCTTATGATGGATTGGTACTTATGAGAGGGGATTATTATTATTATTACTTTTTTGCTCTGATTATATGAGACCGAGATGTATTTTCATGAGACATGAGAGATTTTGAGTTTTGAGACATGTTATGTTTTATGACTTATTTTGAAATGAAGTTTAATTTTTAATGATAAGTTATTATTTTAAATGTTTCCGCTGTTTTTACTTATTTGTCTTGTGAATCTTATTCTCTATGATGCTTTAGCTATATTTATAACGCACCACATCCTTTAGTGTGCCCTTTTTGGGTATATTAAGGGGTGTGGGGGTGTTTCATTAGGTACTACAGCCTAAATTTACACGATTTCTAAAACTTTTTTAAAAGTAAAAATTTTTCAAAGGCAACATATTTTCAAACTATTTTTCAGAAAGGAACTCTTATTATAGAAATAGTTTTCAAGCATAAAATAGTTTTTATAAAAATATCCTTAAAGTCTAGTTCAACCTTCCTTCTGACTCTTTCGAGCCTAAAATCTCTTTTTCTTTGCATAGAATGGCGGACGCCCTAAATCTTCTAGAGTGTGTCCAAGTTCCTGGCTAGTTCTGTAATTACCTCAAAGCTATGACACCGGAGGTGCGAGGGCAAGTGCCCAATGCAGCACCGATGGATGGAGATCTCGTTAATCCACCTGCAGCAACCAATTTTTCTAATCTATTCAAGGACTTCATTAGTCTAGGAGGCAAGATGTTTTTTGGCATGGAGGATTTCATTGAGGCACGAGCTTAGTTCAGGAATACAGAATGGATATTTGGGCTGTTAGGATTAGAGGACTGATAGGGAGTTCAGCTTGCATCTTGATAGCTGACGCGGGAAGCTTCTTACTGGTGGAAGATTATAGAGATGGAGGGTAGAGACATTGTTGGTTTGGCTTTCGAGAAAGGTTTAAGAGAAATTTCTTGTCACAAACCAAGGAAAGCATATAATTGGAGAAGTTCATTAGTCTGAAGCAAGGAAGTCTTTCGATAAAAGAGTATATAAATCAGTTTAATGTGTTATCGCGGTTCGGGATGGAGCTTGTTAATACACCGCACAAGAAGGCCACCAATTTTGCTAAGGGTTTCAACAAGCCCCTCCAAGGGTTGACATTGACACATGTACCTATAGGAGTGACGTACGAGTCACTTGTGGAAATGGCTTTCATGGCAGATATTGCTAAGAAAGAAGAAGTTAAGGAGGTTCCTAAATCAGAAAACTCTAAGAAGTAGTGGTGGAAGAATAAGAAGGACAAGAAGAAAGGAGGACCTAAAAAGGGACAGATCAAGGGAGGCGACAAATGATATAGTTGTGGATTGATTGGGCATTTCACAAAGGACTATAAGAAGGACACTATGAAGGGGAGGTGTTATAACCATAGGCAACCTGGACACCTTAGTAGAGCTTGTCCTTAGAAGATGGGGCACAGAGAAAATGCACCTACAGCGCAAGTAAAGGCTTTGGATGCAGCACCTTCTAGGACCGGATTGAGGTAGAAAAGTCTCTGTGGAAGGTTTGATCTCTATTTTAGATTTTCCTATTAGGACTCTTTTTGACTCCGAAGCATCGCATTCTTTTATTTCTAGTTCCTTGGTTGATTGTTTGCACTAAGATATTTCTCTAGTTGTAGACCCTATAGTTGTTTTAAACCCTATAGGAGGATCGACACTTTTATCCAAGATTTGTAGGGGTTTGAAAATTTTTATACTAAGAATAGAGTTTGATTGTAACGCCTATGTACTGGGATTTTCGGGATACGGGATGATTCTGAAGATGGACGGTTATCCACTTACGGTGCAATATTGGACCGCAAGAGGAGGGTCATTAGACTAGAGACATGTAGCGGAAGGACTCTCGAGGTTTCTCGCAACCCACGGGGTCAGTCATGTTGAGCTTTCTTTATTCCCTTGATTCATCACTAGGAGAGTAAGATTCAGTTCCAATTGTTAGAGATTTCCCAAATGTTTTTGAGGAGGTTAGGGGTAGCTACTCGCTGAGAGAGAGATCGACTTTAGGATCTATCTGAATGACAATGCTAAGCCAGTGGCATTGTCCGTGAGACATATGGCTTCTAGGGAGAAGAAGGAGTTAAGTAAGCAGGTTGGTGAGCGATTGGAGAAAGGCTTCATCAGATGGAGTATATTTGAGTAGGGAGCGCCGTCGTGTTTGCTATAAAGGTGGATGGTTCCCTTCGAATTTGCAAAGACTATAGAGAGTTGAATAAGCTCACGAAGAAGAACCATTATCCACATCCTAGGATAGATGATCTTTTCAATCATTTGGTTGGCTCTTCAGTATTTTCTCAATCTGACTTAGCCACTGGATTTCATCGGCTTAGGGTCGTTGATTATCGTCGATAAGATAGCATTTAGGACACGCGATGGATTCTTGAGTGGTTGGTTATGCTGTTTGGGTTGACCAACGCCCCATCCTATTTTTTAGATTTGATGAGTTGTGTTTTTCGAGATGTCCTAAATAAGTTCGTTGCAGTGTTTGTGGATGACATTCTAGTATTTTCCAAGAGCATGAAAGAGCATGTTATTCATCCCAAGGAGGTTCTTCATACACTACGTGTTCATCAGTTGAAAGCAAAATTCTCGAAGTGTCATTTTTTGCGTAAGGAGGTACATTTCTTGGGGCACATAGTCTCAAGAGAAGGGCTAGCCATGGATCCCACTAAGATAGTGGAAGTACAAGATTGGAAGGCCCCCAAGAACGCTACCGAAGTTAGAAGCTTCCTAGATTTAGCTGGTTATTATAGGAAGTTTATCATAGATTTCGCTAAGATTTCAGCACTTGAGGTTAAGCCAGCCATCGTAGGTTAGATTGGCTCAAGGCAGTAAGAGGATTCAAAGCTTGTGGATATTCTAGATAGGATTAGCAGAGGAGAGGTCTCTAGACATCTCCAACTCTATTCCGTCAATGGTAAAGGATGGCTAAGGAGAGTTGGAAGACTTTGTGTTCCCCGCACTAGCGATTTAACGAGTTCAGTTCTAGCAGAAGCACACGATTCTCGAATGACTATTCATCCGAGTAGTGATAAGATGTATAGGGTCTTGAAGATGGTGTTTTATTAGAGTGGCATAAAGAAGGACATATCAAAGTTTTTGGCTAAGTGTCTTATATGTCAAAGAGTTAAGGCAGAGCAGCAGAGGCCAAGCGGATTGCTTCAACCATTGGATGTACCCTATTGGAAGTGGGATAGTGTTTCAATGAACTTCATAGATAGTTTACCCCGATCTAGAAAGAGGAATACTGATATTTGGATGATTGTAGATCATTTGACTAAGAGAGCCCACTTCATTCTGGTTAAGTGTAAGAAAGGAGCACCTTATTTGGCATCCATATACGTTCATGGGATAATCTGACTTCATGGAGTTCCCTTTAGCATAGTGAGTGACAGAGACCGTATCTTTACTAGTGAGTTTTGGTGGAGCTTGCAAGAGGCTTTTGGTACATATGTTAGATTGAGTACGACCTATCTCCCTGAAACGGATGGCCAAATGGAGAAAGTTAATAGAGTTCTTGAGGATTTTTTGGGGATGTGCATTCTTGATTTTGGAGGGACATGGGAGGGGATCCTTCCTTTAGTGGAATTTGCTTATAACAATAGTTTTCACGCTAGCATTGGGATGGTTCCTTTTGAAGACCTTTTTGGAAGACCTTGCAAGTCGCCTTTGTGTTGGTTGGAGTCTACAGAAAGATTGCAAATCGGTCCCGACATGGTTAGAGAGACATCGGAAAAGATTGATTTGATTAGAAGAAGAATGAAGACGGCCCAAAATAGACAGAAATCCTATGCAGATAAGCGAAGAAGGGACATTGAGTTTGAGATAGGAGATTTGGTTTTCATTAAGATATCTCTGCTAAGAAAGGTTGTAAGGTTTGGATCAAGTGGGAAACTTGCTCCTAGATTCGTAGGACGGTTCCCCATTGTGGTAAAGGTAAGGAAGATGGCACGTCGGATAAAGCAACCGGAGAGGCTCGCTGGAGTTCATGATGTTTTTCATGTTTCTCACTTGAGAAAGTGCTTACATGACTCAACAGAGGTAGTGGACCCTAACCCACTTGAGGAAGTTGAAGTGGAAAGAGAAGCACCGATTCGTCACATTCCTACCAAGATCATTGGACATGATATCAAGAAGCTTAGGAGTAAGGAAGTCCCATTGGTTAAGGTGCAATGGGAAGATAGTATTAAGGACGCTAGGTGGGAGGCTGAGGAGAAAATACGTACCTCTCAACCGCATCTCTTCGAGGGTAGGTCTTGAATTTTCTATTTCCATCTTTAGTTTTGAATAAGTTCTTTCCTTTAGTATCCTTTAGGAGGGTAGATCTTAGGATTTAACCTATGAATGGTAAGACTGTATATAAACATGTTACTAGAACATGTTATGTATGATGGATGCTAGTGTTTGCTAGTGGATGCTAATAGAAGCATATACACACACTAGGCACTATTATCTCTTAGGGATCGGCCGAACTAGGTCACTAAAGCATATGCATATGGATATGTGTGCATTTGCATTTGCATTTTTATTTCCATGATTACTATAATGAGTGATTATCATATGATTGTTGCATTTAGATGATGATTGTAGCATGCATATAGAAATATCAGTTATCATTAGGAAATTTGCATTCATTTGGATACATGGCACTGACATGATTGCATAAAAGGAGGTCGACTGAATCAGTTGACCGCCAAATCTTTTGCATTAGTTAGGGATATTGACACTACGCTATTGCATATAACATAAGTTGCATTAGAAAATTTAAGGACAATGGATGCAATGGATGATGGTTGAATATATGGTTGTAGAATTTGGATGAAAATATTTATTTCACTCTTCTATCCTTGGAGATTTCAAGGACGAAATCATTTAAGGAGGGGAGAATGTAACAACCTAAAATTTAAAGTATAATAATTAATTAAAAAATAAATTAAACAATAAAATATATTTGTGAAATTGGTAGAATCGAGCTACGGATGTTGCACCATTAAATCCATGGCGATTTTCTGATCAATTTCCATATATAACTTGTCGAAATACGAGTTAGTATGGAGAAGTTACGAGAGAAATAAGAATCATAATTTTATAAAAAAAAGGAAAAGAAAAAAGTATATAACAAGGGCCTAGGTCGACCCTTGTTTTGGTCAGGTCCACCCGTCTATAGGTTAGGTCGACCCGCCTTTGCCACTAGACGAAGAATCGTCCAGGTACAAGCGACGACGTTAAAACTTGATTTTTGAGCAATCTCGTGTGTTCTTAGCTACATCTGATGGTTCCTAGCGAGCCTATGACGTGGTTACACTAGATTAAATCTTCAAATTCGACGGCCTAAGATCCCTAAGTCACACTATAAGTAGAAGCCTAGGCTTAGCTATTTTTCTCATTCAGGTTTTCTTCCAATTGGGTTCATTGCTTGAGGCTGAACCCTAAATAGAAAATCTTTCTAGGGAGGAAATCTTTTCGATAAAAATATTCTATGCCCTATGAGTAGATCCAGGTAGGCCAAGGATTAGAGCTAAGGACCATATGTCAGTGTTTTTTAATTATTTTATATTTTTAAGTAATTTAAATTAATAGGGTTCTCAATAGTTGTAGCTTTTCTACAATTTTGAGAGAATTTTTATGTAAGTTTATTACAGTCTATTTTTAAGTAAATTTAAGAAATTTCTTTTTGTCTATTTTATTCAGCTATTTTATGTTATTTACAGCTATTTACAGCTATTTACAGTTACTAACATATGTTTTAAGTTGGAATTTAGCCTGTAAATGTTAGTTTTTTTATAAAGATTTAATCCCTTTTTACTCGAATAAATTAAAAAGAGAAAAATTCACTAATATGGATTAAAATAGAAAAAAGCTAAATTTACATAAATTAGATGTAAAATGAGAAAAATCGAAATAAAATAGAGATGGACTAAAATAGGCAAATTTAGGATATTTACAAGCATGATTATAATAAGTGGTTATAACTAAAAAGTGAAAATAAAAGAGTAACAATTATAACACAGGTTATATAGAAATAAGAAATAACTGAAGAAGCTTATTTTAAAACTTAAATCTAGAGTTAATAAGAAAATATAGCAGAAATAGCAGAAGAGGTTTAATTTAAAACTTAGATTAAGTTAATAAGCATATATAGAAGTAAGGCTTGTACCCGCAGCATTCCATTTTAGATCTCGGACTGATGGTATCACATAGTAGGTGAGGTTGGGACACACTTATGCTGATGAGGGTAAATAAGTGGCCAAATAGATAGAGGCTCAATTTTGAGGATTTGGGCAAGGGCGCAAAACTAGAAGATTGTTTGTTAGGACAAGTACTGATAGCATTCTCTTTCAGGTCTAGGACTGATGGTCTCACAACAGTTAGGTGAGGCTGGGCGGCATTCCCTTTCATGTCTAGGACTGATGGTCTCACAACAATTAGGCGAGGTTGGGAACGATTATGATGATTAGGGTAAATAAATGGTCAAATAGAGGTGATAGTTAGTTGTACCAGCGATGACCGAACGTGCGACATCGATTAGGGTAAATAATTCACTACTACATCCTAAGCGCTAAAGAGGTGTCTTTTGCTGTGACCAACAGGAATTGTTCACGGTGGCACAAAAGATATATAATACAAAAGATATAGAATACGCCGATCAAAGGGTGGAATTAGAATTTCAGCCTAATCAAGATAGCAGTTGAGATTGGATTAGGGTTTCAACTTAAACACGATAGTTTAAGACAAGTGCAAACAACCAAACAATCAAAGCAAGCAGTCAAACAGAATCAGAAACAATATTTTACCCTAGTTTTATCTTTTCTATACTTTCCTTTCAAGCTAGAATTATTGCTTAGTCTATTATCTTTATCTTGCTTAGAAATTCTAGTAATTACTTTCACTCACCAGACTTACTGTATGAGCCACTTCTCTATTTCCCCCTTTCCTCCCTCCCCAATAGGCCAGCGGAGTTGAGGATAGTTGATTCAGGTTGCTTGGAGATTTATTCCCAGAGTTTTATCGTTTTAGATGTATTCTTCTACTTTTCATCGTTTTTCATTTGGCTTATAATGGATTGGTAATTGTGTAAGGGGTTACTATTATTATTGTTATTTTAGTACTCTTATTATATGAGACTGAGATGTATTTTCATGAGACATGAGAGATTTTGAGTTTTGAGACATGTTATGTTTTATGACTTATTTTCAAATGAAGTTTAATTTTGAATGATAAGTTATCATTTAAATGTTTCCGCTGTTTTTACATATTTGTCTTGTGAATCTTAGTCTCTATGATGCTTTAGCTATGCCTATAACTCACCACATCCTTTAGTGTGCCCTTTTTAGTTATATTAAGGGGTGTCGGGTGTTTCAATACGCTCTAAGTTTAACACAGTCAGGTTCGTCCTACGTTTTAGTATACTAAGATGAATTGTCTAATAAAATTCCTATGGGTAATCTTCACATTGAATTTATGACACAAGGCACATGTTGTCAGTCCACAAGTGCAAAATACAGTAACTAGTATGAACTTTCTCATTTGATTTGGAATAGTATAGTTTTATTCGGCCATTATCTTTCTCATATATTAACCCTATAGGAAATGAAGTTTAGTGCCATTTGATACACTTTGCACTTCTGTTTGATTTTCAGGACACTATTATTTATTATTAAATTGCAGTTTGATATATAATTGATAAGTGGTCAAAGTTAGAAATGCATATTAAAAAACCATCATTATTATAAAAATTGGTATAACCAGACTAGCTCAAAAATGTGTATAATACATTAACATTTTAATTTATTTTTCTTTTCATACAGAAGGTTGTTGCTTACCCTTTTTATTTTATTTTATTATGGCAGCGGAAAGGTTAATTAACATCCATTATCTTTGTCTCTTGTCCTAATATATGCATGCACAAAATCAATTAACTCTACTAGAGACCGTAAAAATAAAACTCGATCAACTCTACCGGAGACAATGAAGAATAAAATTCCATCAACTATGCTAGAGACAATGATATATAAATTTCTAACCTCGAAGATTTGGTTTAGCTTCATCAGAGACAATGCGGTATATTATCATTTATCCTTATCAAAAATGTATAACTTCACCAGAGATAGTAAAATATCCAATTGTTCAGCCCCAGAGACTAGGCTTATCTCCTACAAAATAGTAGAGTGTAACTTTAGTCGGTCCGAAATATAAGAAATGACTCTGCTAGAGATAGTAAAGTGTAATTTTTCCTTAAAGCCCCAGAGATAGGCTCAACTTCATCTGAATATAATATTTCAGAGACCGTACTTGAGCAATATTGAATTCTGTCTCGATTGCACAATGCCCTTACTACGATTGGAACTTGAACAAAACATGTTTCATATCCTAAAAGCATACTTTGAGGACAAAGTGTTATGGACAAATTTTGTATAGTCTCGGAGCACATCCTAACTAGTTAGAAAATATGTCTAAGGTCATGACATGCATCTTGGTTGAAACCACATCTTAAGATTGAAAGATATGGTCATATTAAAACCAATTCACTACCTAATTGATTTATGCCCCTACCTTGGGGAGTTACTACCTACTTTAGCCTAACCGAACACAAAAATGGAGTGTTCTAGCCAATGATACAAAGCTATTGGTCTATATTTCATTCAATTCTGACTTAAAACAAAGAATTTGTGTCACAAAAATGATCACTCTAGAAAGGAAAATAAAAACGATTCGGTAGGGAGTAATTGTTAAATAGAAAAATCAGTCTGCTTGTGTGCTTGTCGAACTATTTCCCTATGAATTATTTTCTTATCAACCGTTTCCATATTAACCGTTTATTATGCATTGATTTTCAACCCAATCGACTTGGTCATGCAATAAAATTGCCTATTTTGTAGGAACCTCGTAATTATAAAAACCTCATGGATGAACAATGCTAACATACAAGTTTAAATCATTAAGAACTACTAAATCGAATTAGCAAAATCGAATTACTGAAGAAATTTTGGATAGTAAGGAAAATTCTAAATCTTTTCCAATTGCCTTTAAACATCCAAGCCACCATCCAACATTGAGTTATGCCTAGCAGAACTTAAGATCTACAGAGTTAAAGCTTGATCGATCAAAGATCTAGTGACCTACAACTGTTATAGCCGATCCAGGTAGATCTTGCAATTGTTATGGAAATTATATATCAAAGAAATCATAATAAAAGAAATAAAGTGTGCGTAGGCCAGAGGTTGTCGAACCATCGTAAAAACACTATCATTTCCTTTTTATGCACTTTACCTTTTTCTTTCTAGTACATTTTTCTATTACTTGTGACCTTAATTAATGTAAAATTTTAGCGTATTTGATGAATATAGATCTCACCTCATAGAAACTAGCATTAGGATCGCACTCGGGTCCCTAGGTTGTACTACATCTATGTTCTAGAATGTTTGGTCATTTTTGACTCAAACAATGTTATTGTGAAGAGGATATCATTGTCGATGGTGATAGTGACAATTTTGATTCTGGGAAAGAAGAGAGTGGTCTTGAGGTCGGTTATGAAGGAAATGAAGGCACCGGTAATTGATAACTCGATGAAGGAGATGTAAAAGAATAAATATGTGGTGTTTGAATTGTAAAGCTTGATGCGAGAGGTGTTGAAGGAGAAGTTGATGTTGTAGTTGTATCTTGACCAGTGCCTCATATATCTAAGCTACTGCTTTTTTTGCTTCTAATATGCAGCCTCTTCATAGTTCTCCTCTAACCTCCCTGCATTGCACAACCTATTCACTATATTGAAGGAATAAACATCCCGTTTCAAACATCGTTATCATAACCGGACCCGACCTTGGTTCAATCATGAAAACTCGTAGACCATTGACCATTGCAGTATGGAATTCAATTGGGCCTCCTCCATGCCCGACCAACGGCTGAATCTTAAACTAGAGGTGTTAGTTTCTGGTTGATCTAGAGCCATGTTTAAGATTGAACAATGAAGATGAATGAAAAGTGCGTAGGTATATTGATGGTTTGGTGTGTTAGTACCTTAGGTATTGATTTTGACGATAAAAACTATAGGACATTATATAAAATAGATATACTAATGTTTTGTCAATATATATATATAGTGTAGGATATTAGACAAGTATTGATTAAGAAGTCTATACAGTATGAAGATGTTGATATCAAGAGTAGATTCAAGATGTTAATATAAAGTTCAACGGTTCAAGAATGAAGACTCATGAGTATTGAAGAGTTCAAGATTTCAAGATATTCGAAATAAGTTATAGAGTCATAGAATTAATGTTAAAAACTTGATAGCACTTTCCTGATCTCTCTCATCTTCTCTAATTTAATTTTAAATTGCTTTTCAAATATTCTGTTTTTAAATAATATTTTCAAAATGATTTTCAAATCTCTTATCCTTATAAAGATAATGTGTTTTCCAATTTCGTAAAGGATATGTCGACATATCCAAATCCTATATGTCGACATACTAGTCGTAAATTTCAAAATTCAAATTTTATAAGGAAGTGTCTTCTCGTCTTATCTCTTCGCGATTGGACATGACCATTGTTTCCCTACATATACCAAACTTCCAAACGAAATTTAATTAACTACTCTCTTATTTTTGTCTCCTCTTTTCACTCTTTGATTTCTAAAGCAATTTCTATCCAAACTCTACCGAAATTCAACCAGAATCAAATTCAATCGTTACTAGTTTGATTCTTTTTCATATGCTGTCTGATTTCACTCATCTCTCTTAAGATTAAAGTGCTATCAAGAGTTATAGGATCAATTGTGATTAAGATCAAAGATCTGAGTCTATCAAATCATACTTTTATACTCTATGGTGTGCTTGGTATCACTAAAATCCAAGTAGGTGTGATTATAGCATGTTTAAATTAATTGGGTGTGCTTAGTAGCCTGTAAATCTAGTGGGTGTGCTTGTGACCCAAAAATCAAGTCGTACCCAGAGGGCAGGAATCTAGGGGGTCTGTCTCATAGTCTTAAATCAAAATTGTATTTACACTTACTAGTTGAAAAAAAATCCGTACAAGGAATTATTCGGGACTAGATGTAGGGTAACTCCGAACCAGTATAGATTCCTGGAGTGTTCTTTCTTTTTTGCTGCATTTACTTTTATTTGTTATTTGATTCTATGATTTTTTTTGCGATTTTTAATTCCACTGTTCCAATTAAAATCTTAAAGAATTTGAATAACATTCATATAATCCATTAAACACTATTCACCCTCCTTTAGTGTTAATTTAGCCTTAAGATCCCTATTTCACCGACTCACATTTGGTATCAGAGCTTTGGTTTTCAAAATGTTCATAATTTGATTTGTGAAAAAGTTTCAATGGCGTTTTTTGGTAATATTTTTAACACTATTTTCGAAAAGATAATTTGAAAAATCATCATAATGTTGTTTCATAAATTTGCATCCATTCATTATAAAAAGTCTCATGGTCTTTTGAAATGGTATGAATTGCGGGAATAGATGTGTTACATGGATTTTGATGAACAAATACCTGATGATCTAATGCTACCGATCAAAAAGGATAAATGGATATAGGATAGTGGATGATGAAAATCTAGAGATTCTGAAAGATATAATTTACAAAGACGGTGGATTGATAAATTTTTGAAGACAACTCTAAAGGATATGTGATTGGCATTGACAATGTCGTCAATTGTGTGATACGGGTTTCAAAATTAAATTCACAAATGATAAACGTCATATTGAAGATAATGAGTCAAACATTATGTTTGAAGGCATTAGGAAACGAAACATATGTATATTAAGTATGAGAATCTCAAATGATAACTTAAGTATTTTGGCTGAATCAATTGACCCTTGGATTTGGCATAAAAGATTTGGTCACTTGAATTTAAAAAAAAATCTAAAATTGATAAAAATGATCTAGTTAGAGGTCTTTCCATAAAAAATTCAAAGTTAATATTTTATGCGATGCATGCCAACTAGGAAAACTTAGAAAAAGTTCTTTTAAAACAAAGATAGATTTCTACCTCTCAACCCCTTAAACTTCTTCACTTTGATCTTTTCGCTCCCTCATAGATACAATCTATAAATCTTTGTTAAAGGATTTTAAAATCAAATAACTAGTAATATTAAAACTATTCGAAGTGATCACAATGAAGAATTCGAAAATGAAAATTTTGAGAGTTTTTGTAATAAGAAAGGTATAACTCATAATTTTTCATTTTCAAAAACACCACAACAAAATGGAGTAGTAGAACATAAAAATAGGATGCTTTAAGAGTGCATTAGAACTATGCTAAATGATAGTATTTTACCTAAAAAATTTAGGCTGAAGCAGCTGGTACTGCATAATATATATTAAATAGAATTTTAATAAGACCATTAACTAAGAAAATACCATATGAATTATCTATAATAAAAAGCCTAAAGTATCATACTTTAAAAATTTTGGTAGTAAATATTTATTTTAAATACTAGAGACAATTTGGATAAACTTGATATCAGATAAAGGAATCTTTATTAGATACTCAAATAGAAGTAAAGCTTATAGAGTTTTCAATATTAGAACTAATACTTTTGAAGAGACATTACATGTCTTATTTGATGAAAAATTTTAAGTTTATAATCCAAGTATCGATGAAGAAGAAAACATTGATGACCCAAACGAAATTAGTAACAATGAGATTATCGGAAAAAAAATGATTCAGAAAATTGACATCCAAATAAAAGAACAAAATACTTGAAAGATCATCCTATAGAAAATATACTTGAAAATATTGAATCTGTTGTTAAAAAATAGAAATCAACTAAATAAGTAACATTGCTTTTATTTCAACTGTTGAACCTAAAAATCCAAAAGAAGCATCAAATGATGATTCATGGATTCTTGCTAAGCAAGTGGAATTAAATCAATTTAAAAGAAATGACGTATGGGAATTAGTCCCAAGACCTAAAAATAAATCCATAATGGGAACTAAATGGGTATACAAAAACAAAATGAATGAACAAGGAGAGGTTGTGAGAAATAAAGCTCGATTAGTTGCACAAGGTTATTGTCAAGAAGAAGGAATACATTTTGATGAGACCTTTGCACCATAATAAGATTAAAAGCTACACGAACTTTACTTCCGCTAATCATAATAATTTTAAGTTATATCAAATAGAGGTTAAAAGTGCATTTTAAATGGTTTTATTAATGAAGATGTATATGTATAATAACACCCACTTTTCAAAGATGAAAAACTTCATGATCATATTTGCTAATTATAGAGGCTTTTATGGTCTGAAACAGGCTCCAAGAGCTTGGCAAGACTTAAATTCTATCTATTATAATCAAATTTTAGGCAAAGTAGATAGTACACTTTTTATTAAATAAAATAAAAATGATATTCATATAATACAAATATATGTATATAATATCACTTTTGTATTTACCAACAATAAACTAAATAAAGAATTTTCATAAATAATGACTAAGAAATTTTAAATGAGTCATATGAGAGAACTAAATTATTTTCTAGGATTACAAATAAAACAACTAAGTAATGGAATTTTTATTTGTCAAGAAAAATATGCTAAGGATTTAGTTAAGAGATTTGGTATGTCAAATACCAATGGCAAGCCAACTCCCATGGCAACTAATGAAAAATTAAATAAAGAAGAAAATTCAAAAGATGTAGATCAAAAATCATATAGAGGAATGATTAGATCGCTACTTTATATAACTGCTAGTAGACTTAATATAATGCATAATGTTTGTCTCTGTGCAAGATATCATTCTCAACCTAAAGAAACTCATTTAAAATCCATAAAATGAATTTTGAGATATGTAAAAAAACACATAAGACTATGGACTCCTTTACTCAAAAGAAGACTACTTTGAATTAATTTCATACAGTGATGCTGACAATGTTGGTTGCAAATCAGATCGAAAAAGTACAGGTGGAACTTTTCACTTTTCGGTACGCTCTCTAGTTTCATGGTTTAGTAAGAAGCAAAACTCTATATCTCTATCTATGACAAAAGCATAATATATTTCAGCAGTATTAGCATGTTCACGGGTTATCTATATACAATAAACTTTAAAAGATTTTAGTTTAAATTTTATCAAATCATCGATATACTATGATAACACAAGTGCGATTAGTCTATCTAAAAAGCCAATACACCATTTTTATGAGATAATGTAAACAAAGAAATAATATCTCTTGAATTTATAAACATTAAAAATCAAATAGATGATATATTAACAAAACCATTGAATCAAACATCATTTACTACGCTTATAAGAGAGTTAGGAATATTTTCTCTATCAGAAGTATAAAAATAATAAAATAAAAATTACAAAATATAATTCAAAGGAGTCTTTTTTTCCCTCCAAAATTCTGTTTTTTATTTTCCCACCAAAATTCAATTGTTGATTATATAATAACAAAATTTCGACTTTCTTCTTCATTTTTCTATGTTCCCTCTATTTTAAAATTCTGAAACAAACAAACTATGGCTTCCTCTAATCCCAAACATTCTAGAGAAGAAAATCTATCATTTTCCTTCCCTTCTCCTGCACAAGGCCTCTTTTAAAGCACTATTATGGCCAAGGTCACTAAAAAATGGAGTGTGAAATGAAGAATATTCTACAAATGCTCACAGAAATTTAAGTGGTGCAACTTCGTAAGAGAAGCAAAGCATAATTCTTTGCAATTAGCAAAAATGCCTATTGGATTATCCTACGAATCCAATAGTTATTGAAGATAAGTCTAGAAATTTGGTTATTCATAACCCCATTCAAGACAACGATGAAGAGGAGGAAGAAGAAGAGGAAGAGCACATGGAGGAAGATGATGGAAGTCTCGTTGAATAAAAAGGGAACTTTTGCCTTCATTATCCTCGCCGCCCTATTCACAAATCCCTGATCATTAAAAATCACGTTAGGATAATATTTGATTTTCTTTGATTTTTTTTAATGTGTGGTATGTATGTTTGATTTGATTTGACAGTTTTACTTTGTACATATATGTATAATTTAGGCTTTGATTGGATTATGATTACTTTGTATTGTAATATTGAATGAATATATCTTTGGTATGGTGGCTATTAATGATTTATGTTGTCACTCATAATTTCTTATATATTATTCTTATCATTATTACTAAGTATCTTAGTTAGGGGGAGTTATAGTTTTAGTTGGTTATTTTTGTTGATGACAAAGAGGGCGAAATTTATAAAATGTAGGGTGCAAATTAAGGGGGAGTTTTGTAACTCAATGGGAGTTATACTATATTTTATATGCAGAGCTATCATCATCAAGTAGGGGGAGATTGTTAGTACTTTGGGTATTGGTTGAAATGACATCAACTATAAGAGATTATATAAAATATAGATACTAGTGTTTTATCAAGATACATACATACATACATACATATATTATACAGTGCAAGATATTAGACATGTATTGATTAAGAAGAATGTACAGTATTAAGATGTTGATATCAAGAGTAGATTCAAGATTCTGATATAAAGTTTCAAGAGTTCAAGAATGAAGACTCATGAGTATTGAAGAGTTCAAGATTTCATGATATACCAGATAAGTTATAAAGCCGTAAAATTAATGTTAAAACCTTGATAGCACTTTCCTGATCTCTCTCGTCTTCTCTAATTTTATTTTAAATTGCTTTTCAAATATTCTATATTTAAAATAATCTTTTCAAAATATTTCCTAAAATGGTTTTCAAATCTCTTATGCTTATAAAGATATTATTTTAGTGTTTTTAAATTTATATGCATTGAATTTTTGTTTATACTTTAATAATTTATACCTATATTGATTTTGTATATTATGTATGTTATATCAAATATTCTTATCAAATCTTTCAACATTATTTTATAAAGCTCTATGAAGTTATATTTTGACAAAAATTTGTATTAACTATATTTAAATGATTCTACAAACTATCAGATTATTTTACAAAGCAATAGATTTTCAAAATTATCTTTACAAAGTATTTTTCAATTTTGTGAAGGATATGTCGCCATATCCCAATCCTATATGTCAATATACTAGCGTAAATTTCAAAATTCAAATTTTGAAAGGAAGTGTATTTTCTTCGTATCTCTTCGTGAATGGACACGATGGTTGTTTCCCTATGTATATCAAACTTCCAAACGAATTTTAATTGAATACCTTTCTTATTTTTCTCCCCTCTTTTCACTCTTTTAATTTCTAAAGCAAATTTTATCAATTCAACCAGAATCAAATTCAATTATTACCAATTTGATTTTCTTTCATATGTTCTCTGATTTTACTCATCTCTTTCAAGATTAAATTGCTACTCAAGAGTTATAGGATCAATTATAATCAAGATCGAAGATCGGAGTCTTTAAACACTAACAAATCATACTCTTATACTACATGGTGTGCATGCTATCCCTAAAATCTAAGTAGGCGTGATTGTAGCCTGTTTAAATCAGCTGGGTGTGTTTAGTAGCTTGTAAATCTAATGAGTGTGCTTGTGGCCCGAAAGTCAAGTGGCTCTACCCGTAGGCCAAGATTTCAGAGGGTGTGTCTCGTAGCCTTAAAATCGAGATTGTATTTGTATTTACTAATTGAAAATAAATCCATACAAGGAATTGTGCGGGACTGGATGTAGGGTAACTCTGAATAGTGTATTCTTTCCTTTTTATTTTTTTGCCTGCATTTACATATAGCTAGACTTTGATTCTAGGACTGTTTTTGTGATTGTTAATTCCATCATTTCAAGTAAAATCTTAAATTTTTTGAATAATATTTATATAATTCATTAAACACTATTCACCTCCCCTCTAGTGTTAACTTAGCCCTAAGTTCCCTATTCCGCTGATTCATATGGTGATGATGTAGATAAAAAGGAAAAAGAATATACGAGAGTATTTTGGGGAAAGAGTGAGAATAGAGAGAGTCAGAAGATCAGAAAAGAAGATAGAGATGGTCAGAGAGCTGATTAGAGAGTGAGAGAGATGAAGAAAGTGAGTTGTAATAGGTCTGAATATTTGTAAAAGAATAGAAATGAAGAAATGAAAGTGTTTTCTTATTGCATTCTTTATTACATTACATAAATTGATATATATATATATGTGTGTGTGTGTGTGTGTGTGTATGTATATGTATAAGTGTATTAGCAATGACTATATTTGCCAACTCATACTTTACATAATCCAGCTAACCCTAATCCATGTATAAACATCAATATTAGTTCTAATTTATGCCGTCAGCTGCTATATCACCGTGTACATGCATAAGCATGCATGCACATGTAAAAGTTATACGTCAATCTAGCTCCATCCTTAAGCTTGTACTCTAAGCATTTTCTGACTCTGCTATATTCCTATCATCTACCGACCCCTTTGTCGATGAAATGGGAGCCAAACTCTGGCTAACTCGACCCAAAATTGAATTTACTAGTATTTTGTTGCTTGAAGCTAGGACAATCATACTATAGTGGTTACATCTCCCTTTCCCTTCAAGAATAGACATTGTTTCAAGGTCTATGGTAGGAAATTGTTGAATGATTGTCCAGTAGTCCTCCCAAGTTGCCTCTTCATTAGATTTACCCTTCCACTCTACCGATATTTGAACCACCACATTATTATTCTTTGGAATCATTCTTCTATCTAAGATGTTTTCCACTTAAGCCACCACTTCTGTAACATCTCGCAAATCCGTACCCCTTGAGTCAACACTATTCTACAACAAACAACTCAAGTTGCACAGAAATACGAACCATTAGGGTTTAAGAAGAAGAGGTAGAAGAAGAGAAAACAAAACCAACATCAGATACTAACCATCGCAGCGGAATAAAATATAATAGAGAATAAATAATCTTTACTCAAAATCAAATATATCAGTTTACATATATTACATCATCAGAGTACATCAGTCACAGCTCACATCAATAACATCCAATGGGTACACAACAACTCAACAGCGGAAATATATGTATATACAAGTACGAGAATACGTATCGTCATCCAGCTCGTCTCCTGAGCTCCACAGCATCATATCCTGAATTCTATAATACTCGGTCTGACCCGAGCATTACAGTTAAATAACACCCGAGTCAGTCTGGATTACCAGCGTGAGAAAATCACACCCAATTGATTATTAAAGTTTCAAAATCCTTTGAAAACAAAAGCATCTCGTAAGACCACGCCACAAATAAACATGTCGGGTTTTTACCTTACGATAGCTAAAACAATTTTTATAGAAATCCTCTGATATTATAATAGGGTCTATATACAAATACTTATAAAATAGCCGAAATTGTTACATGATTAAATTCCAGCTACTAGCCACCGAAGTGGGTAATACAAACAAAACTCGTACAAGGCTCGTAGAGAAAATGGATTTCCAACAATGACTAGGCACTGGGGTACCACCTGTCACAGTACGGGGCCTAGATCACCGTACCGAGGATTACTCCCTTCATCCCCTGCAACATAAGGCCGGAACCATTCCTTACTGAACAGTCTCGAACAAGATAAACCCCGTGGTTGGCGCGACCAACCACCCACTAAGCCGAAATATATAACGGACATCTAGACGGGGGAATTATCTTGTCCTGCTTGGGCATGACCCACCTAACCTTGCTGCATATCCCCTGATTTTCAGTCATTCCCATTTGGTGAGGCTTGAGGCTAAGCGTTACCTTTAGAACGTTTTCACTTTGAATGCCCATCGTCCACCTGACGATGTTTCACAAGCATTCATCCATACAAGTCCGTGCCGGGTTCGAACGGAACTGAAGGCACTATTCCTACTACATCCATTTTGGAAATATCCTCAGGATTAGTAGCGACTAGCCCTTGCACTTCACTGCTCCATCTTCGACTCCGAACACGTTTTTCGCACGAAACGTACAAATCGGATCAAAGTGGTTTTCGAGAAATAAATCTCGATCCCGGTCTCTTCGAAACGATCAGCGCGGTTGGCCAATATTGATAGTCGGTTATTTAACTATCAATTATATTTACAAAACAACCATCAACCAATAATTAATTTCCCAAATTATTGATTAACCTCAAAATATCTTCACAAGATATATTTCTATTTTCAATCCTTTGAAAACAGTTTCAAAACCATCTTTCCTTTCAGAATAAACTTTCCCAAATATTTTCTATCTCCTCTGAAATTACCAAGCACAAAACTAGATTTTTAAAATAATTTAAAACACTTTACTTTGAAATATATACCTTTAAAACATTTAATTTAAAACTACTTCAATAATTTGTTAAAAATACATATTATATGAATATTGGAACTAGGGTTACTTAATAAATATAAAACTATATTTATACTTTTAAAAAAACATAACATTAAGTCATTCCTTAAATAATTACTTACTATAATAGATTAGGAGAAAATACTTACTTTAGACTTTAAACATTAGAAATAATAAATTTTACAAAACATGCTTCCTTTAAAAAAAATAGCCTTTAAAACATTTAATTTATAGTTGAAAATCTACTTTTTTTTTTAAAAACATGTACTTGGCTATCCAGAGGAAATTCCAACTTCAATCACTTAAATCAATTTTCCCAAATTGATTTCCAATTTATTTTATTTGAAATAAATTTCTTTAATTACTCCATTTATTTCAAAATTCATTAATCATGCACTTAATCATCATTGTTATTATTTCCATTTGATTTTAAATCCTTTAACTGAACATACAAATTTCAGTTTTTCCCAATTTCTTCTTTATTCCTTTTCATAACTTAAGTCATAGATATTATAAAAATGTTTTGTTCTTTTAAATAATAATACTGAAGTTTAAAATTTATTAACTTTCTGTTTATTCAAATTTCCTTTCTATACTCAAGATGTATTTGTTAAAATTTTAAGGAACTTTATTTCTTTTCCAATTCATTCTTAGATTTATTAAAATTCTATAATTATTTTACTTACAGTTTCGCTTCTTTTATTATCTTTCCAAAATCAAATCTATATTTTTGGTAATTCATCATACCCAATTATATTAACCAAGCCATAGCATTCAATACATCCACATAATTCATTATAGAATATCAAACAATCAGAACGGAGAATATAAAATAATTTAAATAAAAGTTGAGGGGTCCAGTTGGATCCCTCCAACCTGTTTTCCCTGCATCCACAGACGTTAGCATCACATAATATGCCAATTTAAGATTATCATACTATATCACATCAATCAATTCAACCATACAATCAATTATTAAATTTAATCATTTAAATTTTAAATTTAAAACTGAGTGAGATTAACTCACCTTTGCTTTGCTGTTCGCAATCCATTCCAAATCGACTTGTTTCCTTGATTTTAAACCTTGAACAACATTATATAATTTATTAATATTTTGAACGAAGTTTTCCCTTATTTCTTTTTAAATTCATTTAACTTAAAGTTCCCTTTAGTACATAAATTGATTATCTAATTAAACAAACTATCCCTTTTTATATTGATAATCAAATAAGTAAATTTTACAAGCTATCCACCAAACCTATTATTTATATATCTTTCCAAAACAAAACATTTAAAATAATAAGTTTCCTGCTTTAACTTTATAAATACATATTTCAATCTGTATTTGTATATTTATTTAATAACAAATTTAAAATAAACACCCTTAATAAATTATTTTCAAATGACCTGGTAAATTAAAACATTTGTCTATATATTAATATTATCAATTTACTGTCAACTATCTAAATAAAAGTCTTAACCTTAAAAAAATTCTATTAAGCTGTACTGTCTCAATATCCATTATTTAAACTACAATAAAAACCGAAATACCTCACTGTAAATTCTTATATATATATATATATATATATATATATATATTTAAAACTGTATAAATCAATATGAACAAACATTTTATCCTTCCAGATAAAATCAAATGAAAGAAATCTCGATACCTCACAGACGAGTATGCTCACGAGAATGATTCCATCTCCATCGCGAAGCCTTAACTCGAGCCCGAGCTGCTGGCATCACCAACCTGAATCCATCGAGCACACTGCCTCGCTCGATAGCGCGAGCCTCCACTGCATCGCCGATCTGACCATCGGCCCCCAATAGCCACACAATTCACTCACAACCCTAGTTGAGCTCTTCAATTTGTCGCCGCTCCTGAACGAGCTCGTGCTCGAAGCCGTGGGCCAACGCGACTTGATTGGTCGTGAAATGAAGTCGCGTGAAGCCGCGAATTCTCGGCCATTTTTTTTCTTCTGAAATTCAATTCGATCTACTTTTAGAAAGAGGGAAACGTTCGACTTCGAGTTTGGATAGAGGAAAGAGGGATGCGACTCGTGCCTGAAGAAGAAAAATGGGGGTATGCGACTCTTCTTCGGCCATTACAGAATTTCGAATTGAAGGGGAGTGGAGTTTTTTTACTTCTGGAGGAAACAAAGGAGTTCATTATATTATTTTTTTCTTTCGGTAGCTTGCTTTAGAATCCTTACGTTGAACGACTCGGGTATTATAATTATTATTATTTTCTTAAAAAAACAAAGCGTGTTCAAGAAGGCTCGACCAATTATAAGCTTACCTTAGCTGACGTGAAATTATTTCGACCGAAGGTTAACTGGTTAAAAATGTATTAATTTAATTTCAAATTTCAATTTAAATCGACTATTATCAATGAAATTCCAGCGCGAATATACTTCGTACACTCATACACTAGCTCCAAACAATACGAAATTTGAAATCCGATAATAATTCAATATTACGGACCCACTGGAACTAGTTTCGTTGAATTCCGAAACTGTGTCTCGGAAGACTATTTTTAAATTCAATTTAAACGATATTAAGTTTCAAAACTGAACAAACCGCTGCTAATTTCAATTTTACAACTTCTATTATCCTCAGGACTATCAATATAAACTTTACAAGTCTTCAAATTTTATCCAACAGGTTTAAAATTCGAGATTCAACAATTTACTCAACTTCTAATAATTAAATTCTATTATTTAATTATCAAACAAATAACGATATTTGTAATTCTAGTTAAAATTATTATATTGAATATTTAAAATCAATTAAATATTTCGATTTTAAATGCTTGAAAAATTCTGGGTCGTCACATTCCTCCCCCCTTAAAATAATTTCGTCCTCGAAATTACTAGTTAGGAAGAATGGTCCAATACCCATTTACTATTTCCCAAAATCCAACAGTTTCTAACAATTCAACATCTCCCCAACCATCTTTTTATAGAAGGCCCATTATTATTCTTATTAACTTTCCAAACCTTTCCTTAGTTCCAAACCATACCATTTGTTTAACTATTCAAGTTTCAATTTAAAACCAATTTTTGAATTATGAAAATTTTCTCAAAATTTTTCTAACTCTCTAAATTCCCGAAAATTTTTATCAGCGTCTCCTTTGCGCGGCTAGCTCGGTACAACTATAAAATGGCTCTACGGCCTCCCAAATCCAAAAAGAAAACAAAAGGCCAAGTGGCTCAATCCAAATCCAAATCCAAATCCAAATTTCATACCAAAATTTAAATACATACCTTTTTGTTGGGCAATTCAAATTTTATCTTTGAAATCAAAACCAACTCTCTTTTCCTTTTTATAAACCTGCATATCCTGCTTAACACCAATATCCAATCACAATATTCCCAAAACATTTTATCGACTTTCTCACAAAATGCCAATATCCATTCATTTCAATATTACCTTAGATTATATTTGTAATATCAATTTTCCAATCTAGAATTTACCATTCCTTTCTTAAGTTAGTATAAACATTTTATATGTTTCTTATCTTAATTTCTCTTTACCTCTTTTAGTTTATACTTATTTCTATTCAAATCGATTTCCACATTACATATGTATTTCATTTATTTTCAACTTTGAATTTTTAAATTTTATCCTTCATTTATAACTAATTCATGTCATTATTTTAATTAGTTTTATTGACTAACTAATTTTAGTATCCAATTCTAAATAGTTTTGTCATTGACAAAATTTTCCAAAATTTTCTAACTCCCAAAATTTCTGAAATTTTTTTGGCAGAGTCCCCTTTGTATGGAGGAGCTTTTGCAATTTGACAAAAGAGATAAATATATATACATCGACCCACACGGTCGGAAAAACCAAAAACAGTTCATATTTCCTATTTTAATCGCGTAGGCGTACCTTATTTAGCATTTTAAGCAAGCGGCTTATTATTTTTAGCAAATAGCCCAACCCAAATCCAGCCATACGGCTTCCAGGTACCTGTACTTACTCAATTTAAACATGTAAGTGCCAAATATATGAAGTTTAACAGCATATCACTTATTTGTAATAGTTAAAACATATGAATTCTAAAAGAAACTCATACCAAACATTTTCCTGTAAGCAATTTATATAGTTTCCATGCAAATTCAACTATTCCAATTTATTTTTAACCATTTTCACTCAATTCGGATGGTTTTCGATTCATTCGTATACAATTCCATCAATTGGAATGGTTTAGAACTCATTTGCTTACTTTTAATTTATTCTTAAGCAGATTGAACTCATATTAAATTCAATTGCTTTCAAAATCAATTTATTTTACTTCCACCAACTCATAGAATTTTAATTACTTCCATTTACATCCAATGACAATTTTTTTCTATCAATTTGACAGGATTTATGTGAATAAATAAGTATTTATGTTTATAACCAATTTAAATTGACTCCAACTCAATTTATACTTAATTCTATTCCATTTCGGATTTATTCATAATCCATATATTCTCAGTTTCATTGCGTTTCAATTTTATTAACCAAACTAGTCCATTAAAGCCATTAACAACTTAGGTTCATCTCCATTACCAATTAAATTTTCCTTCTTATTTTAATTCATTCACATCCATTCATTTACATTTAAAACCATTAACAACTTATTACAAGGCCGTTTCCAATTTACTTTCACTTATATGGATTTTATTTGTAATTCATTCCATCACTATTTTAATCCATTTCATTTTAATTCTATACTTCCCTAAATATATTTACTTTGTTTACACTTCAAGTCTAATTTTAATTAATAACTCAAGTTCTGATTCTATTATTCACTTTTAATTTACCAACCAATTTACTAACTCACAATTCAACCTCATTCTCAATTATTTTCACTTCATCAACAATTTGAATCAATTTTAATTTATAACTTGAGTTTATTTCCAACTTCATCATAAACTTATAATTCAATTCCATTAACTAATTTATTATCCAATTAGTTCTCCCCTTATTCATAATCCAACACTTGAATTTTTATTCCAAATATCACTCCATTTAATTTTCTTAGGTTCAGTATTTATTTTATACTTCAAGTTTGGATCCTCATTTCATTTTTCAGATTATCAAAATATTGATTTTGGGCATTGTATTCCATTTTCAATTTAATAAGTCACAACTTATTATTTTATACAATTCCATCCATCATAAGCTGGAATATATTCATCTTTTATTTTTAACTCAAGCCTTCTATTTATTTATAGCCCAAGCATATTTTATTTCCATGGATCTTTAATTCTTTTATAAGTTATTCCGGTTTATTTATTTCAATTCTCATTTCTTATCCAATTTACTTCCCATTTATTCAGGTAAGAATTTAATCTCATTAATTAATTCAATTGAATTCTCATCCCAACTCAATTTTATTTTAACTCGGATTTATTTAACTCAATTCGATTACAACTGGATATTCTTTCAACTTAGTCAATTAATTTCAATCCAGTCAAATTTTTATTTTCAAATCCAAGTTAATTTCATTTTCAACTTTTCTCTTTAAATTTTAATTCCAACATTCAAAGCCTATATTTCCTTCCTGATTTA
This sequence comes from Allium cepa, assembly GCA_030765085.1. NCBI lineage: Eukaryota > Viridiplantae > Streptophyta > Magnoliopsida > Asparagales > Amaryllidaceae > Allium > Allium cepa. Next base: position 469,607,122 of record CM060935.1, read on the forward strand.
AAATTCAACTCAATTTTATAAGCTTACAATTTATCTCATTAGGATTTTTAAACACCCGGCTTTGGCTTCAAATCATTTTGAAATCTTCAATATCTCAAACCACATTTCTCAAAAAATTTAATCCAATCCTGGCTTTTATTTTCAACAAATTCCCTTTTGAAATTTTCAAAACAACCAGTTTTTCCTGAACAGAACAATTTGGCAGCAATCCATCACTTCGAAATTCGAAAATGAATATTGATGATGCGGCCGTCATCATCAGAATTATTTTCCAATAATCCAAGTGATTTCAATGCTATATCACTTTCAAAATCCATTTGAAACACATTTTCTTTCAGAAATACTTCCAAAACAATAATATTATTATTTAGCTTCAAATACTTCAAAATCTCCAGGATTCAAATTACCAAATCCTGCTTAAATCCATTTTAACTACAAAATCATTTGTATAATTCATACCTATACAAATTTCCGTTTAATTTTATTTTAATTCATAAATTACATTCATAACCCATATTTATAAATTTCATTTTATAATGAATTTATTTCCCTAAATTTTAGTTATATTTCAATTTCTAGTTAAATTTTCACTTAAAAATGATAATATTTTAATATTATCATTTCTAACATCCAAGCAACCATATATGAGCTAAATAGTTTACAAAACTTTTATTTATATCAAAATATATTTTGGGTAAAATTATTTCATTTACCCACATTTAAAACAATACCGTGTCAATTTGTTCTATTCATGTGTTTAGAAACCCCTTCGATACAGTTGCGCAGACTGTGTCGACGAAGGTTCATATGCCACTCAATAAACCAATCAACATAATATTAAAACAATTTATATCCACTAAAAAATACGCACTCATATCTATTAATACGCTCAAACTCATTCTAGAGTACTTCGGACTCTAATTTAAATGAGTAATTCCCACCAGAGCCAAGGTTATCACCAACCTATGCTCTGATACCAACTATAACAGCCCGCAAATCCGTACCCCTTGAGTCAACACTATTCTACAACAAACAACTCAAGTTGCACAGAAATACGAACCATTAGGGTTTAAGAAGAAGAGGTAGAAGAAGAGAAAACAAAACCAACATCAGAATCTAACCATCGCAGCGGAATAAAATATAATAGAGAATAAATAATCTTTACTCAAAATCAAATATATCAATTTACATATATTACATCATCAGAGTACATCAGTCACAGCTCACATCAATAACATCCAATGGGTACACAACAACTCAACAGCGGAAATATACGTATATAAAAGTACGAGAATACGTATCGTCATCCAACTCGTCTCCTGAGCTCCACAGCATCATATCCTGAATTCTATAATACTCGGTCTGACCCGAGCACTACAGTTAAATAGCACCCGAGTCAGTCTGGATTACCAGCGTGAGAAAATCACACCCAATTGATTATTAAAGTTTCAAAATCCTTTGAAAACAAAAGCATCTCGTAAGACCACGCCACAAATAAACATGTCGGGTTTTTACCTTACGATAGCTAAAACAATTTTTATAGAAATCCTCTGATATTATAATAGGGTCTATATACAAATACTTATAAAATAGCCGAAATTGTTACATGATTAAATTCCAGCTACTAGCCACCGAAGTGGGTAATACAAACAAAACTCGTACAAGGCTCGTAGGGAAAATGGATTTCCAACAATGACTAGGCACTGGGGTACCACCTGTCACAGTACGGGGCCTAGATCACCGTACCGAGGATTACTCCCTTCATCACCTGCAACACAAGGCCGGAACCATTCCTTACTGAACAGTCCCGAACAAGATAAACCCCGTAGTTGGCGCGACCAACCACCCACTAAGCCGAAATATATAAGGGACATCTAGACGGGGGAATTATCTTGTCCTGCTTGGGCATGACCCACCTAACCTTGCTGCATATCCCCTGATTTTCAATCATTCCCATTTGGTGAGGCTTGAGGCTAAGAGTTACCTTTAGAACGTTTTCACTTTGAATGCCCATCGTCCACCTGACGATGTTTCGCAAGCATTCATCCATACAAGTCCGTCCCGGGTTCAAACGGAACCGAAGGCACTATTCCTACTACATCCATTTTGGAAATATCCTCAGGATTAGTAGCGACTAGCCCTTGCACTTCACTGCTCTATCTTCGACTCCGAACACGTTTTTCGCACGAAACGTACAAATCGGATTGAAATGGTTTTCGAGAAATAAATCTCGATCCCGGTCTCTTCGAAACGATCAGCGCGGTTGGCCAATATTGATAGTCGGTTATTTAACTATCAATTATATTCACAAAACAACCATCAACCAATAAATAATTTCCCAAATTATTGATTAACCTCAAAATATCTTCACAAGATATATTTCTATTTTCAATCCTCTGAAAACAGTTTCAAAACCATCTTTCCTTTCAGAATAAACTTTCCCAAATATTTTCTATCTCCTCTGAAATTACCAAGCACAAAACTAGATTTTTAAAATAATTTAAAACACTTTACTTTGAAATATATACCTTTAAAACATTTAATTTAAAACTACTTCAATAATTTGTTAAAAATACATATTATATGAATATTGGAACTAGGGTTACTTAATAAATATAAAACTATATTTATACTTTTAAAAAAACATAACATTAAGTCATTCCTTAAATAATTACTTACTATAATAGATTAGGAGAAAATACTTACTTTAGACTTTAAACATTAGAAATAATAAATTTTACAAAACATGCTTCCTTTAAAAAAAACAGCCTTTAAAACATTTAATTTATAGTTGAAAATCTACTTTTTTTTTTAAAAAACATGTACTTGGCTATCCAGAGGAAATTCCAACTTCAATCACTTAAATCAATTTTCCCAAATTGATTTCCAATTTATTTTATTTGAAATAAATTTCTTTAATTACTCAATTTATTTCAAAATTCATTAATCATGCACTTAATCATCATTGTTATTATTTCCATTTGATTTTAAATCCTTTAACTGAACATACAAATTTCAGTTTTTCCCAATTTCTTCTTTATTCCTTTTCATAACTTAAGTCATAGATATTATAAAAATGTTTTGTTCTTTTAAATAATAATACTGAAGTTTAAAATTTATTAACTTTCTGTTTATTCAAATTTCCTTTCTATACTCAAGATGTATTTGTTAAAATTTTAAGGAACTTTATTTCTTTTCCAATTCATTCTTAGATTTATTAAAATTCTATAATTATTTTACTTACAGTTTCGCTTCTTTTATTATCTTTCCAAAATCAAATCTATATTTTTGGTAATTCATCATACCCAATTATATTAACCAAGCCATAGCATTCAATACATCCACATAATTCATTATAGAATATCAAACAATCAGAACGGAGAATATAAAATAATTTAAATAAAAGTTGAGGGGTCCAGTTGGATCCCTCCAACCTGTTTTCCCTGCATCCACAGACGTTAGCATCACATAATATGCCAATTTAAGATTATCATACTATATCACATCAATCAATTCAACCATACAATCAATTATTAAATTTAATCATTTAAATTTTAAATTTAAAACTGAGTGAGATTAACTCACCTTTGCTTTGCTGTTCGTAATCCATTCCAAATCGACTTGTTTCCTTGATTTTAAACCTTGAACAACATTATATAATTTATTAATATTTTGAACGAAGTTTTCCCTTATTTCTTTTTAAATTCATTTAACTTAAAATTCCCTTTAGTACATAAATTGATTATCTAATTAAACAAACTATCCCTTTTTATATTGATAATCAAATAAGTAAATTTTACAAGCTATCCACCAAACCTATTATTTATATATCTTTCCAAAACAAAACATTTAAAATAATAAGTTTCCTGCTTTAACTTTATAAATACATATTTCAATCTGTATTTGTATATTTATTTAATAACAAATTTAAAATAAACACCCTTAATAAATTATTTTCAAATGACTTGGTAAATTAAAACATTTGTCTATATATTAATATTATCAATTTACTGTCAACTATCTAAATAAAAGTCTTAACCTTAAAAAAATTCTATTAAGCTGTACTGTCTCAATATCCATTATTTAAACTACAATAAAAATCGAAATACCTCACTGTAAATTCTTATATATATATATATATATATATATATTTTTAAAACTGTATAAATCAATATGAACAAACATTTTATCCTTCCAGATAAAATCAAATGAAAGAAATCTCGATACCTCACGGACGAGTACGCTCACGAGAATGATTCCATCTCCATCGCGAAGCCTTAACTCGAGCTCGAGCTGCTGGCATCACCAACCTGAATCCATCGAGCACACTGCCTCGCTCGATAGTGCGAGCCTCCACTACATCGCCGATCTGACCATCGGCCCCCAATAGCCACACAATTCGCTCACAACCCTAGTTGAGCTCTTCAATTTGTCGCCGCTCCTGAACGAGCTCGTGCTCGAAGCCGTGGGCCAACGCGACTTGATTGGTCATGAAATGAAGTCGCGTGAAGCCGCGAATTCTCGGCCATTTTTTTTTCTTCTGAAATTCAATTCGATCTACTTTTAGAAAGAGGGAAACGTTCGACTTCGAGTTTGGATGGAGGAAAGAGGGATGCGACTCGTGCCTGAAGAAGAAAAATGGGGGTATGCGACTCTTCTTCGGCCATTACAGAATTTCGAATTGAAGGGGAGTGGAGTTTTTTTACTTCTGGAGGAAACAAAGGAGTTCGATTATATTTTTTTTTTCTTTCGGTAGCTTGCTTTAGAATCCTTACGTTGAACGGCTCGGGTATTATAATTATTATTATTTTCTTAAAAAAACAAAGCGTGTTCAAGAAGGCTCGACCAATTATAAGCTTACCTTAGCTGACGTGAAATTATTTCGACCGAAGGTTAACTGGTTAAAAATGTATTAATTTAATTTCAAATTTCAATTTAAATCGACTATTATCTATGAAATTCCAGCGCGAATATACTTCGTACACTCATACACTAGCTCCAAACAATACGAAATTTGAAATCCGATAATAATTCAATATTACGGACCCACTGGAACTAGTTTTGTTGAATTCCGAAACTGTGTCTCGGAAGACTATTTTTAAATTCAATTTAAACGATATTAAGTTTCAAAACTGAACAAACCGCTGCTAATTTCAATTTTACAACTTCTATTATCCTCAGGACTATCAATATAAACTTTACAAGTCTTCAAATTTTATCCAACAGGTTTAAAATTCGAGATTCAACAATTTACTCAACTTCTAATAATTAAATTCTACTATTTAATTATCAAACAAATAACGATATTTGTAATTCTAGTTAAAATTATTATATTGAATATTTAAAATCAATTAAATATTCCGATTTTAAATGCTTGAAAAATTCCGGGTCGTCACAACTTCTTCCTCAATACAAGGAGCTTCTTCATGCACTATCACTCCATTTCCGATCCTCTTCTTGAGACATGACACAAGAAATATTGGATGGTTTTTGACATGGGCTAGCATTTGTAATTTACATACTATTGACCCTATTATCTCTTCTATCTGATATGGCCCAAAAAAATTTTGGAGATAATTTGTGTGTCCTTTGATTTCTTGCTGTAATTTGTCTATATAGTTAAAGCTTCAAAAGGATGCAATCATCTATTTGAAATTCCTTTTCTATCCTTCTCGAATATTCATATTTATTCATTCTTTCTTAGGATAATTTTAAATTATCTTTTAAAAGTTACAATGTGATGTCTCTGTTGAATAGAAGTTCCTCCACCTGCTCTACTTTAACTGTATTACACATATGAAAGCAAGTTAGGTGGATCTGTCCCATATACTACCTTATAGGGAATAATGTTTATGGATGACTTCCATGTAGTATTATATCAAAATTCTTCCAAGGACAACCAGTCTGCCTACTCATGTGGCTTATGACATACAAAGCATCTCATATAGCCTTCCAAAATTTTATTAACTATCTCGGTTTGCCCTTTACTTTGGGGATGATATGCTGAACTCATTTTCAAGTTGTATCCTTGTAATTTAAATAATGCTTCCCATAAATTTATAGTTAATAATGCATCTCTATCACTTACCACTTACCTTGGCATTCCATGTAGCTTAAAAACACCATTAGAACATATCTTTGCACATCCTTTGCTGAATAGGGATAATTTATAGGAAAAAAGTATGCATACTTGCTTAACCTATCAACTACTACATAGATCATTGTATACATGACTTTTAGAGAGATAGGTTACAAATTCCATAAAAATATATGTCCATGTTTTTCCTGGGATATGTAGGAATTCAACAGCCAAGGCAAGAGTACATTCCCTTTTTATTTCTCTGACAAGTATCACAAGACTTAACAAATTTTTTCACACTCCTTGTCATGCGCTTCTAGCAAAAGATATGTCTCAGTTTGTTAGTTATGCCCTTGATTCTAGAGTGGCCCTCTAGTGGTGTTGAATGATGCTCTCCAATAAGTGTTTGTAACAGTGTTCCTATGATGGTCTATCAATATTTTTCCTTTATAAAATATTAAGTCATCCACTAACTGGTACTTGCCTTCATGTAATTCTTTATTTTGTATTTTTGTGATTTATTATCAATACCATTCAAAGGCTCATAGGGTATTTTATTAGGTAGCCATGGAGTTTGAACTACAGATATTGATTAAACTTGAGCTTCCTCTATTAGGTTATCCTTCCTTAATAATGAGTCAGCCATAATGTTTTCTTTCCTACATTTGTATTCTATTTTATACTCAAAGTCATGCAACTTTGTTAACTGTTTATTTTGTATACCCGTATGCAATTTCTAAGATAGTAAATATTTAAGGCTTGGTTGATTAGCCTTGATAACAAATTGCCTATCCATCAAGTATTGAGACCATTTTTTATTAGCTATTATGATAGCCACTGATTCCTTCTCAGAAATAGAGAGAGCTAAATTTTTCAATGCAGAGCTTTACTGATATAGGCTATAGGTCTTCCATTTTGATTCAATGCTGCATTAATACCTTGCTCACCTTCATCACACTCAAGAATGAATGGCGAGTAAAATCTGGCATAATGAGTATAGGTGGGTTGAACAAACACTACTTCAACTGATCAAACGCTTGTATTAATGCTTTGGTCCACACAAAAGAATTATTCTTTAATATATCTGTCAAAGGTTTTGCAATCAGTCCATAACTCCTGATGAATTTTCTATAATAGCCAGTTAATTCTAAAAATCCCCTTAATGCCTTCAAAATTTTTGGTAATGGCTATTCTATGATTGCTTGAATTTTGTTGGGATCTACTGCTACTTCTTGCACTAAGATCAGATGACCCTAATATTTCATGGTCTCCCTTGCAAAGCTACACATAGATAGCCTGATCACTAATTAAGTTTACTTCAGTACTTGAATTGTTAAACTAAGATGTTCTACATGTATAACGATCCAGAATTTTAGTCATTTGAATTTGAAATATTTTGTTGATTTTAAATATTGGAAAGTTAATTTTATAAGTTAAGTAACTTGAATTTAAAATGGATGAGTGATCGAATTTTGAATTTAGAATGAGTGAATGATTTGAAAGTTGATCTAAACTCTACTTTGATAGAAATGAAGATAGTAAGTTTTCAAATTTGAACATAAAATGAATAACTAGATTTTATAATAATCGTTTTCATCAACGTGTAAAATAGCTTTCCGGGGCATGGATTCGGAATTGGAAAAAAGCAGTTCCGTTGGATCCATTATAGTGAATTATAGTATGTCATCGAATTTCGTGGTGATTGGACGTATCGTTTTGGTGTACGAGACCTAAACATATAGAAATTAATTTTAGAATTTATATAATATAACTGGGTTTGAAAAGCTATCTTCTGTATATGATTGATTCAGGTCTCCAGACTAGTTGCGTTGAGTTCGAAATAGGGGTATTACATATAGAATGCCAAGCGCATATCTCGATAGGAGGTAGGTATCTTTGAACGTTTAAACGCTTGCTATTTTTTTAAATTTAGATAATATATATATATATATATATATATATATATATATAAGTCCATACTTAAGGCCATACATCTCTATAGCCCATACTATGCACCATACCCTCCACATTCTTCTTATACATATACGCGACCTAACAAAAAAAAAGAAATTACTCATTTTCAAATTTAAAAACGTGAAAAACAAACTCTCCCTACAATTCAACAGCCAGGAATACACGGCAATCCTGACCAATTCAGGCCAAATGACCAACTAAAGATAGTTAGGCGAGGGAATAAAGAGTAGATCGATGGTGGCCGATCAAAGGATGGTGATGCATAGAGGCATGGAAGTCAGGATGAAAGGAGGAAGGGGATTCATCAACTTTCATGATTTGATGAGCCTGGAGGTGATAGGTATGAAGAAGAAAGGTAGAGGGGAGCAAGGGAGTTCGACGGTGGTCTTGGCTGAGCCAATAGTGGTCAGACGATGAAGATAAAGGGTAATGAACGAGCACTAGTTGGAGGGCTCATTTGTGAGCTATGATTGCTGTGGAGGGGTGATTCATGGTTGGTTGAGTTTGTCCATGGTTTGTGTTGCCCCGACGATGGTGCAGTCGGCAGTGGTGGCCGAAGGTGGCGGCATGAGATGATGGAAGCACGGCCGTGAATGGGTCATGTTTTGGCCTGGTATGAGCGTGCAGGAAGGAGAGTGGTTAAAGTTCAAAATTTAATTAATTAAAGTTAATTATATTTAATTATTCCAAATGCTTATAAATTCATACCTTTTCAATTCAAGGTACAAATCAAATGCGACAAGTTGCATTGCGGTCATGTCAACAAATTCTATGCTATGGAGTTGGATTGGTCGGATTCGGAGCTAGCAGGAATTTGGGTTAAAATTTTACGCTGTTCAGTTTTTAATTCAAATTGGAATTTGTCGATGAAACTAAATTAAGGTGAGTTAATCTCACCCTTTTCTGATCAAAAATATTAGATAGGTAATAAAATTATTTATTGGATGTGTGGATATTTTATTGTTGATTTTATTGACAGTTTGGATGATTTACTATTTTATATTATTGGTTTAGATATATTCCCGCCTCTGGAGTGGATGAAACTCTATTACGTTTCCGTGTAAGAGCAGATGACTCTTTGTATGTTTCCGCCTCAAAGCGGTTGATTTATATTATCTGGTTATATATTATATATGATGCACGGGGATAGGTTGGAGGGATACAACTGGATTTTTCACACTATTGATTTACTTTTCATATATATGTATGTATGTATGTATGTATGTATGTATGTATGTATGTATGTATGTTGTGATATATGACTTATTGGATGTCATATTGATGGCATGGATATGATTTTGCTTATTTAGCGCTTTAGTACCACTAGGCTTTATCTTTGGTATTTTAAAATATTATAAACTAATTTTTTGATTTAAAAGGAATTTCAAAGTAATCTTGGCTATTATATATGTTTTAATAATCTTTCTTAAATTAATTAAAGAAGAAATTTATTTTAAATTAATCTATGACTTTTAGACATTATAAAGTAATAGTTTTATAAAATATTTGAAATAGGGATTTTTGAACTATAAAAAGTAAAAGTTTTAAAAATCTTAAAAAAAGCCTGTCTTTTATAATAAAGGAATATGTCTTTTAAAGGAAAATAGAAATATGTTGATATAAATATTTATTAACCATTTTATATAAAGTAATAAATAAATATATATATAAACACAATATATTAAAATTTATTTACAAATGTGAGATTTCTAAGTGTGATAATTTATAAAGTGATATTTACAAATGAAGCGAAGACTTATAAAATCGTATCTTATTAATAAAAGTACGAATTTATAAATAGTGTTTATAAATTAAAGGAAACTATTATCATTTAATAAATTTGTGAGATAAATCAAATGGTTGATTTATTATAAGATGTGGAATTTTGTTTAGAAAATAATAGATTTTATTTAGCAAAAAATATCAAAATAAGAATAGATTGGAGATGTTAAATGATATTTTATAAATAGAAAGGAATTTATAAATGAAATTCATAAACATGGAAACAACGTTATAAACGAATTGTAATTGACATTTAGAATGGGCTTTTTTATAAATAAGCAAGATTTATAAAGTGATAGAATTATGAATGGGGTTCATAATAAAAGGAATTTATGAAAGGAAGTTTTATAAAATAAAAAGAGAATCACAAATACTGTTTTATAAATATGGAAATGGTTATGTGGAAATATAAGTATAGATTTTTATCAAGGAAATATAATATTGTTTAAAGATCATTTATTTATATTTAATATTTTTTTAAAGTTATTTTTCAATATTTTTAGCATTTTGAAAGTAAATTATTCAAATAATTAATATGGTTTGAAATTAGTAACAATGTTTATCAATAATGTTTTGGAAACTAATTAATATTATTTATATAAAGTTAAAGATTGATTATTATTTTTTACTTATAACGGTTGAAAGTATTTATTATTATCTTTAAAAATGTTTTGGAATTATTAACTATTATTATTTATAATGTTATTATTAATAATTGGTATTATATAATAATGTTTTGAAGCAAAGGATTATTTATCTATCAATAAATGTTTCAAGATTTATAAATAGAGTTTTATAAATGGTTTCAAGAATTTATAAAATAGTTTTATAAATGTATTTTTAGATTGATAAAAGTGTTCGTAATTGCTCTTATATATTTATAAAGGAACTTTATAGACGAATTACAATGAGTTTGTAAAGAAATCTTAAAAATGTATAAAAAGAAATTATAAGTGATTGGAATTTATAAAAGAGATTATAAATGATTTTCTAAGATTTATAAAATAGTTTATAAATGGTATTATAATTTTATAATAGAGTTTATAAATGATTTAGAATTGTATAAAAACGAAATCTTCATTAGTGTTTGGTGAATATACTTATGCCTTTGAGATAAGTATATGAATATTTTTTCAAGTATTGAAATATAGGGATTTGTGGGTACGTGTTTATCTATAAATATCTTTGGAAAAGAATTTTGCTACAATATTTACATAAGGAAACTAATAAATGAAAAGATTTATTAAAAGAGGCTAGTGGTTGCTACGTACTCAACCAATGTTGGTTTTTCGTATGGAAATAAATCCTTGATTGAATATTTGTTATTCGATAGTTAAATAACCGACTATTAAATTTGGACCCAAAATGTAACTTTGGAAATATTTAGGAGAAACACGTGATTTATATGGCATAGTCATCTCTGATGATGTTTTATTGTGCGTATAAATCTCATTTCATTCTCCTAGGACAAATGATAAGGAAACCTGTACACTAACGGTTAGGAGGTGATCTCTGCTCTTATCTTTGACTGTTTATTTCCTAAAGGACCAGGGTTGAGTTTACCGGAAATTATTGAAAGTTGTTTCGAAGAGACGGAGATCGGATATGTTATTTGAAAATCACTTCAATCCAACTTAAGCGTTCAAAGTAAAGACATCTTAAGGATGATGGAATTGAAGATGGAGCTCTCAAGCATTTCGTTTAGTGTCAAAACGAACTTGTATGGATGAATGCTAGTATTGCATCATTGCTTGGAGGGTAGTGTTAGCATTCCAAGCGGGAAGTGCTACATAAAAAGGAAAAATATATCATCGATCCTCATCAATCGAGAAATGTCAAAAATTAGACATGTAGCAGGGACAAGTGGATTGCTTCCAAGCAGGGTATGGTCATTCCAAGTCTAAATCGGTATTATCTCTCATTTGTATGCTTTGGGGCACATTAATGGATGGGTGATCATATTCGGTACTACTAGTCAAGTGGTAGCCCAATCCTGTTTGCCAGAGTTACAAGATGTCCTTGCCGGACCCTGGTGCATTGTACCGACTCGTAATGTTCGACAATTAAAACTATTAAATTTAATAAGATTTTGAAATATTAATATTATAAGAAATTAAAATTATGATTTATAATGAGAGTAATAACTAGAATGTAATTTTAGTAATGTTAATTTAAGGTAACTGCTAACTATTTGACTGAATGCCAATTAATTGAAATGATTGTAAAGTTATAATTGCTTATAAATCGTAAATAAGTAAATAAGTCAATGATGTATGTAATGGTGAGATAATATGTAATAAATTGCAATTGAATATTAATCAGTGTTGTGTATGGAGTTATAATAATTGCTTGTAGATAATAAACTTATAAAATGTGATCAAATTACTTAAAAGTGACAATTGTTTTAATTACTATTATAATATTTAATCTGTTGAATTTAATTTGAAATCAATTATAATTAATCTAATTAAAATATTGCGGTTAATGTGAATTAAGATGGTAACTTTAGAATACTGAGGTAATAAATGGTAAACCAATGTTAACTATGTCCATAAAGTAATGATGGATTGAATAATAAGATTGTAAATCAAATAAATGAATTTATTAGAATTTAAATTAATAATCAATAGAATTTATTTTTATTGAAATTGAACACCGTTATTAGTGCAATACCCAACTTTGGTTTTGACATGGAAGTTTATCTTTAAAGATTTACTAGATTGTCAAAGATGATAAAAATTGTTAGTTATTGAAAATTGACTTTAAAAAGTAATTTAATTGATTTAATAATAATTTATTTAAAACATGAAAATAGCCATTTTGGCCACTGTCTCGGATTTCGACGAAACCTATTTCATCGGATCCATAACGGTGAATTATTGTAGTATTTCAAGTTTCATAGCGATCAAACTTGTCTTTTGATCGTGCACGATCAAAACGCATAGAAATCAATTTAATGAATTCAACTTAAATTAAGCTGATTTTAAAGGCTAACTTCTTCATAAGATCGAATTAGGACTTTATTCCATTGAGGTTAAAAATATTGAAAACATCTATTTTGATATATGGTATGACCTACTTTCATTTCGGGAACAAAACGGGCTTTCCAGGTCGTTGTTGTCGTTTTAGTCCAAATCGATTTGGTCCATCCTCTCTATTTCAGCTCTGCCTATATATAGGCTTTTAAAAACCCAAATTGTTTCTTATTTCTTATTTCTGTACATATTATTAGTCCTACCAATTCCTCTTTCTCAAACGATAGAATATGAAACCCTAAATTCCAATTCAATTTCAAATCAAAACCAATTTCAAAATCAAACTCCTCAAAACCATAACATCTCATATATCTTTCGAAAGCTCTCGACAAGCGCAACCTACTTATGTGATTAGTTTTTCAATTTGGGTCTCTATGTGTCCAGAATTTGAAGGATAATTCTCGACCGTTCATTTGGAAGGTGATCAATGGCGATGGACCGCAGATTCGAGGGTAGAGTTTTGTAGAGGTCGTCGGAGCGCATTGAGGTGTTCGCTTGGAAGTTGGGTAGCTAGAACGTCGTCGTAATTGCATTAGGGTTGAAAGTCTAAGTGGCGGTTGTGCTTGATTTTGGTTCGGTCGACGTTGCTTTGCCATCGCGAGGGGTCGTAGAGTCTTTGGGAGGTCAGCGGCGTGTCAAGGGTGTGGCCGTGATGGCTAACGGCGGCACGGGAAGCGATGCGATCGTGGCAGCTGAAGTTGTCTTCAGTTCGAATGTTTGCATGATAGGGCTTCAAATACGAGAGGATAGACATGTTTTTTGACAGATGACGTGGAAGGGTAATGTGTTTTATTTTATTTTATTTTATTTATTTTCAATTTAAAACTCAGTGTTCTAATGTTAATAACTTTTACGTATGAGGTCGGATTCACGCACGGTTTTCTCCTCTGCGATCGTATTGAAATTTCGAACATTCTAAAACTAGTTTAGATGAATTCTAAGAAAATTCAATTTTGAGCCTTATATTGGATTTCACATCGATTTGAAATCAAAGGTGAGTGTTTTAACCCACTCACAACTGCTAAATTATCTTATGTTAGTTAAGTTAAATTTATGATGTGATTAGAAATTGATTCGTTGATGTTTGGTATATTTAAATAGTCATTCCAATTAAATATGACTTTCATTGCATTTAATCATCATTTAATTTAATATTGAATTTAATTGTCAACTGAATACATGTTGATGATAATCAGTTAATTGATGTTATTTATTGGATGATTGAATGGTGATTGTTATGCATGTGATTGTTGATATTGGATAACTGGATGTTATATTTCATATTGTTATAACACTACAAGTTCCATATGGATTGAAATGATACATACTCGAACGATCTGATAAACTACGGAGAAATCATTATGGGTTGAAATAATAAACTCGAGTGATTTCATGGATTTGAATGTTAGTTCAGGATTACGGGTTGAAATGATATATACCCATAAATTTAAAATTTATTTACGGATTGAAATGACAAATATCCATATCACCTGACCATAGGGTAGAAAATTTTATACAAACTCCGAATTGGTTAAATAGAATAATTTTTAAATCATTAAATTTTGAATTCAATTAAATGATATTTTGACATAAAATTTGATTTGTATAAACTGAATTACTTTCGAAAATCCAAGCGTTAAATGTTGGAATTGGAATTGATTTAATGAATCATTAAAGAATCAAAATGGAAATTTCAAAGTTGAGCATAAATGAAATTTATCGAAATTGATTTATCGAAATGTTTGAATATAACTTTGAAATCTATTTAAATTGAAGTGGTATAAATTGATAATTCAAACATAGATTTGAAATTGATATTGATTAAATGGTTTTAAATAAGAATCTGAAATGAAAACCAATTTTAGTTGGTTAATTTGAAAGCTGGACATGGTCCAGATGCGTTGAAATGAAAGAAATGACCTAATTTTGATATTAATTTCAAGTTAATTATTTTAATATGAACTGTTAAAAGTTTATTATTTTAAAAATCTTAATTTCTAATGTTTTCAAACTATTTAACTTATTTTAAAACTATTAAACTATTTTAATCTATTGTAAACTATTTCAATCTATTTTAATCTATTTTAAACTATTTTAAAGCATTTTAAAGCATTTTAAAGTATTTTAAACTATTTAAACTATTTAAGACTATCTAAACTATATTTCTAATTATCAAAGGGTGCAAGGTTGAATTGGTTATACTTAAACATTTGATTTAAAGCGAATGCGGTTAAATGATGTTATAATTTAAATTGGGATTTGAAATGATGTTTTCTAGTGAAAATAACATATTCTGAGTAAATATGATGGCTTTAAAATGAGGGTTTGACCTACTTCGGAAATTTGATTTCAAAAGTGAATATGATTTTGAAAGTGATATTGTTTTGAAAATATGATATTTTGATACCAAATATGAATTAGTTTTGGAAATGTACAAAAACCATCCGGTGTGAAATAAGCGTTTGGTTGTTAAAAAGTCCGGGATCAAATATTGTCATACTCTCTGCCAATACTGAAAACCACTTTAACAATTGTGCACGTGGTGGAGATTCTAGAATGATGTAGGATGGTTTGGCGAATGATTCTATATTAGGTATTATTGTAGCCCTGACTCCCTCGAGTCGGCTTGATGTGACTAAAATAGGAGCCATGCCGGGCCAAATGGGGTCGCATCTTCGATCGGACATGTATCTTCGATAACATATTATGACTTTGTGATTGATTTGGTGGCCAACGCTCGATTTTGATTATGGGAGTGTGTTCCGAGGTGGCGTTAGTAGCTGCGATATGTTACCACCAGTACGGATCTGCAAAATGGTAGTATCCTACCCTGGGAATTGCCTCGCACGCCTTGTAACATGCCTTGTTGCGTCCATTACGATTTTGGTTTGTACAGTACCTATGGAGTACCCATAGATAGCCCTCTAGTTTACGGAGAAATTATGGTACTATATAGAATACGGAAATATGTAAAATTATGTTAAGGGAGATATGGATAACGCCTTAATGCTATTTTAATATTTTACTCTACTGATAGACATATTATAATAGCGTATATTATTACATGGTAAATAGTTTAACGGATCCTTAGGAGATGGAATCCCGAACATCTCTTAAGTTACTGCATGCACGTTAGACATTGGATAGGAGATGTAAAACCCCGTAAACTTCTTTGAAGCCATTAAACTCATACTTATTACTGTTGATTTAACTTACATAAGACTCGAGTATTTTGTCTTTTTATTACGCTTGGGTCAGTTTAGCCTTTTCAGTGTATCGAAGACTGCTTTTCTAGAGGATGAAGATGGAGATTTGTATACTGTTATTATTTATTACATTTATTCCACTACATCATGTTGTTCCGCTGCATTGTTATTTATTTCTGTTGTATGTAACTCTGGTTCCGTTTATAAAAGTGTAATCAAATGTTATTTGTAACACAGCTTCATAAACTGCTATTTGATTATTATATTTTGTCATTCTGCTGTGAGATTCTGTGTTTGTTTTCTTTCTTTCTCTGCTTTTTCTTATTTACCCCATAAAAATCCTCTCTTTTGAATGGTTTGAGTCTGACGTGTATGGTTTATCATCGATTTAAACTGTCCAAAAAGGTGGGTCGTTACATGATTGTAACGACCTGAAATTTTAGCACTTTGAAAATGGAATATTTAATTAATTATAAATATAGTTTTATAAGTTAAATGAACTTGTTTTAATTAGATAAAGATGATAAGAAATTTATATTCAAGTTTTTACCAATTCCCTAACATAATTTCGTTTATATTTTTAAAAGATGTTCCCTTACTATATGTAGATAGTAGGAGATGAGTAATAGAAGAGGATGAAGGGGAGGTAGCAACACTACGACCACTAGTGTTGATCAATTGCTATAGTAATGGAGGAAGCAGTAATTCCCATGCCACCTCAAGTTAACTTTGCCACTCTTTGCAAAGGTTATACCAGCTTGGGAGGAAAGCCGTTCCAAGGCACAGAATCTGTTATTGAATTTCAAGCCTTGCTAAAATCCTTTGAAAAAAATCTTTAAGGAATTAGACATTGATGATAATCGAAAGAGGTTCTTGGCCTCCTGGCAATTGAAGGATGGGGCTCTAGCTTGGTGGGTGTCCGTTACTCTTAATGAATCTAAAGATAATTTCTCTTGGGCAAGATTTAAAGAAGTTTTTAAAGAGCAATACATGCCCTCCGCTGGCAACTCCCGCCATTGTAGAAGTTTCATGGATCTAAAACAAGAAGTGATGTCGGTGAAAGAGTATTTGCACAAATTCAATGAATTTTTTGGGCCTGGATTAATAGACATGCCTCTGAAGAAAAACGAGATGCTCATTTCTGTGATGAAGGAGTAGTATCAAGATAGGATGACCGCCTATGTTAAAGGAACCTTTGTGGATTTAATAGACATGGGTTTTCGTTATGAAGCTTTGGGTAAGAGTAATCCAGTCGCAAACCAAAACAACAAAAATAAGAGGAAGTTCAATAACAACGAAAAGAATCCATGGAAAGGCAAGCCCGGAGTAAGCAGAAGAGCTATGCTGATCAAAGGTGGAGTAATTTTGAGTTCTCGGTTGGAGATTATGTATTCCTAAAGGTTTCTCCAATAAGAGGAGTGGTAACATCTGGTCGGATTGGGAAGTTAGCACCTCGATTTATTGGACCTTTTCCTACTCTCAAACAGATTGGCCCATTAACTTAACATGTGGAACTGCCCGAATGGTTATCTATTGTACACAATGTCTTCCATGTATCTCATCTACGAAAATATGTGCATGATCCAAAGAAAATTATAGAAACAGCTGCCCAAGAAGATTTAGAAGCTGAACCAAATTTGGTGGTTATCAAACGACCAATGCGAATCGTAGATCACGACGAGAAGTGATTAAGGAGGAAGGTTATAAGATTGGTTAAAGTCCAATGGAGTGGTGACGCAACAGACTGCACATGGGAGATAGAGGAAAGAATGCGTAAAGCCTACTTTGAGTTTAGAATGAATACATAGTTGTATGTGTATGGTGTGCTCATCGGCTTGTGGTGATGTCACTTGCTATATCTTATACATGTGTATCACTTCATTATGTGTGTGTGTGTGTACATTTGTCTTCGAGTTATCTTGTTGTTATCCTTAATTTCGAGGAGAAATTCTTTTAATGGGGGAAGTATGTAACGACCTGAAGTTTTACCACTTTGAAAATGGAATATTTAATTAATTTTAAATATAGCTTTATAAATTTAATGAACTTGTTTTAATTAGTCAAAGATGATAAGAAATTTATTTTCAAGTTCAGTTTACATAAGTCAATAGTTTGAATTAAAAACTGAAAAATATAATTGGAAATTGGATCTCGAAACCTCAATGATTTGACAAATGGAAATTGTCTTAAGTTGTTCCAACATTGTTTGTACATGCACACACATGCACATTGTATCACAATTAGCCAAATCAAAGCTAAATAAAACATTTAATATATTTTTACAAAAAGTAAGTGAAAAAGGTAACATCTAATCACCATTAAAACATAGAAAGCAAACATCAAATCCACCATTAATGCATGTCATTCCATCTTAAGATATTTTTGCAATATGTCTTATCATGTTGCATCTCATTAATGCATGCACTTGAGTATGGGGACAAGGATTTGATGTTGAAGTGATGTGGTATAAGAGATATTTTGATAATATCTAAGGGTAATTTAGTAATTTGCCACATTTTATTAAGGCTATAAATAAGTTCCTAAGGCTTCATAAATTCACACATCTCGTTCCATCTTCTTCTTCTTCACCTATACTTTAATGGCTTCCATCACCTACATCCTATCATCCATAGGCCGGGCCATCTAGAAGCAATAATCCAAGTGATCATGAGCTAAAAGTTCGAGTTAGCAAAGCTAGAGCCAATTTTTAGTTAGTAGTTTAAACCCAAGGTGAGTAAACTTCTAGACTATCGTATTATATACTATTGGATATTAAATATGTTTGATTATGATTATTGATGATGGTTGTTTAATATGAATGTTGAATATATATGAAAATCATGAAAATACACGTCGATAAGCACAAAGGAAATCACTTTCCTTTATTTAATGAATTAGTGTATATGGAACGTTAAATCGCTTTAAAATTAAAAATATGAAATAATTTCTAAAAGTACTTTAAAATATTTCTAAAATGATAAAAAAAATTGAGTTTTCAAATGAGAAAAAAAGTCATCTTGATAGATATAGCTTAAAAAGCACTTTCCGCAGCACTTTCCATAGCAATTTTCCCCAGCACTTTTCCACAGCACTTTTCTATAACTTTTGAAATGTAGTTTTAAATGCAACTGTTCTTTTCCAAATCTTCTGTAAATGCATTCAAATGATTAATAAAGTATTTTAAATATGGTTTAAAGGATTTATGGAATGTTAAATATTAAATTATTTGGAGTCAATCAAATTACTTGACCGCCTTATGGATGTGAAAGAGATAGTGTCTAGGCTTGAGTTTGGAAAACCAGTTTCTTGCTCTTCCTGACTATGTAGACTGGCCCGACGGATGGGACAGTAAATTTAATTTACTCGGATCAAAATTTTCCAAAATTAAAGGATATAATTCTCCAAATATAAATAATCTGAATTGTACAGTGATAATCTTCTTGTACTCGCTGTTAAAGCTCAAAGAGGGTACTCATAATAT
The DNA here is from genome assembly GCA_030765085.1 of Allium cepa. Lineage (NCBI taxonomy): Eukaryota > Viridiplantae > Streptophyta > Magnoliopsida > Asparagales > Amaryllidaceae > Allium > Allium cepa. Next base: position 469,626,679 of record CM060935.1, read on the forward strand.
TTGTGGAATTTAAAGGGTGCTTTCTCCGTTATTCCGCCCGTAGTAATTTTTGAATACGGGAATTGATATTGAGTAGGATTAGATGATTTCTATAGATTCTGCTCACTTAACATTTACTGGTTTTGGATTAACATCCTCGATAACAAGCTTTTAACCGAGTTAAAATTATGAGTTTTGAACTAGGAAATCTTTGTTAAGATTTAAATGAAATGAATTGGAAATATTTTTCTAAGTAAAATATGAAAGGGTTTGGAATTATTCCATGATTTAAAAATGTTTTAATTAACCAAAAGGATTTGATAACTGAGGCTTGATGATTCCACATACACTAAAAAAGATAAGAATATATTTCAATGAATATATTTCTAAGGTATATCTATAAACGAATAAAAATATGAATTAAATTGAATGATGATCGATAATCACATATGAACTTAACAACTTTTTAATCGATTATTGGTTCGGACGAACCAGGGTCGGATTTGGGTAATTCCTATCCAAAGACCACTTCGAACCAATTTACATATTTGAAGTGAAGACATGGATATGATATTAAGGATTTTCATAATAAAGGGCTACTTGTTGGTCATTTGGGGATAAACTCCCAATATACATATAGTAGCCTAGTTTCTTCGTTATGAAATATCCAATAAAAGGACTAATCGCTACTAATCCTAGGAGTAACTCCCAACAGAATATGGTAGGAGAGTGCCTTCGGTTTGTTCTGTTCCTGGACAACTTGCATGGATGGATGTTTGACATTGCAATGATAATTATATTGATTGATTTATATAAATGTATCATCTGATTGGTGACCGAGAAGGAAACTACTCTTAGCTTAACACCCTTTTCTGAGACATACATGCTCTGGAGTTATACGTTTGTAGAAATCAGTTCTGTGATTATGGATTGGCAATGTGGCATTCAAAGTGGAATGTGCTATGAGTAAGGTAATCGTTAAATCGAGCCTCACCATCCGAAAATGAAAAAATCTGGTTAGATGGGCAGAGCTAAATGGATTGCTCCCATTAAGGCATAGTCATCACCTTTCTAGATATATTTATTCCAGCTCTGACGCTGGATTTTAAATTAACGTGGTTATGCAAAGAGAGCTCTCGGGTAGGTCGGGAACGACCGAGGTGATGACATATCGGTACTATCTATGACAAGTAGGCCAGTTCAGTGTTGGTAGAGGTTGGAGCCTCAGGTGCATATTTCTATAGATGTACTGTCGGAAGGTAGTCCCCTGTCTTATCATTGTATGGAAATCCATTTTCCAGTAAGTGCCTATGGATTTGACTGTAGAGCTTTCTAAGCTGGAATTTAATAATGTAACAATTTCGGCTAAGATTATGTATACTTACTTGAAAAGTGTTTTCAAAATAATGTCATTAAAAACAATATTCACATATTTTGCATAACAAATGTTTTGGTTATTATAAGGTAAAAACCCATTCCGTGTTTATGTGCGGCATGGTCTTATGAGATACCTTTTGTTTTCAAACATCGTATTTTGAATTTCTCACACCAGTCCCATGACTGACCCGGAGTTTATTTTCTTTTCCCCTTAAACTCTGGGTGCCCTATTTTCCTAGGCAGCCAACTAGTTTGGTAAGCTTGGAGCATTTTATAATGGAGCATGGTGCATTTTGGGTCTTTTGTTGAAGTCGTCTATCACATTCTATTGTGTATGTATTGTGTGTTAGTATCTATTAGCACTGTAAGGATAAGTCGTTATAACAATCCTAGTTGCATTAGTACATGTCGTAACTTTGATGGAATAATTTGAAGTAATTGCATGTACTACTCATATGTATAATTATGTATTGAATATGGCGTGAGATTCTATTATTGTCTATCTTCTATCTTTATTTCTTTACCGTATAATAATCTGCCTCTCCGGCACTTGTATTTATGGCACGTGAATACCGAAGATCTAGTAGTGTCAATTTTTGAGAGTCACGGAGGTGATTCATCGTTATGAAATATCTAACGTAAGGACCGATCGCTAGTAATCCTAGGAGTAACTCTCGATAGGACATGGTAGGAGAGTGCTTTCGGTTTGCCCTATTCCTGGACAACTTGCATGGACGGATGTCTGACGTTACAATTGTAATTACATTGATTGATTTCTATAAACATATCATCTGATTAATGGCAGAGAAGGCAAATTCTCTTGGCTTAACACCATTTTCCGAGACATACGAGCTCAAGAGTTATACGTTTGTAGAAACTAGTTCTGTGATTATGGATTGGCAATGTGGCATTCAAAGTGGAATGTGCTATGAGTAAAGTAATTGTTACCTCGAGCCTCACCATCCGAAAATGACATAAACAGGGTAGATGCGGCAGAGCTAAGTGGTTCGCTCTCATTCGGGTATGGCCATCACCTTTCTAGATATATTTATTCCTGCTATGACATCGGGTTTTAAATTAACGTGGGTATGCAAAGAGAGCTCTCGAGTAGGTCGGGAACGACCCGGTGATGACATATTCGATACTATCTATGGTAAAGGTAGGCAAGTTCTGTGTTGGTGGAGGTTGGAGCCTCAGGTGCAGTTTTCTAGAGATGTACTGTCGGAAGGTAGTCCCTCTCCTTTTCATTGTATGTAAAACCATTCTCCAATAAGTGTCTTCAGATTTGATTGTAGAGTCTAGTATGCTAGAATTTAATAATATAACAATTTCGGCTAAGATTATATATACTTACTTTAGTAGTATTTTCAAAATAATGTCATTAAAATTAATGTTTACATATTCTGCATAGCAAATATTTTGGTTATCATGAGGTAAAAATCCGTTCTGTGTTTATGTGCGGCATGATCTTATGAGAAACCTTTTGTTTTCAAACATCATATTTTGGGTTTCTCACACCAATCCCATGACTGACTCGGAGTTTATTTTCTTTTCCCCTTAAACTCTGGGTGCCCTATTTTCCTTGGCAGCCAACTAGTTAGGTAAGCTTGGAACATTTTGGAAGGGAGCATGGAGCATGGAGCATTTTGGGTCTTTTGCTGAAGTCGTCTATGACTTTCCGTTGTGTTTGTATTATGTATTAGTATCTACCAACACTGTGAGGATAGGTCGTTATAACTATCCTAGTTGCGTTAGTACTTGTCGTAACTTTGATGGAATAATTTGGAGTAATTTCATGTGCTACTCATATGTATAATTATGTGTTAAATACAATGTGAGATTCTTTATTGTCTATCTTCTATCTTTGTTTCTTTACCCCATGATAATCTGCCTCTCTAGCACTTGGATGTACAGCACGTGAATACTGAGGATGTATTAGTGTCAATTTCTGAGAGTCGATAAGCATAAAGAAAATCACATGCATTTTACCTAGAGATGCACCATCGGAAGGTAATTCCTTACCTTGTCATAGTATGAAATCCATTCTCCAATATGAACATTTACGTTTTAAGTTATATACATATTAAGTTGGAATTTAAATATTGTAACAATTTTGGCTATGGTTAATAAGTATTTATATTCTAGACATTATTATAATATCATATATTTTTCTATAAAGATGTCTTGGTTATCGTAAGATAAAAACTCATCGGTGTTTAAATATAGCGTGGTCTTATGAGATACTTTTGATTTCAAAGGTTTTTTTATAACTTAAAAATCTATTTAGGTGCGTTTTCTCACGTTGGTTTTTTAAATCGACTCAGGCGTTCTTTTATTATAATGCTTGGATCAGACCGAGCATATTTACAGATTACTTTGGATGCATTGGAGCTTATGAGATGAGTTGTAGGTCTTCAAGTCGTATTCACGTATTTATTTATTTTCCGCTGCTTTGTTGTTAAATTACCAGCAATTGTGAGTACAAGTTGTTATAACTGTTTAGGCTGATGGTTGTGATTTTTTATTGTACTCTGATTTATGTATGTATATTACTGATTCTCTTTTGTAAAGATCATTGATATTATATTACATACTGTTTCGCTGCAATTATGAGATTTTATGGTATATCAGTTCTTTCCTCTTTGTTTTCTCTTCTCTTGCTTCTTCTTCTTCTTTATTTTCCATAATTATCTGTCTTTCCGTTAAATTTGGGTTGGACATGAGTGGTTTATTGTCAGCTTGAATTGTGCAGATTGGCGGGTCGTTACAATATGCTCAGACATGTCTGGTTGCAGATCAGTATATCACCGAAGAATACAAGTATAAATTTTCTTAAATAAGGCCTAAATATATATTCATAAGTTATTGAAAGGTTGATGGAGCATTAACTAAACCAAAGGGCACTACTACAAATTCATAATGTCCATCATGAGATATAAATACTGTTTTACATATATCAGGCACATAAATCCTAATTTGATGATAACCAGATTTAAGATCTAATTTAGAAAAATATTTTCACCCATGTAATTCATCAAAAAATCATCAATTAAAGAAATGGGGAACTTATCTTTCACCGTGAGGGAGTTCAGACTTCTGTAATCTACGCATAGCGTCCAAGTGCCATACTTTTTCCTAAATATTACCACAGGAGAAGAGTAGGAACTATTGTTGTGCCTTATGATTCCAGTCTCCAGTTCTTTAATAATTTTTTCCAACTCATCTTAATGTAATGGGAATACCTATATGGTATTAGGCATACTAGTTTAGCTTCTGAAATTAATGGTATTTTGTGATCATGCCTTCTTAGAGGAGGAAGGGTGGTTTTATTATGAGTTACTTTAGGATATTATTGCAGCAGGCTCTTAACTTCTAATGGATTTCTAACATAGTCTCCTGCTTTAGCATAGGCTGAGTTTCTTCTACTGAGCACAACATCATAGTCAATTGACCTTTAGCATGTTCTTTTTCTATTGTTTTCTTGTCTACCGCTTTAACTTCCTGATGTTTAATCCCTTGCCATACATTAGTTTAATTTCCATAAGTAAATTTGACTGATAGCTTATCTAAATTCAGTATGACTTCTCCTAATTACTTCATCCATTCAGCTCCACGGACAACCTGGTAACCTTCTAAAGGAAGTAGCAATAAATCCACTGGCATTCTACAGCTTTGGCAACTCGAAATCACATTGCTACATATACCAGATCCTTGGCATTTTTCTCCATTAGCCGCTACTGCTTCATAAATCTTGGAGTCATCTATCTTAAGCCTTAATTTTTTTTACAAGTGGTTCATCAATGAAGCCATGAGTTGAGCTTGAATCCATAAGGATTTGCATGGGTTTTCCTTTTATGTTCCCTTGCACTTTAATAGTAAAGAGTGCAAGAACACCACATTGCTTGTAAATTTATTAAATGGGTTTCTCCATTAATATCACCATTGCCCATATCATCTGCTCCTTCCTGTTTGGTATCTTGAATGTTCTCTAATTCATCAAGAGTCATAATGCCTTCCAGTACATATACTTGTAGGTTCTTACACCTGAGATCTTTATGCCATTTTTCCTTACAGCCACAACACAGATTCTACCTCCTTAGATCTACTAACTGACTTGGTGTTTACCCTTTACTTTTGGCCACATTTTCCAACGCAGAACCACCCCATTATTTAGGCTTAGAACTGTTAGTAGTATTGGTTGAGTTCTTGGTATAAGGAACAATCTAGGTATTAGAGTTTCTCGAGGATAGTTAAGAGGCATAAGAAGTTTTGTGGATTTTCTTGGTATTATTCCATCTACTTTCAAACCAAGGTTCCAAATTTATGGTTCCGTTTCAGTTAATTAATTTTTTTAGAATTTCAGTTCCGTTTTGAAAATTCCAGGAAATCCGTTATTTTTTGGGTTCCAGATCCTATGTACATTTTTCATGTAATAACTTCAATAATTATTGCAAATTTGTATTTATAATGAAAAATCCTTTTTTTTTTGTTCTTAAATTATGTTTTCTATTTGATTAGTCATGTGACCTAAAACAATTATAGTAAAATTTTGTAATTAATCATAAATAATTAACTTGGACGATAAATAAAAAATGAACAGAAAAAACTCTTTTTAGAAACAAGCACATGATGGAAAAGCCCAATGTCACATATGTGCCTGAAGCTCTACATCTTCTTCTCCTTCGTCAAACACACCATGCAACCCTAAAATCTTATTATCAAACACACACACCGTCACTCTAAATTCCAAAGTTATGTCCAAAATTCTACGATCTAATCAATATGAAAACCCAACATTATCGAATTCAACACATCTCTCGATTCCAGATGCTTGAATTCAAAATATAGGTTAAAAGTAGTTTTTTCCTTCATTTTTTTGTTTGATTCTTGCAATCTCTGCTCTTATGCTTTGATTGTTATTGATTTGGAACAAATTCTTGTATTTTTTGTGTTTGTATGATAAAAACAATTATGTTTTGTTTTCTTCTTCAATGGCAATTGGAATTTTAATAGATTCCAGTCCGGTCGACGCTGGAACCAGAACGGAAAGGATGGATTTCTGGCGTGCCAGCTGGAGTCTTGAACCATGTTTCAAACATCTTAGCTACAGGGACCACTACTGGGGATAATCTCTTCTGATCAGTCTAAGGGAATAAAAAACCCAATGCAGCGGAAAACAACTAGATCGTGATTGTAGTGAGATGGAACAAACAAACTATGAACACAAGAACAAATAGTCGCAAATCTATACAATGCAGAAAAATAAATAACACCAGTATTTATAGTGGTTTCACTACAGCGAGGCAATGTACGTCCACTTGAGGAGAGAAGATTTTATTAACCAGTGAAAGATTAGAGTTGCAAGATTGATTCACTTTAAGAGGCTATATATAAGTAGAATTTACAATATAGAAATTTTTTTGCAGAGTTCCAGCTCTCTATGATGGCCGGAAATTGGCTAAAACTAGCTCTCAATTTCGGCTTCCATTGTTGTCCAGAAGCTCCTCTATTTATAGAGTGAAGATATGAGGAGAAGTAGCTGCTATATACCGACCATGGGGGTTGGTTCGGCGTCAATCTAGTTTGATGCCATTTGGTTCGACAATCCTGGTTCCGCATGCATCACTTGGTATTTGGTTCGGCATCTGCATCTTGGCATCTGATTTGGCAAAGCTAACACCAAGTGAGTGATTTAAACCGGCATTATTGCACCGAATGAGAAATTTCATTCGGCAAAACTCCAAACGAAATTCTTTGTTCGACAACTTGCTTTTACTTTCGTTCCTCTTTTTACCGAACAAAATCAGATGCTCCTTCACTGATCCAAACTCCATCTTCCTACACCGATCCAAATATTTGGTTCGATCAAACTCCCCTGCCGCTCCAACCATCATCCACCTACCGAACGAAATAGTTTTCTCGGTCTCCATCCTACACCTCTCTAGTTCCGCCGAATCGAAATGGTGGTTTGGCAATTCTCCCTGGAGCTTGCTTCTAGGATTAGAGCTTCCTCCTTCTTCGTCGACGCTTCTCTAATGGCTTCTTCTGGAATTCAGGTATCGGTTTCTAACAATCTCTACCTTGATACCGAATTCCAAACAAGCCTTCCAACTTCATCTACACCTTCATGCTCCAAACAATGGATACTTACGCAATGAGCTTCGGCAATGCCATCACCCATTACACTTTGTGAACGAACTCCGACAAGTCCACCGTCCGTCAACAAAGTATTCGAAGTACCTTGTCCTTGTACCTATCAATCTCCACCATGAAAACAAACGTCTCCATGAACCATCTCAACTCCTACACCATGCCATCCTATAGTACCTAGCACTTCATTAAACGAATCAAGTCTAAGCAATGTTCGAACTTAGCAACATGCAATGACTTGGTAAACATGTCTGCAACATTCACCTTTGTGTGAACTTTCTAAAGACGAATTAACTTCTCTTCACTCATCGAGGCAAGAAACGACTCTCTCAACTCAATATGCTTCGTCCTCAAGCTGAATGCTAGATTTTCAGCTAAGTGAACTGCACTCTAACTATCGCACTACACAATCACCCCTTCGTATGTGAAGCCCAAATCACACAATAGTTGCCTCAAAAAGTGCCTCCTTAGCCGCTTCAACTGCAGCTATGAGCTCTGCCTATTTAGTAGGCAAAGCCACAGTAATCTACAACCTCGCTCTCCAACTGATCGCTGTCCCATCAATGGCGAATACATATCCAGAGGTTGACTTCCTTCAATGTATATCATCGGCATAGTCGAAATCACAAAATCAAACCAAGCTGAAATCTCTTCCTCTACCGCCAAAGACAAGTCCATGGTTTGGAGTTCCTCTAAGGTATTTGAAGATACACTTCACAGCTTCCCAGTGCATCTTTCTTGGACTCGCCATGAATCTACTCACCAATCCAACCGCCTATGCAATGTCAGGCCTAGTGCAGACCATGGCATACATCAAGATGCCAACTGCACTTGTATATGGTACCTTCATCATATAAGCCTTGTCCTTTTTCGAGATTGGAAAGCCTTTAGAAAGTTGTATGTTCAAAGGCATGGGTGTGCTAATTGCTTTGCCACTTCTATGCTAAACCAAGCAAGCACCTTTCGAATGTACTCCTTTGAGTGAGGCTCAAAAGTCCTAGATTTCTATCCCTTTGGATTTCCATACCCAAAATTTTCTTTGCTTCTCCAAGGTCCTTCATTTCAAATTCTGCTTTTAGCTTTAGCTTCAAACTATCTATTTCAACCTTATCCTTGGAAGCAATCAACATATCATCCACATACAGGAGTAGGTACACCCATCTACCATTCTTTAAATCTTGAAGTACACACAAGCATCTTTGATTCTACGATCAAAACTAAGTGAAAGCATGAAAGAATCAAACCTCTTGTACCATTGTCTAGGCAACTGGTTAAGTCCATATAATGACTTCTTCAATTTGCAAACCCAATTTTATTTCCTGTCCACAATAAATCCTTCTAGCTGCTTCATGTGGATGGTCTCATCTAAATCTCCGTGTAAGAAAGTGGTTTTCACGTCCAGATGCTCCAGCTCCAAGTCAGAAGCTGCGACGATAGCGAGCAAAATGCGGATGGGCGAATGCCTCACTACTGGGGAGAATATCTCATCATATTGCAATCCCTTTCTATGTGAAAATCCTTTAGCAATTAGTCTTGCCTTGTATCTCCCATCATTCTTCACCTTGAATACCCCTTTGCAACCAATGTCTCAAATTCCTTGAGGAGGTGGTACCAAATCCTAAGTCTTGTTCTTTTTCAACAACTCTAACTTCTCTTCCATAGCGCACATGCACTTCGAGCTGTCACAGGACTTCAAAGCTTCATCAAGGTCAAGCGGCTCCTCATGAACCACATGTAGGGCATAGTCAAACTGATCACCAAGGCTAAGGTTCACAAATACAGATCACCATACCTTTCGGGAGGCCTAATAGTCCTACGACTGACCCGAGTAGGTACTGCTTTGCCTAAACTCCTTTAAGTTCCACCTTGAACTGAACTTCCTCTAGATTCATGCACACTACTAGCACTACTAGAAGGTACATGTGGACTATCCTGTGATGTTTCATCAACTTCATTTTCCTCGATAGCATCAACAACAACTCTACTCTTTGGCTGGAACACGAGAACTTCTTCCATCTCCTTAGGCCTATCAGAATCTTCTGATGTGGTAGATAGCTTCTCGCTCGGATTGATCATAGCAGACTCATCAAAAGTAACATATCTGGAATGAACAATCTTCCAATCAACAAGGTTCCAAATTTGATACCTTTTGATACCATTGGTGTATCCCATTAGTATGCCCTCGTATGCTCTAGCCTCCAACTTGTCATCACATGTATGGTGAATGTACATAGGATAACCTAAAATTCGAAAGTAATCAAGATACACTACTTTACCTTTCCGCTTCTCCTCTGGAATCTTCCCATCTATGGCTGAGCATGGAATTCAATTTATGATATGCGTCACAGTTGATAATACCTCAGCCTAAAAGCCTCTAGACAAGCCCGCCGTCAATCTCAAGCAACGAGCCTTCTCCAATAGAGTCCTGTTCATCTTTTTGCAATCCCATTGGATTGTGGATCTTTGGGTGTAGTGAAATGTATCTAAATGCCATACTATCAAAAAAAGTCGAGCAACTCTCTAGAGAAAAATTCATCGCCATTATCAGATATCAACGCCTTTAAGCTACAACCAAATTGGTTTTCGACAAGCGCTTTCCAGTCTTTGAACTTCTCAAAACTATTTGATTTGGCCTTCATCACATACACCCATACTTTTCAAAAAAGTCATCCATTAAAGAGATAAAATACTTTGCTCCTCCAAGAGAAGGAGTAGCAAGCGATCCCCAAACATTTGTATGCACGTAATCAAGTACTCGCGTCGATTTATGGAGTCCAACTCCAAAAGATACTTTAGTTTGCTTGCCTAACACACACTTCTGGCAAAAGTCCATCTTGTGGAAGCTTTTTCCTTTGATCATCTTCCATCTTCGAAGAAACTCTAAGCCCTTCTTTGAAGTATGACCCAACCTGAGATGCTAAAGCTTTGTGGCATCCAAAGCACGAGAACTATCTATTCCAATACATGACTGTCCAAGAACTGTGGTTCCCTTCAACGGATATAGATTTCAGAACACATCTCCTTTCATAAAAACTAGTGCACCTCTTGAAACCTTCAAACTATCCTTCTCGATATTTACTATGCATCTCAAAGATGCCAATTGTCCTAAAGAAATTAAGGACTTCCGAAGACCTAAAACACACCAGACACCTGTCAAAGTGTGTATCACTCCATCAAACATCCTGATCCTCAATGTACCTTCACCCATTGCTCTACAGCTAGCATCATTACCCATAAGAATAGAGATTCCCTCTCGTCCAACGAAAGAATTTAAGTAATCCTTATTAGGCGTTATATGGAAAGATGCCCCCGAGTCTAGCACCCAATGGTCTAAGACATCTGATACTGCTGCAAACAACACATCGTTAGATACAGACTTCCCCACCGCAAATGATGAAGATCCATCTTTTTCCTTCTTATTTAAATCTGGACAATCCTTTTTCAATGACCAGGTTTCTTGCTGATAAAGCACTTCACGTCCTTAGACTTTCCCTTCCCGCCATTATCGGGCTTCTTGGGCTTGGAACGTCCTCCAGAGTGTCGATTATTCCTATCTTCTCTACCTCTTTCAACAAATAGGCTGTGACTACTACTTCCACCTCTACTTTCTTCACTTATCTCCTTTGTCTAATCTCTCAAGCCTTCAAATAGAAGGCCTGACTTCACATTTTCCACTGTCAACGTGTCTCTAGCGAAGATAAGGCTGTTAGCGAAACCTGTGTATCGCTCCGGAAGAGAACACAAAAGAACCATTACCATTTGCTCATCATCCATCTTTAAGTCAACATCCATCATCTTCATCATGAGATCATCAAAGAAATTAAGATGTTCCTTCATTAAAGTACCCTCTCTCATCTGCATGGTGAAAAATGTCTTCAGCAATATCAGACGGTTAGTCAGAGATTTCTTTAAGTAGAGATTTTCTAGCTTGGTCCAAATTCCCCTAGTAGTGGTATCACTACTAATCTCTGAGATGACATTCTCTCCCATGGCAAGTTGTAAAGTAATAAATATCCATTTCTCCATCTCCTTCCTTTTTATGACTGAGATGCCAGCTGTCAATTTCTCAGGGGCAAACACTATTGGATGGACTTCATTCCTCATTAGAAAAGCCTTCATCCTCCATTACCACTTCTCGAAGTCTTTATCCCCACTCCATTTCTCAATTGTCAACTGTGAACTTGAGGCGATATACATCCCTCTAGTACAGGGTCTTGTAATAACTGGAGTCGCTTCATCTCCTGCCATAGCATCTAACACTCCTCAATCAACCTTGCAGCTCCGATGCCAGACTGTTGGGGAAAATCTCTTCAGATGATCAATCTAAGGGAATAAAAAACCTAACGTAGTTGAAAAAAACAGGATCGTGATTGCAGTGAGACGGAACAAATAAAAGATGAACACCAAAACAGACAGTCACAGATCTATGCAATGTAGAAAAATATATAACACCAGTATTTATAGTGGTTCCATTACCATGAGGTAATGTACGTCCACTTAGAGAGAGATGATTTTATTAATCGGTGAAAGATTAGATTTACAAGATTGATTCACTTTTGGAGGCTATACATAAGAAGATTACAACATAGACAAAATTCTGCAGAGTTTCAGCTCTCTAGGATGGCTCTGAAATTGGCTGGAATTAGCTCTCAATTTCGGCTTCCATTATTGTCTAGAAGCTTCTCTATTTATAGAGTAAAGATATGAGGAGGGGTAGCTGTTATATATCGGCCCTGGGGTTTTGTTCGGCGTCAATCTAGTTCAGCGCCAACCATTCTCGTTCGGCATGCATCACTTGGTATTTGGTTCGGCATCTGCATCTTGGCAACTGATTCGGCAAAGCTAACACCGAGCAAGTAATTTGGACCGGCATTAATATACCGAGCGAGAAATTTCGTTCGGCAAAACACCAAAAGAAATTCTTCATTCGGCAACTTGTTTTTACTTTTGCTCCTCTTTTTACCGAACGAAAACAGATGCTCCTTCACCGATCCAAACTCCATCTTCCTGCACCAATTCAAATATTTGGTTCAGTCGAAATTCCCTGCTGCTCCAACCATCAGCCAACTACTAAACGAAATAGTTCGCTCAGTCACTATTCTACACCGCTCCAGTTCCACCGAATCAAAATAGTGGTTCGACAATTCTCCCTGGAGCTTGCTTCTAAGGTTAGAGCTTCCTCCTTCTTCGCCGACGCTTCTCCAATGGCTTCTTCCTGAATTCAGGTATCAATTTCTAACAATCGCTTCCCCAAAATCAATAGGTCCGGAGGTTAACACATCATACCTAATTTCTTTTTGATGTGCTCCAATGAATCTATCAAGCAAAAACTTTGGTGGTAAATTCTCTATGGTGGCCTGCAATCCTTCAAACTTGCTGAGGTATGACAATACAATTGTTTGTTGTTTGAGTTTTGCCAAAGTCTCATAGGTCTTTCCATATTTCTGGATTAAACCTAACCAAGATCTCTTCTCTAAAGATTGTCCATGTCCTATGGTTAGGTATATTATAGGTATACCAGTTATACCATTTCAGTGCATCCTTCTTGAGGTCGAAAGATGAAACTTCTACCCAGTATTGCTCTTTGGTTTGATGTAATCTAAAGAATTTCTCTACTTTTCTGATCCACTCAAACACCAATCATCTCCTATATATTCTGGAAAGTCAAGTTTCAAAGAAGGTAAATGTGAATATCTATGCTATTGTGGGTGTTCTTGGCTTAGATGGGAGTATTTGGAGAAGGATATTTGCAAGAGGAAGGTTTGTAGGAATATTGTTTATAATGTCAGGAGTAGTTCTTGGTATTGGAATTGGATTTCTTGAATTCTAGGGATGTATATATGGAATGGTAGTCGATGATGAAGCTATGTCAGGACTAGAGAGAATCCTTTTGGTGGTTTCTTGATAGACTATAGCTATGGTTGGGGAGGTTGCGTAGGATGGAAGCGAGTTTGTAGTAATTGGTGTGATTTGGATCTTTATATGTTGCATCTCACGAGCAACATAGGTTAAAATATTATGCATTCCTTCAAATTTGGTGCTTAAATCTTGGATAACATGTTTCAGATTCCTTAAGGAATATGTGATTCGATTGTTGATCTCCTCTTGTCTTTTCCATGCCTCTTCTTGATCTTGATTGATAGCAGCCATGGTTGAGTTATTGGATGAAAGCTGGGGGTCTGAATCATGCCCATAAGGTCGCTCTGATACCACTTTATTAGCTCCTTGTTGACATGAAGCCATGTTTAAATTGAAAAATGAAGATGAATGAAAAGTGTGTAGGTACAGTAATTTTGGTGCAGGTAGAAAGGAAAAGGAATATAGAAAAATATTTGAGGTAAGAGTGAGAATGGAGATAGTTAGGAGATTAGAAAATAAGATATAGGTGGTCATAGAGGTGATCAGAGAGTGTGAGTGAAGGAGAAAGAGAGTTGCAATAGATTTGAATATTTGTAAAAAAATAGAAATGAAGAAATGATAATGTTTTCTTATTGCATTCTTCATTACAATACATAACCTGTTATATATATGTATGTATGTACGTATGCATATGTATATGTATATATGTATATATACATATATATATATATATTAATATTAATTCAAATTTATGCCATCAGCTTCTGTATCACTGTGCACATGCAAAAGTATGCACACACATGCACAAGTGGTACGTCCATCTAGCTCCATCCTCAAGCTTGTACTCTAACTATTTCTGACTCTACTACGTTCATATCATCTGCTGACACCTTCTCCAATGAACTAGGAGCCAAACTCTGGCGAACTCGACCCAACACTGGATTTACTTGTATTCTTGCTTGAAGCTAAGGCAATCATACAAGAGTTGTTACAGACGGTTAAACCGTGCTTTGAAACCATGGATAGAAGTTGTTGATACAAGGTCATGCATAAATTGAAAATTGAAGATGGATGAAGTACAGTAATGGTTTGTTGCAGGTAGAAAGGAAAAGGAATATAGAAGATTATTTGAGGTAAAGAGTGAGAATAGAGAGAGTTAGAAGACTAGAAAAGAAGATAGAGATGGTCACAGAGGTGATCGGAGAGTGTGAGAGAGGGAGAAAGAAAATTGTAATAGATTTGAATATTTGTAAAAGAACATAAATGAAGAAATGATAATGTTTTCTTATTGCATTCTTTATTACACTACATAACTTGCTATATATATGTGTATATGTATGTATATACACATATTAATATTAGTTCTAGTTTATGCCATCAGCTTCTGTATCACTGTGCACATGCACAAGTATGCGCACACATGCACAAATGATACGTCCAACTAGCTCCATCCTCAAGCTTGTACTCTAACCATTTCTTACTATGATATGTTCCTATCATTTGTTGACACCTTCTCTAATAAACTGGGAGCCAAACTCTGGCGAACTCGACCCAAAACTAGATTTACTTTTATTCTTTCTTGAAGCTAGGGTAATCATACTAGAGTTGTTACATACGGTTAAACCATGCTTTGAAACCATGGATGGAAGTCGTTTTAGAAATTTTCCAAAACCATAATTCCTAAATCATAGAAGTTGGATGTTATCCTTCATCCTTGACACAGATCATCATGGTAGGGTTGGGTATGCTCCTAGATTATTAATGCAACAACAGATTATGAAAGCAATAATGGTCGGAACTTGAATAATTTACTTAGTGATGTTGGAGAGGAAAAAAGAAGTAAGGTAAACATTGCAATTATGTTCAATATTTCATTTCATTTTTGTTTTATCTTTTCATTTAGCTCTACATGGTTTGATAATTTTACACCAAATCCGGATCTGTATACAATCCTTTTGTAACTGCTACGAACCGCTAGTTCTAATGTGTTTTGTATCATCAAATTGTAATCTCAAGCTACATTATAATTGCAGTTCATGGCATATTTATTTTACTATATGTTTGCAACTGTATTAATTGTCTTGTTTATCTGTTTATGTACATATTATTTTACCTGAAATATGCATGATTTTGATGGTTCGAGCGGTCAAATCATTAAAATCTCAGCAATATACCGTAATGATTTGATCCACCGTTCAGTTATGATAACTATGGGTTTAACTCATTTCTCTCTGTCACATCCATAACCATAAGTCTTAAAGCCTTATTAACCCTTCCAACCCTAAAATGGCAATCAATTAACAAATTATACACCACAACATATACTTCAATGTCTTCCCTTTTCATTTTCGATATCAACATTTCTACATCATTCATTTGTCCATTTTTAGCCAGTTCATTAATCAAAGCATCATAATTTTTTTCATTTGGTTTTATTCCTTTCTCAACAGATATGTTGAAAAGCGAATTGGCATTTGTCATGTCAGTTACTTTAAAATACCCATGAATTATCAATGTGAACTGTATACGTGAAAAACTAAACCATTCGCTCTTGATTAATTGCACATTTTTTGCATTATCGATATCTCCACTATTTAAGAATGCATGCACAATAAGAGAATAAGTCCCTATACTTTTCTCAATACCATTTCCATCAATTTTGTTTAGAACGGAATCAGTACAATCTATACTACCTCTTTTAGAGTAAGTTTGAATCAAAGAATTATAAGACATGAGAACCTATCTTCTACGTTTCATCGAGCAACCTACTTGCAACATTAACATTGCCGCATTTGCACAAGCCATCAATTATGATGTTGTTGTATGTATGCTGATACAGAAACTGCTGCTTTCATCAACCATGTTATAGTAGAAGTCGAGAGCTTGGTAGGACCATTGTTTCTACAAGTGGATTGAAGGTAAAAGTGCAGGATTAACGATTGATTGAATTGAACATTTTGAACATTAAATCAAAGGTTTTGATTACGTTGTCGACTAGGTTTCCGTCAGAATAGACTCTAAAGAACATATCGTATGTTTTGAAAGGAGCGTATTTAGGGCTATAAGATCCTTTTCTTTTTGAACTTGTGGTCGAGTTGTTATATGTCTAGTATACCAAAACAGAGAATAATCATTTATAAACTCGTCTCACAAGTTTATTAATCAGATTTCCACTACTCTGGAAGTCTGTATTAGCTAATTTAAGCAATAGGTATGTCGTAATTAAATTACAACCACAAACTAACAACTATAGTAATAATAACTATAGCGATAGATCAAACGTTATACTATTTAATGAAATTGTACAACATAGAAACGAAAATGATATATATAAATACATAAATCAATTATAAACCAAACCGGTTGAAGAAGGAAATTCCGTCTGAGGCTTGTCGTAACAATTTCTTAAGACTTTATTTAAAGTCTCTCAAGATACAACAAACGTAATTTGCACGAGATTGTAATGAGTATTTCAACTCTGTGATATATCGTATAGAGCAGTAGAAAAGAATAAGCAGAAATTAGAATTAGAATAGAATGAGAATGTGATCAGTATTCTCTTCTATTTGTAATTTCGTCCGCACCCCTTCGAACAGTTGCGTTCGCCTGACGAGTCGTAACCATTGCCTTTCATTGCTGTTGTTCGTTAACGGTCTGCACCCGTTCGCGTCTCACGGGTCGCGCCCTATCCGTCTACTAATGGATGCGTCAGTTCGCCAAAAACCTGCACCCACTTTAGAAGTCGCACCTCCCGCGCCCTCTTCTGAACAGATTTGCACCTGTTCGTATAGCCTGCAATTGTTAGAAAACCCGATCCTGTTTTGCAGTAAAAATAGGATCATTTAGACCTAAACCCGACCTGGCCCGGTTCGGTTCGTTCGGATGGACGGTAGCGGCGCGTGCGCGTGTGTGGTGGTGATGCATGATCTCCCTCTCACAACGAAGAAAATATTTGGATGCCCCAAGGCCTCAACCCCTTCATTGCAAAGCTATTAATATACTAGAATAGCTTTGTAATTTTGGTGGTGTGGGACTATGTTGTTTTCATTCATTTAGGAATTCCAACAATCCCCCACATGAATGATAATATACATATCTCCCACACAAAGAGAAATATCATAGAGTACATATGGAATAATGCTTTATCATGGATAAGTAGATATTTCACTTTGAACTTTCCCTAGCTAATCGGATCTACTTGGCTAATCGGTGAATTATTTCATCTTGAACTGTCCACCTTTATTGTATATCTAGACAATAAGCTTTATGAAGCGTTGATTCCCTTCTCATCCAATCTCTTAGTTGTGTTCGTTTTGGTCCTGAACAATTTTAGGTTCTGCGAGTGTATATAGAGAATAAAAGCCTTTAATATTCACATAGAGCCGACCCAGCTCACACTAACATATGTGATCGCAACCATTAAGAGTATCCTACATATACCCCACTTGTTATATTTAAGATACGGTCATCATCAAAAAACATAGTTTTAACCTTTAAATACTTCTGTAGGCATGCATTTATATTGTGCACCATAAGAATGGAGTTGGACTATGTCCAAGCAAATGCATTACGTATTGAGTTACTCAGAACTGGTTTGCATATTGATCCTAGTCCATGGGATCTCCAGTCGCTAGAATTGGTTTTCGTATAAGATAACTCTGATGGTTTAGGCTTTTAAACTCATTCCCCTCGATGCTTGGTCAATTTTCTCTCTTAATAAACCTTTAGTAAATGGATCCGCTAGATTATCATTTGTTCTCACATAATCTATGAAAATAGTCCCATTTGAGAGTAACTGCCTAACTATGTTATGGCATCGACGAATGTGTCATGACTTTCCATTATACAAAAAGTTGTGTGCTCTACTTAGCGCAGCTTGGTTATCACAGTGTATGCATATGGCCGGTGCAGGTTTTGGCCAAAACGGAATATCTTTTAAAAAGTGACGAAGCCATTCTGCTTCTTCGCCTGTTTTATCTAAAGTGATGAACTCTGATTCCATAGCGGATCGAGCTATGCATGTTTGTTTAGTAGATTTCCATGACACTGCTGCCCCTGCTAAGGTAAATACATAACCACTCGTTGATTTATCTGAATCAGCAATCCAGTTTGCATCACTATATCCTTCTAAGATGGCAGGATATTTTCCATAATGTAAGGAATAGTTTGTGGTATTTTTAAAATATCCAAGCACTCTCATTAGTGCTTTCCAGTGTTCCTTTTCCGGATTGCTTGTATACCTGCTCAGTCGACTTACTGCATAAGTTATATCTGGTCATGTCCAATTCATGAGATACATGAGACATCCTATTACATGAGAGTATTCCATTTGCTTTACACTCTCATTAGTGTTTTTATACAGTACTTATGATGGATTAAAAGGTGTTCTTACTCCTTTAATTCTAAAACTTTGAAAATTTTCAATCACTTTGTCTACATAGCGTGACTAAGATAATTCAATTCCATTAGGTGTTCTTATTATTTTGATTCCGTAAATAACGTCTGCAACTCCTAAGTCTTTCATATCGAAATTGCTAATTAACATCTTCTTTATGGTCTCTATTACCTGAGTATTTGGACCAAATATTAACATATCGTCTACATATAAACAAATCATCAAATATGATTGTCCAATTTGTTTATAACAAACACACTTATCGTATTCATTTATACGAAAACCATTTCTCATCATGACACTATCAAATTTTGCGTGTCATTGTTTTGGAGATTGTTTTAATCCATATAATGATTTTACTAATCTACAGACTATGTTTTCATTTCCTTTGGAAACAAAAACCTTCAGGTTCCTCCATGTAGATTTCGTCATCCAGATCTCCATTTAAGAATGCTGTCTTTACATCCATTTGATGAATTTTTAGATTATAGATTGATGCAATTGCTATTAGCATTCTTATAGAGGTTATTCGTGTTACCAGTGAATATGTATCAAAGAAGTCTACTCCTTCTTTTTGATGATATCATTTGGCTACTAATCAGGCTTTATACTTGTCGATAGAGCCATCTACTTTCATTTTCTTCTTGAAAATCCATTTACAGCCAATAGGTTTTATTCCACGTGGAATATCAACAATTTTCCAAGTTTTATTACTTAGAATTGAATCAATTTCACTTTGGATTGCTTCCTTCCAACATGAAGATTCAGAAGATGACATTGCTTCTTTGTACGTTTGAGATTCGTGTTCTAATATATATGTGAAAAAATCTGAACCAAATGTCTTGAAAGTCCTAGCCCTTACGCTTCTTCTTGGTTCAACTTCCTCAATCTCATGATGGGTTTCATCTTCATGTGAATTTCTTGATTCTTCTCTTGTCCTTTTTGGGACATTATTATTCCCTTCATTCCTTTTGTGCGGAAACACATCTTCAAAGAATGAGGCATATCTAGATTCCATGATTGTATTTACATGAATATCAGCTATATCAGACTTGAATACCAAAAATCTATAGGCACTACTATTTTGGGTTGGCCCTAAATAGAAACAATCTATTGTTTTTGGTCCAAGTTTGACTTTCTTGAGAGGTGGAATGGGAACTTCTGCCAAGCACCCCCACACTTAGAGGTATTTAAAACTTGGTTTGTGTCCTTTCCATAACTCATATGGAATTATTCCTGTTTTATTATGATGGGCTTTGTTTAATATGTGATTAGACATATTTAAGGCTTCCCCCCACAAGTTCGTCGGTAGACCAGAAGTTGAAAGCATGGCACTAATCATGTCTTTTAACGTTCTGTTCTTCCTCTCGGCTACACCATTTTGTTGTGGTGAATATGAAGCTGTTGTTTGATGAATTATACCATTTTCAGTACAGAACCGTTCAAATGGTGATTCATATTCTCCACCTCGATCAGACCTCAATATCTTGATCTTTTTATTTAACTGATTTTCTACCTCAGCCTTATACTTTAGTAATGATGTAATTGCTTCATCTTTACTATTCAAATGATATACATAGAAATATCGCGTATAATAGTCAATAAACGTGATAAAGTACATTTTCCCACCTCTTGTAGGTAACGATTTAAAATCACATAAATTTGTATGAACCAAACCTAGTGGTTCGGTGCTTCTATCAACAGATTGAAATGGTTTTTTTAATCATTTTTGCTTCTACACATGTCTCACATTTGTAGTTCTTATCTACTTGGAATTTTAGAATTAATCCCAAGTTTGATAATATTTTCATTTTTCGGAAATTTGTGTGTCTCAATCTATCATGCCATAGTAAAATTTCATGCTCAAGCAAGTAAGAAACTTCAATTTTATTAATAGCATAATCAGAATACATATTTTTATTTCCGATAACGCCTACATTTGCCTTAAATAGGCCATCACATAAATATCCCCTTCTGATATATATTCCAGCTTTGGATAGAACCATCTTGTCTGACTCGAATACCATTTTGAATCCTTTCTTTGATAGTACTACACCAGAGATGAGATTCTTATGTATATCTGGAATGTGGAGCACGTCGTTCAACTTGATAGTTTTTCCAGAATTAAACTTGTGGATTACTGTGCCACTGCCATCGATCATGGATACTACAGAATTACCCATATAGAGTTTTTTCTCCGTGATCGAATTTCTGGTATGTAAAAAACATGGATTTGTCAGAGCAGACATGACAAGTAGCGCCTGTGTCTACCCACCATTGATTAGGATTATGAACCATATTGCATTCAGATACAATTGTCGAGAAGTTGGGCTCGTCTACTTCCAAATTGTCTACTATATTTGCCTCTGAGTTGCATTCCTTCTTGTGTTTGCAATTCTAGCGGCATATCCAACCTTTTCACAAACCCAACACTCGCCATTAAACATTTTGGTTTGTTTGTTGTTTTTTGATTTGTTGTCTGGAGCTTTCCTTTTCTTTTGAAAATTCTTCTTTTTGTTTTTGGTCTTTGAACCTTCAGCCACAAATGCCTCCTCGTTTGGTTTTGTAACTCCATGGTCATCTGCCTCAATTTTCAGTCAGACTATGAGATCCTGCAAAGATATTTCCTTCTTCTTATGCTTTAGATAGTTGCGGTAATCTCTCTATGACAGCGGCAATTTTTCCGTGATGGCTTCAACCAAAAACGATTCTCCAACTTTATGACCTTTCGCTTTGAGTTCATGAATGATGATTTTCAGTTCATTCAGTTGAGCAGTCACAGGTTTGGAGTCAACCATCTTATAGTCCATGAATTTGTCTACAATGAATTTCTTAAGAATGATATTCTGCGTCTTATACTTCATGTAAAGTGCATTCCAGAGTGCTTTTGCTGTCTTGAGAGGCTGATATACTTTGTATAACACCTTGTCGAGACAATTTAGAATATAGTTTTTGCATAGAAAATCGAAATGCTTCCACATATCAACATCTGATTCCTTACCTGATGCAGGAATCGGTTCCTCCTCCTCGAGATACCGTTGCAGATCGAGTGTGGTGAGATAAAATAACATCTGATTCTGCCATGTTAGAAAGTCGTCACCATCTTCTTTAAAAGGATCAGGCATGTTGTGTGTAATAGCCTTAGTTGAGAGCTCTACTGTTGCCATAACTATTTTAGTTAAAACAGTAAAGTCTTAAGATGTTATACGTCTAGTATACCAAAACAGAGAATAATCAATTATAAACTCGTCTCACAAGTTTATTAATCAGATTTCCACTACTCTGAAAGTCGGCATTAGCTAATTTAAGCAATAGGTATGTCGTAATTAAATTACAACCACAAACTAACAACTATAGTAATAATAACTGTAGCGATATTTAAAGAAATTGTACAACGTAGAAGCGAAAATGATATATATAAATATATAAATCAATTATAAACCTTACAGGTTGAAAAAGGAAATTCCGTTTGAGGCTTGTCGTAACAACTTCTTTAAGACTTTATTTAAGGTCTCCCAAGATACAACAAACGTAATCTGCACGAGATTGTAATGAGTATGTCAATTCTGTGATATGTCGTATAGAGCAGTAGGAAAGAATAAGCAGAAGAAATTAGAATTGGAATAGAATGAGAACGTGATCAGTATTCTCTTCTATTTATAATTTTGTCTGCACCCCTTCGAATAGTCGTGTCTGCCTGACGGGTCGCACCCGTTGCCGTTCGCGTCTAACGAGTCGCGCCCGTATCCGTCTGCTAATGGATGCGTCAGTTCGCCAAAAACCATCCGCTTTTGATCAGATTCGCATAGTCTGCAACTGTTAGAAAACCCGGCCTAGTTTTGCAGTAAAAATATGATTATTTAGACCCAAACCCAAACCAGCCTGGTTCGATCGGACGGCGGCGTGCGCTCGTGTATGGTGGTGATGCATGATCTCCCTCCTCACAACGAAGCAAATATTTAGATGCCTTAAGGCCCCAACACTTTTATTGCAAAGCTATTAATATACTAGAATAGCTTTGCAATTTTGGCGATGTGGGACTATGTTGTTTTCATTCATTTAGGAATTCCAACGTTTGAGCCATGGTTGAATGAATGGCAATGAATGGTTCAGGTGAGAGATGGTTCAAGGTGAAGGCAGTTTGACGGCAGCAGTAAGCGGTGAACTACAAAAGATAAAAGAAAGGAGGTAAAACAAGAATTACAGCAGTAAAAAGAAGAATGCATATAAAAGAAGGTGGTGAAGCAAGAAGTATTAGCAAAAAGAGGAAATGCATATAGAAGAACACAAAGGTAATAGAAAATTTTGAAAATTGATTTTTGTTACTTTTCTCCTACCATATTACATACTTTCTTCTTTATATATGTAGACATTAAATATAAGACTTAGTCAAATTAGCCGTTGCTAATGATAACTCATCTAAATACAATGAAATAACTTTAGACTACTTGATCAAAGCAAATAACCTGTAAAAAGCAAATGACTCTAGTGTACTCTTGCACACATGCACAACATGCATATTCCTAATTCTTGTCTTCTTAATGCAATCATGAATTCCGGCTCATTATACTTTATAACTGCATCTTATCTAAGCCTTTAGAATCAGTCACCCTCATTCCAACTGGCAAAGAAATGCTAGGAAGTTCATTTTTCAAAACTGTTTGATGAAATGTCTCTTCGTCTTGATGCTTACAGTGTGCTTGTTGAAATGTTTGGACATAACAACTCCCCTACCCTTTAAAAAGAGACCTTGTTTCATGGTCTAAGTTAGGAAATCTCTTAATAATGTAACAATAATCCTCCCAAGTATAATCATGTAGTGGTTTATTCTTCCATTTGATAATGCTTAAGCTACCGGTTTGTTATCTCGAGGAACAAGTCTTCTATCCACTATACTTTCTGGTTCATCAACTATTTCTTCTTTGTAAGATGGTAAGGTATGCTGGAGAGTTATATTTGGGCCCAATTTTTTTTCAACTGACTAACATGAAAGATTGGATGTATTTGAGCAGAAGTTGGTAATTCCAATTTGTATGCAACTTCACCAATATTTTATTTTATCTTAAATGGTCCATAATACTTTAGTGATAATGTCGTAGTCTTGGTTGAACTTACTGAAATCTGTCTGTAGGGTTGTAATTTCAAGTAGATCCAATGATCAATTGAAAAGTATCTCTCTATCCTCTTTGCGTTTGCAAATTTTTGCATTCTTCTTGTGCCAGCTTCAAACTATCTTTTCGAAATTGCATTGTTATATCTCTGGAAAATAAAAGTTGCTCCACATGTTCTACTTTGGTAGTGTTAGGTACATAGGAGAGAACTGTTGGTGGCTATCTACCATAAAGTACTTCATAAGGTGTCAATCATATGGACACTTTCCAAAAGATTTTGAACCAAAATTCTACTAGAGTGAGCCAGCTAGTCCATTCACTTGGTTGATATGAAACAAAGCATCTCAGGTATGTTTCCAAAACCTTATTTGTGATTTCAGTCTAGCCATCTATTTGGGGATGGTATGCTAAAGTATACTTCAGTGTTTCCGAAATTGAATCCTTACCGCTCATAATTGTTTTAGGCATGCAATAGAGTTTAAATATGCCATCAAAAAAGACTTTAGCCACTTGTTCTGCCGAATAAGGATGTTGAAGGGGAAAGAAGTGAATATACTTAGATAACCTATCAACTACCGCATAGATGACAGTGGCATTGTTATTTTTTGGTAAATCGGTGATAAAATCCATTGACAAATCTGTTGGTGCGGGATTCCAATAAGAGACCACTCAAATCGAAACCCCACAAGCACAGCGGAAGACGAGATCGTGATAGGAAGTGTAAAAACATCCAATCAACAACTTAATTCCAATCTCAATCGATCCAAAAGCAATCACAATCCCAAATAAGCAATATAGAAATCAAAGCAATAATGAAAAATAAATCACACACCGATTTATAGTGTTTCTACTAACGTTGTGTTAGTGTACATCCACTTTAAGAGAGAGCTTTTATTAATACTGATGAGAAGAGTACAAGAGATTGAATACAATGATCAAAATTCTATTTAGAATTGATTTGTGGAGAAGAGAATTGAAGAAAATTAGGTTTTGATAAACCCTAATTTGGTGGAGGCTGATCTCTTGCAGTTGCTTGCACACATCTATATAGATCTGAAACATGAGGCAAACTTATATAGGAGAATGGAAAACCTAGGCAACGTTCCAAAATTTCCCCTGCGGATATCACAAATTTTCACCCAAGTCCGCGAGAAGAAAAAAAAACAGAAGCCGTTTCAGACGTCTGACCAGAAGGTCAGACGTCTGGTCTAATCCACTGGAGCGCATTTGCTCCAGTTCAGACGTCTGACCCATTTGGTCAGACGTCTGACAGAATGCTCTGGGAGCATTTCTGTCCAAATCAGACGTCTGACCCTCTTGGTCAGACGTCTGAAAGAAGTTTCTGCCCCAAACTTCCCCACTTCGCCTTTTCTCTTCTAACTTTCATCTCCGAACTCTGATTTGCGAACAGTTTTCTCCGTTACGAAGCTACTTCCAACCTCTACAAATCTCTGTATAGTGTCGTCAAAATTTAACACTCCACCTCGACACTATATCTATCTTCAATTCCAATGGTACCATACCATCAACGACAACCGGTAGCACCAACTATCACTCTTCTACCTTCAACCAAACATGAATGATTTTCCAATGAGCTCCGGCTAAGCCACCGCCCATTGCACTCCATCAACGAGCTCAGGCAAAGTCCCCGCCCGCTAATGAAATGTTGAAAACATCCAAATCCTAAACTATCTCACCAAAGACTAGCACTTACCAAGAAGATAGAACCTCAATCTCTCACCAATACTCTTCTTCATCTACCACCAAGCTCCTCCCTTAACCGTGCCACCCTATGGCACCTAACACTTCTCCAAGTGAATCAAGTTCGAGCAATGCTCGAACTTTCCAACCGGCAATACCTTATTGAACATTTCCGCCGTGTTGTCCTTTGTGTGCACTTTCCGAAGATATACTTGCTTATCTTCATCCATGGCTGCTAGAAATGACTCTGTCACCTCAATATGCTTAGTCCGTGGGCTAAACGTCAAATTCTCTACCAAGTGAATAGCACTCTGGCTATCACATCGAACATCAATACTATCATACCTTAATCCCAAGTCACACAATAATCGCTTCAAATAGAGTGCCTCCTTTGCCGCCTCCACTACGGCCATCAACTCCGCTTCCGTAGTGGATAAGCAACTACGGTCTGCAATCTGGATCTCTAAATTATGGTTGTACCCCCAAGTGTGAAGACATATGCGGAAGTTGATTTTCTTCGATCCCTATCACCGGCGTAGTCCAAATCACAATAACCAACTAACTTGCAATCCATCGTCTTACTATCGCCAAAAACAAGACCATGAGATGATGTGCCTCTAAGGTATCTCAATATAAGCTTCACAGCTTCCCAATGTGATTTTCCCGGATTAGCCATGTATCGAATAACCATCCCGACGGCATTTGCAATATCGGGCCTTGTACACACCATAGCATACATTAGACTTCCAACCGCACTAGCATATGGCACTTTTGCCTTATACGTCTTGTCTTCCTCCAAGATAGGTGATCCTTTACTTGAAAGCTTCGTATGCAAAGGTAAAGGTGTATTTGACGCCTTTGCATTCTCCATCCTAAACCGGCAAAGCACTTTCTCTATGTACTCCTTTTGAGTTAGTTTCAACTCAAAACTCTTTCGATCCCATATAATTTCCATGCCCAATATCCTTCTTGCTTCTCCAAGATCCTTCATTTCGAACTCCGATTTCAAACTCAGTTTTAGATCGTTGATTTCATTCTTATCCTTAGAAGCAATGAGCATGTCATCCACATACAAGAGTAAATACACCCAACAATCATTTTTCAACTTCTTGAAATAAACACAAGCATCCTTGATGCTTCTCTCAAAACTATTTTCAAGCATGAAATGATCAAACCTCTTATACCATTGTCTAGGTGATTGCTTTAAACCATATGGTGATTTCTTCAACTTTCAAACCAAATTTGACTTACCATCTACAACAAAACCCTCCGGTTGCTCCATGTAGATGTCTTCATCCAAGTCCCCATGCAAGAAGGCGGTCTGCACACCAAGTTGCTCCAACTCCAAGTCGTGAATAGCAACAATATCAAGTAATATCCGGACAGAAGTGTGGCGCAAAACCGGTGCGAATATCTCATCATACTCCTTTCCTTTCCTTTGTGCAAACCCCTTAGCCACTAGCCTAGCTTTGTATCTTCCATCGTCCTTCACCTTGTATATCCATCTGCACCCAATAGCACGGTTTCCTTTAGGAAGTGGAACCAAATCCCAAGTTTGATTCTTCAACAATGATTGCATCTCTTCCTCCATGACACAAATCCATTTCGAGCTATCACTCGATTTCATGACATCATCAAGGTCCATCGGCTCATCTTGGACTACATGAAGAGCATAGTCCAAATTATCACAAAAGGTAAGATAGTTCCAATCACCATATCTTTCGGGTGGCCTTATAGTACGACGACCAACCAGAGTAGCAATACCATCACCTAAACTCCCTTCGGCTCCACCTTGAACCGAATCTTCTCTAGAATCATGTACATCACCAACACTACTAGAGGCACCCTATGGACTATGTGATGTAACATCAATCGCTACTTCCTCACAAGCATCTCTTACTACTCTACTCTCTCTATTCCTTGGACAAAATGTGAAAATAATTTCCTTCTCCTTTGATTCATCATGAACCAAATCTGGAACATCCGATGAGCTTACATTCTCCTTGAACATTACCGACTCCTCAAAAGTAACATGACGAGAATTCACCACCCTTTTCGTTTCCGGATTCCAAATCCGATAGCCTTTTACGCCGTCCGTATAGCCAAGCAAAATCCCCTTGAAAGCTCTTGGTTCAAGCTTATCATTTCCCGGATCATGCACATAAATCGGACTGCCAAACACACGAACATAACTCAAGTCAATGCTCTTTCCCTTCCACACTTCCTCCGGATTTTTGTTACCAATAGCTGAGCATGGAATTCGATTAATAATATGCATTGCGGTTGACAAAGCTTCAGCCCAAAATCCCTTCGTCAAACCTGATGTCAATCTCAAGCATCG
Source organism: Allium cepa (assembly GCA_030765085.1). Classification (NCBI taxonomy): domain Eukaryota; kingdom Viridiplantae; phylum Streptophyta; class Magnoliopsida; order Asparagales; family Amaryllidaceae; genus Allium; species Allium cepa. Next base: position 469,654,592 of record CM060935.1, read on the forward strand.
AGCTTTCTCAAGTAGAGTACGATTCATTCTCTCCGCAACACAATTAGACTGCGGATCTCCAGGTGTAGTAAAATGCCTCCGAATACCATGATGCTTGCAATACTCCAGAAATTTTCCGGAAACATACTCTCCGCCATTGTCAGACCTAAGGACTTTCAAAAACTTCCCACTCTCATTTTCAACAAGAGCCTTCCACGCTTTGAACTTTACAAATGCCTCCGACTTGGCCTTCATTACATACACCCAAACTTTTCGAGAAAAGTCATCTATAAAGGAAATATAATAGCGAGCTCTACCTAAAGAAGCTACAGGTGTCGGTCCACAAACATCCGTGTGAACATACTCAAGAACCCTTTTCGAATCATGCTTTCCTTCACCGAATGAAACTTTAGTTTGCTTTCCCATGACGCATTCTTCGCAAAACTCTAACTTGTTGAAACTTTCTCCATCGATCATCTCTCTCTTCCGAAGAACATCTAAACTCCTCTCTGAGACATGACCCAACCTCAAATGACACAACCTAGTCGCATCCAAGCCATGAGAACTATCAACTCCTATACAAGTTTCACCTTTTACAGTCACTCCTTGAAGCAAATAAATACCATGAGTCCTTGCACCCTTCATCACCACAAGTGCCCCCTTCGAAACCCATAAGCTATCACTCTCAATAGTGATCTTACAACCTAAAGAATCCAGCTGCCCCAAAGAGATAAGAGACTTCCTAAGTCCCGAAACATAGCGCACATTAGTGAGACTACGAACCACTCCGTCAAACATTCGAATTTGCATGGAACCAATGCCTTTTGACTTGCAAATAGCACCATTTCCCATAACAATTGAATTTCCTTCTTTGTCGATGTAAGAAGAAAAACAATTTCTATTTGGCATCATATGATAAGACGCCCCATAATCGAGCACCCATTCGCTACCCGAAACATCCGATGCTACCGCCGACAAAACATCTACATCTCCCTCACCAATTCCACTCTCCACCGCTACTGATGAAGATGCTACTTCCTTCTTTGCCTTCTCCTAGTCCGGACACTCATTGTTCCAATGACCGGGCTTCCTACAAATATAGCATTTGCCTTTTTTTTCCTTCGACTTTTCTCTCCAACCGGGGTTCCTTGATTTAGAACGCCCCCGATTCTCCTTCTTCACATACCTCTCCTTCTCCACAAATAAGCCATGACCACTACTAGCACCACCACTACCATCACCTAACTTCTTCATTTGATCCCGCAACTTCTCGCTAAGAAGACCCATCTTGACATCATCAAGAGTCAATGTATCCTGGCTATAGATCAAACTATTTGAGAAACCTGTATAGCGATCTGGCAACGAACACAACAATATCATTGCCTTTTGCTCTTCCTCAATCTTCAAATCTACCGCCTTCATCTTCATTAGCAAATCATCAAATGTGTTTAAGTGCGCCTTCAGCGAAGTACCTTCCTTCATCTTATAGGTGAAGAACGTTCGTAATAAGATCATTTGTCAGTGACTTCCTCATATACAATTCCTCCAACTTGTCCTAAATACCCTTAGCGGTTGTCTCACCACTAATTCCAGAGATAACATTCTCTCCCATAGCAAGTTGAAGTGTAGTGAATGCCCACTCTTCCATCTCCTCTCTCTCAACATCTGAGATGTCCATTGGCAACAAATGTGTGTCAAACACTACCCGATGCACCCGATTCCTCCTTAGAAACGCTTTCATCTTCCATTGCCATTTTTCAAAATCATTATCGCCATTCCACTTGTCTATTACCGATTGTGATCCTGAAGCTGCGTACGAGCCACATACATAAGGGGCTACACCACTTGGATTACCCATTGAGGAACTACTGGAGTTACTACTTGATTCAGGCATTTCTACAACCACCTACCAACACCAATGCTTCAATACCAAATGTTGGTGCGGGATTCCAATAAGAGACCACTCAAATCAAAACCCCACAAGCACAGCGGAAGACGAGATCGTGATAAGAAGTGTAAAAACAACCAATCAACAACTCAATTCCAATCTCAGTCGATCCAAAAGCAATCACAATCCCAAACAAGCAATATAGAAATCAAAGCAATAATGAAAAATAAATCACACACCGATTTATAGTTGTTCTACTAACGTTGTGCTATTGTACATCCACTTTAAGAGAGAGCTTTTATTAATACTGATGAGAGGAGTCCAAGAGATTGAATACAATGATCAAATTTCTATTTAGAATTGATTTATGGAGAAGAGAATTGAAGGAAATTAGGTTTTGATAAACCCTAATTTGGTGGAGGCTGATCTCTTGCAGTTGCTTGCACACATCTATATAGATCTGAAACCTGAGGCTAGCTTATTTAGAAGAATGAAAACCCTATACAACGTTTCAAAATTGCACCTGTAGATATCACAAATTTTCACCAAAGTCCGCGAGAGACAAAAAAAATAGAAGCCGTTTCAGACGTCTGACCAGAAGGTCAGACGTCTGGTCTAACCCACTGGAGCGCATTTGCTCCAGTTCAGACATCTGACCCATTTGGTCAGACGTCTGACAGAATGCTCTGGGAGCATTTATGTCCAAATCAGACGTCTGACCCTCTTGGTCAGACGTCTGAAAGAAGTTTCTGCCCTAAACTTTCCCACTTCGCCTTTTCTCTTCTAACTTTCACCTCCGAACTCTGATTTGCTAACCGTTTTCTCCTTTACGAAGCTACTTCCGACCTCTACAAATCTCTGTATAGTGTCTCCATCTATACATTATCAGGAATTGGTAGTGGTTGTAGGAGGCTAGGAGAAGCAACATTTTCAGACTTAGATCTTTGACATATATCACATTGGCTCATATATTTTTCTACTGTTCTCTTCATATGTTTCCATTAAAGAAAACCTGTTTAATTTTTTTCATTGTCCTCTTGACTCCCGAATGCCATGTGAGGAATGAAAATCAAAAAGGATAATATCTAACAGGGAAGTTTGTGTAGGTCAAGCAATATTCTTCCTTTATAAAAAATTAACTCATCAAGCACTTGATATTTAATAGAGTCCAGACTGCCTTGTAAAATTTGCTCCTTTTTGATTGCATAAAACGGACTATGACTGACCTCTTTTCTGAGTTCAATAATCCAGTCTGATTGGACCACTGAAAGTGTTTGCATCTCTGGTTTCACATGAATTCTAGAAAGACTATCAGCCATGATATTTTCTTTTCCCCTTTTTGTATTCCACTTGGTAGTCATATCCATGCAACTTAGCCAACCATTTTCCTTGAATCCTTGTAGTTAATTTCCGCGATAACAAATGTTGTAAGCTTTGATGGTCAGTCCTAATGATGACTCTTCTACCTAGTAAATATTGAGACCATTTTTTGGTTGCAATAATTTATGCCAATAGTTCTTTTTCATAAGTAGATAAATGTAAATTCCTACCTTGTAGAGCTTGACTTATGTAAGCAATAGGAATACTGTTTTGTAAGAGCACCACACCAATTCCTGAGTCACTGGCATCACACTCTATCAAAAATTCCTTGCTGAAATTTGGCATTTATAGGATGGGTGGATTAATGAGACAAGACTTCAGCCTGTAAAAAGCATATGTTGCTTCCTGGGACCAAAAAAAAGAGTTCTTTAGCATAGTAGTCAATGGTCGTGCAAATAAGCCATATCCCGTAATAAATTTTTGATAATAACCAGCAAGACCTAAAAATCCTCTAATTGCTTTGATGTTTTGTGGTTATGGCCATTCCATAATTGCTTTAGTTTTTTCCTTATCCACAGCAATGCCATTCTCTGACATGATGCAGCCTAGATATTTCATATTGTCTTTAGCAAATGAACACTTAGCCAAGTTAATAACTAGTTTGTTTTCTCGAAGAATGTGTAGTGTAGCTTCAAGATGCTTTAAAGGATCTGCCCAATTCCTGCTACAAATTAAAATATCATCAAAGAATACCAATATAACATACCTCAAAAACTTTTTAAAAATACTATTCATGAGAGATTGAGATGTAGATGATGCACTTGTTAAACCAAAGGGCATTACCAAAAATTCATAATGAGCGTCATGCGTTCTAAAGGTTGTTTTATGAAATAAAGGTTGTTTTATGAAATCATCCTTATGCATTCGAATTTGATGATGCCTGGATTTTTATCCAATTTAGTAAAGAAGTTAAAACCATAGAGTTCATCTAGCAAATCATCTATCAAAGGGATGGGAAATTTATTTTTAACAGTTTGTTTATTTAATGCCATATAATCTACACATAATCTCTAAGATGCAACTTTTTTCCTAACCATAACGACTGAAGCAGAAAATGCACTAAAACTAAAAACTATTTCTAATAATACTAGAAGAAAGCATATCATCGATAAGTTTTTCTAATTCATTTTTAATATGATGAGAATATCTATAAGGTTTTAGACAAACTGGTTTTGAGCCTTGTAATAAAGAAATTCTATGGCCACAATGTCTAGTAGGTGGTAGAGCATGTGTTGGAGATGTTACCGCAGAAAACATATGAAGCAATAATTGAATTTCAGGATGTATTTGTGGCAAGGAAGAAACTGCTGCTGTTGAAACTGATAGAAGCATAAATCTCAAGTGAGCAGAATTGAACTCCATGGTAGCTTGCTTAACATCAAGAGGTTGAGCATCAGATCGTATGAAACCTTACCATTTATATTCTTTCCCCTGTAATAAAATAAAACCGGCAGTTTATTGAAACCAAAACATATTTCATCCAATTCGTTCATCCATTATACTTTTAGAACAATTTGGCATCCCTCCATTGGAAGTGCTAGTAAATCAATTGGCATTTTGCATCCTTGGCATGTGGGTAAAACTTGAGATCAAACTTCATTTCCCTGTAGTTTATGACCATTGGCCATCTGCACTTCATAATTTCTTGCCTAGTTTCTTGATATTTTTATTTTATTTTATATTTTTTTATTTTTGCTAATGAATCGTTAATAAAACTATGAGTTGAACCAGGGTCAATAAGAAATATAACTAATTTTTGATTTATCATGCCTTTAATTTTCATTGTATGTAAAGTAGGGATACCTACCAAAGCATTTATAGAAATAGATAACAATGTATGGTCCCTGTTTCAATTGAAATCTGGATCAGGAAGGGATAAATAATTTTCAGTATCATCATCTTAATCAGATATATCTCCTGAATCCAAAATTCCTTCCACAATATAAACTTGTTTGGTTTTGCGCTTGTGACCATAATGATATTTCTCATTACAACATAGTATAAATTCTTTTTTTCTTTTCTAATAATTCTTCAGTGGAAAGTTTTTTGATTTTAGACAGCTTATCAAAATTATTAGAAACAAATTTTTGTGAAGAAAATTTTTGGTTGTCATCCAGAAAATGTGTAGCAGAAGAAGAAATATTTTTGAAATAATTTTTCTTGCTACTTTTGTTTGCTGAAAGCCATTTGGTTTCAAATTTTTTGGCTAAAGCAACTGCTGCATCAAAATCAAATGGGTTAGCAGCTATTACATCAAATTTGATCTCTTCTTTTAAACCCCTTATAAATTTTTGTAAAAGATGAACAGGGGTTACTTATTCAATCATACCCTCAAGTTGTTCAAACTGGTTGACATGGTGCATAACAAATGTTGTTTGTTTGAGAGATGAGAAAGTATCATAAGGTCTTTCTAACTCATTAGGATTAAAATGCACCTAAATTGCTTTGTAGAAAACTAACCACTGATCATAGTCTAAAACATTATGAAGTTACCTACAGAACCACTGCAAAGCTTCGTTGTTGAAATGAAAAGAGCAATTGTGTACCCATTCTTAAATTTCAGTGTTGTTATATTTGAAAAACTGCTCAACTAGTCTCACCCAATCAATGACGTATCTTCACCAGAAAATGAAGGGAATTCTATTTTAATATTAAGCTCGGCAGTATCTTTTGAATGATGTGATAAATGGTTAGAGTTTCTCGAAGGGGAATGGTCAAGATTAATAGGATCTGGTTTAGGAAATATAGAAGCTCTATTGTTAGGAGGTACATAGATATGTGGTCTTTGTTAGTGTAAGTTTGAGGTAAAGAAGATGAGCTCTTGACATCTGATTTGAATCCTCCTTCATGAGGTTTCTGTTTTTTGAATTCTTTAAGCTCGAAAAAAAAGTAGCCATCATTTTTTGCATTTTATCTAACTTATCATTTACTTCTTGGCTGTTTCTTGATAAATGCATGGTGGTTGCAATAATTCTCGAGTGTCATTTCCAGTTTTTTCAAAGACAAAGCATTCCTATTGTTGATGAGATCTTGCCTTTTCCAAAGTACCGATAGATTATCATTGTTTGCAGATTCCAAAGAAGAATATCTATCTTTGTTTGCATCTGAATTTTTAAAAGGATCAGTTTGGTAAGGGTTCGAATCTTGCTTACCAGGCAGCTCTGATACCATAATTGTAGGACCTTTTCTTTTTGAACCTATGCTCAAGTTTGAGTCATGGTTGAATGAATGGAAGTGGATGTTTCAGGTGAGAATATGGTTCAAGGTGAAGGCAGTTTGACGGCAGCAGTAAGTAATGAATTGCAGAAGATAAAAGAAAGGAGGTGAAGCAAGAATTACAGCAGTAAAAAGAAGAATGCATATAAAAGAAGGTGGTGAAGCAAAAATTACTAGCAAAAAGAGGAAATGCACATAAATGAACATATAGGTAATAGAGAAGTCTGAAAAATGATTTTTATTACTTTTCTCCTATCATATTACAAACTTTCTCCTTTATATATACAAGTACGAAGGCACGTCCGACGGACGTGTGTAAGAAAAACTTGTGTAAAATTGGTCGGTTGCAAAGAAACTTCGTTGAATGTCTACCAATGCAAAAAATTACTATGTGAATTTCTTTTGTTGTCCAACATTCTTCTCTTTATCTTCACTGTTCATACACGGATTTTTCAAGACATTAGGTAAAACTTTCCAAAACTCATTGACAAATTCACAACCATGACACCTGCTGTTTTACAATATATCATTTGCCAGATAAAGCGTGACACTTTTATTTCTTTTCAATCGTATGAAGATTGCTAACTACTTTTCCCCATGTCTCAGTGACCTGATTTGCTTTGTCACGGTTAGCAGTACACCAACAAGATAGATTCAATTATGAAAAAGAAAATCTAACTTGGGCTAGTAGATTTCATAATATAAATTGAAGCACCACTGAACCTAAAGGTTAATTAATCTACATCCCATGAATTCATTTTTCTTGATCAAACTATGCAGCCTACAGTGTTTTCGCTACAATTGTACATGGTTACTAAATTGTTTCTCCTAGTGCTTACCATTGGTTGTATAGGGCTACTAAGCATGCATCACATACTTTTGGGTTCAAATTTTCCCACTTCTATTTATTGACAATAGGGTTAATTTGGACATTCAAAAAAGCTTCACCACTTCAGCCATCACTAAGCTTTTCAATATAGTGGTGATAGTTAAGAGATCAGTCGATAAAAGGTGAACCCAGCATATATTCACATGCAAAGCACTATTAATATGCCACTGTCCTTTTGACTGCACTGTTTATGTTCTGTTACAACTTGTAACCCAATACAAAGTATAATATATTATTCCATGATATTTTTCTAAGAGTGTCTAGATATAATTAACTTCATGGAAACAATTTAGAACTACAGAGTACTTGGAATATAAGCATATAAACAAATACAGTAAGAAAAAAGAAAATAAGTCTATCTTAAATGGGAATTACGTATTATTATTTGTTGGCCTGTCTTTAATTTAGTAAGCAATTTTCAATATGTCACTCGTTATTACTCATTACAAATGCAAATATATCAATAAATAAATAATTAATTACGTAGTGGATTAAAGCATCTATATAAACTTCAACAATAGAGCTGCAGTTGCGGACATAAAATGTTGAGAGGATTAAAGCAATAGGTAATATCAGTGTTTTCATGACCCAACCCTGCCGCGGTCCAAGCTCGAATAACCCTGAACTTTGGACCACCACGGCCCGGAACTCAATCGGACCTCATTTATCGATAAACCTTGGTCGGACCTTTAAACCAACAGTTCAACCGTCAATTTTACCTAGTTGAACCACGATTCTTTTGTTTTTCTTACATTCTCATCGTGTAATTCTCTCTTATTTTCATTGCTTTCAAGAAAATAAGTAAATATATAAAAATCATTATCGTTTCGAATTTTAAACCACTAACTTCATCATTTTATTCTTAATTGTTACAAACTACTCTAATACCACTGCAAGACTCATCAAGTTTGTATACCTTGAAGGCCGACCGTCTACAACTTGTGTACATAATATTATTATTTCAATATTTTTGTGTATAGCTTGCAGATAAATGTGTAAATTTTTCAAAAAAAATCATGGTTCGACCGGTTGAACCATCAAAACCTTAAACCTTCAATCATCACGGTTCAAGACACGACACAGTCATGAAAACTATGGGTAATATAGAGTCATCAACTTCGTACTGTTGATTCCAGAATGTATCAAGAGTTGTTGAATACTTGCATTAGAAGTATTCATTTTTCACCTGAAAACTTTATCATAGTCTCAGATTGTTCCAATAATACATGACCATTTTTTAAATGCATGTCATCTCCAACGTATTCCCCACATCATCATATGTACAAACCTGAATACTGCAATAGGTCTTTGAAAAGTGATATGGCACGTGGTGATATTTTTGAAAAAGAATTTGCAGCGTTATGGTTCTAACACATTTGATCAAACATGTTGTAGACAGTACATGTCAAAGGATAAACTTTCAAGAACATCTGCAATCGAATACAAAAATGCATTACAACATCAAGAAAGCAGTAAAATAAAGTAAAACGACAGAACCGCATTAAAAAAGAAACCGGAGGTGGAGAAACTAATGACAAAACGAAGCAAATGGGTCCATTCTCATGAACAGCAAGCCCAAAGTAAATGCATTTATTCATCTAATATCAGAGGTAATGAGTAAATTAAATTAAATAAGGAAAACCACGTTGAAATTATGAACAAATGAAATTAACAACGATGAACATGTACAATTAAAATATTCTTGAACGTGTAAAATGAGAATAGTAAGAAAACCCCAAGTATACGTTAATTTTCGTACACATTTTTAGTAGCCATAGTAACACAACATTCCAAGTGGGCTTATTAGATGTAATTTTCCTACACGTTAATTTGTTAAGACCGTGTGTGTATATGTAGAAAGAGGAAAAAAGAGTGAAAAGCCTTTATTTGTAGGAATCATTTCAACTCCATTTGCAAGGATAACGCCTACTTTTGTAACTCTACAATATCTTCTAGTTAGCTTATTTCTACATAATGAAAACATGAAATCATCCAGACTATTAGTACATGGTACCAATAACAACCGCATTTTTGTGCATTAAATATGTACTTACCTACATTATTTATCAACCAAATCCACCATGAAACAACTGTAAAGTGTCAACTTCAAAAAAAAGTAGTCCTCCAACCTAAAGCATATCCTTGCAGTAGTTGCTGCTATTGGTCAAATTGTTCTGAATATAAAACAAAATGTCAATGAATACAAACTAATTTACTGTTAAAAGCGAAATGGAGATTGAAAGTGGAAGCTTTTTACCTCTCGCACGAAAGCCGAACCACTTAACCAATAGAACAATGGCTCTAAAAGTGGAATTTACCATAATCGATAAATAGAACACCCTCCATCCTTTAGCTGGACATTTGATAAAACAAATTATCTACAATAAAAACCAAAATGAGGGTTGTGCTGTGACATATCTACAATATCAAAGACATTGCCATGCCTATCGAACCATTCGTACACTAAGCATTTATAAAAAATTTAACTTTACTCAGCTATTCAGTAGCAGTTCGCATTTATTATCCACGAGGTGGTTCATTTTGTCGGTAAAAGCAGCGAACACCAGATTCTAAAACAGCATCACGTGACATCATTTCATAACTGCAAACTACACGGATGTGTGTCTCGAGGAGCTTCCAGAATAACCGCCCACTGTATTGCAACATAGCACCAAAACCACTCTGCGTTATCTCCGATCATCTTCGATGATGGATATCCACCTAGACCATCAGTCGTTGCGAAACATTACCTAAAATCGCTGCTAGCGGGCAACAATTTTGAACTTAAATTGCATGAATAGAAAGTTAATCAATATTTTACAGTTTAATAGATGAAAATAAAGGTAAAAAGAAAAACATTACAGGTGTATTTTGATGGACTGGAAAATTGTTAGATGATAATCCATTGCTATCTTGGATCACATCGCATCATCCTAAGGCTCGTTGTAACTTATGTTTTTTAGATTTCAGAACTGAAAATTGAGATTTCTTTGCCGAGAAGTTATGGGCAGGTGAAATTATTGTGGAGGTTTTCATCATTTAAGAATATTGTGAAGTTATTGTAGAGCTTGCGGACGATGAACGTGTGTGACTGTAAATGACTAAATCATCCTTGATTAACAGCACCGTTAAACTTATAATAAGGATATTTTAGGAAGTCCTAAAAAGGCTTTACGTGAAATATGGCCATGGGTGAAATATAAATGGAGTTGGGTGCGGATGGATGCCCTTTACGTGAATAGGTGGGAAGTGGGAAGTGGGTGATTGTATAACTATCCCACGTTGAAAGTCAAATCTGCCCCCACCGCTAATAACATAGACTACTTAAAAATTAGGAATAATTTGAGAACTGCATAAAAGCTTCACCGTCCTAAAGTATTTGCATTATTAGTAGAGATATAGACATTAAACATAAGACTTAGTCAAAGTAGCCATTGCTACTGACAACTCATCTAAATATAATGAAATAACTGTAGACTACTTGATCAAAGCAAATAACTTGCAAAACGAAAATGACTCAAGTGTGCACGTGCATACATGCACAACATGCGCATTCCCAATTCTTGTTTTCTTAGTGCAGTCTTGAATTCCAGCTTGTTATTCTTTATAATTGCATCTTGTCTAAGCCTTTAGAATCAGTCTCCCCCGTTCCAGCTGGTCGAGAAATGCTAGGAAGTTCATTTTTCAAAAATATTTGATGAAATGATACTTCATCTTGATGCTCACAATGTGCTGACTGAAATGTTTGGACATAACAGGAGTTGAATGAGAGTATGAAAGAGGAAACATCGGCAAACGAGAGACTTGGGTTTGAAGAGATGCAGGATCTGATATGGGACTTGGTAGAATTCGTAGTGTTTTGTGAAGGAGATGGGAGAATTTGGTGAACAAGTGTTGGTTTTGGTTGTGTTGAGTTTGGAACATCAACGGAGAGGAAAAGAGAGTGGATTGAGAAGAGGAATTGTTTGTGCTGGTGTAGGAATTAAAGGGGTTGAATCGACGTAGATGATTACGGTTATTGGACCCATATTTGGGATATTGGAGGGGTTGTCGAATTGGAGGGGTTGTATAAAAAGAATGGACGTGGAAAGCATGGTGAGAGGTGTGTAGAAGATGAATGGTAACCCATGCATTGCTTATGTTTGATCCAAAAAATATTAAATAATATGGAAATGAGCATAATGACAAAGGAGGTTTGTGATGGAAAGAAGTTATGGATTGATCTTAATTGGCATAGAGTTCAATTTTGTTGTTGAATTTGAAGACGTGAGGGGGGTAGTGATAAGAGAGGCGAGAATAAGCATAAAAACAACAAATGATGGGATGCGCATTCATGAAGAGAAAAAAGATGAGAGGGTAAGAAAAGGAGAAGTTAGAGGAAGAGGAGGAATATGAAGAGGAGATATTTATTTCAATGCAATGACCCGTAGATTTTAACGGTTTTAGTAACGTATTTAATTGAAATTTTGTGAAGTTATAAACGATAAAATTTTGAAATATAAATTTAATATTTGAAATGCGTCTACTTAAACATAGCAACTGGTAAATTTTCATCCGAAAATATGAAAGTTTATTTCGTGCGTAAATTTACTTCAATTTAATCAGTTAAAAAGCAATGAAAATAAAACGTTTTCAAAACCAAAATATTTTTACATAGAAAAATTCTAAACAATCTTCTGAACAAGATGTCAGTTTGTCGTTTTTTCAAATTCGGACATTTTTAGCTCCGTCGATCTTATTTTTCTACGTTTTTCATGCATTTTCCGCAATAGAAAATTTCGAATTTTTAAAATTTAATCGAACCACTGATATCTGTATACTGTTTTGATCGTCTCGCCATGCCGATCATTACAGTATATTCAAGTCTGTATTTTGATACCCGATTTGCAGCGAAATCCACAGAAACGGTTACCGAATCGGTACCGAACGTTGGTTTTATGACCATTTGAAATCATTGTTCGTTCAACTTCTCTTCACGCAATAGTTGTTTGTTATTATTTCTGGTTCAACTTCCAATTTTTTTTTTTAAATAAAAAATATGAAATACAAGGAGTTTGTTTGGTTCTCTGGAAGTAATACATGCAGTCATGTATAATATTATTCATCCTCCACCTTTCAGATTCCCTCTGCCCCAATTCTTCTCCACACGTCTCCTCACGTTTTCAACGCCCTTTTTCCCATGCAACATAGCCTTTGTCATTCCCTTACACTCAAATGCCCATTACCCACGCAAGCCTCCTTTACAACCTCTTTCGCTCCTCCGCTTGCCCATTCTTCCACCGCCTTTTCCGACCAAACCACCTCTGCCCTTTGTTTCCAGCGCCATCTCCACCATAATACACTGACCCGCATGAACCCATGCGCATACTCACATGATTCTTGGCGCTACCCCTTCATTCGCATGCGGGCCTCCGACCTCGTCAAGATCCTCCAACGCAGCACTTCTCCACTCGATCCAAATGCCACCACCTTGCTTCGTTCACCCACAACCCTTCATCTCCACCGTCGAACGCTCGAGAACCCATTTGCTCAGTCACTTCCCTTGACCACCTCGAACCCAGTCGAGCCTTGGCACGATCTCCACCTAGCAGCCGTACGCCATCTCCAACCCGTGTTCTGCCTTGTTGCTCACCCTGCTTCTTTGCCAAGACGCAGGCTTTGCCTCTTTTAAAGGGAAGTCTACATTGTGCATATTGTTCTTATATCTGGGTAAGCTTGGTTTATATTAATTGTTTATATAAAGTATATTATCTGTAGTTTATACAAAACATTGGTATGTTTATAAATCTAGGTGTATATTTGTTGGATTATGGAAGTTGCAGCAAAGTTTAAATATTAGATGCATAGTATATTATAGTGTGTTTGTAGTTTTAATTTAGTGTATGAGTATATAATTTTATTATCCTTGGGTTTTAAAGTTTACGTTTTATATTGTATATTGAAACAGATTTTCAAAGGTTTGTTAATATTTTGTTATACGTACATAGTAACGAAACCAGTATTTCATAGTAAACTATATTATATTATAAACGAAAGTATATATATGTTTAGATTTTGATAGTTATAAACCATCTGTAAGATATATACTAGTATGCATGTTTAAACTATTAATATATCAGTTATATTGTTCTCTATATAACTATATATATAGTGCTCTGTTTTTTTTTTTTGTAAATTTTTATTATAGTGTATATATCATTGTACATTATATGTGTAAATATTGCAGCTGCTGTGTTTGAGATATATTATATCTTGGTAAGCTTTATTTTCTTTTAAACAACGATTTTTAAATATAAAAAGTATGTAAGTTTATATATATATATATATATATATACATATATATATTAGTTGTCAAAATTTATAAAAATATATGGCTTTATATACATATTTATGCACATTATATGATGTCATTTTATATTTTGTTGATGTGCGAGTGTGATCTGCATGTTGTCAGTTTAGATATGTGTATAATATACATTTATTAAATAATAGTAGTCTGCATACAACTGTGCATCTGCGGTTACATACATACGCATCATATTAATTCTAAGTGATATTTGCTGAGGGTTATTTTATTTGTTTATTAGATATTGATTTTAAATTTATAATATATAAAGTTTTATTTTAAACAAGTGTTCAAATTGATGTTGGTTTAATAAAATATGTGTGTATCTTGTTCCAGTTATGTAGAGCTAGCTTTGATTCGTCTTCATCCTTTCCAAGCTGCAACTTTGCCCTTCGAATTCGAGTCCTCCGTGCCGTGCTTAAAATTCGTGCTCGGTCGCATCTTTTTCTCGTCTATTTCTCTAACCTCGAAAGGTGAGAAATCAGTCACGATTAATATTCTTTTATTTATTAAATTTGATTTCAATTGAAACGACAATTGAAATATACTGCTGTTATTTATTGCACTGTTATTTATGTATCAGTTCACCTTTGACATCTGACACAGTTATCTGTTATGTATGCAATAATAATCTGGTTTGGTAGATAATTGATTGATTGTTGTTGTTTATATTGGATATTAAATTGTAATGTATAAAGTGATAAATATTATGGAATTGAAATTGACGTAGGATAGTTAACAATTTGAAATTGATATGTGTTGAATTTAATTAGTTAAATTTGTATAATATGACCCCTTTGAATGTTAAATAAACTGACACGTAGAAATAGTGTTAACGACACCTTGAACCATTTAAATGCATGTTGTATAAATTGATGTAGTTTGAAATTGAATAATAAATATCGTGAAGAACCGTATAAATATTACTGTAATAATCTTTAATCTACATGAAATGATAGTGTAGATTCTAGAAATAATTATATTAATTCGCACAAAGAACAATGTGAATTAATACGATTATTTCGGGATTATTTGAATGAATTATTGGATTGTTATAGATTGTTGTTATTGCTTGTTATTTACTTTGACACCATCCCAGTTATCGCACTGCAAGTTCCCTTTGTTATGCTTTGATTGTGAATTGAAATTGGAATCGGGTTGAAATGATAAATACCCAAATGAACTTGACTTAGAATAGAGAATTAAATATAAAAATCCGATTGGTCAATAATTTGATTTAAAATAAAATAATGATTTTATTCGAGCAAAGAATAAGTTTCGGAATGAAGTTGGAATTTGAATTTTTGAAAAGAAAATGTAAAGATTGAAATCTGAAACAAATATTAACGTAGTAATTGATGAAATAACGTTGTTTGAAATTTAATTATTTAATAATTAAATTTGGAATTTATAATAAATAATTTGGAATTAGTAATAATTGAGTTTTGAAATTATTAAGTTTGAAATCATTTAATAATCAAATTGGAAATTATAATTAAGTTTGAAATTATTAAGTTGAATTTATAATTAAGTTGAAATGATTTGATGATTTAGTTTGAATTCATAATTAAGTGGAAATGATTTAATAATCAAGTTTGAATTTATAATCAAGTTTGTAATTATTAAGTTTTGAAATTATTAATAATTAAGATTGGAATTATTTAATAATTGAATAACATTTAATTATTTGATAATTGAATAAAAATTTGAATTTTTTGATAAGAGAAAATCGAACTTTTGAATAAGTGGATTTGAATTTCGTTAATAAATGAAATTGAGTTTCTTTATTTATTAAAGTTTTGAAAAAATTATTTAAGTAAGTTAATAAGTGAAATTGAAACTTCTCGATTATGTGAAATTTAGTTCTTTATAAATTGAGCTTGAAAGTTGTAACGAAGTCAATAAATAAGTGAAAATTTAATTTCTTTAACAAGAAATAAAAATGTGATTTATTGAAATGAATGGGATTTATTAAAATTAACGTAAGAATTGTAATTTAAAGAATTGATTTGACGAATTGATTTTATTTCAATTTGAAGTTTTGATATAATGAAGCTGAACGTAAGTAATTGATTTAAATGAATTGGAATTTAAATAGAAGTTGTTTTGAAGGATAAATTTACTTCGCGAACATTGAATGAAATCGATAATTGAATTTAAATTTATTTGAATGAAAATTTAACCATTTTAAATGATTTCGGAATGAAACTTATTTACGAACTTGAATCAATATTTGTATTGTTTAAATAAAATTGAAATTGAATTGTAAGACTAATTTGAAATGGTAATTTAGAAGTTATGAAACGTAGATTTTGGAAATTGATGTTGAAAGACAAATGAAATGTTGATTGATAAGTTCTAATTTAAATTGAAATTGATTTGGTTTCGAAATTTATTAAACGACCAATCGGTGTGATAATTACGAAAGTTATTAAAGAGACCGGAATCGGTTATGGACATACTCTCTGTCTAAACCGGAAACCACTTTAATAACTATACGCAGAGTGATGATCCAGAATGAAGTGGTTAGAATGATGTACGTGATGACTGAAGAAAGAGAACGATAATGGATAGCCTTGACACTTGTGTCAAATTGAAAATGACAAAATCAGGAGCCGTGCCGGACCAAATGGGTTAGCCACCTCGAGCGGACACACTTCTTCGTAACTACTACTCATTACTTGTGATTGATTGGTGCACCCTCGGAATTTCAGGAGTGTTGTTTCGCGGTGTTGCGATCGCTGCGGCGATGCGTTCTCACCAGTTCGGATCAGGCAAACGGTAGTTTCACTGCCTTGGGTATTGCCTCATGTGCCTTGTCATACTTGTATCCCTATATACGCGACCACTACGAAATTGTTTTGTGTTATACCTATGGAGTACTCCCTGATATCCCACTAGTTTACGGTGGAGTTTACAGTGCTGTATAGAGTATAACGCTTGTATAAAAATGTGTTAAGGGGGATATAACGCCTTAACACTATTTTGATATTTATATTACTGATAGGCATTATCTATTTAGCGTACACTACTACATAGTAGGTAGTTTAACGGATCCTTAAAGGATGATTATTCCAACGTCTTTTGAGTTACTTGTATTTCGATTGCTATTTCACTTGAGTTGGATTTATTGATATAAGAATATTAATGCTGACTCGAGTGTTTTGTGTTTTGCTTTACGCTCGGGTCAGACTGAGTGGTTGATCAGCTTTCGAGACTCACCTTTGGAGTTGGAGCTTTGCTTGAAGATCCAGCCATCTATTCTGCTTTCAGTATTTGATGATTCCAGTGATGTATTCTGATTTGTACATGTTGTATCGTGTTACTCTTCTATTGTAAACTCTGATGTATCTTATATATTATATAGTAGCTTCATGAACTACTATCTCTTTTACTTCCGCTGCATATTATTACTCTGTGTATGTGATTCTTTGATTATTTATTTACTATATATCTGAGTTTTGCCAAATTTAAATTAACAATTCGGTATTTTGAATTATTCAAGTCCGACATGTGCGGATGCGAATAGTCCAAAATAGCGGGTCGTTACATTCAACATTTGTCTCCCTTTCCCCTTTATGCACTTGCGCATTTATAAGTAGAGAATGGATTGACAAGTCATCCATTAAAGACAAAAGATGCAACCATTTACTTATTTAATGTATGATTAAATCATTTTGATTTCATCTAGATTATTGCTAGACTAATCTAGAAGCTTGTAGGGAATTTTTGTTTTCTATGTGGTCTTGTCATTGTCATTTGTAGACCGTTATACATCCATATCTGTATCAAATGCCTTCTTGAATATTCTTCATACTGAGCTTATTCCACAATGCGGCTACATGTTGTCCGTTAGCTACACTTTGTAGCATAAAATATTCTTAGAAACTACTATTCGTGTGAAAACCACAAATGCTAAATGCAGTAACATGTACTAGTACAACCGTACAACGGTGGGAAACCGACCGCATAATTGAAAAAAAATTAAAAATATTATTTGTTATAATTTTTTTATTAATTGCAATTAATGCAAACTAGTAATATGTTGAACTTATATAGAAGCTATAATTTGAATTTGAAATTCAAATTTTTTTAATAAGAATTTATTTATAGGCAGCATTTGCTTGTGATATAAAGAAGCATACAACTAAAGTATTTACAATTAGGGAGTTGCACAAACTGCATAAAGCAGAAAAACGGAATATGTTAACTCAACTTTATCATGGGTGAATAGATGAAACACTAAAAGTTGGATAAAAATGAAAGCAGACTTGGGATGTGTTTTTTTAAATGAAAGGAGCAAACGAAAGGTGTTGGGAAATGGGTAAGTTTCCGAAAGGTGAATGCTTTTTTTACGAAAGGGACAATACGAAAGGAGCAAAATTATTGCCTATATTATTATTTTATTTGTGTTAATTATTTTTAAATAAAATAGATATATACCGAATACAGAATACATAATACCAAATACACAGTTCAGAATACAAAATACGAAATATAAAGCAGAATCTACAAATACAAACTACAGAATGAAAAATGCGTAATAAAAAAATACAGACAATTCTTAACGTAACCCAGCAGCAACTAGTTCATTTCGTATGGTATCTCGAACTAATGTGACGCAGCGGATTAACAAGTTGTCGCCAAAATGCAACAACAACAAACAACGATGGAACGATACAATGAAGAATCGATGGATTGATAATACCCAAGATAAATGCCCAAATCCGTTGATCTCGCGAGATACCGGATTCTAGCTATCTTTAACACGTTGATCGCGCACGATACCGTGTTAGAAAATCTACGATTCTTCGACGTTGATCTCGCGCACGAGATTCCGTGAACCGGCTTCAAGATCGTTGATTCGAGCGCACTCGAATAACTGAAAATGAAGAAATGAGATAACACTCAACTTCCAATTTTAAAGAGGCACAAAGCACTCAAACAAAAGTTTATTCAAAATCAACCTTCTTACAAATGACACGACCCGCCTATTTATAGGCTTACAACTCAACACATATCACAGCTTCTACGATCTAACACAGGTCGTTAACGACCCAACAGACGCGACCTACGACCTAAAGTATACAAGTTACAACAGTTTGCGACCTAACATCAACGACATAAGAAAGTAATAACATACAAACGACTTATCAACCCTGCGATCTAAGCAAGTAACGACCTAAACAACACGGCAGCGACCTAGGCAAGCTTTGGCATAATGATCCAGGAACGACCTAAGAAACAGCATCTTCTCGCGACCTAAGGAACAACATCAAGAACAAGCGGCATAAGAAGCGACCTAACCCCTTCACGCGACTTAAGACTTAAATCGTTAGGTCGCTGCGTTTCATCTTGTTACGTTGCTGCGCGGCATACTTGCTAGGGTTAGCTCGTTAGGTCGTAACTCGTTACGCGACTCAAAGCATAGGTTGCTGGCATGTAGCGTTGCATCTCCCTTCTCTCTTAACTCGCTATTCCATAGCTCGCTAAGCCTTGGTCGAGAATGACTCAAGAAAACGACCTAATACAATCATAGTGCGCTGCATCATAATGTCATAGCAGTTGTTATTGCAGTTCTTTAAACTTGTTCACGATCATTATTTCCACAGTTCTGAATGCTATAATACTCTTCTAGATATTCTTCGGGCAACAGATCCGGATTAACGTCATATGCCATAAAATCAGAATATCCGGCATTGTACCTTCGTATGAAATTGTGAATAGCCATTGTAGCAGCAACAATTTGTACTTGAACATTATATAGATATGTTGGCATGTTACGTAAGATTGCAAATTTTTTCTTTCAAATTTCAAAAGTTCTTTCGAATGCCATATGCAAACTCGAATGGTAGTAGTTGAAAACATCATTTTCTACCTTTGTTTATACTGTGTAGGAACACCTTTACGTCTTACAATTCATGCATATCTGCTTGAGGAACATGAGTCATTACATGTGTATCATCAATAGCTCCAATACAATTTCTAAAGAATGAGTAATATCATGGTGATGAACTGATTTGTTCTGAAATTCTATTAATTGAGTATCTATCGGCCTAATAATATCTACAAACATTAACAAAACAAAATCCAGAACTTTATGAAAATAACGACTAACCGTGTTAAGTGATCGTCGAAATCTTTCAGCAACCTGCCGTACAGGAATACCCAAAGCGATTGTATATAGAAAGATGTCTATCATTTCTCTAACTGTAACGTGTGCTACCGTCTGCAAACCATATCTTTCCAACCGCTCACATAAGGACATAAAACAACGCCCCTACATTCGAAAATTTCGTTGGCACCGTTCTGCATAGCCTGTAAGCATATCATTAACCCAATAAATACCCGTAACTTCAGAATCGTGGATCCGCTCGTTTGAGGTCCACGTGGGGTATAATATATAGTCTAAGAAACTGGATATCTTACAAATCTTCATTTAGATCTGCCATTAGGGATGAAGAAAGTGGTAGAGAAGAGAATAGAATGAGATGATGAAGAAGAGAAGAAAAAAAAGTAGAGAATATACAGAAGAGGTAATTCGGGTAAACCGTTGAGAGGAGCCGTTCGCGTCCACGTCGCGTCGGGCACGTCCGACGCGTCGGACGCAAACGGTTCCCCAACAACGGTTCACCCAAACTGGGCAAACTGGTGGGTCCCACGTTTGTTGTGTCCTACGCAGACGCTAATTTCACTTGACCATTTCAGGAAAAGAGCGGTACTTCATAATCCAAAGGCAAGCTTTTCAAATATGTAAGTTGGTTTTAGCACCATGTACAAATAATGATTACTGAATACTAAAATGATTCTGGAGTAGGCCTGTAATTATAAGAAATATTTTTGCATGCAACAGTAAAAAACCAACCTAAGCCAATAATTATTTTTAATACGAGCGTTACGGCACGCGCTCTGCACGTGAATTATTTTTCCATAAATTATATATGTTTAACATATTTAAGATGAATGATTTATTCAAATATTTAGTCATATTTTTGTGATTAAATCATATGTAGTTAGTTTGAATTATTATTCAGTGCTTCAACGTCTAATTTTTTGTTAATTTGATTTTTTATTTCTATCATTAATTATTAAAGATCGAATTTGTAAAAAAGTTTATTTGTGAGATCTATTTTTTAAGTGATATTAAGATTTGGAAATACTTGTAGATGTGGGTTTTGACTTGGTAAAGAAAGTTTATTTATTTGATTCTATTTTTAAGTGATAGTGAGATTTAGTCTTATTTATAAAATAGATTTTGAATTGGTAAATGAAGTTTATTTATTACATCATATTTTTAGGTGATATTAAGATTTGATAATATATGTAGAAGGGTATTTTTGATAGCTCAAGCTTACATAAAAAAAGTATGACACCAAAGATATTATAACTATTATTAAAGATGATGTCAGTCTACATGTACCATATATTAACAAATTGCAAGAAAACAAATCTCAACATCAATTGTATGGGACAACAGTAAATGTTATCCCAACTTTTGACAAAGTTGAGATACCCAAAATTTACTAAAAATCAATGATTACTATTCATGAATATTGACCATGCATTGTAGGATAACCATGGATATCGATGAATTTTGTCCGACTCCGGATCGGGCCACAATTCATAGAACATGACAGAAGAGATCATAGAAGTCCGCACCTCAAATTTCAAGTCAATCCGAGGTCGTATGCTCAAGTTATGATGGATTCGAGTTAAGAGGAATGGACGTTGCCCAGTTCGAACCCATCACGAAGTCCAGTTCGAACCCATCACAGAGGTCCATTTCGAACCCATCACGAAGTCCAGTTCGAACCCATCACAGAGGTCCAGTTCGAACCCATCACGAAGTCCATTTCGAACCCATCACAGAGCTTCAGTTCGAACCCATCACGAAGTCCAGTTCGAATCCATCACAACGTCCAGTTCGAACCCATAACAGAGGTCCAGTTCGAACCCATCACGAAGTCCAGTTCGAACCCATCACCGAGGTCCAGTTCGAACCCATCACGAAGTCCAGTTCGAACCCATCACGAAGTCCAGTTCGAACCCACTGGGTCAACCAACCATGATGACGTGTCTTCCATCGGTTCGAATTTGCCGAGATATATGGAGTCGAAGCATTCAACTCGGAGCGAAAACCGGATCGAAGCGAAGTGTGCGCTCCACGTCGACACGAAGACACGTGCCACCATGGATTCGAAACCATCGGTTCAAAAGCATGGTTTCGAACCAAACAGCCATGCAATAAACCCCATTTTGAATCCATCATATCTTCCAATCTACTGATCCAAATGCAACGAAATTTTCACAGTAGCTTACATACAAGATAAAGATTGCTCCTGCCAAGTTTCAGCTCGATTGGACCATTTCTTGATGGGTTCGAAATCACTTCGAAACGATGTCAGATCGAGACGAAACTTGATGGGGTCGGTCGCGTGGGCCCACTCACGTGCCAGAAGAAGTCTCCCGAAGTTTGAGCGAGATCTGGGCCTCCAACGCCTATAAATAGAGCCCTAGAGCCAACAGAAAGGGGGACTTTTGGGGAGCTTCCACCATTGAACGTCCAGACTCTGCCGGATTGAATTACATACTTCATTATTATTGTTGTATTCAGATTTCAAGGCTATCATCAACTGTAATCCGCTGTAATCAAGAGTAATCAGCGAAGAACATCAATAAAAGTTAAAACCTTTGAAGTGGACGTAGGCCAGAGATAGCTGAACCACTATAAATTGTGTGTTCTCGTTCATAATTTCTATTTTACTGCGTGTTGCTTGCTTAAATCTGTAATCTGTGTTTGGATATTGCTGATTTATATTCCAACACTGGTGCTTTCACAATACTTGGGGGTTTGTGACCAATTTTGACGCAAACACTCTGGTGCTTTCACTGAGAAGGACTAGCACCCGCTACATTCAGAGTTCAGATTCAAGAGTTCGAAGACTTCCAATTCAAAGACAATGACTCGACAAACAAGACAAAGGGTTGATAGGAGCCAACAAGGAGGAAGCCAAGAAGCATCCTCCGGATCAAGAGGACAAGCTTCCGTCTACATCACAAGAGACGAGATGGAGGCTATGGCTAATTCATTGCGCGAAAGCATGATGAAGAGTCAACAGGAGATGCTGCAGAATTTCCTCGAGCAAATGAGGGCGGCGAACGTGCAAAACCTTGGACCAACTACAACAACTGCGAGTGCGGGACAAGGATTCAGGATTGCGAGAGCTAATGAGGGTCAGGTTCAAGACCAGAATGCAGGAGTTGAAGGTGATCAACAAGGACTTGGGGGCAGACCCTCGGGATCCGATATTGGAAGACCAACGGACGGAGCTCAACAAGCGGGAGCCAATGCATATGCTAACGAGCCACCAGAAGAATATGTACCAGAATTCCCTTCAAGGCTCGGGGGGCAGGATAGGAACTTAACCAGGGGCCAACCCCTAGACGGAGACGAGAGAATGATTGGCCTGATGCGAAGAATCATGAGTGGAGGATTGCCTAACGGAGGGCTGGAAGAAGTTAGTCGGAGTCCGTTCACTCCGAATATCCGAAACGTAAGGAACCCTCCAAAATTCAAATTGCCAACGCTAGAACCTTATGACGGAAGATCAGACCCGACCATGCATATTACCAGATATATCAGGCACATGGAAGTACTGGGGGCATCCGAGGAAGTGATGGCACGATGCTTCCCTCTATATTTATCAGATTTAGCTGCACTATGGTTCAGACAACTGGAGACTGGATCGATAGGAACATGGAGCGAGCTTGTTGACTGCTTCATGAGACGGTTCAGGGTCCATGTGACGCGACCCAAGAGTGTGATGACTTTAGCTTCAATCAAGCAAAGGACCGGAGAGTCCATAAAAGATTTTCTGTTAAGATTCAATGTGACAGTGACTTCTGTAGATCGCCCGGATCCATCAATGATTTTAATGGCGGCGGTGGCAGGAGTCGCGGAAGGCACCAAATTTAAGGATTCTCTAACTAAAGATCCACCGCAAGATCTTGGAGAGTTCTTTCATAAAGCTGAAAAGTTCATTCGGTTAGAAGAATCACGAGCCGAGAGTCGTGATATAAATACCACACAAAGCGTAGGAACCTCCAGAGAACAGTCCAGAGCGGACAAGGGAAAGAGGAAACAGGATGACAGACACGATGGTCCTGATAAACGGAAGAAATTCCGAGAACCAAGATTCAGGCAGTACACCGATCTGACTGCAGGCCTAGAAAGAATCTACACTGAAACTAGGGGGCAACTCCCCTATCGAAAGCCACTTATAAGGGATCCCACCGAGCGGGAGCGCAGGACTGGAAAATACTGCCTATTCCATGAGCTGGATGGGCACACTACAAATGAATGCCGCCACCTAAAGGATGAGGTGGAAGAACATGCTAGGGGTGGTAGACTGCCACAATT
Source organism: Allium cepa (assembly GCA_030765085.1). Lineage (NCBI taxonomy): Eukaryota > Viridiplantae > Streptophyta > Magnoliopsida > Asparagales > Amaryllidaceae > Allium > Allium cepa. The sequence goes on from CM060935.1 coordinate 469,678,710, forward strand.
TGTCAAAGAACGGACAATGGCAGCAAGACCTGAACGACTACCGCCTCCACCTAACAGGAACGATCCTGGATCGGGATCACGACTCATCATCAACTGATTAAAGATGGCAAGGGCCAAGTCCAGGATTTGGACTTCGGTCGAATAATTTTATTTAGATTTATTTTCAGAATAAACGGTTACTCCACTTACACATGTACGGGAACCAGAGAGATCCCTAGGCATGCTCTGAGATGGAGATAAACCGATATGCCCGGAGAGGCAATGTTTAGCTTTTTTCTGATGTTTGAGATTGAACATCTAGAACTCGAATTTTAATAAATAAATTAGAATCTCTTGCAATAAACCTTTTGACCTGAGAGTCAAAGGATGAACATTAAATTTCAATATAAACAAGATCGCTTTATGACCGTACCCGGAGAGGTGGGGTCCGGAGTGCAAGAAGTGAGTTGCTTCGCCGGAGAGCGACAGGATCGACTCACTTAAGCGCTATTTCCCCTTCACCGGAGAGTGACAGGATGGGATCCAGCAAGAGCCCGGAGAGGCTATGATCGGTCTCGAACGACCAAGACATCGCTTAATGTTCAGATACACTGAACCGGAGTGCAAGAAGTGAGTTGCTTCGCCGGAGAGCGGTAGGATCGACTCACTTAAGCGCTGTTTCCCCTTCACCGGAGAGTGACAGGATGGGATCCAGCAAGAGCCCGGAGAGGCTATGATTGGTCTCGAACGACCAAGACATCGCTTAATGTTCAGGTACACTGAACCGGAGTGCAAGAAGTGAGTTGCTTCGCCGGAGAGCGACAGGATCAACTCACTTAAGCACCGTTTCCCCTTCGCCAGAGAGTGACAGGATGGGATCCAGCAAGAGCCCGGAGAGGCTATGATCGGTCTAGAACGACCATGACATCGTTATACGTCCTAACTGGGATCAGAGTGCAGGGGATAGAAGGCAACGCCAGAGTGCAATAGGATCTTTCTATTCAATCACTAAGTCTAGAATGGGCTTAGTAAGGGTTCAGAGTAGCCATTAATAGTCCGGAGAGACTACGGAACTTCATTCTCAATTCTACGTAAAGAACGAATGCTGATTTGGCTCCGAACAGCCACAAACTTGATTGATAATACTGCAGCTATCGATGAAACATGAATTTATTACACTCGATTTAAGACCGTTCAAAACATACCTTTTGCAAAAAGGCATGTTTTGGGGGGCAAAGTGTTATCCCAATTTTTGGCAAAGTTGAGATACCCAAAATTTACTAAAAATCAATGATTACTATTCATGAATATTGACCATGCATTGTAGGATAACCATGGATATCGATGAATTTTGTCCGACTCCGGATCGGGCCACAATTCATAGAACATGACAGGAGAGATCATAGAAGTCCGCACCTCAAATTTCAAGTCAATCCGAGGTCGTATGCTCAAGTTATGATGGATTCGAGTTAAGAGGAATGGACGTTGCCCAGTTCGAACCCATCACGAAGTCCAGTTCGAACCCATCACAGAGGTCCATTTCGAACCCATCACGAAGTCCAGTTCGAACCCATCACAAAGGTCCAGTTCGAACCCATCACGAAGTCCATTTCGAACCCATCACAGAGCTCCAGTTCGAACCCATCACGAAGTCCAGTTCGAATCCATCACGACGTCCAGTTCGAACCCATAACAGAGGTCCAGTTCGAACCCATCACGAAGTCCAGTTCGAACCCATCACCGAGGTCCAGTTCGAACCCATCACCGAGGTCCAGTTCGAACCCATCACGAAGTCCAGTTCGAACCCACTGGGTCAACCAACCATGATGACGTGTCTTCCATCGGTTCGAATTTGCCGAGATATATGGAGTCGAAGCATTCAACTCGGAGCGAAAACCGGATCGAAGCGAAGTGTGCGCTCCACGTCGACACGAAGACACGTGCCACCATGGATTCGAAACCATCGGTTCGAAAGCATGGTTTCGAACCAAACAGCCATGCAATAAACCCCATTTTGAATCCATCATATCTTCCAATCTACTGATCCAAATGCAACGAAATTTTCACAGTAGCTTACATACAAGATAAAGATTGCTCCTGCCAAGTTTCAGCTCGATTGGACCATTTCTTGATGGGTTCGAAATCACTTCGAAACGATGTCAGATCGAGACGAAACTTGGTGGGGTCGGTCGCGTGGGCCCACTCACGTGCCAGAAGAAGTCTCCCGAAGTTTGAGCGAGATCTGGGCCTCCAACGCCTATAAATAGAGCCCCAGAGCCAACAGAAAGGGGGACTTTTGGGGAGCTTCCACCATTGAACGTCCAGACTCTGCCGGATTGAATTACATACTTCATTATCATTGTTGTATTCAGATTTCAAGGCTATCATCAATTGTAATCCGCTGTAATCAAGAGTAATCAGCGAAGAACATCAATTAAAGTTAAAACCTTTGAAGTGGACGTAGGCCAGAGATAGCCGAACCACTATAAATTGTGTGTTCTCGTTCATAATTTCTATTTTACTGCGTGTTGCTTGCTTAAATCTGTGATCTGTGTTTGGATATTGCTGATTTATATTCCAACACTGGTGCTTTCACAATACTTGGGGGTTTGTGACCAATTTTGGCGCAAACAGTAAACATTTATATTTCACACGATTTGAACATTATATAATTATGAGAAATCGAAAAAGGATGAACCAGATCATCAAATAAACGCGGATAATATGCTAGCTGATTCTAATGATTGGTTACTAAAGGTCTGATTCTAATGGTTGGAGAGAAACGGCATATGATGCATCCGACTCGGACCCCAACGAACCATATTCGTCCGATCCATCAGCGCAGAACGCATCAAAAACGGAAATGTGGCAAAAATCGGCTGCAAACAGCATCATTGTAAGATATGTTACATTGGGACGTTCAATTTACTCATAAAACACCGCATGTTGTTCACATAATTCAGTAAACAGCACAAGAACACCATTTTTATCGTCTGCACACCTTACAAACCAAGAATATTCAGGGTTCAAATGCAACACAATACATAACAAACGCAATTATTCATTAGGTTCAAATACAACACAATACATAACAAACGCAATTATTCATTATCAGCTGCAACAAATATTATAAGCCAAAGACTCAACAGAACACCTAAGGTGCAAAGACATATTTGTATCCAAGTTTTTAGTATTATCTCTATCGTTAATCTGTAATTTATTTTGTGATTTGACTCATTATCAATTAATTAATTATGTAGTCATGTTTTGCTTTTTGCACGTCACATTCACATCTAACAATATTTCCCATCATTTTTACTTTTTTTTTTTTTCTCTTTTTCTTGCATCTTGCCTTGGAGAATGGAGATATAATCCATGGATTACACATACCACTGTATATTCATTGTTCTGTTTTCATGAGCCAGCAACTTGTATGAAAAAGAACTCACATAATTTTTGAAACGTTTTCTCATATTTTGGTATTATTATTTCATATGCAGTTTCGTCAAAACATAAACCACAGGGAGCTAATCAAGCCAACTTATGGATGAATACAGTCACAAAATCAACAGTAAACAACATGCAATGCACATAATATCGTGTACAATATCAAATCACATACAATCAAATGAATCATTAGTCTAGTTAATCATAAGTTGGTGGTGGGTACCCAATCCCACGCTAATTAGTCACGTTAAATATCAGTATATGTGTCATGCATTATGGTATAACTCTAACTTAATTAACAAATCAACTGTAAATTACTAATTCATCTCCATGAATGTGATTTTCTATAGTCTACAGTTCTGGAAACAGTATAACAATACTTTAATTTATTCTTCAGTCACTTTTCGTTATTAGCTAAGTAGCGTACAATAAGATAGACAAGTATTTTTTTATAATTATACGATAACGCCATAACACTTGATTTAAGTTCATTTGGCGTCCTAATGATTATAAAGTAATAATCGTCTGAGTGGGTTAATGCACACGTTTCATCAGATAGGTTGAGTGTTTATTTTCAACTTACAATTAAAATTGATCAATCACAAGAAAAAAATCGTGGAGTGGATCTAAACCAAATCTAGAGAAGGATCGATATTTATTTAAACTTTGAACTGCATATACGTACCATGAGGCGCCGTAGTTGATAACTGTTTGCCAAAACAAAATAAAAACTCGAGCAAATCAGTTCTTAATGTTCAAATACAGGCTAAAAATATTGGTAAAACTAACCAGTTTTTAGAGTTTTTTATTTCTTGCATGATTTGTTTGAGTTCAACGTCATTTGTCGCCCTTTTCATCCTTCTCATCCCAGAATGGTTGGAGTAATCTACAAGAGATCCCCTCAAACCTTGTGTTATATTAATTGCTCTGTGTTGGAAATTTGTTGAGAACCCCCTGTCTAGGAAATTTTATTAGTCTCTCATAGCTAAAACGCAAACAGCGATTAGGCTCCAGAAGAGACAGAAGCCAGTCGAAGGCAGAAAAGCAAGAGAAATACGAAAGGGGACTACGAGGAGAAAAGACGAAGGAGACTGAATTGAGGAGTGTGAAGGATCTGGCGATCGATAGTGGAAAAAATCGGTTGCCATGTGGTGCGAAGGTTGGCTGTGATGGAGCATGGTTGAAGGAGATTGAAGTGAAGAAGATTGCTGTAAGAAATAGAGTATGAATTGTAGAACTGAAGAAGAACGGATTTTTAGGAGAAATACCAGGCGTCACAATTCAAGCGATTTGGCACATTTTCGTGGATCTAGAAGAACTGAAATAATCAAGGGGTGAGAACCATGGGAGAAAATAATGAAACGGGGAATACAGACGAGATAAAAAATGCATTACATGTTGGCTTCAGAGATGAACATATGATCTGAAAGCGTATAGGTTTAATAATGAGTTATTATCTTTGTCATATTTTGGGCTTGTTGGAAATAGGCCTATCAAAATTTAACCCAACCCATCTATTGCTTATAATATAAAACAGGAAACCAGCCCTGCTGAGTTGGACAACCGGGGATCTTAGCATTTTGAATTTGCTGCTCTTTTGCGTATTCCCCTTTTTCCCTTTATTTTCCATCCCAACTGTTCCCCCACGTCCTTCTCACGTTTTATTTCCTCCACTATTTTTTCTTCTCATTTTCGTTTGCTCCCTTCCTGACATTATACAACCTACTTTTAACTACCCGAAATCTTTAATCCTCCTGCTCATCCTTTCCACATTTATTTCTGAACCGTCTTTCGAGGCTGCGTCATTCTTCCATCTTCCCTCCCCATATAAAACTACCCATCGATTGCTGTCTTTTCCTTCTGACTTTTCTCCACAGATATATTCCTCCCTATGTATGGTTGGTTGTCCACGTTGGAACTGGTGGTAACACCACCGACTGGTGGACCATTGATGAGTAACCTCAACTTTGGTTTTTAGCCTATTGAAGATCGTTGTTCCTCTTTCTGCAACCTAAATTATTGCGTAAGTCTCCCTGTCTGATTAAACCTTTTTCTCCACTTTCCTTGGCCATTTTTGATAGCCGGTAACTTGTTTGAATATATGTGTTAAATAATCTATCCCTTGCACTGAAAGTTAGAATTGAAGACATTAATCTGTCAACTGCAATTTAGCCTTTGACAGACTATTAAGTGCTCAAAGAAAGTGTACGTGTCTGTATTGATACATTTGATTTATTTTGTCATGTTCATTTGTTATTGTTGTGTAAAAATGTAGTAACGTATTGTTTGAATGACTAATGATGTACTTATATACATTTTCTTTTGTTGCCATGACTTACAATATTTCCACCATGATTTCACTGACTTTTCACTTCACTGTTACTCCATATCCGTTGTTGTATGCCTGCAGAATGTTTTATTTGGGTAAAAGTAGGTGTAGATTTGTAACCCGCTCTATGACCAGTATTGGTGATAAGGAGATCGCTTTCTGCTATTCACAACAAAGACTATCGGCATTTGGTAATTATACCTAAACCTTTTAGTTCAATACCATGAAGCAATGATGCACAACATTCCTAAAACTTGAGAAACCATGTCTTTATCGATAAATTGATTTGATTCTTTTGCACATTATCCCATCTTATCTTAGTAATAGTTTTTTTTTTTCTAGGTGTCGTAACTTTTTCTACAGTATTTTAATGCCATTGATTAGATTCTATTGAACATTACTTCCACTTTTAGCTTAGTATTAGGTACTCGCTATTTTTTAACCTACTATATATAGTAACCTTTTTTGCTTACTAATTGATCACTATTTTTTAACCTGCTATATGTAGTAACCTTTTCTGCTTACTAATTTGATAAATCCTATTTATACCGTTTATGTGCCTATTTGACATAAAATTTAGAAAATATTATAGTATACATTTAAGGCAATTTAAGGTTAGTGTATGGCAACAAAGAAGTACTTACATACAAGATATGATCTTCATGCTGAATTAGCTTTTAGTCTATGTTCCATTTCTAAAAGATGTTATTAGTTTGCTTACTGAAATTATATCTTACTTTGTAAATCAAATATCTATATTATTTATGTGCCGGTGATCCATTTTCAGTTCATAATTAATTCTCTATTACTGAGTTAATTTTATCTAAGAAACCATTCTAGCTTCAATCTTGAAAACTTGGCACTAAATTTGGCATCTTTCAATTTTCTTCAATGCTTTAGGCATTGATGGAGTTGTTTTTTAATGTATGGTACAACTTTGGTACATTATATCCTTGATTAGAATTTACATATTTTCGACAAGCTGTACTCTATTTCATCATGTTGCTGGTCTGTAGTTAGGCTTCTTACGATCATGTATGCCAACAACACTGTGGAGTGAAAGAGAATCATCAAGTAAATTTAAATGAATCATCATGTAAATTTAAATTTCAACTTTCAGTTGATTATACTTTTTTTATATGTTACGTTGCATTATCTTTACAAATACAACCATCTGATTTATTTAACATTCTAAAGTAACCTCTAATAACATACATTTCTGGTGATCTGTGTGCCGATTTTAATACAAATTAAGCAGCTTTTGCATGCAAAGCTTAAACTTAATCACACTATACAGCCATGAATGCAGCTGTCATATCAACATCAACCGTGTACATCAATTGACGATAAAAAATAACTTCATTATTTTTGACTATTTGTAGAGCACAGTTCCTAATCCAGTACTATAATCTAAGAACAAAATATTAATTTCTCCATTCCTATTAACAATATAACCCACAATTGTCCATATAACAGTTCATGATTGATATACACCTTATGTTGCACCTCCTTCCACTTACTGTTGAATTATTTAATAATTATTATTTCCCACTTGAATGTTTTCCTGTACTGCAGTAAGCACACACGTTATCCATATCTGAACATACATTTTCATCTCCCATGTTGCGTATCAATCTAAAAATGGCATCCCATACATGCACCTATGCTCCACATTTGCAAAGCTACATTAACAACAACGTTGTTGATTTATAGTCTTGGACGCTCTTTTATGCATATTCAATATGTTGCATATCAATGATAGGTTGTTCTATTTAGTAGAACGACGTTACCGTGAACCATCCGATAGTATGGGCTTTTGATCCACCACTCCCTAGAAAGACACTAAGAAGAGGAAATGCGATTCAAGTACATTTTTTCACCTTTTTACTACCATTTGCTACTCCCATTAATTAGTTAACATCTATTATATGTCACGGCTGACGTTGCATTGTACATCCTATGCTATGTTGTTTTATCGAATTACATTACCCGACTTTGTCCCTACCAAATCCTACCCGATAGTTGTACTTACGGATACCTATACTTTGAACTGTTATACCTTTTAGACCTATTCATGTTTCTACGTGTCTTAACTTGATATTGAAAACTGTTATTACTTCATCTTACTAATGCATTTAAACCATAACTTATATCCCTTATCTGCAGGATGGTGATATGGATCAGCATGCTGCAGCAGCTCCTACGATCTAGATTCGAGAGAAGAAGCAAAAAAAATTAATTTCTAGCAGTTTATGATTTCATATCTGTGGTACATTTACATTTTCATGTCTACAACTACTTATTTTCTGTATGTTTTTCATGTCTATCTTTTCTTTTCCGCTACCTCAATTGCACTTTTTATTTCAAGACTGTACGTCATGACATATGACGATTGAATTATTTTGCTTTCACCTATCATATGTATGTTCCGTTTTTTAAAATCTCAATTCCAGCTTTGAATTACTATTTTCATTTGTCATGCACATTTACATTACCGCTTTAACTGCATGCAATGTCCGCGCTGACATATGTATCTGCTGTACACTGCATCAACATGCGTACGAACAATATTGTCACTCTTTTGCTCGAACATCATCTTTTACGTCTTCTGATTAAACTTTACATAGTATAACAATACCCGTGTGCGAAGCACGGGCTACTCACTAGTTTACCCTACTTATAAATGGGTTGGGTCAACCCATTTATAAATATCATAAAATGGGTTATGGGTTGGGTTGACCCATTTTTAAAAGGGTTATAAATGGGTAACCCATTTACCCATTTATTAAAAATATTAAATTTTAATATAAATTTAAAAACTAAGAATTTTGAACATACATTATAATTTTTCATTAAGATTGACAGTTGTACTTAGAAAATAATAGGCTACCACATCCTCATATTTGAATCCTTCTAGTGCAGAAGCCGCTATTTTTTTTGTTCAGACTGCAATAACTTCTTCGTCAAACGAGACTTCGACCGATCAACTCCAACTTAAATTACGGACAGTATGCAACACTCGGATACTTCATCATATGAACGCACACTGTAGTTCTCCAATAAGACTGACAATTGTACTTAGAAAATAACATGCTTCGACATCCCTATATTTGAACTCCGCATAGTGCAGAAGTCGCTATTTTTTTTGTTCGGACTGCAATAACTCCTTCATTCTAACTCAGAATCAGGCGAGACTTCAACCGATCAACTCCCACCTAAATTATGGACAGTATGTAACACTCGGATACTTGATCATGTGAACGCACACTGTAGTTCTCCTAGGGGACTGACAGTTGTACTTACAAAATAACAGGCTACCACACCTGCATATTGAACTCCGCCTAGTGCAGAAGCCGCTATTTTTTTTGTTCAGACTGCAATAACTTCTTCGTTCTAACTCAGAATCAGGCAAGACTTCGACCGATCAACTCCCACCTAAATTACGGACAATATGTTACACTCGGATACTTCATCGTGTAAACGTACACTGTAGTTCTCCAATGGGACTGACAGTTGTACTTAGAAAATAACAGGCTACCACACCTGCATATTGAACTCCGCCTAGTGCAGAAGCCGCTATTTTTTTTGTTCAGACTGCAATAACTCCTTCGTTCTAACTCGGAATCAGACGAGACTTCGACTGATCAACTCCCACCTAAATTACGGACAGTATGTAACACTCGGATACTTCATCGTGTGAGCGTACACTGTAGTTCTCCAATAGGACTGACAGTTGTACTTAGAAAATAACAGGCTGCCACATATGCATATTGAACTCCGCCTAGTGCAGAAGCCGCTACTTTTTTTGTTCAGACTGCAAGAACTCCTTCGTTCTAACTCGGAATCAGGCGAGACTTCGACCGATCAACTCCCACCTAAATTACGGATAGTATGGAACACTCGGTCACTTTATCGTGTGAACGCACACTATAGTTCTCCAAGGAGGCCGACGGTTGTACTTAGAAAATAATAAGCTACCACATCCCCATATTTGAATTTTGATGAAAATTAGAATTAAAATTTTAAATTTTTGTCGGATCTCAAAACATAAAACTTGAAATTAGAATTATTTTATATTTATTTGTTTTTTATTAGTCAAACTAAATTTAAATCTTTAAATGGGTTAAATGGGTAACCCGCTTATTAAGTGGGTTGGGTCATAAATGGGTTGAGTCATAAATGGGTAAAAGAGAATGGGTCATAAATGGGTTGGGTCGAACTCGACCCAAACCATTTTGACCCAACCCAACCCATTTGACAGGCCTAGTTGGAAATGAAGTTTCGTGCCATTTTGGTACATTCAGCACTTCTATTCGGTTCTCAAAACGCTTGTCTTCATAAATAAACATGTAGCATGTAAGCTATGTGGTATTGATTGTCCAATATCTTAGTTAATATGATTTTTTGCTAAATCAAGGCAGGAGTCAAACTCTTAATTTTTTAGATACATATTTCCTGTATCCTAAATAAAATTGGATACAACCAGTTTAGATTGGAAATTTTTATGTTTTATCTACCAAGCAGAATAGTTAGGATTTTTTTTTCTTTTCTCATAGCAAGATGTTGCTTTCAGATTTTCATTATTCTATTATTGTTCTAATTAAAAGGTGATTAAATTGTTAAATAACATCAATAACCTTCATCTTTTGTTCTAATACATGAATGCACAAAATTTTCACATATTTTTGTAGATCTATAGATTGCTTTATGGAATTTTAAGCGTATGGCACATGTTGAACATTGCCATACCTTAATGTACAGTTACTATTTCATATTATAGGATGCACTAGTTCACAATTTAGTTGGTTTTGATTTTGTGTTTGAAAATAAGTTGATTTTTATTTTCACTTTCTTCTTTTAATCATGAAGTGGTTTGTGTAAAAATGTACATGGATAGAAAGAAAAGCATGGACAAGAAGTAACCGAAAATGACTATATTTTCATGAAAAATCAGTTTCATATCACTATTGTTATCCCACTTTTTGGTCAAAGCTGGAATATCAACAAATTGACAAAAAATGATGGATATCAGGATTGGAGATCGATTGGAAACAAGGTTGCAATCGATGTCGTCAAAATTTGGTCGGGCTCCGATTGGGACAGAATCGATTGGAGATGATGATGAGTAGGAGAGGCTGTGCTTCAAATTTCAGGTTAATCGGAGTTCGTATGAAGGAGATATGATCGACGCAAGGTAGGAAGAACATGTTGTTCGTATCCATTGGTGCGCAGGAGATGTTTCGTATCGATGCATTCCTTATCGATCGAAAGATGGTGTTTCGAATCGATAGTGTTCGTATCGATCAAAGGCAGAGCATAGTGGTGGACCTCGAATCGATACTGCTCGTATCGATCAGCATGGACACGACTCAATGATTTCGTATCGATCGGATAGGAAGGCTAAATGGATTTCGACTCGATGGCAACGCACCCAGATTGGTAGGCAAGCATGCAGAGGTTTGTTGGAATCGATACATTTCGTATCGATCAGGATGGGGACAGGTGGTACGTTTTGAGTCCATGATCTCATATCGATCACCGGAGCTCATCAGGTAAAATCTCGCTCGTATCCATCAGGTAAGGCTTCGTTCGTATCCATCATTGAGTTTAGTTTCGTACCCATCTGTTGGTCTTTCATTCGTATCGATCAAATTCACCATTTCGTATCGATCGTTTCATAGATCGATATGAAATACACTCCTGCAATCAATACGAGAGAACATGCGATGCAAACAGTTGAGTACAAACGTTCTGGAGAAGTGATGGACACGTACAAGCGTGAAGCGTGGATACGTGCACAAATCCAGGGAAGAAGCGTTCAACTCGGCGCACAAGATGGATCGGTCCAGGAAGCTCGTGCCATGTCATGAGCAAGCACGTGCTTCTGATCGAGTCGAACAGGATGGATTCGAACCAATGGATACGAACGCAACAGCACTCACGAAAATGCAATTTGTATCGATCATATCTCCCAAACCGCTGATCCAATTACAACGAAATTTTCACAGTAGCTTACACAAAAGGTAAAGAATGTCTCTGCCAAGTTTCAGCTCGATTGGACTAATTCTTGATGGATACGAAATCAATTCGTATCGATTACAGATCGAGTCGAAACTTGGTGGGACCGGTCGCGTGGGCCCACTCACATGCCAGAAGGAGTCTCCCGAAGTTTGAGGGCGATATCAGCCTCCTACGCCTATAAATAGCCCCTTGAAGCCTATAGAGAAAGGGTCTTTTAGTCATTCAACGCCCAGACTCCGTCGGATTCATTTCTACACTTCCATACAACTATTGTACTCGAAATTTTCCATTTCTACTGCTGTAATCATCTGTAACCAGCGAGGATAATCAATAAAAGATATAACTTTGAAGTGGACGTAGGCCGAAGATAGCCGAACCACTATAAACCTTGTGTCTCTGTTCATTATTTCTGAATTGTTGCTTGCTGTTTACTTAGATCTGTGATTGATATTGCTGATTTATCTTCATACTTTGGTGCTTTCACGATATTTGGGGTTTGTAACCAAATTTGTTGCAAACACTTTGGTGCTTTCACTGAGAAGGACTAGCACCCGCTACATCTGATTGAAGTTTGGATTTGAAAAGAGTGAAGAGTTTAGATTTGAAAGACAATGACTCGTCAGACAAGCAGGAGACAAAGAGCTGAGAGAAGCCTACAAGAAGGAAGTCAAGAAGCGTCCTCCGGAGCTGGAGAACGACAGGCTTCCATTTACATAACCAGGGATGAAATGGAAGCTATGGCAAATTCATTGCAAGAGAAATTGTTGAAAAGTCAGCAGGACATGATGCAAACCTTTTTTGAACAAATGAGAACTGTAGGAACATAGAACCTTGGACCAACTACGGCGGCTACAAGTGCAGGACAAGGAACTAGGGTCGCGGAACCCGATAGAGGACATAATGCAGAACTAGATGGCAATCAACAAAGGTTTGGGGGCAGACCCGCAGGATCTGATACTGGAAGGCCTATGGATGGAGCTCAACAGGTTAGAGCGAGTGCTAACATCAGTGAACCGCATGAAGAATATGTACCGGAGTTCCCTCGGGGGCATGGGGGGTAATCTTTGACAGACAATGCTGGATTAGTTGAGATTATCAGGAGAACTATGAGCGGAGGTTTGACCAATAAAGATTTGGAAGGAGTGAACAGGAGTCCGTTTACTCAGGAAACCAGGATAGCTCAGAATCCACCCAAGTTCAAGCTACCTAGCATGGAAGTATACGATGACAAGGCTGACCTGACCGATCACTTGATGAGATACACTAGACATATGGAAGTGCTGGGGGCATCAGAAGAAGTGATGGCCCGATGTTTCCCTTTATACTTGATGGACTTGGCTGCATGTGGTTTAGGCAGCTGTAAGAAGGATCTATCAGAACCTGGAGGGAATTGGTGGATAGGTTTTTGGGGCAGTTTTGGGTTCATATCAAGAGACCAAAGAACGTAATGACACTAGCGTCGGTAATGCAAAGGACGGATGAATCTCTTAGAGCTTTTCTAACTCGATTCAATGCGGCGGTTACTTCGGTGGATCGACCGGATCCATCGATGGTTTTGATGGCGGCGGTATCGGGAGTCGGAGAGAACTTGGATTTTAAGGTGTCTTTAATACGAGACCCACCACTGGATCATGGGGAATTCTTCCACGAAGTCGAAAGATTCCTTCGACAAGAAGACGCTCGTATGGATTTAAAGTTAAAGAGGGTGAATGCGACCGAGTGTGGAGGACCATCCAACGGAGGCTTGGATAAGGATAAAGGAAAGAGGAAGATGGACGACGATCCAAGAAAAGCCAGAAAGCGATGGAAGGATCCAAAGTTTTCCACATACAGAGGATTAAACGAGACACTGGAGCGGATATACATGGAAACTCGGAATCGCCTTCCTTACCGAAGGCCGGCTAGGAGAGAGCCTTCTAAGCGGGAGAGGGCATCAGGGAGGCATTGCCTCTTTCATTATTTGGATGGGCACGACACCAACAGCTGCAGGCACTTAAAAGATATAATCGAGAAGCATGTAAGGAATGGACAGTTGCGACAGTATGTCGGAACTCGGAATGTAGCGGCGGAGTAGGAGCAACCACCGCCTACCTCAAACCATGATGGTGGGAGGTGCAGGAATGATGGCCGATTGGTTATCAATTGACTGGGATAATATGAAATAAGTAACAAGCTACTGGCAAACGGCAAAGTCATTTACACATGTATGGGGACGCAGATAGCCCCTAGGCATGCTCTTAATGATGATAAACCGCGATGCTATGGTTTGTGAAATTTGTCTTCGGATTGGACACTGCTTTTTCTGGTTTAGTTTTGGAGTTTGGATTGAACTCTTGGTTTTGTTTGCTTTCTGATTTGGATTTTCGTTTGGATGATTGTTTTCTGTTTTGGATGTTGGTTTGGATTTTTGATTTTCTGGTTTGATTTGGATTTTGGATTGGGTTTTGATTGGATTTTTATCTGGTTTTTGGTAAACGGTCGTCGGGTATGGATTATACCTGGCAAGGGGTAAGTCTCTTCGCCCGCATGTGGCAAATTGGCTTATTCAGGTCGCTGAGTATGGACTATGCTCAGCATGGGTCCGGAGTGACCAGAATTCGGCCTAGGACTTAGGCCCTATATTATCGATTATTGTTTCAGGTTGTTGAGTATGGACTATTCTCAACAAGGGTCCGGAGAGACCAGGATTCGGCTTAGGAATTAAGCCATGACATTGTACAACGTTCAGGGACACTAGACCACGGTCGTCAAGTGTGGATTGCACTTGGCAAGAACCCGGTGAGGTTAGCTCAACGTCCAGGGACACGGGACCACAGTCGTCAGGTGTGGATTGCGCTTGGCAGGAGCCCGAAGAGGTTATGGATTTGGATATCGACCCGGGGAGGTCCTAGATTTGGTTATTGGCTATTGGATAAGGATGGATTAGAACTCGGTTATGGGGTTCAGACGGATATGGAATTGGCTAAGGCTTTGGTTATTGGATCTGGAATTGGGCATCGACTCTGAGCAGTCAAGGATGATATACTCTGACGATATGGCTATGGACTTCGGATATCGGATTCGGAACTATTCAAAACACGCCTTCTTATCACAAGGCATGTTTTGGGGGGTAAAATGTTCTTCCACTTTTAGTAAAAGCTGGAATATCAACAAATTGGCAAGGAATGATGGATATCAGGAATGGAGATCGATTGGAAACAAGGTTGCAATCGATGTCGTCAAAATTTGGCCGTGCTCCGATCGGGACAGAATCGATTGGAGATGATGATGAGGACTAGGAGAGGCTGTGCTTCAAATTTCAGGTTAATCGGAGTTCGTATGAAGGAGATATGATCGATGCAAGGTAGGAAGAACATGATGTTCGTATCCATTAGTGCGTAGGAGATGTTTCGTATTGATGCATTTCGTATCGATTGAAAGATGGTGTTTCGAATCGATAGTGTTCGTATCGATCAAAAGCAGAGCATAGTGGTAGACCTCGAATCGATACTGTTCGTATCGATCAACATGGACACGACTCAATGATTTTGTATCGATCGGATAGGAAGGCTAGATGGATTTCGACTCGATGGCAACACACCCAGATTGGTAGGCAAGCATGCGGAGGTTTGTTCGAATCGATACATTTCGTATCGATCGGGATGGGGACAGGTGGTACGTTTCGAGTCCATGATCTCGTATCGATCGCCGGAGCTCAGTTCGACTCCATCAGGTAAAATCTCGCTCGTATCCATCAGGTAAGGCTTCGTTCGTATCCAGCGTTGAGTTTAGTTTCGTACCCATCTGTTGGTCTTTCATTCGTATCGATCAAATTCACCATTTCGTATTGATCGGTTCATAGATCAATACGAAATACACTCCTGCAATCGATACGAGAGAACATGCGATGCAAACAGTTGAGTACAAACGTTCTGGAGAAGTGATGGACACGTACAAGCGTGAAGCGTGGATACGTGCACGAATCCAGGGAAGAAGCGTTCAACTCGGCGCAAAAGATGGATCGGTCCAGGAAGCTCGCGCCATGTCACGAGCAAGCGCGTGCTTCTGATCGAGTCGAACAGGATGGATTCGAACCAGTGGATACGAACGCAACAGCACTCACGAAAATGCAATTCATATCGATCATATCTTCCACACTGCTAATCCAATTGCAACGAAATTTTCACAGTAGCTTACACACAAGGTAAAGAATGTCTCTGCCAAGTTTCAGCTCGATTGGACTAATTCTTGATGGATACGAAATCAATTCGTATCGATCACAGATCGAGTCGAAACTTGATGGGACCGGTCGCGTGGGCCCACTCACGTGCCAGAAGGAGTCTCCCGAAGTTTGAGTGCGATATCAGCCTCCTACGCCTATAAATAGCCCTCTGAAGCCTACAGAGAAAGGGTCTTTTAGCAATTCAACGCCCAGACTCCGCCGGATTCATTTCTACACTTCCATACAACTATTGTACTCAAAATTTTCCATTGCTACTGCTGTAATCATCTGTAACCAGCGAGGATAATCAATAAAAGATATAACTTTGAAGTGGATGTAGGCTGGAGATAGCCGAACCACTGTTCATTATTTCTGAATTATTGCTTGCTGTTTACTTAGACTTGTGATTGATATTGCTGATTTATATTCATACTTTGGTGCTTTCACGATATTTGGGGTTTGTGACCAATTTTGGTGCAAACAACTGTGTTTGGCATTTCTCCTAAACACCTTTCTATAAGGAAATTTAACACGTATCTAATGATTCCTGTCACTGAATTCAAGTCCTCTTGTGAAATTTCCTTACGAACTCATTGGCAGCTTTATCTACTTCATTTTCAGTGCTTAACTCCACAATGTCCTAATATAAAATAATACACTCTAGTACCAAAGCTGAGTCAAAGTCAATTTCATCATCTTCCTCAAAGTTCAGTTTGTATCTTTGATTTGTTCCATATGCATGTTCATTTTGCTCTCGGACAAATGAAATATCACTCATCATCACCTTCATACTATGAAGAATCTTAAAGAGTCTTAATGTCACACTCCCTTTGATATTTCTGCTCTTCATTTTCATGGACTTGCCTCTACAAGCGTTAATATCACTCTTTTTAATCCCTTCATTTCTAAATGTAGATCTTTCTAAGAGAATGAGGTATAACATATGGGTCTTATGTTGTTTCACCAAATATAAAATGCAGGTGTTTATTTGGGCCAACCCGCAGCCCAATCTCTGTTATTATATAAACAGAAGTGGCACTGTACAAAGAAATATAAAACAATAGAAACAGTAAAGATCAGTTTATATTTTTTTCAATATTCATTATCAGTTCATCTCAAAATCTTATATGGTATCAGTGCCAAATTCGCTTTACAGCGTTGTGCCTTGCCATATCCTCATAGGAGTCTATCTCATCATCTGAGAATAGGCTGCACGATCTGTTCTCGTCAGATCAGAGATCATCATCTGAGCTTTAAGAAATCTATCACTGTTCTAATCATCTGGTCACTATGCCATGCCAAGTCTAAAGGTGTCAGTACACATCATTCACTATCCAACTAGCTGCATCAGTAATCATCAAAGAAGTTCATCGATTGTTAAATTTACCTATTCTGCATCAGTCTGAAAGGTGAATCAGAGAAGCACACTCATCACTTTCACCTGCATCCTTTTCATTCTTCTTTCCCTCTGTTTACGTTTCTTGATGTAATATGATCATCGTGACCGAAGAGGACATTGCCTCAACTTCTGCACCAAGAAACACTCCAAGGACTACTCAAATCCAGTCCAACATCACCCAAGAACTTATGAATTCCATCATTAAACCACAAAGTCAAGCATTCACCATTCAATTAGAAGAATCAAATTACTTGCTATGGAAATTTCAGATGGAGACTACAATAGGAGGATATGAGATTGACGATTATGTTCTTGGCACTTTAATTATTCCATCCAAGTTCACTACAGATCAAGATGGAAAGCTTGTAGGTAACAAAGATTATATAGCACATTAAAGACAAGACAATCTGATTAGTTCATGGCTATTATCATCTATCAGTGCCAGTTTATTACCACAACCTGTTGGATGTAAAACAACACATGAGATATGGCATACTATTGAATAAGTTTTTAGCTCTCAATCTGCCACAAGAATAATGCAGTAAAATAGGTAGTTGCATCATTTAAAGATAGATAACTTGAGTATGAGGGAATATCTGTCAAAGGCTAAAACAATATGTGATCAACTTGCTTCTGCTGGACAAAAAGTCTTTGATATTGAGCAAGTTTTATCTATATTGAATGGCCTTGATGAGGAGTATGAGTCAGTGGTGGCAGTAATATCTTCTAATGAAGACCATTACTACAATATGTACACTCTATACTTCTTTCTTATGAGGGTGGGTTAGAGAAAAAGAAGTCAACCAACTCAGAATATTCCATCAATTATATTGCAAACAGTAGAAACAGAAATCAAGAAAGAAACAATGGACATAGAAATCAACTTAATATAATCAAAGGGGTGGTCAATCAAAAAGGTCTAGAGGCAGAGGAGGTAGGCAGAGTTATAACAGCAGACCAAGATGTCAGATATGTGAAAAATATGGGCACACGGCAAATATACGTTACTTTAGATTTGATGCTAATTTCATTCCATCTTAACAAAGCAATAACAGATTAAAGATTCAAAATCCCAGTGAAAACTTGGTTAACACACAACCAGAAATCAAGGTTGAAAATACAAATGATGATAGAGCCAAGATTGAGGATATACATGATGACAGATGGTATCCTGACTCAGGAGCCACCAACCATGTATCTAACAACTTGAGCAACTTGAATCTTGGCAATAGAGAATACAAAGGTACGCAACTTTTATACTTAGGTAATTTTAAACCAATCACATATCTCATACTGGGAATGCAAGCTTAAGAGGTATAAGGCAACTTTATCTCAATAACTTACTGAGAGTCCCACTTATTAAAAGAATTTAATGAGTTTATCTCAGTTTGCCAAAGATAATAGTGTTTATTTTGAATTCTACCCAAATCATTGCTTTGTGAAAGATATACTAACAAGGGAAACTCTCTTGCAGGGTAAAGAATATAAGGGATTATACAAATTTGATGTTGCAAATTCAAGGCATGATGGTCATAAAGAAAATTGGTGCTATGTTTCTGAATTAAAAACTAATGATAATTGTAAAAGCCTTAATATCTGGCACTGTAAACTGGGTCACCCTAGTATAAAAATCCTGAAGCATGTTGTAAAAAATTGCAACGACATCTCTGTTGATAAAATTCCAAATTATTATACTTGCACATTCTGTCAAATGGGTAAAAGTCACAAGCTTGCATTTCCAGATTCTGAGACTATTTATCATGAATCATTAAAACTAATTGCTACTGACCTACGGGAGCCAGCCCCAATATGTAGTGATTATGGTTATAAATATTATATTTCATTCATCAATGCATACTTTAGACATGTATGGATATATTTTTTAAGGCAAAGTCTGAAACTAACAATGCAGTAATGCAGTTTGTAACTAATGTAGAGAGGCAGACAGGATGTCAGGTAAAAGTTATTCAAATAGATGGTGGAAAAGAGTTTTTACCACCGAAAAATGATTTTCTAAAGAAGGGATTACACAAAGAACCACATGTCCCTATACCTTTGAAAAAAATGGTCTTATAAAATGAAAATATAGGCACATTGTAGAAACCGTCTTGACTTTGTCAGCTTAGGCATCACTACCACTAAAATTTTGGCCTAATGCTTTTTCTACAGCAGTTTATTTGATCAATAGACTACCAACAAAGGTACTAAATTACAAAAGTCCATTAGAGACACTAACTAAAGTCAAGCCAGACTATCAAAATCTAAACCATGTACATTTAAACTAAAGAGACCCATTTGGATGCCTATATTTTTCTTACTTAAGACCTTATAACACACACTAATTAGAGTTCAGATCTCAACCATGTAAAGTTCTAGGATATGCATCAAATAAAAAAGGGTTCAAGTGTCTTGACAGTAATGGAAGAGTAAACATATCAAGACATGTAATTTTAATGAACAAGAATTTCCTTTCAGCAATGTAGCAATCAAGACATCTAAAAAATATATAATCTAGATACTCATTACCTCCAATAACACTCTTTTCTGAAGAGATTGCTTCAATTCATACTACTGGCAATAAGGAAAGAGATGGTTCTAGCACCAATCTTTATAGGTCTATAAGTGAAACAAATCAAGAGCAAGGCAATATGCCTGAAGGATCAAGTGACCTATCCCAATCCAACACCAGTCAGCATTCTGACACATGTCATATATTAAATGATACTCCATCACTCAATACCTAACAAGATGGCTCTAAAGACAACAGTGACCAACCTGCAAACACTGGACATCAGATGATAACAAGAGCCAAAAGTTGCAACATTCAAACCAAAAATTTACAGTATTGTGTCAGATTGCACTGAGCCTAGTACTTATTAACAAGCAGCACAAGATATCATTTGGAGAACAATCATGAAGGAAGAGTATAATGCATTGATAAAAAACAAAACAAGGGATCTTGTATCCTTACCAATACATAAAAATGTGGTTGGATGCAAGCGGACATACAGAATTAAAAGGAACTCAGATGGTTCAGTTCTTAAGTATAAAGCAAGACTAGTGGCAAAAGAGTATTCACAATAGAATGGATTTGACTTTAATGAAAATTTCTCTCCTGTTGTAAAACCCTTAACCATTAACATTATTTTGATTATTTCTTTGCATAAGAACTGGACAATCAGACAACTAGATGTCAATAATGCTTTTCTAAATGGCATCTTGCATGAGGAAGTATATATGGAACAACCACAAGGCTTCTTACACAAAGGCAATGAAGATCTTGTGTGCAAACTAAACAAAGCTATTTATGGACTCAAGCAAGCACCAAGAGTGTGGTTCGAAAAGCTAAAATCAACACTTGCCAAGCTTGGATATAATTCAGCAAAATCGGACAATTCTTTGTTCCTTAAACTGTCAAATAATATTATCACATATATACTAATTTATATTGATAATTTTATAATTACAGGCAACAATAGGTCAGAGATTGAAAAGATCATACAACATCTACACAAGGAATTCACAATCAAAGATCTAAGAGACCTGAACCTTTCTTGGAATTGAAGTTAAAAGATTGCCAAACAATGAAATGCAGCTGAATCAAAGAAAACATATCACTGAGATTCTAGTAAAAGCCAATATGGACAAAGCCAATTCACTGTCTACACCTATGACAAGTAACTTGCATCTATCACAACACAAGGGTGAACCCACATCTAATGACAAGAAATACAGGAGCATAGTTGGTGCATTGTAGCATGCCACCATAACAAGGCCAGATGTTTCTTTTAGTGTGAATAAAGTCAGTCAGTTCATGTAAAGACCATTAGATGAACATTGGAAAGTAGTCAAGCGCATTCTAAGATATCTCAAGGACACTCTAAATCAAGGTTTAATCATGTAATCAAGCAAATCACTGAATACCAATGCCTATGCAGATGCTAATTGGGCTATTGATCATGATGATAGAAAATCTACAACTGGCTATTGTATTTTTCTAAGAAAGAACCCGGTATCATGGTGTGCAAAAAAACAATCAACTGTCTCAAGGTCAAGCACTGAAGATGAGTACAGAAGCATAGCTAGTATAGAAGCAGAAATCACGTGGATGCAATCATTACTAAGTGGGCTACAAATTAACACTAACAGCAAGGCAACTATTTGGTGTGACAATGTTAGTGCAATATCACTTACTGCTAATCCAATATTACATTCTTGAACCAAATATATGGAGCTCGACCTCAACTTTTTCAGAGAACAGGTCATGAAAAATAAAATCAGGGTCGACTACATACCTTCAACTTACCAAAAGGCATTGTGCTTACTAAGCCTCTTTCGAGACAGATTTTCACTAAATTCAAGCATAAACTAAATGTTAGCATAACCGACATCAGCCAAAGATCTCATATTTCAGTATACATACCAGAGACCATTCAAGAGCATAATGAAGATGAACATCTCAAAAATATGTCGACTTAAGTCCTTAAAGGCACTTTATTCAATCTCTCTTCATTCTCCAGTCAAGTTGCTTAAAGTCATTAGAAGACCGAAGAAAAAAGGAGAACACTATTGCATCAAAAATCAACTTTAATCTTTTGATTCTCTCTGTAAATTTTTTTTTGAGGCAGCAAATCTCAAATCTCTCATACAAACCCTAGCCAACATTGGCTTTGAGGGGGGATATGAGAGAATGAGGTATAACATATGAGTCTTGTGATGTTTCACCAAGTATCAAATGCGGGTGTGTATTTGGGCCAACCTGCAGCCCAATCTCTATTATTATATAAACATAAGTAACACTGTACAAAGAAATATAAAACAATAGAAACAATAAAGATCAGTTTATATTTTTTTCAATATTATTTATCAATTCATCTCAAAATCTTAAAATTTTAAAATATGAGATTTTTTTTAAATGTAAAAAGAATGGACAAGTTGATTATAATTATCTTGGCATGGAGGTTAGGTATGGGACTTAAATGTACTTATAGTTGAGGATAGAGTTATGAGTTCTCTATAATGTCTCTATTATGCTTAAAGGCTTGTGGGGAAATAAGAAAGTGAAAGAAAAACCAGTGAGAAATAGCAAATGTCAATACTAGAAAAGAAAGGGTAAGAAAAAAACAAATTAGTTGTGTAAGGTTAATAGAAAGGATGCTTTTGGCACACATCCCTAATAAGGTTTGAAAATACACAAAACATCCCTCCGTTTTTTCAATAATTTTCGGTCCATGTTTTCAAATTCACGCATGCATAAAAGACTCAAATACCCTTTATATTTTTAACATTTCAAACGCGTATAACTTTTTGTAGAAACATCGGATCAACATACCGTTATCACCAAAAAATCAAAAAATTTGTGATCTATAAAATGAGATCCATTGTTGATACCAAAAAAAATCATATGTGCAGTAAAGTGCAATTATTCCATATATTTGCAGACAATTTTGCAAATTTTAAACATCTTCGATTTTTCTTCAAATTTGCAACTAATGCATAAAATTACAAATATTTCTACAATTATATGGAATAATTGCAAACATGTTTACAATTATTGCATATAGTTGTAGAATTTCTACAACTATTGTATATAATTGCAGACATTTCTGCAATTATATGGTATAATTGCAGACATGTCTGCAATTATTGCATACAGTTGCAACTACTAGATATAATTGCAGTCATTTCTACAATTATATGGTAACATTTCTGTAATTATATGGTACAATTGCATATATGTCTACAATTATTGCGTATAGTTGCATGCATTTGCAACTATTACATATAATTGCAGACATTTCTGCAATTATATGGTATAATTGCAGACATGACTGCAATTATTGCATACAGTTGCAAATATTGCACATAACTACAGATATTTCTGTAATTATATGGTATAATTACAGATATGTTTGCAATTACTGCATAAAGTTGCAGAAATATTTGCAACTATTGCACATAATTGTAGACATTTGCTACAATTATATGGTAAAATTGTAGACATTTCTACAATTATTGCATATAATTGCTGAATTGTTTGCATATAACTTGTCCTATCATTATTTTTACATATGCAGAATGCCACTCATTAGAAAGATATTAAAATGTATGATTAAATGGTGAAAACGGTTTATTAATCCGTCATTTCTATAAGAAGTTACTGCGTTTTAAAGACTGATAATTAATAGGGTGCAAATTTTAATTACGGACGTGAGAATAACATGCATATATACGAAGAATCAACATTGCTGAAATGGAGAAAATAGGCACTGTATGGAAGAAAATTGTAATATTTGAAAATATGGATGTAATTTATATACTTTTTATGAGGAGGATGTTTCGTGCGTTAATTTTGATTTTAGGGATGTGTCTCTTATCTTCACTAATAGAAACTGTTCAATGTGATACATAATTAAATATATTGAATATATTTGGGTCCCTCTATTGCAAATAAGCATCCTATCTTATTGATACATGAAACAATAGGAATCGTGAATGATTAGTATCTATGTTTGTTTATGGAGATACTATATATTTGCAGATGCGAAGTCTTGATATCTAATACTGATGCGGTATCTGTGTTTTATTATATGGGCTGGATAACCAAAATAAATAGCATAACTTTGTTTCAAAGTACAATATACTGTAGATTTCCATTTAGTAATGTAGGGCTCCTTGTCAAAATGGTACCTTATCACTAATAACTGTAACAATAGCATGGTGTGTATCTGTGTATGTATGTGTGTGTGTCGTATGTATGTGTATAAAAAATGAATTCCTTTGTATATCAATGTCATATATGTCGAATGTACTTCACTTCTGTTGCATATCAATGGATATCACAATTATAATGAACTTTTTTTTATGTAAAAGCTCATACTTTATGTGAACCCTTCTAATAAAATCGTAGTATCTGCTTAATTTGTCTACTTTATTCCTAAAACTGATGTGTGAAACATCATTCATTTAACAATGAAAATTAAAATCATAATCTTCTCGGTCACATTTAGATCATTTACTTCGAAGTTATGATGTGTATTTTGTGGTGAAAAATGTAGGAAATGATTTACACCAATAAAGAATGGAAGTGATTTAACTAGAATCTAGTATTACTTATTTGAATACCAATGCAAATTCAAAATCAAATATGTTATCTTACAAAATCAAACAATGGAATGAAAAGAGAAGCAGAATATTTAACATGGTTCGAATTTTATTCTATGTGCATGGAGATCCAACAACACTTTTTATTTCTATTACCAATTTAGAGAGATTACAAGCCACATAATTGATTAGAGAGTTACAGGACTGGAGACACTCTCTAATCAATTGCTCAATTGAAGAATTAAAATTTAGAGCACTCAAAATAAAAAAAACCCCAAATTGATTTAGTAAAGGTTTCTGTTAATTAAAATTATTGGAAATCCTATTGCATTATTGATCTCATGATTAGGAAGATGATTAAGAGGCTAATGTGTAGATGCTCTAACCACTACTACACCAACAGATCACATCAAAAGAATATGCACCATCAATAGAGAAGAACCGTGCACCAAAATAATGAAAATGCTCTCCAAAATTCGACTCGGCTAAAACCCTAAAAAATCTCATAGCAGAAACTCAAACGTCTTACCAGAGGGGTCAAACATCTCTATAACACATCTGAAAAACTCTCGGGTTTGAGATTAGATGTTTGACTTCCCATAATCAACGTCCCCGTAAAATCAAAAACTCTTGGGATAAAAAACAACAGTGATTCAGACGTCTAGCTCCCCTAAGTCAAACGTCTGATCACCTGGGAGCTTTTCTGCTTTGAGCTCTACATGAATTAAGAAGTTTGGCTTGGAAATCCAGACATCTGAGTGCCTCTTTCTGGTACTTCATCAATTTCTCTTCTTCGTCTATTTTAATTTCTTCCTCCAATCAACATTCCGACTCTTCCAATACGAAGCTCTACACATCTTCAATCTAAAGAACTCATAGGCACATATTTGAACCGTATAATAACAACACTTTACATCGATTCAAAATATGTAGGTCTCATTAACAATCAATAAAACAATTATAAGAGTTGTTGGATCTTACGTCTCATGGCGCTCAAGCAATTGAAATAAAAACTGATCAAATTTGTCTTTGGGAAGTGACTTAGTCATCATATCTGAAGGATTATCCATAGTACCTACCTTCAGAAACTTGATCTTGCTTCATTTTTCCTCATTCATGGGGAAGAATCCTCTGAGATCAATGTGCTTCGTGCGAGAACTATAAGCTTTATTCTTTGTAAGATGAATCATGCTCTGAATTTTTGAAAATACTATATTTCCGCGGCACCATAGGAAGATCACCTAGTAACCGAAGTAAATAATCGATATTAACTCGACCTCGGTAGTCAACAAAGCTATTATAGACTGTAGCTTTGATCTGCATGAAGTCAAGCCTATGCCAAGGGTAAAAACGTAGTCCGACACTGACTTCCATCCCTCTCTATCTCTAGAATAATCTGAATCACAGTAACCACTAAGAGAGATTTTGCCATCTACTTCACCATAAAATAAGCTAACTGAAGAAGTGCCATGACATTATTTTCGTATCCACTTCACTACTTGCCAATGCTCTTTGCCCGGGGTAGACATATATTAACTCACAACACCCACTGCATGTGCCAAATCTGGTCTCGTGCAAACCATCACGTACATGAGACTGCCAATATCACTAAAATAAGATATATCAATGATATACCTTTTGTCTTCATTTGATGAAGGAAAAAAGTCTTTCGACAACTTAGAATGAGAGCCTAATGGAATGCATACTGGTTTAGCTTTCTCCAAACTAAATTGAGGGAAGACCTTCTCGATGTACTATGCCTGAGTGAGTCTTAACTCTCTCCTCTTCCTATCTTTAAATATCTCCATTCCTAAAAAAATTTAGTTTTTCCCTAATCCTTCCCATCAAACTACTTGCTAAGCTTCGCTTTCCACTCCGTAATTCTTACCATACTCCGAGATACAATCAATGTTAATACCCTAGGTATTGATTTTCATGACAACAACCATATAAATATTACTACTAACATATCTTCGAGTTATGCAGCCATATCAGATAGATTATGGAGACATCTACAGAGATAAACAAGATTATAGTGGAAGCAAATGAATTATAGAAGAAGGTTAATCAGAGCAATTGAAGAACAAAACCAAATTAGAGAAGAATGCTGAAGGATAAAGGTGTTTGAAGTGATGAGGAGTTTGTTGAACCTTAGAATATCTTGTTAAAAATCTCATGGCAATTATTCTTGAAGATCATCAACCATTGACCTCAACCGAATCACAAAAATCCACAAGTATAAGGCAATTTGAAATGCTGAAAATTTGCAACACTTATTGGTGTTGCTGTTCATTTTGCAACACACCCATGTCGACACAGGGGTACCTAGTATGTCGACATACTAGCAGTTTTCATAATTTCGAATTTTAAATGAAGAGACATTTCCCTCCATCTCTTCACCAAAAGACATGTCTCTTCAACCACTATATAAAAGCCTCTGAAAACAAATTTTCACATCAAGAATTCTCATTTTCTCTTACTCCTTCTTCAAACATTTGCAAAAGAAATCCATTGCATACTCTTCAAATCTCCTTGCAAATCGATACTATTTCACTCCAATTCTTCACTGATTTGCAAGCCACACAATATCAGAGAGTTGTACTTTAATTCACATCATTCTCTCTCTGATTATTCCTCAAAGAATTCAAAGATATATTTTCATTGGAGGTCTATAGGATCATTGTACCGAATCTGCAAGAATCTGTATTGAAGATACAACCATTTGTCATAGTTTGTTGTTGGTGATAAAGAGAAGATGTTCTTGTAGACTGTAAAATCAAGAGGGTGTGTCTTGTAGCCCGCGAAACCAAGATTGTAAAGGTGTTCTTGCCCCCCGTGGAAAGTAAGTGATTATAATGGAATTCTGCACAATAGAGTACAGGACTGGATGTAGGATTGGTTAATCCGAACCAGTAAAAAAATCCAGGTGTTATTTACATTACTGCATTTTACTTTATTACTTACTTATTCTCTAATTACTTCTTTCTGTTTGCTATTTGAGTAAATACAGTTTTATATTCATAAGTAAGTAGTTAACACACAATTCACCACTTCTAGTGTCTGAATAGCCTTAAGATCCAACATTGTGTTATAGTCACCCCAGTTTTCTAACATGTGGTATCAGCGCCTTGGTTTTCAAAAAATTCATAACTTTGTTTTTGAAAAGTATAAATGGCTAATGACGCTAGTAACACATTTTTAACACTTTTGTAGAAGGGCAATCTACCACTAGACCCCCTCTATTGATGGTAGTGTTATGCTTATTAGGCTTGTAGGATGAAATGTTATTCGCAGCCTAGTGGTTTGGGTATTTGGAACATTACCCAAATAGAGTATATAGAGCCTCAAACTGAATATTCAAAATGGACACTAGACCAAAAGACACAAGAACTTAATAACTCTAAGGCCATGAACATTTTATTTTGCTCCTTAAATAGAAATGAATTTAATCGAGTGTCTATTTGTAATTCTGCATATGAAATTTGGAAAACACTGCAAGTCACACATGACGACACCAATAAAGTAAAACAAACAAAGATATCTATGCTAACTAACCAATTTCAACTCTTTCAAATGAAACTAAATGAGTCTATTTCTGATATGTATTCTAGATTTCAAGATATAGTACATGCTTTAATATCATTAGGAAAGAAAATTACTGAAGAAGACCAAGTCAGAAAGATCTAGAATTCACTTCCTAGTGAATGGGATCAGAAGACTCTGGCAATTGAAGAAGCCAATGATATTAGTATTATGAAAATAGAAGATTTAATTGGTAACCTAATGTCTTATGAAGTAAAGTTGCAGATTAGAAAAGAGAATCAGGCAAATAAGAAGAAATCACTAGCACTATATGCTATGATCGACAAAGATGAACCAGATGATGATGCTATTGATGATGATATCAAGTTTATGACCAAGAAGTTCAAGAAATTCTTGAAGTATTGGATAACAAACAAACTTCGAAAAACTAATAACAATAATTCTAGAAATGGAAATGTTCTTAAGTGTTTCGAATGTGATAAACCGGGTCATTTGAAAAGAGACTGTCCCAAACTGATGAAATCAAAGTCAAACACTTTCAATAAGGAGAGGAAACATGCATTCGATGCAAAATGGGATGATTCAGATACATCATCAAGTGATACTGATTCAGAAACAGAAAACGCCAACATGTGCTTCATGGCAAAGGATGACCAGGTATGGAATTTTAATAAAGAAATTACTAATGTTTTGAATGATATGAATTAGGGATATAAAATACTTAGGAAAGAGTATAACAATAGCTTGGCAGAGATAGATAGGTTAAAAATATTTATTGAAAGGTTAACTGAAGAAAAACAATGTCTAAAAGATGAAATTGAAAGACTTAATGGGCATAATGATGAAAAGGATTTGACACTTGGAAGTTTTGAAAAACTAAAAAGTGAAAATGAATCCTTAAAATTAGAAAATCTTTCAATGAAGTCACAGATCACTGATCTGAATGACAAAATAACATATCTAGACAATGTTATTCTTAACCATAATAAGGATTTTGACAAAATGAAAATTGATATTGATAAATTTAACAAAGGGAAGGATAATATTATCTGCATCTAAACACACTAGGAATAAACATGGACTTGGATACACCCCTAAGGCTAAATCAATGAAAAATAGTACTCAAAGTACTAAGTTTGTTAAAGCTACCAAGTTTAAACCAAAACCTAGGAAATTAAAGTTAAAACCTCCAAATAGGTTCATTAACTTATGGGTTCCAAAAAGGTTGGATGATATTGAAAAGGAAAAATATATTTGATAATTTTATTAATAAGGTTCATTCATCTAATGATTATATTTTGAAGGGACATTCAAACTCTTTATGGGTTTGGTATCCCAAAACTTAACCCCATGAACCCCAAAATAAAAAGGGTACCAGTGTGCATATTTTACAATTTTTCAAGTACCAAACAATGTATATCAGATAGCATATGATAAAAGCATATGACAAGAAATCTATTGAACATTAGATAAATATAAAAAGGATTTGTTATTGGCATCGGCAAAGTCCGTAACTCTAAAACTCATTTTATTATTTGATAAGTTTATTACATGTTTTGAATTTATTTGGTTTCCCCTCAAGTGTTTTATTTATATGTATTTATCCCTATATACAAACTCTACATATTGTCTAGCGGTGATTTAAGCGACTCTTTTTCGCTCTTTTTGTTGATGACAAAGGGGGAGAAAAAGTATAAATATACTAGGCAAAATGATAGGGGGAGTGCATAGAGTTAGGGGGAGTCAAATATAAAAATATTTTATTTTATCTCTCAAATATTTATATGGTTATCATCATCAAAATGGGGGAGACTGTTAATACTCTAGGTATTGATTTTGATGACAACAACCATATAAATATTAATACTAACATATCTTCGAGTTATGCAGTCATATCAGATAGATTATGGAGACATTTATAGAGATAAACAAGATTACAGTGGAAGCAAATGAATTATAGAAGAAGGTTAATCAGAGAAATTGAAGAACAAAACCAAATTAGAGAAGAATGCTGAAGGATAAAGGTGTTTGAAGTGATGAGGAGTTGGTTGAACCTTAGAATATCTCGTTAAAGATCTCATGGCAATTATTCTTGAAGATCATCAACCATTGACCTCAACCGAATCACAATAATCCACAAATATAAGGTAATATGAAATGTTGAAAATTTGCAACACTTATTAGTGTTGCTGTTCATTTTGCAACACACCCATGTCGACACGGGGGTACCTAGTATGTCGACATACTAGCAGTTTTCAGAATTTCGAATTTTAAATGAAGAGACATTTCCCTCTATCTCTTCACCAAAAGACATGTCTCTTCAACCACTGTATAAAAGCCTCTGAAAACGAATTTTCACATCAAGAATTCTCATTTTCTCTTACTCCTCCAACAAACATTTGCAAAAGAAATCCATTGCATACTCTTCAAATCTTCTTGCAAATCGATACTATTTCACTCCAATTCTTCACTGATTTGCAAGTCACGCTATATCAGAGAGTTGTACTTTAATTCACATCATTCTCTCTCTGATTTCATCCTATTCCCCAAAGAATTCAAAGATATATTTTCATTGGAGGTCTATAGGATCATTGTACCGAATCTGCAAGAATCCGTATTGAAGATACAACCATTTGTCATAGTTTGTTGTTGGTGATAAAGAGAAGGTGTTATTGTAGCCTGTAAAATTAAGAGGGTTTGTCTTGTAGCCCGTGAAACCAAGATTGTAAAGGTGTTCTTGCCACCCGTGGAAAGCAAGCGATTATAGTGGAATTCCGCACAATAGAGTGCAGGACTGTATGTAGGATTGGTTAATCCGAACCAATATAAAAATACGGGTGTTATTTACATTACTGCATTTTACTTTATTACTTACTTATTCTCTAATTACTTCTTTCTGTTTGCAATTTGAGTAAATACGGTTTTATATTCATAAGTAAGTAGTTAATACACAATTCACCACTTCTAGTGTCTGAATAGCCTGAAGATCCAACATTGTGTTATAGTCACCCCAGTTTTGTAACAATCAACATTTCATCAACATATAACAAAAGTTACATCATACCTCTATCACACCTCCTTGAACAAACACACCGGTCTTTGAAGCTTCTAGAGTAACCTTGTGAAAGCATAAACTTATCAAATCTCTTATACCATAGTCTAAGAGATTGCTTCAGTCCATATAGAGATTTATTAAGTTTACAAACATAATCTGGTATGCTACTATCGACGAACCCTTTCGGTTGACAAAAATAAATTTCCTCATCCAGATCACTATACAAGAATTCAGCTCATCTAGTTGCTCAAGTTCCATATAGTAGTGAGCAACTAATGGCAAAAGAATATGAATGGATGTATGCCTTACAGCTGGAGCAAAGATATTATGATACTCTGTCCCTTTCTTCTAAATATATCCCTTTACTACTAACCTTGCTTTGAAACTAAAATCACCATTACCTCCATCTTTCACTCTATAGATCCATTTACGTCCAATTGCTCTCTTGTCAGTGGGAAGAGGCACCAAATCCTAAGTATGATTTTTTGCAAATACTCAATCTCCTCTTCCATAGTAAGTAACCAAAAGGAACCGTCAACTGATGCAATAGCTTTTCTATAATCTCTGGGCTCATCATGGGAAACATTCAATGCATATGATGCCATGTCATCAAAGTCAATGTCTTCGATGCTCAATCCAACAAACTCATCAAGTCTCATAGGCTTCCTTTTCTATCTAATAGGCATAGTCTATGAATGAGGTCTGATCCTCTACATCAGCATCTGTACTATCTTCATCAACTATGGTGCCATCGAAAAAACTATTTATTCCTATATAGAAAAAATATATGAAGATGACATGCCTTGTGTTTGGTATTCTGAATCCGTCCTCTAACATCCCTTATTTTGAGGCTCGAAACTAACCGCGACAAATGCTACAATCATCTATAATATTAATTTCCAGTGACAAAATGCGGTAATGTTAATCGTATCCATAATATCAGAAGCATTAGAATATGAAATATTTTAAACACAATTTTAAAACAACTTTTAGCATTACATTTCAAATTAGCATTTCATATTCAGTACATAATCCCGTAACGTTGCCCATGTTCGGATAAATATAATTATTACAAAATACACCAAGAGTGACATATTAAGATGCTCCAATGGATGATAAGAGTTACTAAGTAGACAGTTATAACATTGCCATTACATACAACATTCAATCGCAACGGAATGGGTAAATAGATAATCTTCTACATAGCTAGATCTAGCTTCTGCGCGTCTTCAGATGCTTTTTTCACCAAAACCTACTAAACCTGAAAATCTTAACTATTAACCTACTCTAATTAAATTTGAGCACCCGAGAGATTAAGGGAAAAACATAAGTTTTGAGTCAAACATAAAGCCCGGTATGAATAATAATATGACATCTCGATTTATTGATATTAGGTGAGACTATACGGAATAGGTTTCCCCTTACTAATATCCTTTGAAAGCATATCTTTTGCAATCAAAATCATGCAACCAAATTGGTTATAATAAACAATATACAATAATATATATACATACAAAATAGGTAATCGGTGGACTATCTGTCCCAACATCATAGTTTTATCAGGCTGACTATAAACCCATGGCTGACACAGGCCTACCGACATAATAAATGTTCTAACTTGCTATTAGAAAGCACTAGACGGTCTTTCCATAACTTACTACTTTTAGGGTCAACTGATCCTAATGGTTTTGCGAGCTCACTAATAACTTATCTCTATTCTATGTACTTCTTTCTATGTGTAACCTTCTTTTAGTCTTACCTATGACACCGTCCTACATATTAGAATTTTAGACTTATATTAGCTATGGACTAAGTATAGGGCGTGACCCCACACCAATCCCATCTGGTTTTGTAATCTCTGAGTCATTCTTTAGTAAAATTCTGGGTTAACTACCCTATCGATATTTCGTTGAAAGTAAAATCTTTGTAAATGATTTAACCCTTGAAATCATACATAAAACAAGGAAAACATTAGTCCTTTACTTTACTCAAAATACTTATGCTATAATATATGCTTTATAAAACATTGTTGATGAAAATTTGAAATCAATGGATCTTCAACCCTCGCAAAATTTTGGCTACAAGGCCAAAAATATGTAACACTTTACAATTATAAAACTCGACGACATCATCGCCATTAAAAATCTTCGTCCACTCAAAAGCATGTCAAAGGTTTTTATTTCAAAATATATCGGGATGATGTCAAAGTCATAACGTCATAAGTCATATTGTTAAACTAAAAAATTGAACTTCGGCGACTCTAAAAAACATTGCCATCAATGCCTCTCGAGGGTGTAAAATTTAGATTAAGGATTAAGCTTAATGACTATAAAAAATCATGGATTAGGCTCGAAGACTAGTTAAAAGCATTGACAAGGCTCGATAACATTTTTAAAAAGGGGCATAGAGTAGACTCAATGACTAGTTAAAAAGCGGCAAGAATTAGGCTCGATGATAAGTTAAATGCGAGTTAGGCTCAACGACCTTTGGGTTGGCAAGGCAAAAAGCCTGAAGTCACTTCTAAAATAGAACGACTTCGAAATTATAAAGGTTGGCGACTCGTAAAACATATGCAATGACATGCCTCTTTGTAAAAACACAACACTCATGTGCATCGACATGCCCACGTCGAAGACCATCTCTCTATCTTTGTTACTATAACCTCGACGTGGTTCAAAACTAATCCTTTTCATGTCAAACTCGTTGATATCTTATGCATTGCTTTGTTCCATACCGATGGCAGTGTGATGCGGTTAGAAATGACTCAACATAGACAACGTCGACATGGTAAAACTATAATTAACTCAAAAACTGCCAATTTACTATAAAAGGTAGTACCTTTTCACCAACCTGTATAATTTGTCAAAATTTCATTGGCTAATAAAAACTTTATCAATTTCTTTACTAAAAATCTACCGCACATGATAGTTTGAAATATTAAAATTTTATAGTTTAACCATTGTTATAAAACACTTACTTAAACAATTAAGCCATTTTGATTCAAAAGTTTATTTATCATTCCTAAACATTTAGAAAAATCTCCAAAAATTAAAATAAATCAACTAATCATACTTGTCGATATATAAAAGTTTCAGGACGAAAACTTATTTCAATTATTTTTTAATAATTAAAACCCCAAATTAACCAATTTCTCCACTTATAAAATTCATACTTGTTGGGGATGCGGATTAAGGATCTTAAGGCAGAAATAACACTAGAGGGGGGGGTGAATAGTGTTTTAAAGAATATATGAACTATATGACTAAATTAAAACTTTCAACACAAATCTAAACAGAATTCTAACATAGAATGATCACAGAACATATAACAAATGCAAATAGTAAAGTAAAGCAAGTAAAAGGAAAGAACACACCGGATTTTATACTGGTTCGGAATCCTCCTACATCCAGTCCTGCACCAAGGCAATATCCTTGTACAGATTTTTATAAGCCAATATCCAAATTACAACCCTCAATTTCTAAGGCCTTGAGGAACCCTCCTATCTCCGAGTCTGGGTAAACTCTCTTGATTTACGGGACACAAGATCACCCTAATACTTCTTAATAACAATCCTTTTGAATGGATAGAGTCTATGGACATTTTGAATACAAATTAATCCTATAAATCTGAATAGCACTTTGATCTTTAGTAAAGTGATGGAGAATCAAATAGAGAGAGTAGCTAAATGATTTCCTATTGAGAATTTGGCAGAATGATGGCACGATCTTGAAAATATGAAGTTTTATGGATATGGAATGGTGGAGAAGAAGGAGTGAAGAAAATAAGAAAGTAGTTGTTAAAAAAATTCGTTTTGGAAGCCTTTATATAGATGCACAACAGTCATAACCATTGGCGAAAGGTTTTTGAACGAATGGACACTTCTTTTGAAATTTGAATTTTGAATCCAACTGTCACCATGTCGACATGGGGTATCCCCATATGTCGACATCCCTCAGTTCAAAATTGTAGAGATGTTGTTTTGTAAAAGCATTTGAATTTAGAACAAGTTGAAACTTCTCTTAAGCAAAATAAAGTGTTTAAACAATATTTTGAGATAGAGAACGAATATAAAACATTATTTTAAATATACATATATATATATATATATAATTGATATAGACCGTCAATTATATAAGTAATATTTAAAATCAGAATAAGTTTTGATGTTTTAAAAATAGAAGTTTTTGAAATCAGAATGGAGGAATATTTCAAGGCTAAAACAAAGTTTGAAAACATTTTTGAAAACATGATTTTGAAAGCTAAAACATTTTGAAAAACAGTTTTAAAAACATTTTGAAAAATCTATTCAAATTGAAATTGCAAGAACCTTCCTACAGAGCTCCTCCATAGGACTCGAGAACTTGTACAAAGTAGTTTAAATGATTTTGATTTTCGTGGGTTTGTAAGCCACTTGTCGTAGGTTTGTAAGCTACTTGTCGTGGGTTTGTAAGCCACTAGTTTCGATAGAAATTGGGTTCCATCCCAAAAGAAAATTGGAAGAAAGATGAGAGTGCTATTATGAAGTTTTAACAAAATACTAGACACTTATCTTGAGATCTTGTAATCTTGATTCTCTAGAGTCTTGAATCTTGAATCTCTAATCTTCATCTTGATGCTTGAGTCTTTATACTGATCAGTCTTCGATAATACCTGCATATACTTCCTATATACATATATATATATATATATATATCTATATGAAAATGTTAGTATATATTTTATAAAGTATAATAACTATATAAGGTTGTTGTCATCAAAACATCATCAACTCAGTTCCTAACAATCTCCCCCTTTTTGATGATGACAACCTTTATTTATAAAATATTCTTACCATACCATAACTCCCCCTTACTCCGTGACTTCTTCTTAAAACTACAACTCCCCTTTATTCCATGACTCCCCCTTACACCAAGCACATATTTTTATAACTTTCTCCCCCTTTGTCATCAACAAAAAGGAATAAAAGATTTACCAGTTCTAAAGTACATATAGAATAAAAGTGTAAAGTGAACGTGTAAGTGATCAAGTGTATGTGCATATATATAAGTGTAACTTGACAATCAAATCAATATCATACATAGCAAACCAATCATGTATAGTATATGAAGTTATATACAAACCAAATCCAAATCAAACTTAAGTAAACAATTCAATCAAATCCTAATCAAATCTAAATCAAATCAAATCAAACAAACAAACAAACATACATACATAATGATCAGACATTCCTTGGGACTTCCACCCATCCATCTTCTCCAAAGATAGGATCAGTTTTGATAACATCCCAATTATCTTTGTCGAGAGTGACTGGTGGATTTGCTTCGGGTTCGTCTTTGCTAAGGGTTGAGATCATCCAACGAAGTGCGTCGAAGTGTTTCTCTTGCTCTTTAATCATCTGCATTTGGCTTAATTCTAAGTGCCTTTGATTTCTAAGTATAAAAGAAAGAATATTCTTGAAAGAAGTAAGAGTTTCTTCAAGATTTTCACTTAAATTCTTAATTGGAGAAGCCATAATTTAAGAAATAAGTCGAAGTATGAGAGGAGATGAATAGAAATGGAGGTTGAGAAGTTTTTCTGGAAAAAATAGGTATTTATAGGAGTTATTGGCCGTTCAAAATGAATTGTCACTTGGTAGTTACAAGAATTTGAAATTAGAGATTGTAACTACTTTCTGACTGTTATATGTCGACATGAGGGGATGGGGCATGTCGACATGGTCTAGACAGAATGACCAAGTTGAGTTATTTTTTATTTCTAAGTTTATTTTTGTACTCGTGGACCTGTATAAACTTAAAATAAATAACTAACAGAGATATATAAAGCTGGAAAGCAGAGAATGAGATAGCATTACTTATATTAGTTAACATTACATAATCTTAACTAAAAAAGTAGAAAATACAAAGATAGATAAACGATAGCTAGAGAGATAATGGCTAGGATTAGTTTGATGAAGATGATGATGAAGACAAGCCAAGTTTCCTGCCTATCTTCCCAAAGAACTTGTTGATCTTGGTAGAGATTTTATCGATTTTCTTGCTAAATAGATCTCTTAAGAACCTTTTGGTTTGAGCAAGTATCTTTTGGTTCTTGAGTATGGTTTTGTTGGATGGATTGGCGGGTGTATGTGGATACTCTATACTTTCCAAAGAGGTATCTTCATCTTCTTCAATTTCCATTCCTTCCCCTTCTTCTTCCTCTTCTTCTTCCTCTTCTTCCATCTCTTCATGAGCAAGTCTCTCTTCCTTTTCGGCAAGTGTTTCATATGGTTGAAATATAAGTGGGATTTTCATAAGAGAAATGTTCTCATGATTGAACACTTTTCTACTTACAGACTCTTCCTTTTTAACATCCACACCAAAATAATTGAAAATCCGAGTAAGGTAAATTCCATGATAAAGAGTGTTTTCTCCCATATTAAATTTTTTGGGTCTTAACTCATCCAAAATAGTTTGTGCCCAATTAATATCATATTTTTCAAAAATAACAAAAAGAGCTTTACACACTTTTGAGGTGGGATTATTGTAGTTTCCCGACCTAGGAATAATTGTGTGTTGAATAAGAAGGTTGACAATTCTTGCTTTTGGGCGGAAAAAGCGATTCTTAAAATCCATGTGGTCATCGCTTTCAAAAATGTGATGAAAAGTCTCTCGATTAGTTTCATTGATTTGAAATTCCAAGAGATTCATACGGTAGATTTGCAACCCAAAATAGTACCCAAAATATCGAAATCCAAAACAATAAGTGTTCCTTTAACACTACTCCAAATTTGATCTTCATTTCCATTATAAAATCCACGATTTAGGTTTGCATAAAACATTTTGACAAGGTTTGGATAACAAACGAAATCATTTTGCTTGTTATCAATCAAGCTAAGAATGGAGTTTTCTTCAAAAAGTTGATCGATTTCATAAGAAGAAAAATCATCAAAGATGGCAAATTTTCCCGTATTTACTTTACCATAGTTTACATAGCTTATGTAAGCTTTGATAGCCTCCGGGTCATTGAAAAGATCATTTTTGATGGATTTGGGCAGCCTCATAGTTGATGGGTTACTTGAGGAAGCCATTGATGAGTGTTTGAGAGGAGTAGAAGATAATGAAGAAGGTTTGAATTATGAGAATAAAAGTGAAAAGAGATGATAAGAGAAGTATATTAAATAGATTCTCTAAAGTCATGTTCTCTGGTCAAGAGGTGTCTTTTTAGAATTTTGAAGTAAGTGAAAAGGTGTAGGGAAATTCAAAAGTTTGAATTCAAATTTCTGAGAGGCATGTCGACATGGGGTATCATGGCATGTCGACATGTGCTTGTTGAATTTGAAAGGAGGTGTCTATTTTTTAAAATCTAATAAATTCCTAAAATCCTAAGAAAACTAATCTATATTCTATATCTATATTTAATTCAGTAATAATATTAAATATAATAATATTAAAATATTTTAATATTTAAAATATTATTAAAATAATATTATTTTGAATTTAAAAATTCAAATTTCAAAGGGTGATTTTGAATTTAAAAATTCAAGAAATTGCAAACAAAATCAAAGCAAGCAAGCATCCAATAAAATTAAAATAAATGTGTACCTATTTTTAGATCCAAACTCCGATCGTCTTCTGATTCGAGAATAGCCGTGAAGCACAGATTTGAATTATCAGTTTTCTTCTCGTCATCACTGGATGAATCTGAATCGTCAAGAGTTGCTGCATATGCCTTCTTTCTTTTCTTTGGTTGCTCGTTGTTTGGTTGAAATGTCTGTTTGTCTGGATATGGACAATCCATCTTGTAGTGCCCTGTTTTGTTGTAGTTATAGCATCTATCACCATTATTGTTGTTGTTGTAGTTCTCCGAAGTATTTCTGGAATTTCTTTGATCATTTCTTTTGAAGTTATTCATCTTTCTATACTTCAGAAATTTCCTGAAATTTTTGGTCATGAAAGCAATTTCTTCATCACTCTCTTGTTCTGAATCTCCAGTTGTTGCTTTGAATGCGATCGATTTCTTTTCCGTTGCCTTAGATTCTTTTCTCCCTTGTAGTTGAACTTCATAAGACATTAGATTACCGATTAACACTTCGATCTTCATTTGACTAACATCATTTGCCTCTTCAATAGTAAGTGTCTTTTGATCCCATTCTGGAGTGAGTGAATTGAGTATTTTTCTGACTTGATCTTCTTCTGAGAAACCCTTTCCTAAAGCAATCAATGAATGTACAATATCTTGAAATCGACAATACATGTCGGAAATGGACTCATTTTCATGCATTTTAAACAATTGAAACCGGTTAGTTAATATGAAAATTTTAGTCTGTTTAACTTTGCTTGTTCCTTCATGAGTTACTTGCAAAGTTTTCCAGATTTCAAATGCAGACTTACAAACAGAGACTCTATTAAACTCATTCCTATCTAGTGAACAAAATAGTATATTCATATCCTTAGAATTGTTTTGTGCAACTGTCTTTTGCTCAGTAGTCCACTGGGAAAAATTAGTAGTTGGTTCAACATATTCAATTTGTGTCATATTCCAAGTATCTAAACTTATGGATTGTAAATAAATTTTCATCCTACATGCCCAATATGCATAATTACTGCCACTAAAAAGTGGTGGTCTGATAGTAGACTGACCTTCTATAAATGAACTAGTGTTAGTGCTTGTGTTGATAGAAGTAGTAGTGACAGGAGTGACATTACTAGTGTGTTGTGCCATTAAAACTTTTCAAAATTTCAGATTATGAAAACAATGAAAACCAATGCTCCGATACCAATTGTTAGGGATGCGGATTAAGGATCTTAAGGCAGAAATAACACTAGAGGGGGGGGGGGGTGAATAGTGTTTTAAAGAATATATGAACTATATGACTAAATTAAAACTTTCAACACAAATCTAAACAGAATTCTAACACAGAATGATCACAGAACATATAACAAATGCAAATAGTAAAGTAAAGCAAGTAAAAGGAAAGAACACACCGGATTTTATACTGGTTCGGAATCCTCCTACATCCAGTCCTGCACCAAGGCAATATCCTTGTACAGATTTTTATAAGCCAATATCCAAATTACAACCCTCAATTTCTAAGGCCTTGAGGAACCCTCCTATCTCCGAGTCTGGGGTAAACTCTCTTGATTTACGGTACACAAGATCACCCTAATATTTCTTAATAACAATCCTTTTGAATGGATAGACTCTATGGACTTTTTGAATACAAATTAATCCTATAACTCTGAATAGAACTTTGATCTTTAGTAGAGTGATGGAGAATCAAATAGAGAGAGTATCTAAATGATTTCCTATTGAGAATTTGGCAGAATGATGGCACGATCTTGAAAATATGAAGTTTTATGGATATGGAATGGTGGAGAAGAAGGAGTGAAGAAAATAAGAAAGTAGTTGTTAAAACAAATTCGTTTTGGAAGCCTTTATATAGATGCACAACAGTCATAACCATTGGCAAAAAGTTTTTGAACGAATGGACACTTCTTTTGAAATTTGAATTTTGAATCCAACTGTCACCATGTCGACATGGGGTATCCCCATATGTCGACATCCCTCAGTTCAAAGTTGTAGAGATGTTGTTTTGTAAAAGCATTTGAATTTAAAACAAGTTGAAACTTCTCTGAAGCAAAATAAAGTGTTTAAACAATATTTTGAGATAGAGAATGAATATAAAACATTATTTTAAATATATATATATATATATATAATTGATATAGACCGTCAATTATATAAGTAATATTTAAAATCAGAATAAGTTTTGATGTTTTAAAAATAGAAGTTTTTAAAATCAGAATGGAGGAATATTTCAAGGCTAAAACAAAGTTTGAAAACATTTTTGAAAACATGATTTTGAAAGCTAATACATTTTGAAAAACAGATTTAAAAACATTTTGAAAAATATATTCAAACTGAAATCGCAAGAACCTTCCTACAGAGCTCCTCCATAGGACTCGAGAACTTGTACAAAGTAGTTTAAATGATTTTGATTTTCGTGGGTTTGTAAGCCACTTGTCGTAGGTTTGTAAGCTACTTGTCATGGGTTTGTATGCCACTAGTTTCGATAGAAATTGGGTTCCATCCCAAAAGAAAATTGGAAGAAAGATGAGAGTGCTATTATGAAGTTTTAACAAAATACTAGACACTTATCTTGAGATCTTGTAATCTTGATTCTCTAGAGTCTTGAATCTTGAATCTCTAATCTTCATCTTGATGCTTGAGTCTTTATACTGATCAGTCTTCGATAATACCTGCATATACTTCCTATATACATATATATATCTATCTATATGAAAATGTTAGTATATATTTTATAAAGTATAATAACTATATAAGGTTGTTGTCATCAAAACATCATCAACTCAGTTCCTAACAATACTTGCTTGGAAAATTATGAACTTAAAAAACTCATTTCTACAATGATATTTCTAACATCATACCAAAATCTCAGGTCATTTGGGTTTCATATAATAGGTTTTCCAACTCAAACATATCATAAAATTTCATATTTAAATTCTAAAAAATAGCCAACAAGCATATAACCGCTCAAACTACTAAAATACATCATAATACTTGCAAAAGAAATGGATTCACATTTAGAACTGAAAAATAATCAAAAATATGAGATGTATGTTCATTATTCACCTTGATTTGGATGGGAAAGATGTGATTTGGTGTAGACTTGATTTCTTTTAGCTTCGATTCCTTAA
The DNA here is from genome assembly GCA_030765085.1 of Allium cepa. Classification (NCBI taxonomy): domain Eukaryota; kingdom Viridiplantae; phylum Streptophyta; class Magnoliopsida; order Asparagales; family Amaryllidaceae; genus Allium; species Allium cepa. Next base: position 469,720,485 of record CM060935.1, read on the forward strand.
TCTTTTAGTTTCCTTATTGTTATTCCTTTACTATAGATGGCCTCTCTGTATGTTTAGTTTGTATGTGTGTAAATGAATTAAGAAAATGAAGACAAAAGGGTTTAAGGAGTAGTAATGAAGGCTATTACCATTTTGCCCTTATCGTTTTCCTCCTTATCCTAACCTTTTGCTTCTCTAATTGGTTTATTAAATAAAGCATGGCCTAAACCTAATTACCAAATCTCAATTTTCTTATCCCTTTTTGTTATTTCATTTAATGTAGCTAATTAAATGTTTTATATAATGTCAGTCAAAATTAGGGTCATTGTAGACTCCTTTCTTAAAAAATTTCATTTCTGAAATTACGATAAGGTGCATACATTAATTAAACATAATGGTAAAACATACCATCAAACAAGTCAGGATAAGTGTCTCTAATCCTGCTCTTTATTTCCCAAGTACAACCTCCCTCGTCATCACTCCACTGGACTTTACTAATCTGACTGCTTTGTTCCTTAGCTTTTTATTTTCCCTAGCCACTATATGAACTGGCTGTCTAACTATGGTCATGTCCAGTTCCACTCATGTCCAGTTCCACTACTAAGTCATCTAACGCAATCAGAGTAATAGTTGTTTATGGATCCCGAACACACTTCCTTAGATGAGAAATATGGAAAACATTGTGCACTCTTGCCAAACTATTCAATAACTCTATCTATAAGCGAGTTTCATGATCCTCTCTATAATAGGAAATGATCCAACAAACCCAAGTGCCAACTTCCCCGACTTTTTGAATCTCACCACACTCTTCATCGGTGATACTTTGATGAAAAATTGTCTCCAACTGACAACTCTAAGTCTTTTCGTCTCTTATCTACATAAATTTTCTGCCTTGACTGAGCTTCCTTCATTCTAGCCCAAATTAACTCAATATTTTCTGTGGTTTCTCTTACTAAATCTAGACCAAAAACTAATTTATCTCCAGTCACTAACCAACATATGGGAGATCTGCACGACCCTCCATACAAATCTTCAAATGATGTCATCCTTATACTAGTCTGATAATTGTTGTTATATGAAAACTCGACAAAGTGTGGATGGTCTTCCCATGATCCTCCAAAGTCTAGCACACAAGCTCTTAACAAATCTTCTAAGAATTTGTTAACTCTTTCCGTTTGCCCACCAGTTTATGGATGATAAGCGGTACTCATCTTGAGCTTGGTATCTAAAACTTCCTGCGGACTCTTCTAGAACTCACAAGTGAACAAGGAATCTCTATCACTTATTATACTATTAGGAATCCTATGCAGTCTAACTATATTCTTGATGAATAACTTAGCTAAGACATATGTCGTTCTAGTCGACTTAAGGGGTATAAAGTGTGAACACTTGGTCAATCTATCCACTATAAACCAAATACTTCCATTTCCTATATTCAACCTTGGAAAACCATCTATAAAAACCATAGATATAAAATCCTACTTCCAAACTGGAATGACTAAAGGCTGAAGTAATCCACTTGTCTTTTGATGTTCGACTTTTACCTGTTGATAGTTCAAACACTGCTTTACCCATAAGCCTACATCCTTCTTCATACCTTTGCAGAAGGAACTTCTTTTCCATATTATGATACATCTTAGTTCCTCCTGTATGAATGATGAACTTTGATTGATAACACTCCTTAAGAACTTCTTTCCTTAAGTTCTGATATTCGGAACACATAACCTTCCGTTCTTCCTCAACCACCCATTTTGATCAAGACTGAAATCCTTTAGATCACCAATCTCAATTCTGCTCTTTAACCCTCTGATCCATTCAGGTAGCAATGGATCATCTCCTTACTTATAGGTAATCCTTTCGATCATTACTGGTCGAACTCCTAAATATGACAACATAACGGTTTCTTGGCTCAAACTTTCCATAGATCTTAACTGCACACCATATGTAGTCAAAGCTTCTAAATCTTTCCACTCAGTTATCATTGCAAATACCGCATTCTAATGCCTCTTACTGAGCACATCTACTACTCTATTTCCTTTTCCCAGTGTATACTCAATTCCAAACCATAAGCGGCTAAAAACTCTAACCATCTCTGCCGTCTCGTATTCAATTCCTTCTGAGAGAATAAGTACATTAATGACTTGTGATCCATTAAAACTCAAATCTCTTTCCCAAAAGGTAATGTCTCCACACCTATAATACAAAAATCACCGTAGATAACTCTAAATCATGTATCATATATTTAACCTCATGTGGTTTGAGATATTGAGAAGCGTAGGTAGTTACTTTACCCCTCTACATTAGCATAGCTCAAATATCCAGTTCCGCACGTATCCGTATGCACTACTAAATTTTGATTCCCATCCGGAATAACTTACACTGGCACATTGGTCAATAAATTTTTCTACTTCTGGAATGCCTTCTCACATTTATTGATCCAAACATACTTTACTTCTTTCCTTGTTAGCTTAATCATTAGTTGCTGCTATTCGTGAAAAATCCTTAATAAACCTCCGGTAATAGCCAACAACTCCAATAAAACTCTTTATCTTAGTCACCATCTTGGTTCTCTTCCAATTATTAACTGCCTTGGTCTTAGCTGGATCTACCTTCAACCCTTCCTTTGAGACTACATGACAAAGAAAATTCACCCCCTTCTTTCAAAAATGGCACTTTGAAAACTTTGCTTCTAACTGATGTTGTCTCAGTGTTTCAAGCACTATCCTAAGACGAACTTCGTGATCTCTTTCATCCTTGGAATATATCAATAAGTCGTCTATGAACACCAACATGAATCTATCCAAATGCTCTCGATAGATATGATTCATTAAGTCTACGAAGAAGGCTGGCGCATTAGTTAATCCGAACGACATTATTAACTATTTATACGATCCATATCATGTCCTTAACGTCGTCAGAGAATAATATTCTCCCCTACTCTTAGTCAATGGTACCCTGTTACTAATTCTAACTAAGAGAATACTTTGGGTCCACTCAACAGATCAAACAAATCGTCGGCAATGAATATTGATTTTTATAGTCTTCTCGTTTAAATTGCGATGATACACAACTTTGACCATCCGTCTGGTTTATTAACAAAAACTGCGACTGCTCCCCAAGGCAAACTACTTGGTCTGATAAAAATTTTCACTTCAAATCCACTAATTGCACCTTTAACTGCTTCATCTCAGTAAGCGTCATCCTACTTGGAGGTCTACTAACAGGTTCTAGTCCTGGTACAAGATCTATCCGAAACTTAAAAGCTTGTTTCAGCGGTAGTCCTATCATTGATTCAAAGATGTCTATGAATTCTTTAGTAATGAAAACTCGATTCAACCCATCTTCGTTCTCCATTAGACCCAACAAAGCACAAACATCAAAACTTGGGTTTTTCTATAGAATATATAATTCGATCACTGCTACTAGGGTGTCTTCGTGATATTTTCCTATCATGGAAAAATATCCTAGCATCATACTTACTTAATAAATCCATACCCAAAATAATTCCGAAGCCTACAAAATCAAACACATGAAAACTGCAAGAAAATATATAACCTAACAATTCAAACTCTAACCGATCACATCTTATCCCAAGAGTTGCATACCCTCCTATCGGACTCGCAACCCTTAACGATGTAATTAGGGATGTGGGTTCTAGGTTAAGCTTATCTACTAAACAATGAGATATGAAAGAATGTGATGCACCAGCATCAAGTAGAACTCTAACAGATATACCATTAATTAAAAGCGTACCTCCTATCACCGCCTTTCCTTTCTCCTCGGCTGTTGGTCTTGAGGTAGCTGGTTCCAATGTAAACACTCTGCCCTTCTCTATTTTAGTTGGTTTATTGCACTGGTTCTTATAATGACCAATTTGATCAAAGTTGAAGCACTTAATGTTCTTCTTTTCCATCACCTTCTTTCTATCTCCCGAACGACATCCATATACCAAATTCCCCTTCTTGTCACACTTATAACACACCACTTTAGACTTTCCTTTCTTGGTAGCTTCAACCCTCTAAGTTCCCTTCTTGTGAAATAATTTCCTCCTCTGGTTCTACCCACCTTAAGCCTCCACTGCTTTGTTATTACCAAAGAAAGCAAGCATCTCTTCGTTTCTTAAAGCCATTTCAACAACTACATCACATAGATCCTTGAGACGTGCCAAAGTTGCCTTAGCAAGCTCAAGTAGAAAGTGCAGTAGATCGTATAATATAGCTTGTGTGAGTATATGCTAATATATGTGATAATCAAAATAGTAATTCAGAGTATAAAGACTAAAAGTAAAATGATCACACTAGAGTTTTTATACTAGTTCGGGCCTCCTGTCCTACATCCAGCCTCAAACAGCCCTCCGATATTTCACTAACTAATAACCCTCTCTTTGCTCAAAGAAACAGGCTAATACAAAAGTATTCCTTTGACAACCTTATGTTCTATACAACATGGACATTAACTGCCAGTGCAATTTTTTCTATAATCTCCTTTGAGTGACATTGAGTATGAATGCTTGGTTTTGTAGGAAATAATTTAACCAAAATATGGATTTTGGTTGTAAGTGTTGAGAATATGAAATTAATGATAGCACAAGATAATATGAATATAGAAGTTAGGGAGTAGTAAATCAAGTTAAGTTAAAGCTCAATCGATTGAAGTATTTATAGAATCAAAGAGTTGTATATGAAAAGTTGTGGCTTCTTGAAAGATTGCTCTTTGATTAATGGTTGCAACTGCTGAAGGCGAAGGATGTTTGTTCAAAGCAAAGAGAAGCGTCCATTCAAAAACTGACAGATGTGGTTCGAAAAATAAAGCCCAAAACTTTACTCAGACGTCTATCATTATATGTCAGACGCCTGTGGTATTTCAGAAAGTAAAAACCTGAAACATATCATAGACGTCTGTGGCATATTGACAGATGTCTTTTGTTGTTGAATTTGTAAATTTTGGGCAGTTTATTATAGAAATTTACCGATATTAAATCGGATGTGTTATGATCACTCAAGGAGTTTATGACTATAATACAATAATATGACCTTACTTTTAAATAGCAATCCATCTTTCTTTAAATGTCTTTGAGCCATGATTTTGTTGAGCATAGTGATTTTTTTCTAGTATATGCCTGCAAAATGATAAAATATATCTTGTATATTGATTGTATAGTTGTTGTCATTGAGATCCAAGAATGGAGGTTCTAACATTCTCCTCCCTTTTTGATGATGACAATCATATAAAATCGTTGGTAATGATATATATAAAAATAGCTCCCCTTGAATGTTATCTCCCCTATGTATATACACATCCATCTCCCCCTTTGTGATTATCAAAAAATAATAATGTAATTGTAGAATGGTTTGGGATAACATAAGTAAAACATAGCCATAAAAAACATGATAGGATGGTTATTGAGATGTGAAAACAAGAAGTATCATGAGTAGTTACAGAAATGGTAAACGGTACTTAGCGTAGAAAGTCACATTTAAACGATCATGACAGTGTTTGGACAAATCTGATGAAAATAAACAATAAAAGCAAACATGACTTGTAGAAACATAAACAAAGACCTAAAGAAAAAGAAAAACTGCAAAGAAGGATTATTGATAGTCTTGATAGTTGTAAGCGGAGAAATCACCATAATTGTCATAATACTCATAGTAGGCAAAAGAATTAGATTGGTAGTTTCCCGATCATTGAGTATATTCTTCATCTTCATGAATAGACAGCCCTTGAAATGCATTATGCTGCATTTGATGAATTGTTGAAGGATCGGCCAAGATATATTGTCACCATTTTCTTGCTCTTCTTCCAGTTGTTTCTACACAATATTCTTTCCTCTATCTTGGTAGGAACTTCCATCATAAGAAGATGATCTATGAGGATGGTAAACATGAATTTGTATTGAAGGAGGTGGTGTAGGAGATGGAGAGGAGGATGATCTACCATGAAATTTCCTCATAACTTTGCCCAAAGTGGAAACAACTTTCTTCAAAGTCCACTCCACCTTAGCCATTCATGTAGAAATTTTTTTTCCAAGTCAACCATTTTGTTTTGTAAAGATTTTTGATTTTTCTCGAATGCCTTTTGATTCACTATGATCAATCTTTAATTTTAAAGCGTTAAATCTCATACAGAGTCTTTTTGGTCAGTTTCGATGCGGGCTTCATAAATCTTCGAATTGGAATGATAGTCGGCAGCATGGTGAGTAGGAGAAGATGGTTATGGAGGAGAAGGTGCTTGAACCTGTTGCAGAGGAAGCAAATGATTTTTTTGTTCTTGTTATTGCGGCTGTTGAGCAGTCCATTGAGGAAGAGAAATGACTGAAGGTGGTCTTTTAGGAAGATGCATCAAGGACAAAAATCTTATACCACTGTCTTTAATAGGAATTTCTTCGAAACGAGATATATATGAAGGCACCACGAGAGCTTGCAAGGGACGCATAATGTATGAGGCATACATAATGGTTTATCGGCGGTGACTCTAAAAAATTTTAATTTCATCATAAATAAATTTTGCCCAATTGACTTGAATTCCACCAAATATAGCATATATGGCTTTGTGGTCATTTTCATAATTTGCTCACGACTTCCTAATCGGGGAATTATTATGTTAATTATCATATGATTTAAAAATCTACCCTTTGGTTGTAGATGAACCAATTTCCATTGTGGCATTCCATCTTCCCATATTTAGTGTGTAATTTTGTCACGTGGCAAATTTCGGTGATATGGTATTGTAACGTCCCGCCTTTTTGTACGTCTGACGATAAACCACACACATCAGACTCAAACCATACAGAAGGGCGGATTGTTATTGGGTGAATAAGAAAAGGCAGAGAAAATAAAAAAAACAAAATAGAACCTCACAGCAGAATGACAAAATATAATAACCAAATAACAGTTCATTAAGCTGTTTTACAAAACATTTGATTATACTTATACAACACGTATCAGAGTTACACATACTAGAGAATAATAAATGATAATGCAGCGGAACAGTATGAATGCAGTGGAATAATTTAATAGATAATGGTAATGCAATCTTCGTTTTCATCATCCAAAAGTAAGGTCTTCAAACCCTGAAATACTCAGGCTGACCCGAGCGAATTGAAAAAACAAAACACTCGAGTCAGAACTAAAAGATCTTACGTTGGAAAAATATGAGTGGAACGGTGTTAGAGATGTTTACGGGATTTGACATCTCCTATCAAGTGTCCAACGTGAGTGCAGTAACTTAAGAGATGCTCGTGATTCACATCTCCTAAGGATCCGATAAACTATTTACTATGTAGTAATATTTCGCTATTATAATAATGTCTATAGTAAAATAAACTCATTTTTAAATAGCATTAAGGAGTGAACCAATATTCCCCTTAACACGTAATAGTCCTAATAGTCCATCCAGCATCAGCGCATCTCCAGATCGGGAGACTACCCTAAATACTCCACGGGCTAGGGAGAAAAACAAACTCGTACAAGACGCGCTAGGGTAGGTGACACGGCACACAAGGCAATGCAAGGGTAGATATACCAATTACGCATCTACGTTGGTGGTAACGTGTAGCAGCTACTACCGCCCACCTCGAGCCACAACCCCAAAATCAAAAATCAAAAGTGGCTACCGAATCAATCCAAATGCCAGAGTATAATATCAAAGGAGCGTGTCCGATAAGAAGGGATACCTCTTTGGCCTTTTAGCCATCTTATGCGAACTCACGGGAGTCGGATCCACGTATGTACCTCAATAGAATGTCACCACCATCCTACTTCATTCTGGAATCTCCGCCGCATACACGGTTGTTAAAGTGGTTTTCGAAGTTGGTAGAGCGTATGACAGCTTCCGATCCCGGTCTCTTTAACAACAAAACGTTATTATAACACCACGCTCATTTCAAAATAATTTAAACTTCAAAACCGGAATATAATATCCATTTCAAAACCATATAAATACGATATCATTTCCATTTCAAAATTAAACCAACATGATATCATTTTATTAAAACTCAAATCACTAAAATATCATTTTATTTCAAATATATCCTTTCCAAAAATCATAGCACTTTCAACTTTATAACACTTCGAAATCAAAACACTTAAAATATAACACTTTCAAATCATAATACATTGAAATTCACAACTTTGAATACATAACTTCACCCCTTAAACAGTTTAAATATTGGAATACTTTATATAATAAAATAGCTTCTTAAATTTCATAAACCAATTCCAAAACAACTCGAATTTCTAGATTTAATTTAACAAAATCCTGAATCATAAATTTCAATTCAATTCAGTTTCCAAATAAACTATTCCAAATTTTATCAATTTCATATACAGATTTGATCCACAGAATAAACCATTTCAAATTCAATATATTTCAAACTTTAAGTATTCAACAATTTCAAAACTAAGTTTTATAATTTCATATATATCAAATTCAATTTTCTATTATTTAGCTTCGAAACATTAACTTAATATATCCATTATCATTTAAATAAATCCTAAATTTCAAATAACTAAATATTTCCTTCAATTTATTTATACTTGGACTATTCATTTAATTCACCTTAACCCAAAATCAAGGTGTAAAATCATACCCCTTTAAAATTTCCAATTTAATAAATTTCACATCAAACTTATTTGAGTTTAATTCTTAAATAAATTCAAATTCAAATAAATTTCACATTTATCTTCCAACCTTGATTTATTTAAATCGTTATAAACTCTATATTAAAATATAATTTAAACACTTAACCATATTATCTCCAATAAAATCAACTTACTATTAAGCTTATTCTATATTAAAACAAATTTATACATAGCCTAAAAAATCAAGAATAAAATAACATTATATAACATCGGAAATTAATATTTATATAAAACCATATATTTCTTTACAAAACCATAGAAATCATTTCAAAAATATTTTTATATATAGACCACGGTGTTTATATATAGTTTTCTATCCTATGGTCAAGTGATACAGATATTTATCATTTCAATCTGCAATTTAAAACATAAATATGGTTATATGTCATTTCAAACCGCAATCTCGAATGAAATAAAATCCATAACAACATGCAGTTTATAACAATATAAAATACAACATCCATTCATCCAATATCAATCATCAAACGTTTGTCACAATCATCATCCAATTTAATTAATAACATCAGTATAGAACAGATAATAGACAGCAGGTATTTACTGGCGGTCTATATTCAATAATAAATTAAATAATAATTTAACTGGCAGTTTATATGCAATAATAAGTTAAATAAAAATTTAACTGGCAGTTTATATGCAATAATAAATTAAATAACAATTTAATTCAAAAAATTCAATTTAACTGAGATGATGAATAAAAATATGCCAAAACGTCATAAATAAATTTCTAATCACATTAAAAATTAATTTAACACACATAAGAAATTTTAGAAGTTATGAGTGGGTTAAAACACCCACCTTTTGAATTTAAACTGAATTTAAATCCAATTTAAACCCAAAATTTGAATAGTCTTAAAATCCGTCTAAACCAGCACCACAACGTCCGGAATTCTGATACGATCTCAACAGAGAAAATCGCACGTGAATTCGACCTCGTATGTGAAAGTTATGCGCATTAGAACATTAAATGATTTTAAATATAAAAATAAGCAGAAATCAACACGTCAGCATACCCATCTCTACCACGAATGCGCTAGAACCCTACCCCCTACAATCGCAACTTTGAACCTCTCACCATGGCCGCCATCGTTTATGGCCAACCACATCCATGCCCACGCCTCCTGATGCCACGCCGAACTCACCTACCCAGCCTCGACCACCATCGACCCATCTCTGGTTGTCCAAAAGCCCAGCCGCCGTACGTAAAACGAAACCCTAATCGAATTAAACCTGATGATCGAGCCGCTGAACTAAAGAACGAGCCATGTCGATGGACATCGCACGACCCTCTCCACACGATGGTTCATCAATTTGACGATCCATAGACGTTGATCGTCGCGTGATGAACGGCCTAGAATAAACCATCAATTTCTGAACAAACGATGATTCAATGACAAAAATTAATGCAGATCTAAGAAGCGCTCTTTGAGAGCTTCAGATCGGTATATAATTTGATTTTATTTGAGGAGTTTGAATTTTTGAAGTGGACTTTTGATTTGAAATTGAATTGGGAATTTAGGTTTTTGTCTGCCATTGAAATGAGGAGGATAAATGGAATTGTACGTACAGAAATAAGAAATAGAAAGGCTGCTAGGGTTTATAACCGGATATATATATGTATAGGTGGAGCTGAAATTAGAATGGACCGAATTGATTTGGATTGAAAGTTGGATGACAAATGGCCTAAAAAGCCCGTTCTGACTCCGGAAAGAAAATAAGTCAACCCATATATCAAAATAGATGGTTTGAATATTTTAAACGCAATGGAATAAGTTTCATGTCCAAATTCCATCGTATGAAGAAGTTATGCTCAAATCAATTTATTTCAAATTGATTTCTAGGCGTTTCGAGTCCGTACGATCAAACGACAAGTCTGATCGCTACGAAACTTGAAATCCTATAATGATTCACTGTTACGGATCTGATCAAACTGGTATCGTCGAAATCCGAGTCAGTGGCCAAAATGGCTATTTTCCAATTAATTGAATAAATTAATAATTAATTAATTAAATCAAAATTTCAATTTAAATTTGATAATAGACAAATCTCATCATTTTTGATTTCTTAATCATTTACAATGATTTAAATAAATTTACATGTCAAATTAAAGTTGATTAATCCATCAATTTCAGTGTTTAATTTCAATTTCATTAAATTCGGAAATTATAAATTAAATTTCCAAAATCCATTTATTAAATTTTTTTAAACCTTGTTATTCACATCTTTTACCACAATAAGGATGCAACTAACATTGGTTCATGATTTATTACATTAAAATATTCAAATTTCATCTTAATTTCCCATTAACGTAAATATTTAATTTACATTTAATTCCAACTAATCCAATTATTAAATTCAAATTAATAAACCTTGATTCCCATTCTCTTTATTAAATCAATCATTATCCTATTCATACCTTGTTATCAACCAACAATTATTATAATTAATTATCTAATATTGATTTTCCAAATTACAGCTTATTACGTATTATTTCGCCAATTAATATAACTTTGAATTTATTTCCCAGTTTACTATTTACATCAATTATGACCTTGCAATTGTTTTAGTTAATTGGGTTTGCACTAAATTACTTATTTATTAACTTTTATTAACATTATTACCTTTATTTTCATTATTTCATTATTAAATTATAGGTTTTTTTATTTCTTTCCAATTTAAATTACTAAAACTTACTAAAGTAACAAAATTTAATTATCGAAAATTACGGGTCGTTACACTCTCTCCCACTCAAAACTTTTCGTCCCTGAAAAGGAAAAAGAAGAGAAAAGAAAGAATTGAGTAAACAATACATCTTATTCAAAAATATTAACTTTATAAACAAATAAATTCACAAAATTTAATAATTTAAATAAATATATTAATTTATAACCATTAAATCTTTTTATACTCAAATTAATAAAGTTTGGAGAAACATTTTTCAAAATTTTTCTAAGTCCAAAATTTATGGAAAATTTTGACAGAGCCTCCTTTGTACCGGTAGGCTCGGAAGAAAATATAATATCAAATATAACAATATACAACAATATTTCAGAATAATTTATCCCAAAAATGGGAAAAGGTATATATAATAGCGCTATAAAACCATAATCCGAAAACGTACCTATTTGTCGGGCAATTAACGCTTAATTATGAAACCAAAAGCAGTAGCAATTGCTTCCATAACCTGCATTTCACTTATATAATCCTAGAGGAGTTAATAATTATATAAAATGAAATATTTAAAGTGGTTTCAACCATAAATAAACAAATCAATATAAACAACAATCATCCGCAACCAACAGCATACACATCATATACAAATCAACCATTCAAGCAAAACGAAACAATTGGTTGGTTCGGGTTAAGACACTTTAAATCACATAGAATGACAAATAACTATGACGTATTCCATTTACTCAGCAGTCTTAGTTAAAACTCAATAATTTATTCAAACATCTAAGAAATTTTAAAGTATCATTGCCCAAACAACTATAAACCAAATAAACAACAGTTTCAAACAATGGATCAATTTCATTTTTATCAATTCATTTCATAACATTTCTGGTTTGATTTCCTTTTCATTCATATAATGTTTTATCTTTTAAATTTACATTTAACTTCTTACAAATTCCCATTTATTCGTATTATGTAAATTTTCTTTTTACTGTATTACATTCATTTATTCCCTACTTAATTTCATTTATTTACAGTATTCATCTTTCTACTTATTTTTATTATAAATAACCTCAACATTTACTCAAGTTTATTATCATTTCTTTATAACTTTTCTATTATGTTTAATTAGTAGCCTTTCAGCCATACTTAAGTTTACAACGATTATAACATTAAATTCTTATTTATAAAAGCAAATTCATTGAATACTTTCATTACTTCAAGTTTTACTTGTACAATATCCATTACATTTTCTTATAAGCATTAGAACTTTTAATATTTGGTAAGTTATATATATGGTTTAAGAATGTAGTTAAAAGTTATGCAAGTTTTTCTCATTTCTTTTAATAAATTTAGTGTTCAATAATCATATCATTTGTTTTATAGGATACCACATTCGATTTTCTTGTAATTTCATATATAACCTAGCATTTAGTCAGTTGTTTTAATTAGAGGTTCCAATTATTAATTAGTTACGTTCCATTTCACCACAATAATTGAAACTACTAATTAACGGAACTTAAGAACTAAATACCGGGTTTAATTTCAAACCATTTTAAAATAGCAGATAGATGTATACACTTACATTATATATCCAATTATATTTAGACAATTTGAAATATATATTTTTTCAAAATAAATCTGCACTAAACTACTACAGTGGCCTTCCCACTTTGAAACTCGAAAATGAATGTCGATGATGCGTGCACTCATCACCGAAATTTTTTTGCAGCGACAGAGATGGGAGTATGAAACTTACTTCTTTTAAAATTTCTTTAAAACAATTCTTTCAAATTATATTGGAATATTTATATCAGAAAATACTACTAAATAATATTATTATTATATTCTAATCAAAAGAAATTTTCAAAAATCTTGGGAGTTAGATTCTAAATTCCCAGTTTTCATTTATTTTATTTTAGATCTTATTTCCAACCAATATTTATAAATTTTACAACCTAGCAACCAATATATTACAATCAAATACATATCATTTATAAAAAAAATATTTTATATATAGAAAATATAATAGGCAAAATTATTTCATTAGCCTATATTCAAAACAAATATTATGTTGGTCTATCCTATAAAGTGTTTAGAAAACCCTATTGATGTCATAGCATCCTATGCACCAACCAGAATTTATAAATACAAAACGTACAAATTAACACAATACAAAAACTTTTATAACACTAACAAACATGCTTTCTTATATATATATATATTCTTAACGACTCATCATAGGGTATTACTACCCTATTAATAAAGAGTTAGAACCCACAAAGCTAAGGTTTATCACTAAACCAAAGCTTTGACACCAGATCTAATGTCCTTCCTTTTTTATACGTTTTAAATTGACGATAAACCACACACGTCAGACTTAAACCGTACAGAAAGGCAGATTGTTATTGGGGTGAATAAGAAAAATCAGATAAAAGAAAAAAAACAAAATAGAACCTCACAGCGAAATGACAAAATATAATAATCAAATAACAGTTCATGAATCTGTTTTGCAAAACATTTGATTATACTTATACAACACGTATCAGAGTTACACATACCAGAGAATAATAAATGATAATGCAGTGGAACAGTATGAATGCAGTAGAATAATATAATAGATAACAGTAATACGATCTTCGTTTTGGTCCTCCGGAAGTAAGGTCTTCAAACCCTGAAATACTCAGGCTGATCCAAGCGAATTGAAAAGACAAAACACTCGAGTCAGAACTAAAAGATCTTATGTAAGTTAAATGAACGAAAAAATATGAGTGGAATGACGTCAGAGATGTTTATGGGATTTTGACATCTCCTATCCAGTGTCTAACGTGAGTTCAGTAACTTAAAAGATGCTCGGGATTCACATCTCCTAAGGATCTGATAAACTATTTAATATGTAGTAATATTTCGCTGTTATAATAATGTCTATAGTAAAATAAACTTACTTTAAATAGCACAAAGGAGTGACCCAATATTCTTCTTAACGTGTAATAGTCCCAGTAGTCCATCCAGTATCAGCACATCTCCAGATCGAGAGACTGCCCTAAATACTCCACGGGCTACGGGAGAAAACCAAAATCGTACAAGGCGCGCTAGGGTAGGTGACACGGTACATAAGGCAATGCTAGGGTAGATAAACCAATTGCGCATCCGGGCTAGTGGTAACGCGTAGCAGCTACTACCGCCCACCTCGAGCCATACCCCCAAAATCAAAAATCAAAAATGGCCACCAAATTAACCCAAAAGTCAGAGTATAATATCGAAGGAGTGTGTCCGATAAGAGGGGCTACTTCCTTGCCCCGAGAATCACTCCTGTTTTAGCCCCCTTATGCCAACTCACGGGAGTCGGGTCCACGTATATACCTCAATAGAATGTCACCACCATCCTACTTCATTCTGGAATCTCCACTGCGTACATGGTTGTTAAAGTGGTATTCGGAGTTGGTAGAGAGTATGAAAACTTCCGATCCCGGTCTCTTTAACAACCAAACGTTATTATAACACCGCGGTCATTTCAAAATAATTTATACTTCAAAACCAGAATATAATATCCATTTCAAAACCATATAAATATGATACCATTTCCATTTCAAAACCAAACCAATATGATATCATTTTATTAAAACTCAAATCACTAAAATATCATTTTATTTCAAATATATCCTTTCCAAAAATCATAGCACTTTCAACGTTATGACACTTCGAAATCAAAACACTTAAAGTATAACACTTTCAAATCATAATACTTTGAAATTCACAACTTTGAAAACATAACTTCACCCCTTAAATGGTTTAAATATTGGAATACTTTATATAATAAAATAGCTTCTTAAATTTCATAAATCAATTCCAAAATAACTCGAATTTCAAGATTTAATTTAACCAAACCCCGAATCATAAATTTCAATTCAATTCAGTTTTCAAATAAACTATTCCAAATTTTATCAATTTCACAACAGATTTGATCCATAGAATAAACCATTTCAAATTCAGTATATTTCAAACTTTAAGTATTCAACAATTTCAAAACTAAGTATGATAATTTCATATATATCAAATTCAATTTTCTATTATTTAGTTTCGAAATGTTTACTTAATAAATCCATTATCATTTAAATAAATCCTGAATTTCAAAATACTAAATATTTCCTTCAATTTATTTATACTTGTATTATTCATTTAATTCACCTTAACCCAAAATCAAGATGTAAAATCATACCCCTTTAAAATTTCCAATTTAATAAATTTCACATCAAACTTGTTTGAGTTTAATTCTTAAATAAATTCAAATTCAAATAAATTTCACATTTATCTTCCAACCTTAATTTATTTAAATCGTTATAAACTCTATATTAAAATATAATTTAAATACTTAACCATATTATCTCCAATAAAATCAACTTACTATTAAGCTTATTCTATATTAAAACAAATTTATACATAGCTTAAAAATCAAGAATAAAATAACATTATATAACATCGGAAATCAATATTTATATAAAACCATATATTTCTTTACAAAACCATAGAAATCATTTCAAAAATATTTTTATATATAGACCACGGTGCTTGTATATAATTTTCTATCCTATGGTCAAGTGATACGGATATTTATCATTTCAATCCGCAATTTAAAATATAAATACGGTTAAATATCATTTCAAACCGCAATCCGGAATGAAATAAAATCCATGACAACATGCAATTTATAATAATATAAAATACAACATCCATTCATCCAATATCAATCATTAAACATTTATCACAATCATCATCCAATTTAATTAATAACATCGGTATAGAACATATAATAGATAACAGGTATTTACTGGCAGTCTATATTCAATAATAAATTAAATAACAATTTAACTGGCAGTTTATATGCAATAATAAATTAAATAATAATTTAAATGGAAGTTTATATGCAATAATAAATTAAATAACAATTTAATTCAATAAATGCAATTTAACTGAGATGATGATTAAAAATATGCCAAACAGTCGTAAATAAATTTTTAATCACATCAAAAATTAATTTAACACACATAAGAAAATTTAGAAGTTGTGAGTGGGTTAAAACACTCACTTTTGAATTTAAATTGAATTTAAATCCAAAATTTGAATAGTCTTAGAATATGTCCAAACTAGCGCCAAAATGTCCGGAATTCTGATACGATCTCAGTGGAGAAAACCGCGCGTGAATTCGACCTCGTTTGTGAAAATTATACGCATTAGAACATTAAACAATTTTAAATATGAAAATAAATAAAAATAAGCAGAAAATCAACATTTCAGCATATCTATCTCTACCACGAATGCGCTAGAACCCTGCCCCCTTCAGTCGCGACTTTGAACCGCTCACAACGGCCGCCACCGTTTACAACCAACCACCTCAATGCCCATGCCTCCTCATGCCGCGCCGAACTCACCTACCCAGCCTCGACTACCATCGACCCATCTCCGGTCATCCAAAATCCTAGCCACCGTACGTAAAAGGAAACCCTAATCAAATTAAACCTGATGATCTGGCCGCTGAACTGAAGAACGAGCCATGCCGATGGACAGCGCGCGACCCTCTCTACACGATGGTATCATCAATTTGACGATCCATCGACGTTGATCGTCGCACGATGAACGACCGAGAAGAAACCATCGATTTCTGAACAAACGATGATTCGATGATAGAAACGAATTGCAGATCTGAGATGCGCATGTCGGAGCTTCAGATTGATATATAATTTGATGTTATTTGAGGAGTTTGAATTTTTGAAGTGAACTTTTGGTTTGAAATTGAATTGGGAATTTAGGTTTTTGTCTGCCAATGAAATGAGGAGGATAAATGGAACTATACGTATAGAAATGTGAAATAGAAAGGCTGCTAGGGTTTATAACCGGATATATATAGGTAGAGTTGAAATTAGAATGGACCGGATTGATTTGGATTGAAAGCTGAACGACAAATGGCCTGAAAAGCACGTTCTGACTCCGGAACAAAAATAAGTTAACCCATATATCAAAATAGATGTTTTTGAATATTTTAAACGCAATGGAATAGGTTTCACGTCCAAATTCCATCGTATAAAGAAGTTATGCTAAAATAAATTTATTTCAAATTGATTTTAGTTAAATTGATTTCTAAACGTTTCGAGTCCGTACGATCAAGCGACAAGTCTGATCGCTACGAAACTTGAAATCCTACAATAATTTACCGTTATAGATCCGAGAAACTGGTTTCGTTGACATCCGAGTCAGTGGCCAAAATGGCTATTTTCCAGTTAATTAAATAAATTAATAATTAATTAATTAAATCAAAATTTCAATTTAAATTTGATAATCGACAAATCTCATCATTTTTGATTTCTTAATCATTTACAATGGTTTAAATAAATTTACGTGTCAAATTAAAGTTGATTAATCCATCAATTTCAATGTTTAATTTCAATTTCATTAAATTCAGAAATTGTAAATTAAAATCCCCAAAATCCATTTAGTAAATTTTTTTAAACCTTGTTATTCACATCTTTTACCACAATAAGGATGCAACTAACATTGGTTCATGATTTATTACATTAAAATCTTCAAATTTCATCTTAATTTCCCATTAACGTAATATCTAAATATTTAATTTACATTTAATTTCAACAAATCCAATCGTTAAATTTAAACTAATAATTCTTGATTCCTATTCTTTTTATTAAATCAATCATTATCCTATTTGTACCTTGTTATCAACCAACAATTACTACAATTAATTATCTAACATTGATTTTTCAAATTACAGCTTATTACGTATTGTTTCTTCAATTAATATAACTTTGAATTTTATTTTCCAATTTACTATTTACAATCAATCATGACCTTGCAATTGTTTTAGTTAACTGGGTTTGCACTAAATTACTTATTTATTAACTAGCATTAACATTATTACCTTTATTTTCGTGATTTCATTATTAAATTACAGATTTTTTTATTTCTTTCTGAATTAAATTACTAAAACTTACCAAATTAACAAAATTTAATTATCGAAAATTACGGGTCGTTACAGGTATTTTCTCTTAATTAATTCTAGTAGAGGAACAATCGAGTAATCGAAACTAATCGTGTTTACACTAATTTTCAAAACCCATCCAAACACACTAGTCCATTACCATCCTTCATCATTTTCGGGTGTCCAACTATCAATTCTACACAAGTTTGCATAAAAATGGAAGATGGCTAGTTGATCGATTTGTACCTCAATTTCATTGAAATTAATTAGCACACGACATCCGGAGGCGACTATGAGTTGTTAAAGACTATAGTCTCCAAAATTGCATAGTCGATAGAGGGGACTAGAATGAAGTTTCTTTGTTTCAAATCATCGTATCTTTGTTAGCGATTGTATTATTACGAATCCATTCTTAGATGTGTATACCAGTAACAAGATTAGTTTGAGAAGATGAAGATTGTCCTCTCTTTGATCTCTTATTGATTGAATTATTTTCTTTGGTTTCCATTATTAAAGAAATAGGGTTTTGAAGAAGCCAGGATTTTTGAATTGGGGTAAAAATTGAAATGGTATGGGTAAAAAGTGAAGAAGTGGGTGAAAAATCAATATAAAGAGACACTGTCTGCAACAGGCCAAGAGTCGACTCAGACATCCGAGGATAGGTGACAGACGTTTGAGATTAGATAAGGAAATTTTCTTGAGAATTTTGATAGACGTCTATTATATTTTCACAGACATCTAAGGCATGCTCATTTCTATTTTTAACTCTAATGTCTATATTTTTTATCTTTAATTTCATATATTTTCATAAAAACAACATAATAAATGAGTATTATAATCAAGCAACATACAAATTTAAAAAAAAATTATATTATTTGTGTATTTATTTCTATATTTATAGCTTTATTTTTCCTTCGAAGATTGTGGGTTTTTATATTCAGTTCGATCCTAAGAGTTTGTGTTACTTTTGGTTTGCTCATCTTAAGGCTTAAATGAAGACTAATTTGGATGAGCTGGAGTGTTATTCCAGTCTAGGTTTGATGGCCCTGCCTCCAATAAGTTTTCTTAGAGTAATATTGCAAGTTTTCACAAGGGTCTTGATTAAGCGAGGATATTTTTTATGTAAATAATTTTTTGTTGGTGAATGACCACAGATTGCTACAATACATTTTTTGAGAAAGTTAAGATGAGATCCTTGACGTCTTTGCTCATAATGCATTTTTTGTTGAACTCCCATCATTTCTTGTTGATAGCGATATATTTCATCTACTTTAGTATTGAGAGACAACGATTCGAGATCAATCGCTCGTTTAATCTCCTTTCCCTTCGGAGAGCAGCTAGTATGATATGTTGGTGATGCTATAATATTTTGTGAGGCTGAACGTTTTGAAGGAGGCGTGGTTTTTGTTGGTGAGACGTAGGTGTTATTGGACTAAGACTAGCTAATGTTGATAGTTGAGTAAGTGGAGTCACGATTAGATGACATGTTTAAATTTTCTGGGTTAGTGAATAATGTTTCTATTTTGTTCTTCTTTAACCAATTTTTAATTTATAAATAGAACAATATAATCTATTTCTAGTAAGAAACTTTATAAGGTTAAAATTTATTTAACCATAGATTTACTATTAGTTTAACTGAAGGTTTTTCTATAATTTCCTAAAAATAGCTATATTGAAAATCTTGTAAAAGAATATAGTTTAATCTTAACGAAAAATATTTGCGTCATATTAATTAACCAATTCACAAAATGTACATATACCAAGATCTCATGTTAGCTTTATAAAATTTAATTTACATAACGGTTTAGTGAAATATCAACAATTTGATTTTCAGTATTAACAAATTCAAGAGAAATAATTCCGTTTTCTATATTATCTCTTAAAAATGGCTACGAATATCGATTTTTTTCGTTCAAGGATGATTAATTGGATTTTTGACAAATTTATCACGATATATAGGAGAATTAGCGACAATTTTTTCAATATCTTAAAGTGTTTGTTGCCTATAAATTACTTATGCACAAGCTAAGGATTTAGAGATATACTCAGCTTCACATATCTAGAGAGAAACATGATTTTTCTTATTACTAAACCACGAAACCGAAGATTGACAAGTAAAGTGACATGTGCCACTCGTACTTTGTCTATCCATTTTGCATCCATCGAAATCTGCATTGCTATATGATACGAGTATGAAAGAGCTGCCTAGAAAAGATCATAATTTTTGGCATTGGTTAAGTATCGCAAAATTCATTTAACTGCTAGATGATGTGATTCTTTATGTTGTGCTTGAAATCTTGGACATAAACAAACACTCATTATTATATCTGGTCTACTAGCCGTTAAGTGTAATAGAGATCCTATCATACCCAATATAATTTTTGATTGAAATCCTTTCCATTTTCATCTTTATCTAAATGTAAACTCATTCTCACAGGAGTCGGTTTACATGAAGTACTATCCATTTCAATTTTGTTAATAAATCTCAATAGTATTTTTCTTAATTTATAAAGTTTCCATTGTTTAATTGTTTTATTTGTAGACCTAAGAAAAAATTTAATTCCCCGTATGTGACATTTTAACTCATTTTTCATTATATTCAAAAAACCATTACATCACTTCTCATTAATGGAACTAAATATGATATCATCAACATAGATTTTTATAATTAATATATCTTTATTTCTCTTTTTATAAAAATTGTTGTGTCAATTTTGCTAATTTGAAAGCCAAAATTAAGTAAGTGTGTTTTTAATCGCTCATACCATGCACGAGGTGCTTGTTTTAATCCGTATAATCCATTCTAAGTTTGAAAAAATGATTCGAAAATAGAGGTTGTTGTTCACATAAACTTTTTCTTTTATAAAACTATTTAAAAAGGCGCTTCTAACATCTATTTGAAATAATTTAAAATTATAAAAGCATGCAAACGCCAGTAATATTCTTGTAGCTTCAAGACGAGCTACAGGGGCAAACGTTTCTTTATAATCCATTCCTTCTTCTTGATTGTATTCCTGAGCAACTAATTTTACGAACAATATTTGTATTTTCATTTTTTTTAAAACTCATTTTTTTCCTACTACAGATTGACCATCTAGTCTTGGTACGAATTCCCATATATCATTTCATTCAAATTGGTTAAGTTCCCCTTGCATTGCTAAAATCCAAAAATCATCTTTTGATGCTTCTTTATAATTTTTGGGTTTGAAGTTGGATATGAATGCTACATGAATTAGTTTATTTAGTTTATTTCTAGTGAAAATTTAGTGTTTAAGTCACCAATTACATTATTAATTAGATTATCTTTTAAAATTCGAGGTGGCGATTGTAAAATATTATCGTTATTGTTACTGATATCATTATTATTGTTTTCGGTAACATTATTAGCAGTATTATTATCTAGAACTTCTTCATCATCATCATTTTTATTATTTTTAAATTCTTCATCAAAGGAAACATGAAGACTTTCTTCTATAATGTAATTCATTAATTAAAATTTTTATATGCTTTACTTCGATCGTAATAACCAATAAAAATTTCTTCATCGGCTTTTGAATCAATTTTTTCGAGATTATTTTTAGTACTTAAAATAAAACTTTTGGAACCAAATATACAAAAATACGATACTTTAGGTTTCTTTTTAAAAAATGTTTCATAGCATGTGTTTTTAGTCATCGGTCTAAGTGTTACAATATTTAATACATAACATGTAGTAATAATAACTTCGACCCAAATATTCTTTGATAAGCTACTGTTGTTAAGTAGTGTTCGTGCATATTCTTGCAGTGTGCGATTTTTTCTTTCTAATACACCATTTTGCTATGATGTTCGTGGAAATGAAAAATTATGACTAATTCTCTTTTTATTGCAAAAAATTGTAAAAAGTTCATTTTCAAATTCTCCTACACGATCACTTCGTATACTTTCAATTTTTAAGTTCACTAAATTTTTATTTCTTTCAGCAAAAATTTTAAACATCTAAAATGTGTCACTTTTATGTTTCAAAAATAATGTCGAAGTGTATCTTGAGAAATCATCAATAATTACATAAGCATATTTGTTATGATTTATTGGACGTACTTGAGTTGGTCCGAATAAATATAGATGAAGTAGTTCAAGTGGTTGTTTTGTAGAAATTTCCCTTTTATATTTAAAAGAAATTTTCTTTAATTTTCCGAGTTGACATGCATCATATAAATTCTTGAATTTGTAGTTGATGTTGGATAATCCTTTAACTAATTCATTTTTTGCTAGCTTGTTAATATATTCAAAATTTATGTGATAATATCGTTCGTGCCGTAGTTATGGATCATTATGATTTGCAATTAAGCATAAATCATTATTATGTTTGATATTCATGTTCAAAACATATATATTTCAGTTTCTTAATCCTTCAAATATTAGATTTTTATTTTTATTGAATATATTACATTTATCTTTTTGGTCACATAGTTGACTTATACTTAATTGATTGTGTTTTAAGTTTTCTACAAGTAAAACATTTGTAATTATGAGAGAAGTAGATATACCGACGTTGATGACTTCTCCGATGCCAATGACAAAACCTTTTAAATTATCTCTAAATGTCATAGTGGCACTATTGTAATGTTGGACCGCATGTGTGCATTTCCTATCATGTGCTTGGAGCATTCGCTATTGAGTATCCATTTCTCTTTGCTTTTAATTGTGATTTTAGGTACCTTATCAGTGCTGGCCAAGTAGACATTTGGTTGTTCTAATTCACTCTCACTATTCGGTGACGACAAAAAGTCAAAATTATCCCATATTATGTGAAAGGCTCTTCGCTTTTTCTTGAACCTTTCGAAGTTGTTTTTCCTTTTTTCATTATTTAGCTGCGGGCATTCTTTCTTCATATAGCCGAATTCGTCACATTCATAGCATTGGATTGATGTTTAATTTGAAGAGTTCAGATTCCCACCATTTTGAAATTTCATCGTTTTCTTGAATTTTTTAAATTTGTTATAGTTCTTGATGATAAACACAATTTTATCTTCTTCTAAGTCGAAATTGTCGTCATTAACTTGAAAGCAATATTCTTCTACTCTTGGTTTTGCTCCTTTTTTGCCTGTAAGTTGGCTTCGCACGACATCAAATTTCCTATTAAATCCTCAACTTTAAGTTGAGAGAGATCGTAGCATCTTTGATGGCTAAAACTTTTCTTTCCTATTTTAGTCAAAGAGTTTAAAATTCGTGTGACTAAATCAAAATCAGTGAATTTGACTCCAACTGCAATGTGATCGTGTTGAATAGTTTGGAATCTAACATACATATAAGTAATCAATTCATTTGCTTTCGTTTAAAGAATAAAAATTGGTTTGGTAAAATAGAGATTTTTGTTTGCTTGACTTTAGCCATGCTTCATGTGTAATATGTAAAGTACACCATATATCATATACAATGGTGCAAAGTATAACTTGTGAAAATTCATTAAGTGAGAAAAAAATACATTCATAGCTTTGGCATTATTAGATGTCGTGCACTTTTGTGCATTGGTCCAAGTGCCAATGTCAATGGTAGGTACTTTATACTTAGTTTGTGTTGCTAGCCCAATTTCTATACCATTTGTTTCCATAAGAATTCTCATACATGTTGACCAATAAGCATAATAGGACTAGTAAATAGTAGAGGAGGAGCAGTTGATTGAACTTCTTGAAATGTACTTGTCATATTATAAAAATGTAAATCATGTAGTAATGTAAATTGAAATGACCGTGCTTTCATACCGAATGAAAGTGCAGTAGATCGTATAATATAGCTTGTATGAATATATGCTAATATACGTGATAATCAAAACAGTAATTCATAGTATAAAGACTAAAAGTAAAATGATTGCACTAAAGTTTTTATATTGATTCAGACCACCTGTCCTATGTATAGTCCCGAAGCTCCCCTCTAGTATTTCACTAACCATTAACTCTCACTTCGTCCGAAAAAACAGGCTAATACAAAAGTATTCCTTTGACGATCTTATGTATTATATAACACGAATATTGACTTTTAATACAATTCTTTCTTTAAACTCTTTTGAGTTATAGTGAGTGTGTATGCTTGGATTTGTAAGAAATAATTTAACCAAAATATAGATTTTGGTTGTAAGTGATTGAGAATATGAAATTAATGATAGCACAGAAGAATATGAATATAGAAGTTAGGGAGAAGTAAATCAAGTTATGTTAAATCTCAATCGATTGAAGTATTTATAGAATCAAAGAGTTGTATTAGAAAAGTTGTGACTTCTTGAAAGATCACCCTTTGATTAATGGTTGCAACTGTTAAAGAAAGAGAAAGTTTGTCCAAAACAAAGAGGAGCTTCCGTTCAAAACTTGACAGCTGCAGTTTAAAAAACAAAGCCTGATACTTTCCTTAGACGTCTATCAGTATATGTCAGATGTCTGTGGCATTTCAGAACATAGAAACCCGAAACATATCACAGACATCCATAGCATATTGAAATATGTCTTTTTTTGTTGAATTTGTAAATTTTGGGAAGTTTGTTATAGAAATTTGTCGATGTGAAATTGTGTGTGTTATGATCACTCAAGGAGTTTGTAAAACATTATCTATGACTATAATACAATAATATGACCTTACTTTTAAATAGTATGATCCATCTTTCTTCTATTGTCTTTGAGCCATGATTTTGTTAAGCATGGTGATCTTCTTCCAGTATATAATTGTAATATAATAAGATATATTTTATATATGTGATTATGTAGTTGTTGTCATTGAAATCCAAAAATGGAGGTTCTAACACAAGTCTCAGTCCATGAATGAACTTCTCATTTCTTTTAATTACCATATCAACTATAACATCACCACTCGAATCTCATAGTATACTCTAATACAGTCGTATCTCCTTGTACCAACTCAATATACTTTGTCAACAGGGAAGACATGGCAATTTTCAACATAAATCTTTTCTCGAACCTTCTCCCGAATTCTACCCAAGTCAACGTTTCTTCAACTACACCAACCGTTACACTATTCCACCAGTACAACGCAGCTCCTTGTAGTTCCTCGGACATTGATCTCCTCTTCTGTTCATCATTCAATTCAAGATCAATGAAAACCCTTTCCTAATAAAGCAACCAATTAGTTCCAATAAATGGCTTTCCTCTGAGTCATGTATAGTCTGTACTTAGCACAGTATAGTTGCTGTGTAACGATCCGCTTTTTCGATCCCCAAATGTTGACACTAATACATCCACGGTATTCACGTGTCGAGCACCTAAATGCTAGAAAGACAAATTATTAGGGTGAAATAAAATGAAAAGGATATAAAACAAGATAAAAGAGAACACAATATCAGAATCTCACATGCAGAATGACAATATATAATATCTTAAAAGTTCTTTACCAAAAAGGAAACCTTTATATACATAATTAATAAGAGAAAACTAACATAACATTGGCCTGGATAGTTATAATAAGATGCTCTCAAAAATATTGGTAGATATAATCAAGTAATGCAGCAAAAAATAAATACGGTAAGAAATCATCCAGCTCCTCTCCAAGAGCTCCAATGAACCACAGTTAAGTTTGAAAACATACTTGAGCTAACCCAAGCATTAAGAAATAACAGCTGGATCAATTTGGTAAACCAGCGTGAGAAACTCAAATCATATAGATTTATTATATCTTAAAATCCTTCAAAATAAGGGTATTTAGTAGGGAGCCAATATAAATGGATGCGTTTTTACCATATGATAACCAAACCATTTTTATTATAAAATCTAGTGATTATATAATAATGTCTATGGTATGAAATATAAATAATCACATAGCTGCAATGCGAGTGAGTGTACATCACAACAGTAATAGGTATGCAATCATAACTACTAAGGCACGTTCACTAATTGTGAAGGATTTCCACGTAGATCTCTTCAGGGACGCCGAATCCGAAATACTACACAAGGATTAGAGATATCCTTCTGAAGTGTCGTACATCTTTATTAAATGTCACATAAGAAAACCATAGCTGGTCTTGCTAAGAACTGATACATCACTCCCACATGCATATCCCAATAAGTATCTCTAGAAATGGAGTCGAATGAACCGTATGGGTTTGCCAACCCTACTGTCTATGTCTCCTATCTCTAGTTTTAGTCATACCTACTGAAGAGGCTACATCTGGCATTCCAGCCCACAAGTCACCATTTAAACAGATCTTCCACATTCGCTCCAACTCGAATAGATCACAGAGCCATACATGCATTTGTATATCTCAATAGATCTTAGAACCACATATGGATACCTCAATAGATCTCGAAATCACATATGGATTCCCATACCTTAACAGGTCTCAGAATTACACATGATCCTTTGTATCCTGAATAGATCACGAACAATTATATGTGTTCAA
The DNA here is from genome assembly GCA_030765085.1 of Allium cepa. Classification (NCBI taxonomy): domain Eukaryota; kingdom Viridiplantae; phylum Streptophyta; class Magnoliopsida; order Asparagales; family Amaryllidaceae; genus Allium; species Allium cepa. The sequence goes on from CM060935.1 coordinate 469,747,168, forward strand.
GCATCTCAAATAGATCTCGAATCTCCATATGGATTCTAGCAACATGAAGCAATCATGAATCTCTTCCAAACCGTAGAACATGTATATGGTTTTCGAATGGTTATATTTTCAAGTCATCTCATATAAGTACACTCCTCTGCTTACTGGGTGCTCCAAAACCAATCGATCAATTTCCTAGAGATCTCAACCCCGATTCTTTGGAAAATAAACATATAATACATAAGATCGGAGATCAACACCTAACCGTTTAAGCGGACGGATTTCCTTATCATTCGTTCTAGAAGAGCGAAACAAGTTTATACGTACAGTATAGCATTACCTCAGATAACTGTACCATATAATTCTTGTGTTTCTTCTACATATTTCCAAGGTATGTTTGGCCAAGATTTGATAGTCGGTTATTTAACTATCAAATAAAAAAACGATCCAATACAACGAGAATAATCGCATATAGGAAACCAAGTCCTATATATCGTCCATAAGTAAGCAATACACAAAGCACAATCGAAACAAACTAGCATGGTCAAGTCATATAAATGACTTACGATCCCCATTTTAATTAATCTTCATTATTAATTAAAAACCTCTTTTATTAGTAAAAACTCATATTACTAAATAAACTCTTTTATAAATGAAACCCCGTTTGTTAATTAAACTCCACTATTTAATTTAAACATTACTATTCATTTTCCATACATTTCAACACTTCCCAAAAGTATTCATATACTTATCTCAAATGGTATAAGTATATTCACAAATCATTAACAAGATTTTTTACTTTAAACCTTTTCTTTTCTTTTCTATTTCAAAAAAGATTCCTTACTCAAATTTTCCTTTAAAGTATCCATTTTAAGGATCTAAGTACTTTCATAAATTCATTCAAAAAGGTTTAAGACTAATTGTCACTACAAACCCAAAACCATTTCAGTTATGCTTATCTTTAAAACATTCTTTTAAATATCTATTTACACACATAAGTATAATCAAAAGGGGCTAAAGGTGAATGTAATTAACACGTTGTCACAACAAACCCAAAACCATTTCACTTATGCTTATCTTTAAAAGATTCTTTAGAGATCTATTTACATCCCTAAGTATAATTAAAAAAGGTTAAAGATGAGTGTAACTAAGACATTGTCACAACAAAAGAAAATCATTTTCCTACTTGTTACTATCTTTAAAGCATCAATTTAAAGATCTAAGTTTAATAATAAGTTAAGTTCGATATTCGATAAATCGATTATATAATGAAAATTGTTGCTTGTACAAATCAATGTTTGTATACTTAACTCGTTTTGACATTCCTGACTTAAGTATTCCTCGTTCAAGAGGAAAGCCCGGTAGGTTAGAACTCTATTGCTCCATCCCTACTTGACATCAATCTTTAACTTTCAGAAATAGATAAACCTACTTCGTCGGCTTGTAGAGTTAAGCAAAGTTAATTACCTTTTTTGAACAAGTAAGTAAACAAAAAGATTAATACGTTTTTGACATTTTAACTTACATTGTTCCACGTCCAAGAGTAAAGCCAGGTTAGTTTGGGAACTACTTTTTCTAATCCTTGCCTAGACACCTCATTATTGAATCTTACGAACAGATAAATTACTCGTCGGCTTATTAATATTAAGCATAGTCCATAAAAGTCATTAATTTAGCAGTATAAATCTCTATTATATTATTATATAAATTTGGACATTTATTTATATATACCAATTAATTCTAATTTATGTTTTATTATTCAATTTGTTGAATTGCTAATCATATTATGTTGTTGTTATTGTTTATTAAACTATTTGAATTATGCTCGGCCAGTTTATGAGCAATTAATTTCTATATAATGGATTGGGTAGATACGAACATCTTTTGATTAGAATTTCACAATTTGATTATAAGGAGCTCGATGAAAATATTTGATTGAGAGATTGTTGTAATAAAAGAAGTTTATTATAATTTTAAAGATGTTTATCATTTAAATTAAAGGGATTATTTGAAAAGAAATAGGAATATTTGGAAATAAATATTTTCGAAATGAATAAATATTTTTGAAGTGAATATATTTTTTGTAGTTTTTATATCAAAGAGATTTGTATAATTAAGGTATTTATAAAATGTGTTTTATAAATGAAGAGAATTTTGAAAAATTAAATCCTTGTGGTTTGAAATTGATTTTGAAAATATTTTGAGAAAATAAACAGTATTACGATTGAACGTATTTGTGATTATTAGTGCAAAATGATTTATCACTTCGGGAAACAAAATGATTCGTTATGTTACCGATGAATTGGGTAACCTGTAACTAAAAAGTGGGCAAATGGGTGGTTCTAATATAGTCTACTATTTGTATAGAGGGATATACATTATTCACTTATCTTGTGAATGTTGGGACCTAGTTGCCTTGTTATTGGGAGAAACCTCACATATATTTTGATATGCTTTTATAGTAGTATATTTTTCAATTTCCATATATATATATATATATATATATCAAATACACCACTATATTATTATACAAGTAATTGATACCGATTATGAAAAGATTTTGACTTAAATTCCAAAGAAAGGTATGATTTGATATAAAAGACATATATTATTATTTTAAAAGGTTTGAAATGAGACAAGGAATTTTGTTCGAGAAGAATGTTTTTGAATAAGTCTTTTCAAAAGAGATTATTTTTTAAAATAATAAATTTAATTAGATTTCATAAATATAAATGTGAAGATTAACCAAAGGGGTAGTTTGGGAATTACATGTATGTTTGATTGTGCATAATAGGCTCCTGAGTCCTATTTGTGAATATGAGGATTATGTTGGCTTGATCCTGTATCTAATTAGGTACCGGATTAGATAGGGTCCGTAGGCAGTCACAGGTGGTTGTGACGCATTCCCAATAATAAATATATGTTTCCTAATTATCATGTGATGTTGTTTTTTTCGTGCTTATCATTTTATTCCGCATTGATATGTTTACTGAGTTTGCAGGATTAACGATTGTTGTCTCTCACATCAGAGTTGTACATCAAGAGATTTATTGTATTTGAATTTCCATTGTATCAAAGCACACCCGATAAATTGTATTTTTGAAATTGTATCCTATACATTTAGCAGTATTATATATTTATCAAATTATATTGTGTATTAACTTGGTAGTTTTCATTAGTAGTTTTACAACAGACGGGTTTTTAACAGCTTTGACTTGTCCGAAAATTTGGGTCGTCACATGTTGACAACCAAAGCTTCTTGATTAACTCCTCTAGCATTTCCACGTAGTAGCAGCTCATGCATCCATATCTTACTTTCCATTTAATTCTGCATTCAAATCTTAGTAAGACACGAAATAACGGTCTAAGAGAGACAACGGAATAGAGATAAAGCATATGCTTGCATATAACAAATACAAGTACGTTACTATGGCATTATCCATACCCCAATCTTTTACTCTGATTCATTTGGATTATGTTTGAAAATCTTTCAAGGTTTATATTTCTATTAAGTTTTACATAAACCTATGCTCTGATACCAAGTTCTAATATCTCCCATTTTGAGGCCCAAAACCAACCGTTATAGATGCTATAGTCATCTGTAGTATTAACTTCCGATAACAAAATTTGATAATGTTAAGGTATCCATAATATTAGAAGTACAAGAATATGAAATATTTCAAATACAATTTCAAAACAACTTTTCTCATTACATTTCAAATTAGAATTTTATATTCAGTACATAATCCCATAATGTTGCCTAGGTTCAGATAAATATAATTATTACAAAATATGCCAAGCGTGTGATATATGAAGATGCTCTCTTGGATGATCAGAGTTACTAAATAGACAGTTATAACATCTGCCATTACACACAACATTTAATCATAGTTGAATAGATAAATAGGTAATCTCATACATACTAAATCTACCTCCTACACTTCTTTGAATGCTATATTCACCAAAACCTACTTAACCTGAAAACGTTAACTCCCAACCTACTTAAATTAAATTTTGAGTACCCAAGAGTTTAAGGGGAAAATATAAACTTCGAGTCAGACATAAAGCCTAATGTGAATAATAATATGACATCTCGATTTATTGATATTAAGTGAGACCTGCCGCCTTATGGAACGGGTTTCCCCACGTTAATATACTTTAAAAGCATATCTTTTGCAATCAAAGTCATGCAACCAAACTAGTTAACAGTATACAATAACTTATATGCATACAAAATAGGTAAGTGGACTATCTGTCCCAATGTCATAGTTTTATCAGGCTGACTATAAACCTATAGCTGACTCGGGCCTACTAGATAGAATAAATGTTCTAACTTGCTTTTAGAGAAAAAATGGATGACCTGTCCGTAATTTACTACTTCTAGGGTCAACTGATCCTAATGATTTTGCAGGCTCACTAATAACCTATCTCTACTCTGTGTATTCTTTTCTATGTGTAACCTTCTTTTAGACTTACCCATGACACTGCCATACACATCGGAATTTTGGGCTTATACTAGCTAGGAGCTACTAGCTAAAGTATAGAGTGCGACACCATACCAGTCCCATCTGGTTTTTCAATCTCCAAGTCATTCTTTTAGTAAAATTCTAGGTTAACTACTCTATCCATATTTCCTTGAAAATAAAATATTTATAAATGATTTAACCGTTGAAATCATACTTAAAACAGGGAAAACATTGATCCTTTACTTTACTCAAAACACTTCTGTCATGATATATGCTTTATAAAACATTGTTGATGAAAAGTTAAAATCAGTGGGGTCTTCTACCCTCTCAAAACTTAGGCTATAAGACCAAAATTAAGTACTACATTTACAATTATAAAATTCAACGATGCCATCACCATTAAAGATCTTTGCCCACACAAAAGCATGTCGAAGTCTTTTATTTGAAAATAAATGGGGATGATGTCGAAGTCATAACTTCATAGGTCATAGTGTTAAACTAAAAAATTAAACTTCGGTGACTCTAAAAAACATTGGCATCAATGCCTCATCGACGGTATATAATTTAAATTAGTGGTTAAGCTCGATAACTATAAAAAAACATAGGTTAGGATCAAAGGCTACTTAAAAGTGGCATCGACAATACTCGATAACGATATTAAAAAGCGGCATAGAGTAAATTCAATGACTAGTTAATAAGCAGCAAGGGTTAGCCTCGACGGCAAGTTAAGTGCGACATGGGTTAGGTTCAAAGACCATTGGGTTAGTCAAGGCAAAAAGCTCAAAATCACTTATAAATAGAGCAACGTCAAAGTTATAACGGTTGGTGACTCATAAGACATATGCAGTGACATGCCTCTTTATAAAAACAACACCTATGTGCATCAACTTGCCCACGTCGAAGACTATCTCTCTCTCTCTCTCTCTTTGTTATAATAACCTCGACAAGATTCAAAATTAATCCATTTCATGCCAAACTCGTTGACATCATATTCATTACTTTGTGCCGCGTCGACAACGGTGTGATGTAGTGAGATGTTGCTCTACATAGACAATGTCGACTTGATAAAACTGTAATTAACTCGAAAACTTCCAACTTACTGTAAAAAGTAGTGTCTTTTCCATAATTTTTCAAAATCTCATCGCTTAATAAAAAATTTACCAGTTTCTTTTCTGAAAATCTATTGCATATGATAGTTTCAAAAATTAAAACATTTTACATTTTAACCGTTATAATAAACACTTTACTTAAACAATTAAGTCATTTTGAGTTAAACAATTTATTTATCATTCCTAAACATTTAGGAAAAATCCCCAAAAATTAAAATAAATCAAATTAATCATACTCTTTGATATATAAAAATACCAGGGCCAAAACATATTTTAATTATTTTTTAATAACTAAATCCGACATTAACCAATTTCTTTACTTAGAAAATTCATATAAAATCAATATTTGCTTAGAAAATTATGAAACTAAAATCCCACTTCTAAAATAATATTTCTAACATCATTTCAAAATCTCAGGTCATTGGGTATTTTTTTGATAGGTTTTCGTACTCAAACATATTACTAAATTTCATATCTAAATTCTAGAAAATCAGCAACAAACATATATCACTCAAACTATTAAAACATGGCATAATGCTTGCAAAAGAAATGGATTTACACTTAAAACCGAAACATAATCAAAAATATGAGATGTATATTCATTAGTCACCTTGATTTGGATGAGAAAGATGAGATTGGTGTAGACTTAATTTCTTTTAGCTTTGGTTCCTTAATCTTTTAGTTTCCTTCTTGTTTTCCTTTTGCTACGACTGGCCTCTCTCTATGTTTATTTTGTGCGTATGTAAATGAATGAAGGAAATGTAGAGTAAAGGGTTCAAGGGGTAAGAATGAAGACTATTCTGATTTTGCCCTTATCGTTTTTCTCCTTCTTATCTTAACCTTTTGCTTCTCTAATTGGTTTATTCACTAAGGCATGGCCTAAACTTAATTACCAAATCTTAAATTTCTTATATCTTTACATTATTTTGTTTAATTTATTTAATTAAATGTTCTAAATAATGTTAGTCAAAATTGGGATCATTACATGTCCTCACGGTGTCATCGGATGAGGAAGGCTCCACCTTGAACATAGCTTTCTCATCAAAAGTCACATGCTTATTGATAATAATCTTCTTGTTGTAGGACACCACAACTTATATCCTTTCACTCCTCCTCTATAATCTAGAAAGATAAACTTGAGAGCTCTAGGTTACAGTTTTCTTATGCTCTCATGTACATAAGCTGGACATCCAAACACTCTGAGAAATAAATAGCTAACATGGTCTCCTTTGCATACTTCTTTCGGAATCATTATGTATATGGCAATAAAAGGAGTAAAGTTGATGAGGAAAGCCGCCATAGATAAATCTTTTGCCCAAAATCTTCAATTTAGCAGTCAATATATGGCAACGAGTTCTCTTCAATAATGTCTAATTCATTTTTTCAGCAACTCCATTAGATCGGGGGTCACCATGTGTGGTGTAATGCCTCTTAATGCTTTCAGACTAACAAAAATAGATGAATTCTCATGTTATAAATTCACCACCATCCGAATGGAGAACTTTTAACTTCTTTCTTGACTGCTTCTCAACCATAAATTTCCATTTTCAAAATCTGACAAAGGTTTCACTCTTAGACTATAGAAAGCATACCCAAACTTTACAAGATAAATCATCTCTAAATAAAACGAAGTACTTGGCTCCACCCAAGGATGGCTATGGCGAGGGTCCCCAAAATCTTTATGAATATACTCTAAGATAACTTTTTCTTTATTTTCCCCAGTACCAAATGAAATCTTTGTCCATTTATCAAGAAAATACTCTTCACAAAAACTAAGCTTTGAATGTTGAACACCATCAATCATATCTTGCTTTCTCAACACATCCAAACTGTGTTCTTCGGTATGTCCCATCTATAAATGCCACAATAAAAAAGAATCTAAATCAGCAGGAGAAATAGAAGTTGATTCACTGACTACAATAGTGCCCTTTCATAAATAAAGATTTCCTGCCCTCGCTTGTTTCATAAAAACCATGGAATATTTCGATATCTTCATTTTAACTCCTAAACTACAATCTTTAACTCAAGCCTACTCAAAGCCCCAAAAGAAATTAAACTCTTTCTCAAATCAGATACATGTCTAACATCAGTAATAATACGAATAACACCATCAAACATTCTGACCTTCACACTACCAATACCAACCATACGAGCATCATTGTCCATTTGAACTTCTCCTCCATCAATCTTACGGTAAGTAGAGAAACAAGTTCTACTAGGTGTCATATAATAGGATGTAACAGAATCAATAAGCCATAAGTTGCTCTTTTCATAAGAGCCAGAAGCTGTAAACTCATCGATTAGACTCTCTATGTCTGATTTCTTTGCTGTAGATGCTGAAGCTTGCTTATGGTCTATTCTTCATCCTTCAAGCTTGGGACATTGAATTACAAAGTGTCCAGGTTTCTTACAATAATGGTAAGTCAACCACTTCCCTAGACCGAGACTTTGAATTATTTTGACTTCCACCATTCTTTGACTTGCTTTGACTTCTACCCCTCTGAACAGATAAGCCTTCTGTATCGTTATCTAAACTAGTGCCCGCCAATCTTCCTCTTAACACTTCATTATGAAGACTAGCCTTCATGTCAGATAGGCTAATCTTACTGTGACCGTGTATCATGGAGTTAACAAAAGCGACATACTCCTTAGGCAAGGAACATAAGAGGATCGCCGCCCATGCCTCATCAGTAATATCAACATCCGATGCCTTCAGGTTCATAATCAAAGTGGTCAAAGCATCTATATGCTCCATAAGATTGACTCCAGGCTTCATCTTAAACAAATAGAGTTATTGCTAAATAATAATCCAATATTTGAGAGAGTTCTTTGATATGCATCAGATAATGCATCCCATAATCCCTTCGCCGTTTTCTTTTTGGAAAACTCTCTAAGAACTTCATCTAAAAGACTCAACTGGATTTTTGTAAGAGCTTCATTTTCCATCTCTTACAAAACAGTTGCCTCAATATTCTTTAATTTATCAAGCGCAAAAACAATCTTAAAAGTCTTCTTCTCTTAACACTGCCTCCATCTTTATCTTCCAAGTTACAAAATCTCCCTTTCCATGAATACGTGTGACAATATAATTGACACTAGATCTATCAATAGATTTTCCAAAAGTAGCCATTGTACCCAAACGGAACAATATCAATAGCTCCGATACCAGACTTTGATGAAAAATCGGGGAAAGGATTTATCATCAATAGTCAGCAGAAGTGATTTAACCAGAATCTAGTATTGCCTATATGAATACCAATGCAAATTCAAAATCAAATATGATATCACACAAAATTAAACAATGGAAAGAAAAGAGATACATAATATTTAATGTGATTTGAATTTGCATCCTACGTCCACGAAGACCCAACAACCTTCTTTATTTCTGCCACCAATTCAGAGAGATTACAAGCCAAATCATTGTTTAGAGAGTTATAAAATGTGAACACTCTCTCTAATAAATCACTCAATTGAAAAATTATAATTTATAGCACTCACAATGGAAATACTACAACAAAAAGGCCCTTTAATAGCATTTAAAAAATACTATAAAATAACCTATTCTTAATAATAATTTATACAGTTTATAAACAATGAAAAGAGGAACAAAAAGAAATAACTTATTCTTAACAAAAATTCAAGTGTTTAGCAAATCCCAAATTAAAATTATCCCAATTAATAATGTTAATCGCATTAGCCAAAAATAACATTTAAACTTGTGAATCATCCCTAAATTATAGTAAGTCATAATTTATAAGTGCTTTGGTGCATTATAGGAGTGCATATGATTGTCAACTTTTAAACGTTAGCTGGCGTAACATATGATACATGAAAATGATATGCTGCAATAGTAGTAATTCTTCCTACTTTATCATCATATATGCATGAAACATTCACTTGTTATTTTCTAATTAATCATGAAAATGAAGAGTTATACAAGCCCGTGCTTATAGAATGACCAAAAATTAAGTAAAAATACATGGCCAGCATCTTATGCGTAGGCAAAAATAGATCCTCCCATATTTGTCGAGGAACTGTCTATCAGTTGGGGCTCTTCAAGCACGCATCCCCAAGCAAGGCATACACGATGTGTGCAAACCTTTAAACATCAAACTAAACCTTTAAAACAAACATGCAAGCAGGTAAAACAGATTATAATTACATGTATGGATGTAAATTGCAATGATAATTTTGTCTTCGATTCAATTTTAATATTTACACATCACTGACATCTTTTTATAAAACTGAACTAAAATGGACAAAATTGTGAAATATAGATGCCAAATTTTAGAAAATTAGAAGGAGAAACAAGAATATATCTAATGCTAGGAAAAGTTTAGGACTTGGTAATTTAGCAATTTACAAACATTCAATATCAAAATATTATGCTAATTTCCAAATAAGAAAAAAGAATTTAACCCCATTTCAAGATGCAGTGCTGATTCTAGCAATCCAATTGCTACCTCATGGAATGCAGGATCATCGCCTCGAATTGGGTTCCCTATCTCGCGAAATCTGCAGTCGTCGCCTTGGAATTGGAGTCGCCGCTGTCTACCGAGTCACCGTCGTGTAGTCGCAGTCACCATCAAAGAGTCTGGAGTCTGGAGTCATGGAATTTTAAAGTGAAAATGAGATTCGTAATTTAGGGTTTGGAAGGAAAAAGGGGGAATCATGGCGAAAAATAAATTTTGAGAGGAGGGAAAAAAGATATACCGCCAAAATTTCTTTTCGTTAATAATAGCGTGAACTGGGAGTATGTTTTAACCTAAATGACCAACAACTGTAAGTCATTTTCTGATGCAATCCCCATCTACAGTAAATACCATTTTCTTGTAGTGAAAACCCCTAATTGATTTAGCTAAGGTTTCTATTAATTATAGTTATTGGTATTATTGATCTCATCATTAGGAAGATGATTAAGATATTAATATATTGATGCTCTAATCACTCTAGACTATTCGACCACATCAAAAGGACATGCACCATCAATAAAGAAGAACCATGCACCAAAATGAAGAAATCGCCCTCCAAATTCGGCTCGGCCAAAACCCTAAAAGCTCTCGTAGCAGCAACTCAAATGTCTAACCATAGGGGTTAGACATCTCTGTAAAACATCTAAAAAACTCTCAGGTTTGAGATTAAATGTCTAATTCCTCATAGTCAGATATTTTTATAGGAACAAAATCTCTCAGAAACGAAAACAATAGCGATTCAAATGTCCACTACCCCTAAATCGGACGTCTAATTGTATGGGAGCTTTTCTACTTTAAACTCTACAGCCATTCAGATGGCTGGCATGGATATCCAAACGTCTGAGTGCATGTTTTTGGCACTTCATAAAATTCACTTCTCTATCACTTTTGATCTCTTCCTCTAATTGAATTCCCGACTCTTCCAATACGAAGCTCTCCACGACATCTTCAATCTGAAGTATTCATGGGCACATATTTGAATCGCATAGTAACAACATAATTGTGTTCAAAATCATTATCCATCTCATTAATATAATTCATTTCAAATATATGCACGAAAACAATACGACGAGTTTACGATCTGCATGTAGTGAGACAATGATTTTTTGATAAATGTTGCGATACATCAAAGGTTGATTCTAAGTCCATATCAATTAATTATATTGGACCTGGATGATATTAAAAAAAAGTAAAAGAAAATATAATAAAAATTAAGATGATATAGTTTCTTACGACATTGTTCAAATATAGACACCTCAAAAGTAAACTAAGTCAAAATTACCGCAACAAAGTAATATTGAAATTGAATATATAACATGCCACTTCAATAAAGAAACTAAATTTAATAATACAATAAATCTAGCAAAATCAAATAATTAATAAATAAAAGATGCATTTAAATATCTAGGATCAGTAACACAAAAGATTGCAAGATAGAAAGTGATATATGAGTCAAAATAATGTAGGATGGATAAAATAGAGACAATCTACTATCGTTTTATATGGAAGAAAAAATTATTAATAAAAAAATAAAATGAATTTTGGATCAAACAGTGATTAAACCAACTATATTATGTGAAAAAGAAAATAAGGTAAATGTAGGAGAGATGGTAATCTATGAGGGATAATTGGAATTTACTAGTAAGGAAAAAGTTCCAAATGAGAAGAAAAAACACTTAAAATGATATTTATATATGAGAAGAATTAGGAAAAATATATGTACACTATATGGTATGTGAACATATATAAAGAGATAGAGATAATATTTACATCGAAGAAGATTTTTTTTTGTTTTGTTAAAGCCTTCAATTAAGATGGAATGAAGGTATTAAAAAAGTTTTGAAAACCAAAATCTAACCAATGATATCACTTAAGGTACAAACTTGTGGGAAGAAAGAGTAAACTTGACCTACCCTAGATAAGGAGGAAATGACGATGTATAATAGTTAATAGTTAACACGACTGTATTTTATGCTGGCCATTGTTATTTGGATTGAGCTTTTAAAGAATGCTATTATTAGTATGAAAGAAACTTGGCTGAACAATTCTTAAGACTTTTTCGAAGTTGAGAAAATTATTGGTCATTCATAGAATATATACATAGAGAGAAGGGTCGGACTTGGAACATAGCCTTAACCATGTACACAACACCTTCACATTCTTGCTATAAGATCGGTGGAAAATAAACACTTTGTGATAATAAGAGGTTGAAAGTTAAAACCTCTAATGGAAACACGGTGGTTCATCTTATCCAGTTATATCTGAGAGGTTAAACCCTCTCACCACTACAAATAAATTACTAATTCAATTGATTTTGGCATAAGAATTTATATATGAATATATAAAAATGATCCATTGTGAATTTTTGAATCCACAATCCAAAATTTCCAATCCTCAAACTTGTTTGAAGTAGTAAAGTCCAATGATAAATTACACAGTTGTTAAACAAAGTTAAGGAAGTGGAAGTAAAAGGACCGGAGCCATAACAATTTTTAATTACAACGAAAGCTTATCTCATACTTGAAAAACAATGTACACAATGCGAAGTATCAAGTTCTATCCTTTCGATGTTTTTGGTTGAGATATTAATTTATAGGATAGCAACTTATTTTTATAATGAACTCCTAACAATACATTTACAATTGGAAATGGAAAGATCACTTTTGGCACTAATCGCTTTTGCTTTCTTTCCCACTTTTTTTTTGCTCATCTATAGAATACTTTTGTCATGCACGCATGTATTTATTTGAATTTGGATTTTAGCTCAATTAAACATTCTTTTTAGGCTTCTTTTAATTAATGGTAATATTGACCTAGATGGCCATTGTGGACACTGTACCATAGAGATATGCATGATGTTTAAAAAATCACGAAGACAGTATCTGATAATATCATCAAAATGTCATGATCTTGTTAACAGGTATAGATGTCAATAAAATATGCACAGTGTAATAAGTGTATTAGCGTCTTAAAACCATATGGTCAACAAATTACAATTTGTCATGTTTTGATTGTAAACTAGCAATAAAATAATTTCATAGAAAACAAAATAGTAAAATAATCTACATATGCACCGTTATCATTTCTATCACCTTCTCATACTATACATCAAATAAAATTTTATATTTAATATTTCAAAAATAATAATTACTTTACAATATTTTATAAATTAATTAAATCAGGTGGACAAAAATAATATTCAACATTTCTGTTGTGTGGCTCCTAGGTGTTAATTTAATTATCGATTAAATATTGAACATTTCAAACATTAACGTTCATACGTCTCTTAGCAGGTGGTGGTGATGCGACATTATGGCTAATTTTATCGTTTACTCGGTTTTCCAACTTAACTTTATTAAGTGTTACTCGGCAATTATAATTATTTGCACCAATTATCCTCATTAAAACTATACCATTTTGCACTTATGAAATTTAGTCATGATCAAGATTTCACTATCTTCCATATTCACCTCTATAGTCCAAACAAAAAGTTAAGGTTTAATAATAACAATTATTAATAACCAAACTACTCTAGTCAAAGATTTTGACTTTGAGTTCACTTCAGTTGACTGTGATACTAACACCATACAACCGAGAAGCGAATCTTCCCTCAAATAATGTTTCACTACCAATACTTCCACTCAATCCAACTATAGTCATTTGATGTACGTCATGCCATGATTTGAATATAATCAAAGCGAAGCTTTAATGTTGAAAATCAGTAGTATTCTCAAGTCGAGAGAACTGTGTAAATTAGTTACATCGATATGTTCTGTTTGACCTTAGTTATATTAATCATTAGAAAACCATCGAGTGATTCATTTCATAGTTATCCAATAACTATTTTTGAAAAGGTAAACACAACGGTCCAAGGCCCAAGTAAAATAGGCAACTTACACGTAGAGAACCCAATAATACAACATAAACAAGAGAAGCCTAGTCGCTCATATTCCCAAACAAACAAATTTTCAACACTACAATCCCTAATGAAATTAGGGTCAAGGCAATTTATGGTGATTTAGCAAGTCCCCAAGCTATGAGTGACTTCCAACTTCAAGGAGGCTCCCATGTCTTCTTCTTGCTATTTATAGCACCTCTATTACCATGATATGAAGAGTAGTCTTCAGTTTTGCTGCTTTTACTTGAGTTTATGAGCATGTTGGCAAATCTTACTGCTGTCACCTCTACTCCAGACAGATAAGTGACATATTTGATTGTTAAGATTACTTCTACAAAAGTTGTCCTCAGTTCGTTGGTCAATGACTTCAAATTGTAATCTATCGTCTTGTTGTAGGAAGCTAACTTCATCAAACTTGTGCTTGGGTGTTCTTCTATCTCTGTTCAAATTAGGAAGTTAAAACTGTAATTAGTGATATTGTTTCTTTAATTAACCGAACTAGTAGTAACATTATTTTCTTGTTCACTTACCTTGCAGAGATTTTCTCTAGTTTGGATATGAGAAAGTTGTCTCAGGCGAAGTAATTAGAACATTTCCCACAATCTAAGAAAGCTTCATCCCTTTATTTACAGTCATTATATTCCAGCTGCCTATTTAGATTATATGCTTCTGCTAGTTGAGATTGCTTTTTTGCTTTCCTAAAAAGAATTTGGCTTTTCGAATTGATGTATTTTCATAGGTGCATACAATATGTTTCCTTGTGCTTATGTTATCTTGTGTTTCTTTCTCTTCATATGTGATATATTATTGTTGTTAAAAGAATTGAAGCTTTTTTGAAGTCTTCGGATTTTGCTTTAAAATTCTATTTAATATATTGAATGCTTTCTTTGATGTTTTGCACTACCTGTTGTAGATTGAAATTAAACTTTGCATTTGGCAATGATCTAGATATGCCTTATATATTCACAATCAAAAAACAAGTGATCTATGTTTTCATCTTCATTTGTGCAGAGCAAACATTTGGTTTCCCCGCTTTTTTACTCTTTAAACATCTGTCCCTATTTGGAAGCTTGTTTAATAAATCAAAGTATTAACAGTGAGACATTTTTGGTTAATTTGTCCTATTCCAAATAACTTTATGCCAATCAACCTCTATTTCATTTTCCCTTATAAACTTCTAATTTTTTTTTTTAAAAAAAGGCCTTTTGATGAGAGTTTCCAGCTCTACGTACTTTTTGCAAACTTGGACCAATTTTGATTTTTTCTATAGCTGCTTTGAGTATAGAAGTTGCTAGATGATTGTATCATTCCACTCGTGATCTTGAATGATGATGTGCACTTTATCATTTACCCTACCAAAACTTGTGAAAATTTGGTTAAAGGGCTTCTTATTCCGAGGTAATAAGTTTCAAGGACAGTAATTCTGAATAATTATTTTTAAGGACAATTGACAAAAAATGATAAATTCATTTATCTTTTTAAATTATATAGGAAAACGATAAATTCATTTATTATTATTTTGTATAACTAACAATGATAACTTCATTTATCCTTTTCTTGTAATTTATACTTAAAACTGATTTTTTAGAATTGTTGTCCTTGAAACATATTACCTTGCTCAATGAAGCCCTTCGAATGAAAATCACTGATGATATATATTATTTCAACCAAGTAACTTCTCAAAAAATTTCCAAACATCCATGGATCAAACCTGAGACTGGTTTGATCAAAGTCTTTAATTTTTCTTTCTAATAATTTGATGTCATCTTCTCTATAACTAAGAATATACTTCCATGTGGTTGAGTGGTGATTTTCAATACTGGCAGTCCAAAAGTTTTTGTTTTTAAGATATTTTTCCTTCATCCACTTCGTCCATAAAAATTTTCCTTCTAAGAATTTCAAAAATAGTTTGAGTTTCTATGTTTCTCTTAATTCATATATATTTCTTGGACCCAAACCACCAGCTTTTTTTTTTATTTTCATACTTTTCCCATGCAATTTTTGCCGTTTTCCTCTTGAAATGAAATTTGCGCATATTTTCTTGATTTTGTGAATTGCTTTAACTGGAATATCGTGAGATTGAACCCAATATAGGGTAATTTCCTTGATGATAGTGTGTGTTAGCTCTCCTCTTCCAGCTAATGACAATAACTTGCCAGCTCAACCTTCTAACCTATTTTGAATCAAATCATATAGCGTCGTGCAATCCGTCATTTATCTGATTAATACCTAAAGGCAACCTTAAATATTTGACTGGGAGGCTTCCTTCCTTAAATTTTAAAATGTTTAAAACTCTTCTTTTCTAGTGTAGCATTTGCTAACATATACTTTTATTTTGCATTCATTAATTTTCAAACCAACATAGACCCTTAGCTTTTCAAAAAATTTGATAGCAGCCCTAGTACTTTGTAAATCTGCATTTAGAAACAACAATAAGTCATCAGCTATAATAAATGCGTAACAGAAGTCTTAGTTCTATTTGTAGTTTTAATTTACCACTTATTTTCTCAATTTCCATCAACATTGAAAAAACTTTATAACTTTGGCAAATAGATATAGAGAAAGTGGATCTCCCTGTCTAATTCCTCTATTACTACGTATAAACCCCTTGGAAGATCCATTAACAATCACAAAGTACGTAATATTATTAATGCATTCAAAAACCAAAGCTCAAATCTTTTCATTAAATCCCATTTGAAGCACCATATGAATTATGAACTGCCTATTAATTTTATCAAAAGCTTTGTGAAGATCTATCTTTATGCACATGAGTTTTCTATTTTTAATATTAAAGTTTATAATTAACTCATGTGCTAATAAAGTATTTTCAAAAATAAGCCTCTCGAGAATAAACGCACTGATTTTCAGATATTAATTATTTTAAAAACACTTTCATTCTGTTACATAAGATGCTAGGTATATTTTTGTAAATATAATTGCAACAAGAAATAGGTCTGCAGTCCTCTAGACCATTAGGGATTTTGACCTCTGGTACAAGAGTTAAGAAAGTATGATTGAGATTTACTAGATCTAAAAAACTCAGAAATAGCTTTAAAAATGCTAATTATTATTTCATCCCAATATGTAAAATTTGACTTCAAACCCATCAGGCTAGGGCTCTTATCTACAATAGCATTAAATATAATATTTTTTAATCTCAATTAAACTAACTTGAGCAAGCAAGATATCTTGACTATTTTCATTCGGCAAGCATTTTATATCTACTTTAGGGAAGTACTTAGTATAAGAATCTGAGTTATATAAATATCTAAAATATTTTATGGCCTCCCTTCTAATGATAGACAATTCATTGACAATCTTTCCTTTTGAATCTAGTAGTTTGCCAATAACATTCTTATACTTCCTACGAGACATTTTTCCATAAAAAAATTGTTTGCTTCATCTCCAAATGAAAGCCAATTCACCTTGGCCTTTTTTCTCAAATTGAAAGCTTGCATATGCAAAGATTTAATAAGCTTATTTTGGGCTAGAAAAAATTGCTGACTTTATTTATGTCTGATCAATCATTATCAAGTTCATCTTGAAACATTTCCACTCCTTTCTAATAAAATTCATTTTTGTTTCTATCCTTATTCCATGTTTTTAAATTTCCTTTGCTAATTTATAGCAATTTGTTGAACCTACATTGGGCGGTGCCCTATATAACAACTGAAAGACTATTTTAGATCACATTTCTATATTCTTCTTTATAAACCCACCCATTTACAAATCTAAAGGGGATTTTTTTTATCAAATTATTATTAGAGAAAGAAAAAAGGATGGCTATATGATCACTAATGGATCGGGGTAAAGTATTACACTTGTAACCGACAATGGTGTTTATGAAATATTGATTTATTAAAACTCTATCTAACATATAATGAATATTCCTAAACTCCCCCGATTTCTAAGTGTATTTGTTACAAAATATAGTTGGTTCAACTAACCCAATTTTAAGCCTGAAATTGTTAACAAATTCCAATTTTTTTGAAAGGTATTACTTTGTCCCCCCCACCCTTTTTAAACGCACGCATGTTGTGCAAAAATCCCCACTACTATCCAAGGATGATTAATATTTTTAGTTAGCTTCTTTAATTGGTTTCAGAAAATTAATCTTTCCTTTTCACTATTAAATGCATAAACAAAGGTGACTTCTAACTGAAATGCATTTTTATTTTTACAAGAGCAGTAAATGAAATGAAAATTATATAATTATTGGCTAATATCCTAAGCATTAGAATCCCAAAGAATCATGATTCTACCATTGCCACCCAAATGATTATTATTAATCATAATCCAATTAGATGACTTTTGGCCTGATAATCCTCTATTTTAGAAATTATCCATCTTATGCTCATTATTATTAATCATAATCTAATTAGATGACTTTTGGCCTGATAATCCTTTATTTTAGAAATTATCCATTTTATGCACTAATAAATTTATAATACTAGGCCTATAACTAAAAATCAAATTGGATAAGTCCAATTTCCTTTTAGGTGTATTAAGCCTCCTTATATTTGAAGTAATAATAATCATGATATAAAAACAGAAAGGTAAATATAAAGGATACATCCAGGATACAAAAAATAGTTAAAGTGAATTACTATAACTGCTCTCTTCCTCCCTCGTGGCTAGATTTTTTCCTTTCCTTGTATGATTTCTTTCTTTGAATTTTGAGATTGTCCCAATTTTTATTTCCGATGATCTATCTTTTTCTAAATTCAGTTTCCTCAGCACCTTCAGTATTTTCTGAATTCACTATATCTTTCTTTTTTCAATCTACTCTTCTTTTTCTTTTGCTTGTTATAGGAAGATAACTGGATGCTACAAGTCTAATAGCTTTCTGAGTAGTTTGCTACAAAATTAATTTTCTAAATTGAGGAGCAAGATGACTTGCTAATTGAGATAAATCAGTGTTTCAGGCATCTCAGTTGGGATAACTTTATTATTATTTAAATCATGGATACTAGTTCCATTGTCTACATTCATGATATCAATGTCTATAATTATACTTAAGAAACCCTTAGGGGAGTTTCTCAATGACCCGATTAAAATCCCCTTAATTTCTTTTCATGTTAGTTAACTCTGAGATCACTAATGGGCTAGTATTAATAAATGCCCCCTAGGTGTTCCTGCCATTCAGATTAGGGATTTGCAAATTCTTGGAGTTTGTGATATCCTTCTACATCATTTCCTGCTCAAAATATGTTAGCACAATGTTAGTTGGGACAACGTGATATGTCTTACATTGATAGTTTGCCGAAATACTTCCATTTTCGTCACTTAGAATCTCTACATTTTCATAACTTCAGTTTGCATTCACTTTGTCTACAAATGCTTTCTTTTTAGAACTAACATTTTTATCAACTTGCGTGTCTCCATTATTTACTTCCTAGCTTTTTTGCATTGGAATAGCATCTGCGTTTCTTTTTTATTTCTAAAATTTTTTGACCGAATAATTTTCTACTTGATGGCCAAAACAAGCAGATGATTTACATCTTGGAGGAATCCATTCATACTCTATTCTTTGCACTATACTTTCACCACCATGCATCGAAATAAAAGCCTCATCTGGAGAGTTTGCATTTGTTGTAATTTCCACAAGTATTCTCGCATAGCACAATCTTGTTTATTTAGCAGCAGGTTCATCTAACATTAATGGATTTCCTGCAATACTAGCCAAAGCGTCCTTATCCCAAAATCTTAAGCTTAGCTCTGGTAGCTGAATCTAAACTAGCATTGTTGCGAGATCAAGATTTAGATTCTTATTTTTTTCAGAATTATAAGTTTGGCATTAGTAAAATAGGGACAGGGCTAACAATTTTACCATAATATGATGAGTTTGAGAATATTATAATAAAAACACTCATTATTTCCAGTAAAAATCTCGAAGTTACTAGTTGGACTCCATGTTCTTGTGATGAAATCCTTGAAATGACTATATGGGTCTGTATTCCACAACATAGGCTACTACAACAAAACTCCACTTACACTTAGTTCTTTGGCTGACCTTCTCCTTCACAACAATAATCTTCTTTTGGTTGATGGTTATAGAGGAGACGAACTATAAGTCAAAATTTGAATTTTCTCTGCCTGTTTTGATCATCTCTGCCCATGTGGAAGCTTCACCCAGTTGTTGCCCACTCTAATATTGAGGTCTTGCATTTGTTTGAATGTTTCTTGAAGCATTTCTTACATCTGGAAATATTCTAGGAATTTAAGGCCAAGATTGATATCCATTTGTCCTTGATTGGCTTAGTTTTTGAGCGACTGCCAAAATGCAGTTGGCTATCTTTCTGGGGTAGAGTTACGATGTAGACGGACGATATTCTTCCGATTAGACACTAATAAAAAAACTATCTTCATCAAAATTTCTTGTAGGATTATGCTATGAAGGAGGATTGTGATTTGGCAAGGGAGGAGGATAGGGTGGGTTAAATGAAAAAGATCCCTCATTCTGATCTTGATTTTCAACAAAAATGGGATCACATTTCAGAAGGTTAAAGTTGACAATAATCCACATACGTCCAACTTAAACAGTGCAAAACACAGATAATCAATGTGGATAATTAAGAAAAATAAGAAAAGAAGAAGAAAAAACACAGAATCTCGCAACCAAATTACGAAATATAATAATCAAATAAACACCTCATGAAGCTGTTTACTATACAATTGATTATAATATATACAACACTTATTGGAGTTATATATGCATCACGGATAAATAATCAATGCAGTAGAATAGCATGATGTAGAGAACAATAATAATATACCAAATCTTCATCTTCGACCTTCGGAAAAACGTTCTTCAATGTGCTGAAAAAACTCAAAGCTGACCCGAGCATAATAAAATGACAAAACACTCAAGTCAAGACTAAAATAATCTTACGTTAGTCAAATCGATATCATGAAATATGAGTGTAACAGCGTCAAAGTTGTTTACGGGATTTTACATCTCCTGTCCAGTGTATAACATGTGTGCAATAACTTAAGAGATGTTAGGGATTTTCCATCTTCTAAGGATCAGTTAAACTATTTATATATAATAATATACGATATAATAGGTAAAGTCTATCAGTAAAATAAATAATAAAATAGCATTTAGGCTTTACACTGATCCACCTTAACATGTTTTTATAACATGTAGTCTATGCAGATCCTATAACACAACTAGTAACATCGGTAATCCGTGAGTCCCCAATAGGTACAATACTAAACCAAAGTCGTAATGGGCTCGTACAAGGATGAATATGACAAAGCACGTCGAGCAATGCCCAAGGTAGGGTTCTACCAGTTGACCCTTTCTGGCTAGTTGTAACCCATCCGTAGCCGACCGCGGCTATCAATCCAAACAAAAGGTGCACCTGTCGAGTCAAAATCACAATAGTAATACGAGAAATCAACATCGCTAGAGATAGCTAACCTCATTGGCCAGACATAGGCTCCTATTTTTGTCATTTTAATTATGACAAAAGTGTCAAGGATATCCATCCTCGTTCTTTTACTTCATTCCAGTAAACGTTCGCCAATTACACCGCTACATTATAGATATCATCCACCACGTACATGGTTATCAAAGTGGTTCCAATATTGACAGAGAGTATGCCCATGATAGGCCACAGTCTCTTTAAAAACCAAACGTCATTTTACACACCAATTGTTTTTTTTACATTTCGAAAACGATTCATATTTGATATCAAAATATCATATTTGCTTCAAAATCAAATCCATTTTGAAATCATCATATTTACTCAAAATATACTACATCATTTTTTCCTTATTATCTCGATTTCACTTTCAAAATTGTTTCGAATTTCAATTTTGGTTTAACTTCGTTTTAACCTCGTTTTAACCTCATTCGCATTTAAATCCAAGATTTAAATATAAACATCAAACCCTTGATCTGTTTGAATTTTAAGAAAATAGATTGAATAGTTTTAGAATGGCTTAAATAGTTAAATTAGTTTAATAGAAAATAGTTTGAGTATTGAAAATGGTTTATATAGTAAAATAGTTTGAAAAATAAAAATAATTTGAATATTTAAGAAGATAGATTTCAAATAGATTATACTACAATAATTTATTTGAAAATGGTTTCAGAGAAACTGATTCAATTTCAAAATTTCCAATTCAAATCAATTTCCATTTCGATTTAATCGATTCAATCCCAATTTCAAAATGAATTTTTCTACGATTCCAATTTCAGTTCAAATAAATTCGATTCCGATTTTTAACTAATTCAATTTCGCTTCCAATTCCAATTGATTTCAATTCCAATTGATTTCAATTCCAATTGACTAAATTTCAATCCTATCCTAAATTAATTCCAATTTCAATTCTAAATTAATTTCAATTTCAATTTCAAATTAATTTAAATTTCAATTCCAAATTTATTTCAATTTCAATTCCAGATTAATTTAAATTTCAATTCCAAATTAATTTCAATTTCAACTATCAGATTCACTGATTCAATTTCAACTCAATTCTCAAATTTAAACCATTTTTATTTATATCAATTTCATGTTTGTTTTTTTAAAATACCGATTCAAATCACTTAAATCAAACTTTCAAATTCAATTTAAATTCAAATCTTCAAATAAAATTCTTTTCCAAGCTCAATTTTGAAATATCATTTTATTTTACTTTTACTTATCAATATTCAAAGTTCGAAAAAAAGTCCAATCATTAAAACAAAACAATGTCGGAAAATCAAATCATATTTTGATTATAACTTCAACATCTAAACATCATTTTTACACAATTTCGTTGAACAAGTTCCGATTCCCACAATTTCAAATATAATTCGCTTTTCATAAATTAGATTTTTTTTCTTTTCTAAATCAAACTCATTTAGATAATTTAAATTTAAAATTTAAAAATCATTTTATTTAACCAATCCGGTGTTCGTATATAATTTTCTATCCTATGGCTAGCTGAATCAGTTATTTCAATTTAATTTCAAAGATGGATATATATCATTTCAATCCAACATAAATGCCATAGGTATATATCATTTTAACATATTCCTTAATATATTAGAAATAATTCAACTTATAGCTTTATATATTGTAAATGATATACAGGATGATAACCAAATATAATAAAAATAAATAAACATCCAAATCATTCAAAATACAAATCAATAGAATCAATCACAATCAACATCCAAATAGTCAATAAATCATAATAATTTACTAGTTACCAATAATCGAAAATTTATCTAGCAATTTAATTTTCATTTCTAATTTGTAACTATCAATTCAAATTCCTATCATTTCAATTCATACAATTTAAATGCCAGCTAAACTTTGCCAAACAATTGTCAGTAAATTTAAATCACTTCACTATATAAATTTTACTCAAATAAAAATATATTAGTCAAACGTGAGCGTATAAAACATTCACCTTTTATTTGAAACTAAAAATTTTATCAGCTTCAAATAAATTCCAGATCCACATCATGTTGTAGACGACGTCAATACGGTCCCAAAGCAATTCATTTCTCCCGAAACGGACCTCTTAAGCAAAAGTTACGTGATAATTAGCTTAATGATTAAAGAAAATAAAATTAACTAAATTAATTAAAATAAATCACACAATTAAAATAACAGCCTTACCCTTCATCCCTCACGCGATATTCACCTAGAAACGCACACACATGAACCCAATATTGCGACATATGCAACGAAATGCACCATATATATGACAAAACCAAACGATGATCTGAACACTTCAACGCGAGCGCACACTCCACCACCACCTATGCCAGCCGTCATGTCTCCAACGTACGCACAAAACCCTAACGTCAAACTGCATTGTGCCTAAACCTTAGGCCTCAAGTCGCTTCCATACTCGAGCGCATGCGAGGGCCATTGTTTGCCCGATCGTCATTTGTTTTCTTTTCTTTTTTAATTACTTCGATCGTTTTTTTATTTTGAATGCTGCGATTCGAAAAGTGGGGAGGAAAAGAAGGTGATACGTGAATAAGTAAAAACGCGTGGGTACGAGATGATGGAAGTTTTCCTTTTTTTTAAAAATAAGAAAATATCTAACACTAATGGCCCGCTTAAATCCGAACTCCAAAACGAAACGTGCTGCTTGGCGTTTACAACGTTTTACCCCATTCCGAGCACAATGGAACTGATTTTGGATGCCAGTTCAATCGCATGTAGAAGATAGCTTTCCAACCCAAAATTTTCAACTAAATTCTTAAATTAATTACTAAGCGTTTCAAGCTCGCATGGCCAAATGACTAGTTCGATCGCTATAAAACTTGAAATCATACGATAGTTCACTATTGCGGATCTGATGAAACTAGTTTCGTCGAAATTCGAAACAATGGCCAAAATGGCTATTTTACTCGTTAATTAAAATATAAAATTTTCAATTTCTAATTATTCACTTTTAAATCCTAATCTAAAAGTAAATGATTTTCATTTATATTTAAATAAAATTTAAATCAACTTTTGTCATCGTTTTCATTCACATAAAATTCAGAATTCAATAAATCAAATAATTCCCAATATTAAATTAAATAAATTTAATCCTCTAAAAATTTACATTAATAATCATTAAATATTTATATCTAACCATTTTATCCAATAATCATATTAAATTCAATAATATATAATAGTTAAAGTTAAGCGTCGTTACATTCTTCCCCACTCAAAACTTTTCGGCCTCGAAAAGGGATAAGTAGATAATTTAACATTCAATATATTCTCTCAAAAAAATCAACTTGTATAACATTAATTCTCATTTATATAACCATTACTACATTGCTACTATGCCACTCTGGTTGGATTACGGAATTTACAAGTTAGTTATCAAAACAAGTTATAAAATTTTTAAAACTTCAAAAAAATTCAAACTTTCATATTTACGGAAATTCTCGGTAGAATCTCCTTTGCACGGCTGGATCGGAAAAATTTACAGTATCAATATAATCATATAATATACATCTCATCTCAACGATGAGGCATCCCAATTATGGGGAAAAAATATATAATATCAAAATATGGTATGTATTCCAAGATGTGTACCTTTTATTAGCATTATAAGCAGGTTAGCTTATATTTAAGCAAGCAAAAGCAACATACACGCAATCGAGCTCCAAAAGCGAGCATACACCCTTCATACCTACTAAACAATTAATAATAGATGAGAATATGCACCTGGAAAGAGAAATCAATATATAACATAAATATAAAAACAACTATATGAGCAAACAAAGCCATGCAATAAAGGAAACATCCAAACAACCATGTTCATGCAAGTTTCATTCATAACCATACTATTATTCAATGTCGAAATTTCCGTTTATACACTTCCATTTCTATTAGCATTCATTTCATTGACATTTTAGTTGACTCAATTTCAATTAGTTTACATTCACATCCAATTTATTTGCATTCAGTTTATTTACTTCTTAATTGATTAACATTCACCTATTAGTATTCATTTCGTAAATCATACAACGGATTTATATTCATTTATCGCTTTAAATAGATTTACATTCAACTAATTTGATTTCAATCCACTTTTATTCAATCAACCAATATTCATTGCATTCACATTTGATTGATTACAATTCAATATATTTACATTCAATCGATTTACTTTCAATTGATTAATATTTATTTTAATGACATTCGTTTTGTTTATCATGCAATGAATTTTCATCCCATTCATTTGTATTCATTTATTTGTATTCATTTGCTTAGCATATCTCATTAAATACAAATTACTCAAGCAGTAATTCCAAATTTTACTTAAATTTAATATATGCAATTTATGCTATTCAACACATTTTTATTATTACTTCATAACATATGTTTATATTTAATTCATTAACAACATTTCAAATCATATTCCATTTGCGAATTTCTTCATATATTCATTCAATTAATTCCTTTTTTTTCAATCATTAATAAGAAATTTTTATAACTCAAGTTCATTATTGACTTAAATCACAATTAATATTATTTGTACTTTAGTTTAGTCACTTCCATTTATTCTTACTTACCTTTAATTCATCTCACAACTTAAGTTATCTTTATTCCAAGTTAAATTCGACTTTATTTAACCCATTTCATTCATTCCTTTCATTAACCCATTTCAGTATACATTTCTGTTAACTTCACTTAAGTTAAAAAATTGTTTCATAACCCAAGTTCATTTTATTTCAAAATCAATTTTATTTGACTTTTCTCAAGTTAACTTTCATTCATATATTCATCTTGTTAACTTATTTCCTTAAATTTGTTTTATTTCAATTAATAATAATTTCAGAAAGTTACAATTATATTTCAAACACCTTTTTGCAAATTACTTCTATTTTTCAAGCAATTTACAAAGATATGAATTTATTTATCATTTTTTTACTTTCTTATAACAATTTAATTTAAATTTTATTTAAGTTAAACTTTTTCTTCTCTAATCATTCACATTCAACAAATTTAATTTTTTTTAGCTAAATAATTCTAAAATCTATAAGTTATACAATTTATTCAATTAGAATTTCATTTTATTATTTTATCTCATTCATTTCAAATACATTTCATTTTATGTACTTAATTTCACTAACTCCATTTAATTACCATTTCTTAGGTTAATTCTTTTTTTATATCGTAAATTCGAATCTACTTTTGTTTGCTTAACAAAAAATATTCAACAGTTTTAAAATTTAATTTTACTTTCCTGTTCAAATCTGTAAATTATAAATTATTTCTTATATTTACTATTTTCAGTCTATAAGTTCAAAAATATCTTCATATATTTATCAAATCATATTTAGAATATTTTTCACAACTAACCTATTTTAGTCGAAAATAGATTTTTTTTGGTAGCGATTCTCACTTATAACTAAAAAATGAATACCAACGATGCTGCAGTCATCTCCAGAATTATTTCTCAACGACCAAAGCGAGTTTAATGTTTTTATTTCCTTCAAAAATATTTTCAAAATATTTTTCTAGTCAAAACACTTCAAATAATATTAATATTAATTTTGAAGGCTTTGAAAACCAATTTCGAAAGCAACGGGTTTTAAATTCAAAACTTTCGACTTTTAAATCCTTCTTTTTTATAAGCTACATTAAAAATATATTTATACAAATTTCATTACCTTATTATCAAAATAATTTATTAATTTACATCTTTTGTTATTCCAATTTTTTTTTTGTAATCAGATTTGATTCGATTCAATTTATTTATCAAAGGCTTCATAAAATAAAATTCATTAAGTATTCGTTTTATTTTCATTAAATCAATAATCGATGATAACTAAATATTATCATCTCCACACAACTACTCATCAAAAATTATCATTTTATATATAAAAAATATAATTTAGGTAAAATTATTTCATTTTTCCAATTTTAAAACAATATTATGTCGACTTGCCTCATTTAAGTGTTTAGAAACTCCTACCAATAATATGGCATCCTACGCACCAACCGGAATTCATAAACAACTCAAAGGATAAGTAAACACAATACAAAACATTTTATAACACTAACAAGTACGCTCTCATACACACACACACACACATACACACACTCAATGGACTCATTCTAAGATACTACTACCCTATCTCTAATGTGTCAAACCGCACAAAGCCAAAGTTATCGCTAAACCTCGCTCTAATACCATGTAACAACCCGGATTTTTCGATAGTTAATTTTGATTATTTGAATGGTTTTAAATATTTGATCTGGAGTTATAATCGAGTTAGAAAGTTTTTAGAACTAAAATTTCAAGCGATTTCGAAAATTTTCGAAATCATCGATTTAATCGACGCGTTAAAATAGCGATACGGGACATAGTTTCAAAATTCGACGAAATCGGTTCCATTTTGTCTGTAATAGTGTATTATTATTAAATTTCAAATTTCGTAGTGTTTGGAATTATCATTTGGTTGTACGGGATAGAAACGCGTTGAAATAAATATCGAAAATTCAATATAATAATTAGGTTCAAAAAGCCATCTTCTCAATAGATTGAATTATGACTCGAAACTATTTCCATTGTATTCGAAATAGGGGTATAAAATTATAAACGCTGGACGGCACATGTGGATAGGAGATCCAGATTTTAATTTATATGTATAACGAGATATTTTAGATGTAAAATAAAATATATTATAAAATTCAAATCTTTCTCACGAAACCAATTCTCCCTTTCCTTCTAAGACCACTTATCCCCTTTTGCTTCCATCAGATAACATCAATCTCAAGTTCGTTCTTCCATATAAAAAAAGAAGGGAATCGAATCGAGATTTTGAAAAAAATATAAACGAAAATCACAAAAAAACTAAATCGCGACCTCCTTTTTAAACGCTTAGACCAAAGTCTTCGAAAAAACCAGGAAGAGAAATTTCGATTTAAAAATCCAATCAAAATGAAAATTTATCAAATCAGTGGCAAACTCTCATATCTCGGCTCTCTTCAATTTCGTATTGGGCTCGACAAGTGTGGCGATGGGTTGTGGTTTCTCTATCAAAACCAAGGTTCGGTTTTCATTCGATGGGGGGTGGGTCGATCTGGGGATTAGAGTGTGAAATGCCTACATCGAGGCTAGGAGCATCCATCATTAGAGTTTCTGGTGTTGCGGCTCTACGTAAAGGGTCGCGATCTCGTTAGGTCAAAGGCAGCAGGCGATGAAGTCGCGATCCATTTTAAGGCGTAGGTCATTCGATGGTGGCATGTATTGAGATGTAGGAGCGAAGAGATGAGTTTGGGTGATAGGAGCATCAACGATTGTGGAACGTGGTGATGTGTCAGTGCATGGGAATGAAGCTCGGGCATCGACAGTAGGGAAGAAATTTTTTAGGGTAAATTAAAGTTTAAGTTAAAAATTTGTTTCTTTATTTACTTGATTAATTGTAAATCTTATAGAATGCATAACTATTTGCATACGAGGTCCAAATATGAAATAAATCAAGTTTGTTCGAAATGGAGAAATTTATAAAATAGAGTAAATTGGTATAAACTGCAATTTAAAAATCAAGACAAGTAAAATCTCACTCATTTGGATTGCTAGTATAATTTAAAAATGTTGAATTTAAATTATTGGTTGCTTGGTTGAATTTAGAAATTATCATCTATTGAATGATATTATATATATAGTAGCATTGATATACTAGTATTTGGAGTGATATTCACACATACTAAAGCGGATAAGACCCTATGCGTCCTGCATAATGGCGTATGACTCTATATACTGCGATATCCCCTTCGAAGTGGGATTGGTATTTTTATATTGTGTTAACATCTGTGGACGCAGGGAAAACAGGTTGGAGGGATCCGACTGGATTCCTCCAAAATGTTGATTTTAAATTTTATATACAGTGATATATGATGTGTTAGAATAATCTGTTATAGATTATTGTTGTGATTGAATAATTGGATGCTAAAGTAGCACTAGCCTGAATTTTGGTATTTTAAATACCGTAATATTATTTTTGGAATTTGAAGGAATTTAAAAGGAGATTTTGAATATAAAATATTTGTGTCGAAATGGGATTATTTTAAAAGAAATTTATTTGGTAAAAAATTTGATTTTTAGGTTGTATTTCGGAGAAAATATTTTAAACATAGATTTTAAAATAATTTGTATAAAGGATTTTTAAACAATGGATTTTTAAAAATGATATTTCTGGAAAATATGAAAAGAAGTTGAAACTGATATTAAAGATAGATTGGTAGAAATGAATAGAATTTGTAAGGAATTGAATTTATAAAATGTAATTTATAAATTAGATTATTTTAGTAAAAAAAGTGAAATTCAGAGGAGTTATGTATTTATAAACGAAGTTATAAATAAAGAAAATCGATAACTAATAAAAATTTGGTAACATAAAATTCATAGAGTGAATTTATATTAGAATATGAAAATAGGGTGAAAAAAATAGTGGATACTATTTTTGAAAGTGAAAATGGTTAAGGAGATCAAAAAGGAAGTGATGTGATTCGAGAAGAATTTATAATATTGAATTGGTTATTGAGGTTTAGAAAAATATTTTTAATTCTAAGAAGTTTAATTTGTTTATAAAAGGAAATTTTATTATTTAAAATTACGAAATTTTAATCTAGTTAGGATTGAAATACTTCTGTAAGAAGATTTTCAAATATTAAGTATTTACTGTAGAAAATTCTAGCTTTAAAAATCAACTTTGAAAATTTATTGGTTTATCTAAAAAATGAGTTATTGATGGTTATAAAAGTGTTTTCAATATTTTAAATAATCATTTGAACATGTCGTAAAAAATTATTATTCTTTTAAATGCTTATTTTATATAAATATAAGAGTTTGAAAAGGTTTCTACTTTATTCTCTCGAGACTTGTAGGTGGGTTTATTTAACGGGTAGGTTTTTATACGAGGAGTTTTATAATGGTATCTGGGAACTTAAGTCATTTCCTATGTGTTGGAATACCGAAACTTGAAAAAAAGAAATGAATTCGAGTTTAATAAAGAAGTTATAATGGTTAGATGGGATTATAAATAAATATAATCGGTTTTGGAAATTGTGAGACGAAATTTGTTAATAGTTTTCAGAAATGTGAACTAAGAAAATTACTAATTTTTGATACGTGATATGGTTTTGGAAAATGAACTTAGACTATTTTCTAAGTGTTGTAAGGTTGTGGGATATCCTGTTAGGGATTTAAATATTGAAATTTGTTTTCAAATATTTGAATATGGAAATGAATTTGAATTATACACCTTGTAAAGGTATTTCGAATTTTTTTTTTGAAAATGTATAATAAGGCCTAATATCTGCTTATGGATATTTTATTGATAGTTAAATAACTGACTGTCAATATTGGCCATTTTCATTAATCGTTTCGAAGAGACTGGGATTGGATTAATTATCTGAAAACTACTTCGATCCAGTTTGAACGTTACGAATGAATACCGTGAAGATGATAAAGATGGTGATTTGATTTGTCCAGACCAATGACAACTTGTATGGACGAATGCTATCAGAACATCTTCATTGGAGGATGATAATCATTCTACATAGAATTGTTCTTGAAACGTAACGCTTAGCCTCCAGCCTCATTAACCGGAAATGACTAAAAAAGAGGAGATGCAGCAAGGCTATGTGGGTCGCACCCAATTAGGGTATGTTATCATTTTCTAGATATCCTTGGAAACCTATATATTATTGCTATAGTTATGCATGAAAGAAGGAGCGCGCGATTTGTAAGGGTGGGAACACCTGGAGTGATACCATGTTTGGTCTATCCAGGTTAAGGGCAGACCGGTCTTGTGTAGCAGAGGATCCCGACAAGGTCCTCGGTACATTGTTCTAGAAGTGTACTGTGATGGGCGGTAGCCCAGTGGCCCAAACATTGTACGGAATCCATTTTCCAATAAGCGTTGTAGATTTTGATTATGCCCAACTATGTTGGAAAATGAGATGCAAGCATTTCAGCTATTTTCTTTTTACTTCGTTTAGACAGTATTATAATATCAAACAATTTTGATAAAAATGTTTTGGTTACCATAATGTAAAAACTCATCTTGTTTATGTGTGATATGGTCTTACGAGATACCTTTGTTTTCAAAGGATTTTGATAATAGATAATAATTCAAATTAAGTATGTTTACTCATGCTAGTTTTCCAGACTGACTCGGGTGTTATTTTATTATAATGCTTGGGTCAGACCGAGTATTACGGTTTTAGGTTAGAATGCTATTGAGCTTAGGAGACAAGCTGGAGAAGTTCAAAAGTATTTCCGTACTTGGTTTATATTTCCACTGTATGATGACAAGTTATTATAACTGTCCATTTTGATGTATTAAATTGTTGTACTCTGATGATTACATGTGTATTAACAGATACAGTTTCCCCTTGTATAAAAATCTGTTATTACATATTATATTTCGTTCCGTTGTGATTGTGAGATTCTGTGTTGTTTTTCTATTTTCTTCTATCTCTTTTTTTCTTCTTTAGCCCTAAAGATTTGTATTTCCATTCAATTTGAGTTGAACTGGTGTGAATTATGGTCGAATCAAAGGGGTACGGATTTTTAGGCCTATACATTTGGTATCAGAGCTGAACTTTTAGGCCTTTACATTTGGTATCAGAGCTGAAGGTTAAGCGAGAACCTTGGCTCAGGTAGGGATTACTCATTAAAGAAAGGGTTAGTAGTACCCTAGAATGAGTTTGACTGCACTAATAGATATGAGCGTGTATTTGTTAGTGAATATTGAGTGGCATATAAATTCTAATCGAATAGTGGGACGCCACTAAATGGATAGGAGTTTTTAAACACTTGAATTGAGTAATTCGACACAATATGGTTTTGAAGCGGTAAATGAAATAATTTAGCCAAACTATATTTTGATATAAATGGAATTAAAAATTAATTATATTTATGTGCTTGGTTGTTATAATCAAAATAAGGTTATAAAATTAGAAATGATTATATATAACCAAAGGGAGATTGTATAAGAATAAATTATACGGATGAGTTAAAAACTAAAACTGGATTTAAACAAGAAATTGGAAGTATTAAATCCTGGAGATTTTTGGAAATGTTTTCCAAAGTATTTTGAAATAAATAATAGTATTATTATTTTGGAGATTATTTTGAATAGAAAAATGGTTTTAAATGGATTTTGGAAGTGATATAGCACTGAACTCACTTCAGTTGCTGAAAAATAATTCTGGTGATGACTGCAGCATCATTATTATTCATTTTTGAGTTTATAGGTGACTGATTTCTATGAGTAAATTAATATGGAGATTTTTCGGTGAAAAACAAGCGTGTTTTGAAAATTTCGACGGAATTGTTTTGAAATAAAGTCTTACTGATTTTGAAATTCAAAGGAAGTGGTTTGTTAAACCAGAAAGAGTATATATATGTATATATTTGATTTCAAAGTGATTTAAAATATATACCGGGTGCTTGAATTCTAGAATTTTAATATAAATGTTGGGGAAAAACCTCGGAAATAAGTTATGAACTTATAAAGAGAGGATGATTTCAATAAGAAAGGAAAGTATGGATTTTGAATTTTTGGGAATAAATTTTAACTTAAGTTAAAATTTATTGTGTAAATTGGATTTAACTTAATAAAAGTTAAATAAATTTATTATAAATTGAGACGATAATAAATTCGAATGGTGAAATTGCTATATGAATATAAACAAGGAAGTAGAAAATTTTGAAATTGGAATTGAATTCTTACTTGAATTAAATCAAATGAATTTAAAATAAATTTGTTTGGAGTGAAATTAATTTAAGTATGAATAACTCGGATATGGTTTCTAAAAGTTTGTTAATAGCAGTTGAAATTTAAATAAAAAGGGGAAGTGGATTTGAATTATATGAAATCGAATTAAATACGAAAATGTGAATTATAAAGTGACTAT
Organism: Allium cepa; assembly: GCA_030765085.1. Taxonomy (NCBI): domain Eukaryota; kingdom Viridiplantae; phylum Streptophyta; class Magnoliopsida; order Asparagales; family Amaryllidaceae; genus Allium; species Allium cepa. The sequence goes on from CM060935.1 coordinate 469,780,483, forward strand.
ATAACTATAAGTTATAAAATTTGGATTGGATTAGAAATAATATTGAATTAAAGTAAACATAAATTTTGAATTATGAAATAATTATATGGCCATAAGGTATAAACCTTGAATGAATAAAATTTGAGTGAAAATCTTGAATTATGAATAAATAAATTAGAAGAGCTTATAAAAATTTGAAATTAATCGAATAGAAATATACTTTGGCCATTAGTGGATGTATAATCTCAAGTTAAAAATAAAATATGAATATATTCGAGTATAGAATTGATGGAAATGTGGAAAATAAGCTGTGCGACTTATAAAATTGAAAAGTGGAATGGAAAGCCCAAAATAAAAATGGTGTAGTATTTTAAAGTTAAGAAATAAAGTCCAAATTTGAACTTTGAAATGAAATTGAACTTATGTAAATTAAATGGAGTGATTTTTGGAATAAAAATCTAATTGTGAAATGAAAAATGGAATTAACTAATTAGATGGATTAGTTAGTAGATCGAATATTGGAATTGATGAGTCATAAAGAGAGTTAAACTTAATAGTAAGCGAATTAAATATATTTTGTAATGTCGTCGAATAAAATAGAAATGGTTTGAAATAGAGATGATTTAAGTTATAAATAAATTCAGTTTGAGTATAAATAAATTGAATATGGTCTTGATATCATTTAAATAAATTCAAGAATGAATTTGAGTATGGAATTAAAATTGAAAAGGATTAAATGAATGAATGAATGAATTGATTGATTAGTAAATGAAATAGAAGTTGGTTGAAAAAAATAAATAAACTGAAGTCATAAGATGGAAATAAATTAAAAATAATGAGTTAACTTAAGCAAATATTTTGGATGGAAGTTTGGCTCGAATAAATTATGAAATGGTTATTTAATAAATAGCGTGGACGACGCCAAACTTAACAAAATGGATTTGAATATAATAAATGTGGATATTAATGAAATGTAAATGAATTGATTGAGAATAAATTTGAAATGGGATAGAATTAAATATAAACTGATTGGGAATCAATTTAAAATAGCTATAAGCTTAAATGGGTATTTTATTAAATGGATATTCCCTAATTGCATGAAATATCGTCGTTTGACGTAAACGAAAGTAAATAAAATCCCATGAATAAATAGAATGTGGATAAGTTGATTTTAAATCAATTTAGAATGGATATGCCTTTTTTTGATATAAATGAATTGAATGAAAGAAAATTTGGTTGTGAGTCATTTTAATTGAATAACATGATAAGTAGATTGATTGGAAGTAATTAAATTGGTGTTGGAACCTCATAATTGCCTATGAATATATATTTAACATGCATTCCTTATGAAGATTGTGCGTTTTAATTTTTTAAATAAGTGGAACTGAATTTGATGTTTATGGAACGTACGTGTTTAAATTGAGTAAGTACAAGTACCCAGAGACCTTTTGACTAGATTTTGGTCGTGCAAATTACAAAATAAATAAGCCGCTTGCTTAAAAACGCAAAAATATGGTACGTTTTCGGATTAAATACCGCATAATATAAATACTGATATATATATATATATATATATATATATATATTGTTTTTCGACCATGTGGGTCGATGTATATATATTTATCTCTCTAGTCATATTGCAAAAGGTCCTTCTTACAAAGGAGACTGCCAAAAAATCTAGGAAATTTAGGGCGTTAGAAAATTTTTGAAATTTTTTTGTTAACGACAATTCGGTTTCGAATTGTAATTGGAATAAAGAATTTTTGGAATTAGAATTGAAACTAATTATTTTGGGTGAGACTAAAAGATTAGAAAATCGAATTTTAACTAGGTGGATTTGGATATGTTAAGGGTTATGAGCGTTCTTTCCGCCTTAGCAATTTCAAGGGCTAAATTCTTTTAAGGGGGAAGGAATGTAATGACCCGGATTTTTCGACGATTATTTCTAAATATTTAAATGGTTTTAAATAATTTTATTTGGAGTTATAATTGAGTTAGACAGTTTCTAAAACTGAAATTTCAAACGATTTCGAAATTTTTCGAAATTGTCGATTCAATCGACGCATTAAATTACGATCTGATACACAGTCTTAGAATTCGATGAAACTAGTTCCATTTGATCCGTAATAGTTTATTATTATCGAATTCCAAATTTTATAGTGTTTGGAATTATAGTTTGGTCATACGGGATATAAACGCGTTGAAATTTATATCGAAAATTCAATATAGTAATTAGGTTCAAAAGTCTATCTTCTCAATACAATCGAATTAGGACTCGAAACCTTTTCCGTTACGTTCGGAATAGAGATATAACATTATAAATGCTAAGTGGCACACCTCGATATGAGATCGAGATTTTAAGTTATACATATAACAAGATATTTTAGATATAAAATAAAATATATTATAAAATTCAAATCCTTCTCACGAAGCCAATTCTCCCTTTCCTTTTTAAGACCACATATCCCATCTTGCTTCCATCAGACAACATTAATCTTGAGTTCGTTCTTCCTTATAAAAAAAAGAAGGGAATCGAACTGAGATTTCGAAAACAATATAAAAGAAAATCACGAAAAAACTAAATCGTGACCTCCCTTTTAAATGCTCAGACCAACGTCTTCGAACAAAATCAGGACGGAAAAATTCGAATGAAAATGAAAAATTATGAAATCAGTGGCCGACTCTCGCATCTCAACGCTCTTCAATTTGGTTTTGGGATTGACAAGTGCGGCGATGGGTTATGGTTCCTATGTCGAAACGAGGTTTCGATTTTCATTCGATGGAGGGGGGGGTCAATCTAGGGATTGGAGTGTGAAATTCTTATGTCGAGGCTAGGAGCATCCATCACCGGAGTTTGGGGCGTTGCGGCTCTACATAAAGGGTCGTGATCTTGCTGGGTCGAAGGCAGCAAGCGACGAAGTTGTAATCCATTTTAAGGCGTAGGCCGTTCGATGGTGGCACGTATTGAGATGTGGGAGCAAAAGGATGAGTTTGGGTGATGGGATCATCGACAATAACGGAACGTGGTGATGTGTCAGTGCATGGGAATGAAGCTCAATCATGGATACGATGTGTCAGTGCATGGGAATGAAGCTCAATCATGGATAGTGGAGAAGATAGAGTTTTAGGGTAATTTAATAGGTTAAGTTAAAATTTTATTTTTATTTTTATTTATTTGATTAATTCAAAATCTTATAGAATGTATAAGTATATGCATACAAAGTCCAAACATGAAACAAACCAAGTTTGTTGGAAATGGGGAAACATAAGAAATGGAGTAAACTAGAACGGATTGCAACTTAAAAATCAATGTGAGTAAAATCTCACTCGTTTGGATTGCTAGTATAATTTAAAAATGTTAAATTTAAATTATTGGTTGCTTGGTTGAATTTAGAAATTATTACGTGTTGAATGATATTATATCATATTATATTATATGTATATTGAATATACTAGTATTTGGAGTTATATTCCCGCATATTATAGCGGATGAGACCCTATGCACCATGCATAATAGCAGATGATCCTATATACCGTGATATCCCCCTCGAAGTGAGATTGGTATTTTTATGTTGTATTAACATCTGTGGAAGCAGGAAAAACAGGTAGGAGGGATCCAACTGGATTCCTCAAAATTGTTGATTAGAAATTTCATCTATAGTAATATATGATGTGTTAGAATAATATGTTATAGATTATTGTTGTGATTGAATAATTGGATTCTAAAGTAGCATTGACCTGAATTTTGGTATTTTAAATACCATAATATTATTTTTGGAATTTGAAGGAATTTAAAAGGAGATTTTGAATATAAAAATATTTATAGTGAAATTGGATTATTTTAATGATTTGGTAAAAAAAATTGGGTTGTAATTAACTATTTGGAGAAAATATATCAAATAGAGATTTTAAAACGATTTATATAAAGGATTTTTAAACAATAGATTTTAAAAATAGATATTTCTGAAAAATAATATTTCTGAAAAATATGGAAAGAAGTTGAAATCGATACTAAAGATAGATTGGCAGAAATGAATAAGAATTTGTAAGGAATTGAATTTATAAAATGGAATTTATAAATTAGATTATTTTAGTAAAAAAAAGTGAAGTTCAGAGAAGTTATATATTTATAAACAGATTATAAATAAAGGAAATCGATAACAGATCAAAATTTGGTAATATAAAATTCATAGATTGAATTTATATTAGAATATGGAAATCGGGTGAGAAAAATAGTGGGTACTATTTTTGAAAGTGAAAATGGTTAAGGAGATCGCAATGAAAGTGATGTGATGTGATTCGAGAGGAATTTATAAAATTGAATCGGTTATTGAGGTTCTAAAAATATATTTTTAATACTAAGAAGTTAAGTTTTTTCTAAAAGGAAATTTTATTATTAAAACTATGAAATTTTAATCTAGTTAGGATTGAAATACTTCGGTAAGAAGATTTTCAAATATTAAGTATTTATTTTATAAAATTTTAACTTTTAAAATCAGCTTTGGAAATTTGTCGGTTTATCTAAAAAAATGAGTTATTGATGGTTATAAAAGAGTTTTCGACATTTTAAATAATTATTTGAACATGTTTTAAATAAATAAATTATTATTCTTTTAAATATTTATTTTATATAAATATAAGAGTTTGAAAAGGTTTTTACATTATTCTCTAAAGACTTGTATGTAGGTTTATTTAACGAGAAGGTTTTTATACGAGGAGTTTTATAATGGTATGCTGGGAACTTAAGACATTTCCTATGTGTTGGAATGTCGAAACTTGAAAAAAAGAAATGAATTCGAGTTTAATAAAGAAACTAAAAATGGTTAGACGGGATTATAAATAAATTTTATCGGTTTTGGAAATTGTGAGTAGAAATTTATTAATAGTTTTCGGAAATAGAGGAGATAAGCTAAGAAAATTACTAAGTTTTGATACTTGACATGGTTTTAGAAAATGGACTTAGAATATTTCCCTAAGTGTTGAAAAGCTGTGGGATATCCTATTATGGATTTAAGTATTGAAATTTGTTTTCAAATATTTGAATATGGAAAGGAATTTCAAATATACACCTTATAAAGCTATATATTAGGTGTGAATATATTTTTGGAAAATGTATAATAAGGCCTAGGGTCTGCTTATGGATGTTTTATTGATAGTTAAATAACTTACTATCAATATTGGCCAATTTCATTAATCGTTTCGAAGAGACCGGGATTGGATTTAATTATCCGAAAAATACTTCAATCCGGTTTGAACGTTACGAATAAATACCGTGAAGATGATGAAGACGGTGATTCGGTTTCCCCAGACCTAGGACAACTTGTATGGACAAATGCTATCAGAACATCATCATTTGGAGGATGATAAGCATTCTACATAGAATTGTTCTTGAAAGGTAATGCTTAGCCTCAAGTCTCATTAACCGGGAATGACTAAAACAGGAGAGATGCAGCAAGACTAAGTGGGTCGCACCCAATCAGGGTATGTTATCACTTTTTTAGATATCCTCGCAAACCTATATATTATGGATATGGTTGTGCATGAAAGAAGGAGCGCTTGATTTGTATGGGTAGGAACACCTGAGGTGATAACATATTCGGTCTATCCAGGTTAGGGTAGGCTGATCTTGTGTAGCAGGGGATCCCGACGAAGTCGTCGGTACATTGTTCTAGAGATGTACTGTAATGGGCGGTACCCAAGTGGTCTAATCATTATATGGAATCCATTCTCCAATAAGCGCCGTATGGTTTTGATTGTGCCCAACTATGCTGGAACGTGAGATGCAAGCATTTCAGTTATTTTCTATTTACTTGGTTTAGACAATATTATAATATCAGACGATTTTGATAAAAATGTTTTGGTCATCGTAAGGTAAAAACCCGTTGATTTTATGTATGATGTGGACTTACGAGATACATTTGTTTTCAAAAGATTTTGATAAAAACTAATAATTCAAATTGAGTGTTTTTCTTAGGCTGGTTTACTAGACTGACTCGGTTGTTATTTTATTATAATGCTCGGGTCATACCGAGTATTATAATCTCAGAGTAGAATGCTATAGAGCTCAAGAGACGAGCTGGAAGAGTTCGGATGTACTTTCGTACTTGGTTTATATTTCCGCTGTGTGAGGACAAGTTATTATAACTGTCCATTTTGGTGTAGTAAATTGTTATACTCTAATGATTGTTTGTATATTAACAGATATAGTTTTCCATTATATAAAAATATGATATTATATATTATATTTTGTTCCGCTGCGATTGTGAGATTCTGTGTTGTTCTATTTTCTTCTTCACCCCTAAAGATTCGTATTTCCATTCAGTTTGAGTTGAACTGGTGTGAATTATGATCGACTTAAAGGGGTACGGATTTGCGGGCCTTTACATACCAACTGTGATGACCCATATTTCGGAAGGTTTAAATTGACAATAATCCACACATGTCCAACTTAAATAATCCCGAACATAGATAATCAATAGGGATCATTAAGAAAAATAAGAAAAGAAGAAGAAAAAAACACAGAATCTCGCAATGGAATGACAAAATATAATAATCAAATAAACAGTTCATGAAGCTGTTTACTATACAATTGATTATAATATATACGACATTTATTGGAGTTATATTTATACATCAGGGATAAATAATCAATGCAGCAGAATAGCATGATGCAGATAATAATAATAATAATATACCAAATCTTCGTCTTTTTCCTCCGGAAAAACGATCTTCAATGTGCTGAAAAAAACTCAAGGCTGACCCAAGTGTAAAAAAAGCCAAAACACTCGAGTTGGGACTAAAATACTCTTATGTACGTCAAATCGATATCACGAAATATAAGTGTAATAGCGTCAGGGATGTTTACGGGATTTTACATTTCCTATCCAGTGCATAACGTGCGTGCAATAACTTAAGAGATGTTAAGGGATTTTCCATCTCCTAAGGATCTATTAAATTATTTATATATAATAGTATACACTATAATAGGTATTGTCTATCAGTAAAATAAACATCAATACAGCGTTAAGGCTTTACTTTGATCCACCTTAACACATTTTTATAGCATGTAGTCTATGCAGGTCCTTTAACACAATCAGTAACGTCGGTATCCAGTTAGTCCCCTATAGGTACAATACCAAACCAAAATCGTAATGGACTCGTATAAGGATAAATATGACAAGGCACATGAGGCAATGCCCAAGATAGGATTCTACCAGTTTACCCTTTCTGGCTAGTCGTAACCCATCCATGGGCGACCGCAACTATCAATCCAAACAAAAGGTGCACCCGTCGAGTCAAAATCATAATAGTAATACTAGGGATCAATGTCGCTAGAGGTAGCTAACCTCATTCACCATACATAGGCTCATGTTTTAGTTATTTGAATTATGATACAAGTGTCAAGGCTATCCATCATCATTCTCTTACTTCATTTCAATATACGTTCGCCAATTCAACCACTACATTATGGATATCATCCACCGCGTACACGGTTGTCAAAGTGGTTCCAATATTGATAGAGAGTGTGCTAATAAGAGATCCGCTGTCTCTTTAACAACCAAACGTCATTTTACACACTGGTTTGTTCTTTTACATTTCGAAAATGATTCATATTTGATATCAAAATATCATATTTGCTTTAAAATCAAATCCATTTTGAAATCATCATATTTACTCAAAATATATCATATCATTTTTTCCTTATTATCTCGATTTCACTTCCAAAATTGTTTGGAATTTTAATTTATGTTATAACTTCATTTTAACCTCATTCGCATTTAGATCCAAGATTTATATACAAGCATCCCACTCTTGACCGGTTTGAATTTTAAAAAAGTAGTTTGAATAGTTCTAAAATAGCTTAAATAGTTAAAATAGCTTAAATAGTTAAAATAGCTTAATAGAAAATAGTTTAAGCATTAAAAATGGTTTATATAGTAAAATAGTTTGAAAAATCGAAGTAATTTAAATAATTAAGAAGATAGATTTTAAATAGTTTATACTATAATAATTTATTTGAAAATGGTTTCAGATTCAAATGGATTCAATTTCCAATTTTCTAATTCAAATCATTTTCCATTTCGATTTAATCGATTTAATTCCAATTTCAAATCTATTTTTTCTTCGATTCCAATTTCAATTCGAATATATTCGATTTGATTTCGAATTAATTTAATTTCTCTTTCAATTCCAACTATTTCAATTTTCTATTCCAACTTGAACAAATTTCAATCCTATCCCAAATTAATTCCAATTTCAATTCCAAATTAATTTCAATTCCAAATTAATTTTAATTTCAATTCCAAATTAATTTCAATTTCAATTTCAACGATCTGATTCAATGATTTATTTTCAACTCAATTCTTAAATTTAAACCAATTCGATTTATATCAATTTAGCATTCAATTTTTTTAAAATATCAATTAAAATCACTTAAATCAAATTAACTTTCAATATTCAATTTAAAATCCAAATCATCAAATAAAATTCAATTCTGGGCTCAATTTTGAAATATCATTTTACATTACTTTTACTTAGCAATATTCAAAGTTCGAATAAAAGTCCAATCTTTAAAAGAAAACAATTTTTGAAATTCAAATCATATTTCGATTATAACTTCAAAATCTCGACTTCATTTTTAAACAATTTCGTTTGTTAAATTCTAAGTCCCACAATTTGAGCTCAATTTCGAAAATAATTCAATTTTCGTAAATTCAATTTTTTTCTTTATTAAATCAAACTCAATTGAATAATTTAAATCAAAAATTTCAAAAAACATTTAATTTAACCAATCCGGTGTCCGTATATAATTTTCTATCCCATGGCCAAGTGAATCAGCTATTTCAATTCAATGCCAAAGATGGACATATATCATTTCAATCCAAAATAAATGCCATAGGGATATATCATTTCAACCACTTCCTTAATTTATTCAAAATTATTCAATTTACAGCTTTATATGCTGTAAATGATATACAAGATGATAACCGGATATAATACACATAAATAAACATCCAAGTCATCCAAAATATCAATCAATAGCATCAATCACAATCAACATCCAAACTTTCAATAAATCATAACAATTTACTAGTTATAAATAATCAAAATTAAACTAGAAATTTAATTTTCATTTTAAATTTTAAACTATCAGTTCAAATTCCTACCATTTTAATTCATATCAATGTAAATTCTAGCTAAACTTTACCAAACAACGATCGTTAAATTTAAATCACTTCACTATATAAATTTTACTAACATAAAAATAATTTGTCAAACGTGAGCGTATAAAACACTCACCTTTTATTTGAAATTGAAAATTTTCTCAACTTCAAATAAATTCTAGATCTACACCACGTTGTAGATGACATCGATACGATCCCAATGCGATTCATTTCATCAGAAACGGACCTCGTAAGCAAAAATTACACGATAATTAGCTTAACGATTAACTAAAACAAAATTAACTAAATTAATTAAAACAAATAACAAAATTAAAATAACAGCCGTATTGTTCATTCCTCACGTGATAATCATCTAGAAACGCAGGCACACGAACCCAATACTGTGACCTTGCCAATGAAATGAGCCACCTATACGATAGCTAAATGATGATCTAAGCACTTCATCATGCGCGCCCACTCCACCACCACCTATGCCAGCCGCCACGTCTCCAGCGCACACACAAAACCCTAATGTTAAACTGCATCCTGCCTAAACCCTAGGCGTCCATGTCAACTTCCACACTCGAGTGCAAGCAAGCGCCAATGTTTCCCCAATCACCATTTTTTTTAACTACTTCAATCGTTTTTTATTTATTTTGAGTGCTGTGATTCGAAAAGAGGGGAGGAAAAGAAGGTGATACGGGAATAAGTAAAATGGCATGGGTATGAGATGATGGAAGTTTTCCATCTTTTTTTTAAATAAGAAAATATCTAGCCCGAATGGTCCGCTTAAATTTAAACTTCAAACGAAGCGTGCCGTCCGGCATTTATAATGTTTTACCGAACAAAATGGAACTAGTTTCGAAAGCCAATTCGATCGTATGTAGAAGAAAACTTTTCAAACTGAATTATTTTAATTAAATTCTAAAATTAATTTCTACGTGTTTCAAGCTCCCACGGTCAAACGACAAGTCCGATCGCTATGAAACATGAAATCCTACAATAATATACTATACAGATCCAATGAAACTAGTTTCATCGAAATTCGAGATAGTGGCCCAAATGACTATTTTTACTCATTAATTAAAATTTAAAATTTTCAATTTCTAATTATTCACTTTTAAATCCAAATTTAAAAGTAAATGATTTTCTTTCATAGTTAAATAAAATTAAAATCAACTTTTGACATCACTTTCCTTCACCTAAAATTCAGAATCCAATTATCCAAATAATTTCCAATATTAAATTTAAACAATTTAATCCTCCAAAAATTTACATTAATAATCATTAAGTATTTATTTCTAACTATTTTATCCAATAATCGTATTAAATTCAATAGTTTAAAATAGTTGAAAATAAGGGTCTTTACAATTTTCATTGCGGCAGCCATGGCTGCATAGGAGAAAGTTTTTTTTTTTTGTTATTGATACTTGCCTCAATGAGACCTTTTGAATTGTATGGATTTAACTGTATGATTCGATACAGATATTATAAAAATCATACACAAAATAAGTCATTTTTTATCTCTTCGCAGTTTGAAATTTCTGCAGTAATTTGGAATCCAATGAGACATATAGTTATCCAATAACTATCAGTACATAACTTCGTCCCCCAACAGTCATGAATTATACACTATCCGACATTAGGTGAGCATTACATACATTAGTTTCAATGGATGCATCGATATGCAGTCTCGATGCATCTTGATTCGTAATATTTATAATGATGTATTTTGTTTTAGGTAAATTCTAATTGTACACCACAAATTTCTTTAAAGACGCCATTTTTTTACCCGAATCATATACACCATATTTTACTTAATATACACCATAGATATTATAAACTTAACCTTACTTTAAAATAAAAATAAACACTTGTGTCGTTTAACTAACACTAACCCCAATTCCTAAATTATCCAAACTTATTTTTGTAAATTCCAATTCCAGTGTAAAAACTTTGAATGGTATCTTGATTTAATTCACTGTTTATATACAAAAAATTTAATCTAATTTTTGATATTCAAATTTTGATGTCAAATTTAAACTTGATTTAATTTAGGTTAAAAGATAAAAGAATATTAAACTCTAAGAAACACACTAAATTTGATTTAAAATTTTAAAATTTAATTTTTGTGTTTAGTTTAAAGTTAAATTTTTTATAATTCAAGAATACAACCTAAAATTATGCAAATCAAAATTCCTAATTAAAATGAATTTCAATCTAATTAATGTTGTATAGAAATTTAAACTACTTTACATAGAGAAAATTTTAATTTTATACAAAGTAGATATAATGGATTTGTGTAGTATAATTTTCAATTCTTTACAATTAGCTCTAATATTTTGTTGAATAAGGGTGTTTTTGTCTTAGGTTTTACTAAAATTCTAATGGTTTAAGTAAAGCAGTTTACAATGCACGAATAGAATTAGCCTTTATTTATTGTGATAAAATATTACAACTATTTGTATTTACTATTACAAAAACACCATTTATGGATTTTCTATTGAATATATTCTAATTAAATATTTAACTATTTACAACACATTATAACAAATATATAATGAAAAGATAAAACACCCTTATTACGAATGAGAATTAATTACAAAGTTAATAATTTACAACAAAATATAGAATTACCCCTAGGGCTTACCCCTAATTTTATCAAAAAGTATCACCAAAAAAATTGGTTATAAACTATATAAAATTAAAGCTTAAAATCATATCAAATAAAAAAATCCATTGAGTGTCTTAAAAGCACTATCTAAAATTGGTTATAGATCATGCAAAAGCAAGGAAATTTAAAATCATATAAAATAGCAAAATCCATCAAATGCATTTTAAAAGCACTACCAAAAAATTGATTATGAATTATATAAAAGCAAAGAAGATTAAAAGCATATGAAAAAGAAAAATCTATTAAGTACGTCTCAAAAGCACCACCAAAAATTGATTATGAACTATACAAAAACTCAAACTCAAACTCAATTCAAATAAAAGAATCCATCAAGTGTGTTTCAAATACACTATCAAAAATTTGTATATATTACATAAAAGCAAAGAAATTTAAAATCATATCAAATAGAAAAATACATCAGGTGCATGTCAAATGTATCAACAAATACTGGTTATGGATTATACAAAAAAAAGCTTAAAATTATATCAAATAGCAAAATTCGTCAAGTGCATTTTAAAAGCACCGTGAAAAAAAATTAGTTCCATAAATATTGAATTTCATAAATCCTCTTAAAATACTTTTCATAAATATTAAATGCTCTTATATTACTTCCATAAATAAGTCATAAATCAATTATATGATTTAACAATCCAAATTCTATGCTTTCATGTTCATAAAATTCTTGGTAAAAATAATTAAATCAAATGAATATTTATATCATTTGCTTATATGTTATTTACTTATTTGCGCATTTGCAAGTAAAGCCCGCTTATAGGTTAACTTCATATAATAAAGGTCAACTTTTTATTTTCAATTCTTAAATATATTAAAATAATTACTATAAATTATTTTTCAAGTCTATCTATTTGGGTACATAGATTTTTTAGCAGGAAAACAATAATGAACGCTCAAACAAATAAAGTGAATTGTTAAATTGACAATATTATTTACACGCATTTATGATCTATGAATACCGAACTCCTTCTAGAAATGGAAGCATAAATTTATATTCAAGAAAATAGCTACATGTCCTTGTTTTTGACGTTGTTATAAGAAAAGTTCTTGCAGAAACGAATATGTAAATTTGGTCCCCAACTTTGAAAAATAGAAAATGCAAGGCGCCTTGCAATTTTATGACAAATAATGCAAGGTATCTTGCACTTTTCTGATTTTGATTTTTTTTTAATTTTGAAAATTTCGATAAGCATAAGTTAACTTCTGTTTTCCCAATCAAGAAAGCGAAAGCTAGTTTGCGCTTCTGATTTTGAAATTGTTTTGTAATTTTTGAAATTTTCGAAAAGCGCAAGTTAACTTGCACATTCTATTAGTTTGCGCTTTCTGATTCTGGAAAAACAGGGATCTAATTTGCATACTCATTGCTATACTGACTTTCCTTGTTATAACATCAGAAATATGGACCTTCTGTGCAACCCATTCATATTTTCTATCTTGAATTTCATTAGCATATGATTTTAAAGGTCTCTATTATTAATTTTTCGTTAAATGCTTACATTTCAAATTAATGGTCTAATTGGAATGTTTTTAAGTGAAAAGCCTTTAGATAAATTTGAGTTCATAAAACACATAATTTTATATTTGTCCCAAGTTAAATTATATCATAAATTCATACCAAACTAGACCCATGGCCATTAACTATAACTTGTGTCACATTTAATAGTAAAATATACTGATTTAAATTGTATTCTACACTATATCTAATTCATTATTGCATTCCATATACAAAATGTAGTAATTTAAATCAAATATACAATTATAATCCCCAAATTTGTAATAAAAATATTTAAGTATACATTCTTTATTCTCATTCACTTATATCTATTAAAAAAATTCGCTGCAACCTTAATAATTGCTTCTATCATAAACTTATATATGATATTTTTGCACCATAGCACATCAAAACTATGCAACTATGATTAACATATACATCATTAACCAAAGCAATTTCTTTAAAATGTGATAAGTTATCAACAATATCAATGGTGTGTAGTCATTATAAAAAACAAAAAATAGTTCAATCAAGAAGGCGTAAGGTAGAAGCGGAAAAGATATTTCTTATCATTCTAGTGATTTGAATAGTGTGCTACTAAAAGCACCGAAGTTCGTACTTTCTAACACCATGATATGGTACTAGAAAGTGTAAAACTGGATGCCTTTAGTTCCAGATGCTGGTGTGGTGCTAAAAGAACTCAGGTTTGCATTTTTGATACCACGTCATGATATTCGAAAGCAAAAATTTGTGTGCTTTTAGCAATACACTTTGAATATCTCCGATTCAATTGAAATTTGCACAAAACACTCGATTATTTTCTCATTCACTAATCATCATAACATTCTAATCTTTTCTCCTAACAATAAATGGTTTAGTCCTCGTGAAAAATGGATTTAATTTCACTTTAAACCCGTTGGAAATTGATGGGTATGGATAATTAAGAGAAACTGATGGGAGTTGGATCATTGATGAGACCATCGCATTAAAAGCGAAACTCGATATAACTATGGTACACCCGATAATTATCGTCCGCACTCTAAGGTTAAGACAACAACCCTTCAAACTTATGAACTTATGGTTGAAAGATTTAAAAATTTGTAGAAGTCATTGCGTAAGAGTTTTAATTATATTTAATAGCTATTTTTATTTCAAGAAATTGTAAAGAGGGTAGATGAAGAAAATAATTCTATTTACCATAAATTTGAGAGAAACAAGAGATAACTAAAATAAACATAAAAACTATTATCTCTTTTGTGCCCATAAGTATTTCATAAATAGAAATGTTATTCTCATTAATAAAGAATACAAAAGGTCAAAAATGAAAAGGCTTTGATTTTTTTTATAATTATTCAACATTTTCTTCATAAATGAACATACAACATGTGAGCTATGTGGCATTGATTGTCTAATGTCTTAGTTAATATAATATTTGAGCATGTCAAAGCCGGAGACAAGCACTTAATTTTTTGGATACATATTTCATGTATCCAAAAATGAAATTGGACACAACCAGTCTAGCTTGAAAATTTTTATGTTTTATCTACCAAGTAGAATAGTTAGTTTTCCCCTTTTCTTATAATAGGTTATTGCTTGCAGTCTTCTGTTATTCTTTTATTCTGATCAAAAGGTTAAATAACAACAATAACCTTCATCTTTTGTTCTAATACATGAATGCATAATTTTTTTACATATTTTTATAGCCCTGTAGATTACTTTATAGGATTTTAGGTGTATGGATAGATGTTGAACATCGCTACACCTATATATACAGTTACTATTTCATATTGCAAGATGGTCTATTTCACAATTTTGTTGGTTTTGGTTTTTCTTTTGAAAATAAATTGGTTTTTATTTTCTTTTTCTTTTTCCAATCATAAAGTTGTTTTGTGTAAAAATGCACATGGACAGAAAAAGTAGAATGGATAAGAAGTAACTGAAGAATGGCTAAATTTTCATGGAAAATCAGTTTCATATCACTCTGTATTTGGCATTTTGCCAAAACATCTTTCTACAAAGCGACTTAACACATATCTAATGAATATTATCTTTGAATTCTAGTCCTCTTGTTAAATTTCCTTTTGAACTCATCAGCAGCTTTATCTACTTCATTTCCAATGCTAAACTCCAGAATGTCCTGATATAAACTAATATACTCTAGTACCAAAGCAGAGTCCAAGTCAATTTCATCATCTTCCTTCTCAAAGTTCAGTCTATATCTTTGATTTGTTCCATATGCATATTCATTATAAGAAAATAAGCTAAAGTTATCTCCTCAACAAACTATATACTTGACCGAGCCAACTAGTTAAACTAGTCTCTTTGCACAAGGGCATTTTTGTAATTTTCCGAACTTTAGAGCAAGCCACGTATATAATATATATATATATATATATATATATATATATATATATATATATATATATCAGTTTATTGATGCATGATTGTATTATCAAAAGAAACAATACTCTGTATCATCTTATCATTTCAATAAAGATTCAAATTTCTCTTTTATGGTATCGGAGCTGATACAGCCTATCAATAATCAGTATTAATACTCTCTTCAATTTATCAACATTATACAAGAAGAAGACTGGATTGATCAAATTTGTCTCCTCTTGGAAAGTTATCATCATAGAGGAGACTTTCCCAATCATTTAATCCAAGATCTCTATGCAGACTGTTCAAGAACTCAACCATCAATTACCTTGTGCCTCACCTGCAATTCCAATCAGAGAAATTTCATCATCTTGGCTTTGCGGCTGCACCAAGTAGGCCATCAACATCATTTCTTCATTTGACCCACTTCTTGCACCATTGTAGGAAATGATGATGCATCTTCTGCAATAATCACCACCTCAATCAACTCAAACTACCCATGCTTCTGAAACTGAAGATATCATCAAGAAAATCATTAATCCAAGAAGTGAAATAATCAACATTTAACTAGATGAAAAATCTATTTTCTTCGAAAATGTAGTATCCAGACTACAATAAAAGGATATGTCCTAGAAGACTTCATTCTCGGTACATCCTCGATTCCTGTAAAATTTATCATCAAGGATGGTGTATCAGTCAGCAATACAGAGTATATAATATATCATAGACAAGATAGTCTGCTGAGTGCATGGCTTCTATCAACTATTAGTGCATGTCAACTACCATAAATTGTGGAGTGCAATACATCACATGAAATTTGGATCACTACAGAGCAAATTTTCAATGCACAATCATCTGCAAGAATCATGAGTTACAAGAGACAACTGCTAAATATATGCAAGAATGAGATGACAGTGAGGGAATACCTATCAAACATAAAAACCTTATGTGACTAGTTAGGTTCAGCAGGACACAAAATTACTGATGCAGATCAAATTTTTGTTATTATAAATAGACTAGATGAGGATTATGAGTCTATTATTGCAGTTATTTCATCTATGGAAAAGTTACCAAGCAAACCATATATACACTCTGCCTTACTTGCTTATGAAGGAAGAATTGAACAAAGAAAATCATCTAATTCAGATTTCAGTATCAATTATGCTTCATACTCATCAAATTTCAAATCCAAGAACCAAGAGAGAAATCAAAATACAAGAATTGATCAAAATAATCAAAGAAGTACTCAAACTTACAGAAACAGAGGCAGATGGAATAACCAAACAACATATGTAGATGTCAGATTTGTGAAAAATTTGATCATATAGCCAATAGATGCTACTTCGAATTTGATCAAACTTACTCAACAGGCCAACAAGCAAGCAACAATCAGAGAAACTTTCAACCAAATGATAACATGGTGCATATAAATCAAGAATCTAAGAAGCAAGAAGAAAATTCCAAGATTCATGGTAAGACAAAAATATTGATCAGACCAGATGACATAGCAAATGATGCATGATACCTAGATTCAGGTGCATCAAATCATATCATTAGCAACTTACAAAATCTAAATCTAGGCAATAAGGAATATAAAGGTACATAATCTACTTTTATGGGTAATGGAAAATCTATTAGCATATCTCATGTTGGCAATGCAAGTATCAATGGTAAAAGAGCATTACACTTAAACAATTACCGTGTGTGCCTCAAATTAAAAAGAATCTATTAAGTGTTTGTCAATTTGCCAATGATACCAATGTAAACTTTGAATTTCACCCAAACTTTGTGTAGTTAGAGATTTGCTAAGAAAGGACATTTTATTACAAGGTAGGTACACAATGGCCTTTACATGTTCAATCTGTTGAAGAAACAAGATGTTGTTGAAAGAAACTGGTGTAATTACACAACCTCCTATAATAATGTAAATGATAAAAGTATCTTTAATGTATGGCACGGTAAACTTGGACATCCAAGTGTTAATTGTGAAATAAGTACTTAGAAATAATAATATTCATTTCAAAGATATGAATTTACCATATATATGTACTTACTGCTAATTGGGAAAGAGTCATAAATTGGCATTCCCTAATTCTATGACTGAAACAAACCGCTAAAAATGTTGGTTGTTAATCTATGGGGCCAGCTCCCATAACTTCATACTATGGGTATAAATATTACATTTCATTTGTAGATGTTTTTTCTAGATTTACTTGGATTTATTTTCTATAATCAAAGGCTGAAACATTCAATGTAGTAGTACAGTTCATTAACTTAGCAGAAAACCAAACCAGTCAACCATTAAAGATTATGCAGATAGAAGGTGGAGCAAAATTTAAACCACTAAAGGCTTATTTCACAAATAGAGGAATTGTTCATAGAGTTACCTGCCTACATACCTCAGAACAAAATGGTTTGGTTTAAAGAAAACATATGCATATTGTTAAGACATGCCTAACACTTTTGACACATGCATCATTACCTATCAAATTCTGGCCAGATGCATCCTCAACCTCAGTATATCTAATAACAGGCTTCCAACAAAGGTACTAAAGTTTAAAGCCTCTAGTGGAATTCTCTTCAATACCAAGGTGGATTACTCAAGCTTGAGAATGTTTGGGTGTTTTTGTTTCCCATGCACAACGCCTCGCAATGCTCACAAGCTCAATTTCAGATCAATCCCCTGCACATTCCTAGGATATGCAACACAACAAAAGGGATATAAGTGCCTAAGCAGTAATGGTAAAATATTTATTTCTAGACACGCTTCTTTTAATGAAAATGTCATTCCTTTTGTAGAGAAAAATATGAAAGGTAATTAAAAGATATACAATGCAAAGGTCTCTATACCTCCAATACCTCTATACAAGGAGGAATGTGAAAAGAAAGCCGATGATACCATAAATGGTGAAACCGATGAGAGAAAAAAAGTCAACGCAAACAAGAGAAACATCAGAAGACACAAGCAATCTAACTAACAATAGTTATGGTAATAAGCAAGTACTGGATCATGGACATGAACTTCATGAAGGTAACTAGCAGCATGAAGCTACTCAATCACATGAACCAACACCTATTTAGACCGGACATCCCATGATAATAAGGTCAAGAGGCATTTTCAAACCCAAAGTATATACAGAAACATCAGAACTTGAAGAGCCAGTCACATATGAACAAGCATAAAAAGGCAATAAATGAAAAACTGCAATGCATGAAGAATATCATTATGAAAAAAAACTTAGGATTTGTGTAGAGACCAGAACATCAAAACATAATTGGATGCAAGTGGACATTCAAACTGAAGAAAAATCTAGATGGAACCATCAACAAATATAAGGCAAGGCCTGTGGCCAAGGGATATACACAACAATATGGTTTTGACTTTACTGAAACATTCTCACCAGTGATAAAAACAACTACTATAAGAGTTGTCCTCACCATCTCATTGCATAAAAAATAGAAAATAAGGCAACTGTATATAAACAATGCCTTCATTAATGGAGTTCTCAAGGAAGAAGTATATATCGAGCAACCACAAGCATTCAAGCACAGAAAAGATGAAAATATTGTATGCAGATTGAATAAAGAAATCTATGGTTTAAAGCAAGCACCTAGAGTATGGAATGATAGACTAAAAGCAACACCGATAAAATTGAGGTATGTAGCATCCAAATTAGACAATTCATTATACATCAAACACAGTAAAGATAATACTATTTTTATACTTGCATATGTAGATGATTTTATAATCACTGGAGATAATGAATCGAAAATCAACAAGGTAGTTCAGCACCTATATTAAGAATTCACTATCAAAGATTCAGGTGAATTAAATTATTTTATGGGTGCTGACGTCAAAAGAAAATCCAAATTAGAAATTATTATCTATCGAAGAAAATATATTACAGAATTTCTTATCAAAAGCAACATGGATCAAGAAAATTCTCTGCCCACACCAATGGTGAGAAATCCTCATCTAAATACAAGAGTAAAATCATAAATAATGAGAAACAACATCGGAGTACTGTTGGAGCACTGCAATACATAATCATTATAAGGTCTGAGATAATATATAGTGTCAACAAAGTCTATCAATTTATGCAACAACTACGTGATGAAAACTGAAAATCAGTAAAAAGAATTCTCAGATACCTAAAAGGCACAGCAAGTCATGGATTAGATCTAAAATCAGGAAATAATTTAAACATACAAGGATTTACAGATGCAGACCGAGCCAGTGACCCAGATGACAGGCACTCAACTACGGGCCACTGTATATACTTGGGAGAAAACCTTATATCTTGATGTTCTAGAAAACAGCTCACTGTATCTCGATCAAGCACAAAGGATGAATATCGAAGCGTTGCTGCTGTGACTACAGAATCATTTGGATCGAATCTCTACTTTATGAACTAGGGTTTCCAGTTCAACAAAAATCACTAATCCGGTGCGACAATTTGAGCACCGTATCCTTATCAGCAAACCCCATCATGCATTCATGAACAAAACACATGGAAATCGACCTATATTTCGTTCGTGAATGTATAATCAACGGGAAATTGAGCATAAATCATTTACCAGCAACATACTAGAGAGCCGATCTACTTACCAAACCTCTATTAAGAAAGAATTTTGAACGATTAAAGTAGGAGGTGAAAGTTTTAAATAGCGGCTGAAGAAAAGAGGGACCATGAAAAGCCTAGCTCGATTTGAGAGGGAATATAAGAAAATGAACTAAAGTGATCTGCTCAAGCAACTATATACTTGACCGAGACAATTGGTTGTACCAGTCTTTTTGCGTAGGGAAATTTTTGTAATTTTATAAACTTTGGAGCGGGCCATATGTAACATATATATATATATATATATATATATATATATATCAGTTTACTGATGTATAATTGTATTATCAAAAGAAACAATACTTTGTATCATTTTATCATTTCAATAAAGATTCAAATTTCTCTTTTATTCATTTTTCTCTTGGTCAAATGAAATATCACTCATCATCATCTTCGCATTACGAAGAATCTTAAAGAGTTTTGGTGTCGCACTTAGTTAATATTTTTGCTTTTCATCTTCAACGACTTGCCTTTTGCTAGTGCTACAAGTGTTAATCTCGCTCTATTTAATCCCTTCATCTCTAAATGTAAATCTTAAAAGTTTAAAATATGAAATTTTAAAAAAATGTAATAAGAATGGACAAGTATATTATAATTATCTTGACATGGAGATTAGGGTATAAGGCTTAAATGTATATATAGTTGAGGACAGAGTTATGGGTTCTCTATAATGTCTCTATTATGCATTAAAGGCTTATAGGGAAATAAGAAAGTGAAAGAAAAAGCCAGTGAGAAATAGCAAATGTCAACATTATAAAAGAAAAAAGGGAAAAAAGAAACTAATTAGCCATGCAAGGTTAAAAGCAATGTGTTCAATGTGATACATAATTAAATATAATCCATATATCCGGGTCCCTCAATTGCAAATAAGTGTCACTATCTTATTTGTGACGACCGAGGTTTTTGATCCCGAAAATCGACACTAATACATCCACTCTATATGATATCGAGCAGTCAATTGTTGAAAATACCAGTTCATTAGGGGTGAAGAAGAAAAAGGTAGAAGAAAATTAGAAACAACACAAAATCTCACAACCACAGCAAGAAAAAATATAATATATAATAATAGATCTTTGTATAAAGGAATCTGTAACTATTTTATACTTACAATCATCAGAACACAACAACCAATACATCAATTCAGACAGTTATAATAATCTGTCCTGATATACATAACTCACATAGCGGAAATACCAAGTATGTGTTATACATTTCTGTCATCCAGCAAGTCTCTCGAGCTCCATAACATCCTATCCTAAATATGTAATATTGGGTTTGACCCGAGCATTATAATGAAATAACACACGAGTCAGTCTAGAAAACCAACATGAGAAAACACACTCAATATTATTTTATCAAAATCCTTTGAAAACAAAGGTATCTCGTAAGACCACGTCACACCAAAACATTTTTATCAAATCCATCTGATATTATAACAGTGTCTAAACCAAGTAAATAGAAGGAAGCTGAAATGCTTGCATCTCACGTTCCAGCATAGTTGGGCGCAATCAAAACTGTACGCGCTTGTTGGAGAATGGATTCCATACAACGACAAGACACTAGGGTACCACCTATCATGGTACACATCTAGAAAAATGTACCGAGGACCTCGTCGGGATCCCCTACAATACAAGACCGACCTTATCCCTAAACTGGATAGAACTGAATATGTTATCACCCCGGTGTTCCGACCCTTATTGAGAGCTCTTTCACATGCAACCGTATCCATAATATAATATATCCAAGGGTATCTAGAAAGGTGATAATATACCCTAATTGGGTATGACCCATTTAGCCTTGCTGGATATCCTTTGATTTTCAGCAATTCCGGTTGATAAGGCTAGAGGCTACGATTACCTGTCCAGAATAATTTCACTTAGAATGCTCATCGTCCTCCAACGACGATGTTTTGATAGCATTCATCCATACAAGTTGTCATGGGTCTGGATAAACCGAATCACCTTCTTCTGTATCTTCATGGTATATATTCGTAACGTTCAAACCGGATCAAAAATGGTTTTTTTGGATAATTAAATACGATTCCGGTCTCTTCGAAACGATTAACGAAATTGGCCAATATTGATAGTCGGTTATTTAACTATCAATATAACATCAATAAGCAATCACTAGACCATTATTTGTAATTCCTTCCAAAATACTCATTTTGAAATATCTTTATGAGATATATATTTAAATTCAGGTAAATAGGCACAAGGAAGAAGTTACAAAAAAAATTAGTCTCAGGGACAATAATTTTATTTTTTAGTCTGAAGGACACTTTTTAGTGTAAACTGAAAATGATAGTTACAACTAACATTCTGTGATTTACACTAAAAAGTGTCCTTCAGCCTAAAAGGCAAACTTCTTTTCCCTGAAACTAAACTTTTCCCAAAGTTTTTCCTTGAGCCTAAAAACCTCTATTTAAATTACTTCAAGCACTTCAACATTTGAAAACAGTTTCTAATCCTTATATTTTCAGCAGAATATTTCCATCCATTCCAAAAACATTTAAGTTTTATTTGTAAATTCCTTAACACGTTTATAACGAACTCTATAAGTATTGGAATTCCTTAATTTGATTCCCTTTAATATTTTCAAAACCAATTATACTTATTTATAATTTCAATTTCCCTTTTTACTTCTTTATGAATTCTATTTCTTTTTTTGAAGTTCACATTTATTTAACTACTTCGAAAATTTTCTTACTTTTTCCCCAACTCCATTTTGAGAATTCTCTTATAATTTCATCTACTGAATAACCCTTTTCCAACTCTCGAGAAAATTTATAAATAAATTTAAACCATTACAAAACATATATATATATATATATATATATATATATAAGTATTCAGAAGAATAATAATGATTTATTTTTTAGGTCATGTTCTAGTAATTATCAAAAATATTGAAACACTTTTATAACATCACTTTTCAAAGCTGATTTTAAAGTTTAGAATTTATTGAAATAAAAGTTAAATATTTGAAAAATCCACTTACCGAATTATTTCAATCTTGACTAGTTTTAAAATTCATAGCTCAATAAATAAATAAATAATTCCTTTTCCAAAACAAACTTAACTTCCTAATTTTTTTTAAATCTCAATAACCAATTTAATTTATAAATTTCTCTCTTTTTCTACCAAATCGCTTCCATTTCGATCTCTTTAACCATTTCCACTTCAAAAATAGCATCCACTATTTTTCTCTCACTCTAATTTCCATATTCTAATATAAATTCTTCTTGTAAATCTATATTTCCAATTTCATCTAATATCAATTTCCTTTATTTATAAACATCATTTATAAATTTTTATAACTCTTTTGAGTTTCAGTAAAACTAATCTCATTTATAAAATTCAATTTTATAAATTCAATTCCTTATAGATTTCATTTATTTTTGCCAGTCTATTTTTTATGTCGATTCCAACTTCATTTCATATTTCTTTCCCGAATATCATTTAAAAATCCAGTCATAAAAATCACTTTATATAATTTATTTTGAAATCTCTATTTAAAATATTTTTCCTGCATTATTTAATACGATTAAAACCCAATTATTGCTTATTCAAATCAATCTCTTTTAAAAAATCCAAATTTCGATATACACATTGTTATATTAAAAATCTCCTTATAGCTCCATAAAATTTTAAAAATAATATTTATGGTATTTAATACCAAAGTTAATTCCCATGCTATTATAACATTTAAAAATGTACAACACACAATAATCCATCAGATTATTAAATAACATCATATATTTTTATATATGATGAAAAACACTAAATATTTTTGAGGAATCCAGTTGGATCCCTCCAATCTATTTCCCTGCATCCACAGATGTTAGACAATATAAAATATCAATCTCACTTCGATGGGGATATCGCGGTATATAGGATCGTCTACTATTATGCGGGACGCATTGGGTCTCATCCACTAAAATGTGCGGGAATATCACGCCAATTACTAATATATACTACTCTATATATGTATATAATATATCATTCAACGGATAATAATTATTAAATCAACCAAGCGTTCAATAATTAATTTTAACTATTTTCAAAAATTAATTCAATAATCCAAATGAGTGAGAATTTTCTCACCTTGATTTTTGTATGCCATCCATTTCAATCCCTACTTGTTTTCACGATTTTAGACCTCGTATGAAAATGTTATGAATTTTATTAGCATCTAGACAATTTAATTAACTAAAGCAGTAATTTTCCTTAACCACGAAATTTATTATGCGGAGCGTATGGGGTCTCATCCCATCGCCGGACCTCCTTCTGACCTCCGCCTCCAACCTCCATCGCCCACGTGACCGCCACGATAAACAGCACTACCTGCAGCTACCAATCACGACCTCCTGCCCTTGTCGCACTCGCCTGTAACCACGATTTCACTTCAAAATGCACGCGTTCGCCATCGTCTACTACCTCCCATCACCGTCACAATCCACATCGCCCTCCTCAATGATGCCAGCCTTTGCGTCGATCGCTTTCAAGTCACGATTCCAGGCGACACACGATGTCGCACCCCCTTCGCCTGCAAGTCCACTCGATCCCCTCACCGCTACAAGCCTTCTCCTTGACACGTGAGCTCTCTACGGGCGACGACAAATCACAATTCAATCGCATGTATATTTTTTTAGTATACGAACCGATTTCATATTGAAGAAGATGGAAAGGAGAAATATGCGATTTCGATTTTAAGCAGATAAGCACTGTGATTTTAGTCAAATTTATGAAGCCGCGATTTTTTTTCTTTTCATCTGTTCGTTTTAAATTGGTTTCTACTTTTATTTTATTTTTTTGAATGCGATCGTGATTTTAAAAGGAGAAGGAGGCACGATTTGATTGAAAAGAAAGAGGGGAAAGCTTACATATAAATTTAGGCTTGCTTCAGATGGAAGGAATGGTTGTGACTTTTCCCATTTATAAATTTATTTAACTATAAAATATCTTGATTTATGCAACTCAAAATTTCGAAGCCCTAATGAGGCATGTCGCTAGGCGTTCATAATGTTATACCCCTATTTCGAACGCAATGGAAAAGGTTTCGAGTCCTAACTCGATCGTATGAAGAATATAACTTTTTGGACTCAATCATTATATTGAATTCTCGATATTAGATTCAACACGTTTATATCACGTACGATCAAATGATAACTTCAGCCACTATGAAATTTAAAATATAATAATAATACACTATTGCAGATCCAATGGAACCACTTTCGTCGAGTTCCGAGACTGCGCCCCGGATCGCTATTTTTAAATCGTTGATTAAATCGATGATTTCCTATTTTTACGAAATCGCTTAAAATTTCAGTTTGTAAACTTTAACTCAATTATAATTTCAAATCCAATATTTAAAACAATTTAAATATTCAAAATTAAACGAAAAAAATTCAGATCGTTACATTTTGATGTGCACGTAAATGTGCATATTTTACCACCATATTTAATCTATTTAAATTGAATAAATGATCATATTGGGTATTTTAACTTGTTTAAACCAAAGTTTAAATTATTTGAAATTGTCACATATTCATCTTCATCCATAGGCAAAATGGTCATTTTTTGCATATATTAATTTGAGAAAATTTAATTGGAAATTTCTATATTATTTTGTAAGAATTAAACTCAATTACAATTGGTTTTGTGAAGGAATATGCATGCACAAAGAAAATATAAAGGAATGAAGAATGAAATAATTCAAAGTGATGAACATGGAGGACCCCACCTACTTACCTTGATTTTTAATTAGGAGCTAATGCACATGCTAAAAGGCCATTAAAATTTCATGTACATTTAAGTGGGTGATTATTGAAGCTAATGGTAATTTGGCCGCCACACTTCCTATAAGGACATTTTGGGCATTCCCCAAAAATATGAATTAGGGTTTAATACATGTATAAATACCCCTTATCTTTAATGTAACCCTCTTCCTCTTACTTAGCTTTTAGCTTAGAAAATAAATAAAAGCTCTTCTATTCTTTTCATGGCTACTTAGCCATTTTCTTTTCATGTAACCTTTTTATGTAATTTAATACATGTTCTTTTCTTTTTCTTGTTTATTTTTTTTCATGTTGTAGTGCAGATCTCTTTTATTTTATGCAAGTAGATTAGTTCTCATTTCCATTAGCTTTCATTTTCCTCTTCTTTTTATTTTTGTTTATTTCATGTTACTTTCTACTTGTGTTGATATGATAACACAAATAAGAGCTTAACCCCTTCAATTTAGGGATAATAAAGCTCTTTTGAATCATGTTGATGCAACATAATTTCTCATTTATGTCTCTTTTGTACTTAATGGAATTAGATGTTTGTGTGATTTTGTGTTTAATATTGAGTTTGATAGCTTATGTTGTGCAAAACAAATAGGCTATGCTTAGTCATATGAATCACTAATTACCTTTTCATTTACATATGATCATGGTAATGGAAGTGGAATTATAATCAAAATTTGATGGTTTATGTTTCTAATTCAATAATTAATAAGTTATGCTTAAAGTAGATTCTACTTTTAATTTCATGTCATTTTCATCAAAGTTGGTAAGTGGGTTAGAGGGTGCATTGAAGTTTGATGGTTTAAGTGTGTTAATTAATAACACTATTAGGTCATGCTTATGTAAATGCATCAACTAAACTCACAAATGACCAATAAGAGATCATAATGTCATTATGTTGATTTATGTGATCATTAGAGGGGATTTGCTTCTAAATTGCTCTTTAATATCATATTTTTATTCTTCTTAGTTTTAGTATGTTTTTATTTCTTTTTTAGTTAGTTAACAATCACTCGACTTTAGTTTAATTTGATTGAATACATTTTTAAAATTAAACAATTCCCTACGGATTGATCCGTGCCCACCACGTACTAAAATTGTACGCCGTGCGCTTGCGATCAAATTTAATTTCTAAATTCGTTCGACTATTTTCTAACTCCATAGACATTTAGCCACCCGAACAAAATTTTGGCACCGTTGCCGGAGAATTTCTTTGATTTTGATTTTCTATTTTTTGGATTAATCTTGTTTGATTTTATTGTGTTTTTGTTTGCACTTAGAAAAATTTGTTATGTTTTCATTTGTTTGATTTTTATTTGCATTTTGTTAGTGTGATTGTTTTTTAAATTTTCTTGTGCATTTGCATTGCACATTTTTCTTTTTCTCCGGAAAAAAGCTATCATCCAAAAAAAAAAAATATTTGTGCATTGCAGTTTATTTGGTTACATTTGCTTTCCACTATTACATTTGCATTTCTTTAAAAAAAAAAAGAAAAAAAGAAAAAAAAGAAAGAAAGAGAACAATACATAATTTCAAAGAAAAAACAAAACAAAACAAAAATATTTTTTATTCTCTGCATTTGCTTTTACATCATTTTATTTTCTTTACATTTGCATTTCAAATTGCCTTTAAATTCCACTGTTCCTGCAAACAAGACTGCTGCCTTCACATCCACAAACAATACAACGGTCACCTGATTTCCATTTTCCAGTAGCCCGCCCCTTCAAACATCAGCAGTCTTCAACTTCTTATCATCTACTTCAGTCCAACCATCATCAACAACAGTCCCTCAACTTACATTACACTTCCTTTACACAACCCCTGCATTCACTTAACTCCTCTTCTTCCATCAGCACTTCTCCATCTTTTGCCAATACTCCACTTACAAACCATACAGCACACATATCATGGCAGCTACATACCATCCTTCAAAACTGCTGCACTACTGCTATCATTGTTCCGCTGCTCCTCACCTTCAAATTCAATACAAACCAGAGCATACCAAACATTACTTCCACAACTTCACTTTCACCATCAACACACCCACTTCATACAATCCCAAACCATCCACAGCAACTTAGCTGCCTTACCTTACTTCTCAACAACTCCTATTGCCTCAATACAAACCCCAACATATCACAGCCACCCATCCCACTTGATCCTTCACCAACAATAATCCTTCACAACATTTCTATCAACTGATCACCATCAAATAGTACATCCCTATTGCAAGCGCACCTCTGCCTTGTACCATCTACCCTGGCCTGTGCACGGCGACTGTAACATTCCATTGCATTCTTCAGTGATCATGTCACATACCCACTGATCTCATCACAAACTGTAGTGACAAAACCCCTTCATTTCTGCCCTACTCGACGACAGCATCATCTCACCTCAAACCACATAACACTGCATTCAATTACTCAACCACGAATCACCTTACCTTCTGCAGTCTTTGCCGAACTCAGCAATTCCTTCACCTCTTCATCTCGCTGTAAACAACCGCAGCTTCGAACTCCACCTCTGCTAGGAACCTTCACGACCGAACACAAACGGTCGACATCACTCACGAATCCCCTAAATCGAACTGACAAGGCCTTCGCAAGCATAGCCAATCACCGAATCCAATACGAACCTCCATGACTTCGACGCTTGCAACCATCAGACCAAATTCACGCAAAAACTAAGTGCAAATCGCCTTCACCAAAATCAACGACCACAACCCTACAAATCCCGAGCCATCAATTACTGCCGCCTTCTCTGCCTTTGATCCCAAATCATCAATCAAAACCAACGCCTCTAATTTCTAACTCACAACAGCCGCCGCGACCAGCAAACTCTACCCACAACCCATCTTCCTAATTCCCATCACCAGCCTACTTCGCCGCTTTTCTTGTTTTCGGGATAATAAGAAAATTTTAATGTCTTTCATAAACGATAGGAAATCGGCCGAGTAGTTTCATTTGTATCGCCTTTGATTTGGGTGTTTCAGAAACGATAGGAATTCGTATTGGGTGTTTATTTGTTTTAAGCGGGCCGGGTTATCAGTATTATGGTGTGGGCCTGAGTGAATTTTATTAATTTCGTTTAGTTGTTTTGTTTAATTTGATTTTAGTTTTGCATGCCTTGTTCCTAAAAAAATAAACATTCTCTTTTAATTAATTTTTTTTTTAGTTTCTTTTGTTTACTTTGCAATTTTTTTGTTTTGAATTCCCCCTTATATATTAAAAAAATGTATAAATCTTGTTTTATTTCGGGTTGCCAAAGCAGAATTGCAAAATGAGCAGAAGTGCTTGCTAAAATAAATTGCTTGCTTTGTTGAGCTTGCTAAAAAAATATAACTGCTTTCTTATTTATAATTTTATTTTTATTTTCCTTGCGTTGTATATATCTATTTTTTTGTTTGTCTTGCATTGTTGTTTACTTGCATTTTAAAAAAAATCAAAAAAAAAAAACACAAATTTCACTTGTAGTTGCATTGTTAATACACGTTTAATTTTTGATTTACATTTCATCTTAGAATTTTGATTAATAATAACGATAGCTCTTAATTGTATATTACCAAGTCGTCTTCTTCGAACAATTTAATTTCTTGGTACCTAGGCTACGGCAGAGTAATGACCATTTATAAATATTACGATAATTCGTAAATATTATAGTGGTTGTTCCTCTGAAAGTACTTATACCTTCGGCTGCATTACTATGATGATTCGTGGTGCACCGATAACCCCTGCCCGTTACCTGGCCGAGAACAATCTTATTGATTTAAGATAACGTGCGATTATACAATTTTGGGTTCACTTAGGATAAATCATTTGTGATTAAAACCTTGCATTCATTTAGTTGTATTAGTTTATGCATATTTAAAAAAAAATCAAAATCCAAAACTAAAAAACTGTAAATATTCCTTAATTGTGTTTTTAAATCCTTTCTTCTAAATTTTTTTTAATCAAAAACAAAAATCCAAAAAAAATTGTTTTTTCTTTTAGAAATTCAAAAATCCAAAAAATATAATATAAAATCTTTCAAAAAAAATTGAAAAACAAAAATCGATTTTCCATTTTGAAAAATAATTCCATTTTGTAAATATTTTTTCTTTATAAAAAAACAAAAAAAAACAAAATTTCTTAAAAATGTCCGAATTTTCATATTCACATGAATTTTGCGGTAGTTGTGAAAATCAATATAATCCATATAATTTCACTTCAAATTCTTATGGATATTTCAACAACAACTATTGTTTAAACGATTCGAGTTTTGAACCAAATTTTCAGAATGGCGGCCAACTATCAATCTTGAAAATAGCATTTCAACTTTACTTGAATTCTCTACACAACAAAATCAAAGTATAATAATCAGTGTAATTCATATTTATGTAATAACTAGAGTCAAGGATTTCAAAATTTGAATTCAATTTAAAATTCAAACGATTTCGATTATAACCCATGCCAATTCAATTTCGAACTCCAAAATGAATTTCAAACTCAAAATGAAAACGAAAACAACTTTTCAAACGAATTTGGCAACGGGAATAATCTTAACCACGTTACAAATGAAAACTTTTGTCCTTAACAATTTCAAAGTGAAAATCCTCATGTTAATAACTATAAATTGGATTTTGATGAGAAAATGAACGAAATTTACAATGATCACACGGATTCGTTGTTTGAAACATATATGAAACAACATAAAAAACAAAATCAAATTCCAACGTGTGACAAGTCAAGCGATAATCCACCTTTTACCCAAATCAACGATTTTCAAATAACCACTTTTGAAATTGAAAACGAAAATCTTAACGAAGTTGTTGAAAATTTGGTAATTGAGTTGGATTTTAATTCTTTTGAGGGTGTGGAACCAAATTTAAATTTCGACCTTCCTTTTTCGATTTTAAAATTTTTAATATAACAACTTTGGGCTTTGAAAATGACACGCGCAATGAAGTTGTTGATAATCCAACAAAGAAAGATGAATTTAACGAACATGATTTCTTTGAACTTTTTGAAAACGAGTTGTTAAATTCTCAAGGGGAAGATTTAACTCGCCATTTCAATTTTGAAATCAATAATTTTGAAAATTTTGTTGATGATGAGCTTGACATTCAATTTAGTGAAAATAATCTTGAATTTCGATCAATTATTTTATTAACCCCGAAAATCATCGAAAACAAAACAACTCGTACGATTTTCAATAAAACAACATTTGTTTTTCCAAATCTACATTCAACTCCAAAATCATTTATGGTGTGGTTTTTCGAGCTTGAGCTGTGTCTCACATACTCGACGGGACGAATGAATCGATCTTTAGAAGACCATTTCATTTACTTTTTGACGATATACTTTCTGAACTCTTGTAAATAATAATCCTTCTATTTTCATGTAAATATAGGTCATTTTTTTATTTTTGTTTTATTTTTTTCTCCTTTCACTTGGGTTGAATATGGGGACACAGTCAAAATCAAGTGTGGGGGAAGTCTCATCTTCAGTTTTAGTTTTTCATATTTATTTTTACATTTTGTTTCCAGAATTAAAAAAATCTCAAAAAAAAGGAAAAAGAAAGTTTTTTTAAACATTTTGATTTATTTTTAAAAGGAACGCTGTAAGATAAATATATGATTTTGGTTATTAATTAATATTATTGAATACTTATTTGTCTTAACAAAAATAAAAATGAAGTTTGATTACAAATAACTGTAGTTTAACTAACATATAGGAAGGTTCATACGTGATAATTATGAAATATATACTAACTGAAAATCTTTGTTTTAAAAAGTGGTTGATTTAAAATAAATGATATAACATTTTTTTCTCCTAAGTTAAGTAGTGCTACGATTATTTTGCAAAATTCTCTCTTTCGGAAAAAATTGAAAAAAAAACATATAAAAAAACAAAACATTTGTATATATGCAAATATTTTCTATTTCGACCGTTGTACACGCTTGTGTGTACACTCGCCATGCTCTGTGCCTTTCTCACATAAGCCCGAAAGGCAGTGCATGATCAGTATATCTGACCTCGGTTTATCTGAGCCAGGTGTATGTATATAAAAAAATTCTTTTTAATAACGTCTACAATCGATAAGTGTTCACACTTGTGTATTCACTTGCCACGCTCTGTATTCCCATAACATAAGTCCACAAGGCAGTGCATGGGCAATATATATCTGGCCTTAGTTTTCTAAGTTAGGCATATGCAAATATTGTAAATATAAATAAATTTTCAAAAAAAAGTAGAGAGAGTAAGAAAATGAAATCCAGCACTATTTTAACTTATTTGATTTGACTTGTTATTGAACTGAAATGAACATACCACTTTGATAAACTTTGATAATCAACTAAGGATCTATTTCATAATTATACTTTGTTTTCTACCGAAATAACGAGTTAAACTATAGTCTATTTGTTATGATAACTTGATTTTTATTGGAAATTTTGATGAGTAAATGACTTAAATCTCAAGATAATGACCAAAACCTATATTTAACTTATTCGTGCCAATTTAAAAATAAATTCTTCATTTGTAAATATTTTCAAAAACTCACGTTCATCTCTTTGTAAATAAATCTTGCATTTTGTAAATATTTTCATCCTGCGTTTGGATTTTGTGGATAGTATCCGCTGAAAACCCTTAGGAGACAACACTCATCCTACTTAGGACACCCATAGGTTTAACGGCTTGTTGCATATGCTCGAGCAATTGTGCTCCCTACGAAAACAGATTTATCTCAGTTTTTCTTTATTCAAGAACGAATAAAAGATAAGTGTGGAGGTATTTGATGTGCACGTAAATCTGTATATGTTTACCACTATATTTAATCTATTTAAATTAAATAATTGATCATATTGGGTATTTTTAACTTGTTTAAACCAAAGTTTAATTATTTGAAATTTTCACATATTCATCTTCATCCAAGGGCAAAATGGTCATTTTTGTGCATATATTAATTTGAGAAAATTTAACTGGAAACTTCAATATTATTTTGTAGGAATTTAAACTAAATCACAAGTGGTTTCATGAAGAAATATTCATCCACAAAGAAGATACAAAGAAATGAAGAAGGAAATAATTCAAAGTGATAAACATGGAGGACCCCACCCACTTACCTTGATTTTCAATTAGGAGCTAATGCACATGCTAAAAGACCATTAAAGTTGCATGTACATTTAAGTGGGTAATTATTGGAGCTAATGGCAACTTGGCCACCACACTTCCTATAAGGACATTTTCGGCATTCTCCAAATATATGAATTAGGGTTTAACACATGTATATATACCTCTTATGTTTCATGTAACCATCTTCCTCTTACTTAGCATTTAGCTTAGAAAAAATCTCTTCTCTTCTTTTCATGGCTACCTAGTCATTTTCTTTTTATGTAACTTTTATATGTAATTTAATACATGTTCTTTTCTTTTTCTTGTTTATTTTCTTTCATGTTGTAGTGTAGATCCTTTTATTTTATGCTAGTAGATTAGTTCTCATTTCCATTAGCTTTCATTTTTCTCTTTTTTTTGTTTTTGTTTATTTCATGTTGCTTTCTACTTATGTTGATATGATAACACAAATGAGAGCTTAACACCTTCAATTTAGGGGTAATGAAGCTCACTTGAATCATGTAGATGCAACATAATTTCTCATTTATGTCTCTTTTATGCTTAATGGAAAATTAGATATTTATGTGATTTTGTGTTTAATATTGAGTTTGATAGATTATGTTGTTCAAAACAAATGGGCTGTTCTTAGTCATATGAATCACTAATTACTTTTTCATCCACATATGATTTTGGTAATGGAAGTGGAATTAGAATAAAAATTTGATGGTTTTTATTTCTAATTCAATAGTTAATAAGTCATGTTTGAAATAGATTCTACTTGTAGTTTCATGTCATTTTCATCAAGTTAGTAAGTGGGTTAGAGGGTGCATTAAAGTTTGATGGTTTAAGTGTGTCAATTAATAACACAATTAGGCTATGCTTATGACAAATACATCAACTAAACTCACAAATGACTAAAAAGGGTCATAATGTCATCATATCAATTTATGTGATAATTAGAGGGGATTTGCCTTTAAATTTCTCTTTAATCTCATATTTTTTATTCTCCTTAGTTTTAGTGTGTTTTTACTTCTTTTTTTAGTTAGTTAACAATCACTCGACTTTGATTTAATTTGATTGAATATAGTTGTAAAATTAAACAATTCCATACGGATCTACCCGTACTCGTCACGTTTCTAAAATTGTACGCCGTGCGCTTGCGGTTAAATTTAATTTATAAATTTGTTCGTCTATTTTCTAACTCCATAGACATTTAGCGCTCCGAACATATTTTCCCTGCTTTAAAGAATTTCGTCTCAAAATTGCTAAGGCAGAAAAATGCACCAAACACACTAACTTAACAAATCCCATTTAGTTAAAACTCGACATTCACTTTTTAAATATTTTAGTTTCTACAAAAACCATTAACTTCCATTCCTAACTCAAAATCCTTTTATTTCAGTTGCAATTCAAAAATTAACTTTTTAGTTAACAAAAATTTTCAAAAAATCCAAAAAATTTCCAACATCCTAAATTTTCGAAATTTTTTCGCAGAATCTCCCTTGTACAGAGAGCCTTTTACAATATGACAAGAAAGATAAAATTGTATACATTGACCCACATGGTCGAGTATGTATATATATATATATATATATATATATATATATATATCAATATTCTATATTTTTGCTATATTTAATCTGAAAACATACCTTATATTAGCGTTTTTAAGCAAACGACTTATTTCATATGCAATTAAGCAGCCCAACTCTAGCCCAATCCCCTTCGGGTACCTGTACTCACTCAATTTAACCACATAAGTACCAAAATATGAAATTCACTAACATTTCATTCATTTGAATAATTTAACACATGAATTTCATAAACCATATGCTAACATAGATTTCTAAGCATTTAAGGTTCCATTCCATTCCAAACAATCAAATTTATTACAATCAATTCATATTTATACCAAAAAAACTCATATCCATTCCAAATTTATTTAAAAATCAATTTATTCACTTCTTATTTATCCATAGAATTTTATTACTTCTGTTTACGTCAAACGACCAATTTTTTCCTATGCAAGTTCAGCAATATTCGTTTAATAGAATAATCACAAAAGCTTATAGCTATTTTAAATTGATTACAAATGAATTTATATTTAATTCTATTCTATTTCAAATTAAATCCATTCATTTGCATACATTCATATCCATATTATTTTTAAATCCATTTTATTAGCTCGGAATCATTCCATGTTAATTTATTTATGAACCATTTCATGCATTTATTTAAGCCAAGCTCCTATCCATGATTTTTAACTTAAGTTAATTTGTTTATTTTTAATTTATTTGATCATATACTTAAGTTTGTTTCCTTGCCGTCAAATTTCGATAAAAATATTTCCAGATTGATTCTCATTCAATCAAATTCCATCCCGTTTACTAATTTATTCAATTAGTTCCTTCATTTAATCTACTTCAATTTTCAATTCCATACTCAAATTCATTCTTTAATTCATTTAAAATAATATTCAAGGCCATATTCAATTTATTTACACGCACATTGAATTTATTTATAACTCAAGCTATTTTTATTTCAATCCAATTTTATTTGATCACATTCCATAAATATTTAATCGGCCTATATATAAGTCAAATTTTATTTATTACTCAAGTCCTATATTCAACTTCAATTTCAGCCCACAATCCATTCTAATTAATCAAGTTAAATTTCATTCCCATATTTAATTAACTAATTAATTTATCTAATTGGTTCACTTCCAATTTATAATTCAATACCTGATTTTTATTTCAAAAATCACTGCACTTAATTTACTTGATCTCAAACTCATCTTAAAATTCAGGTTTATATTTTTATTTCTTTACTAAAACATTACTTCATTTTATTTTATTTTTTTCTATTTCACTTTCCAATTCTATAAGTTACACAACTTATTTTCTCACATTCCCCTTAATTTTATACTTGAGTATACCCACATCTTATTTTTAACTCAAGATTACACATCACTCATAGCTTAAGTATACTTTATTCCCTTAACTTCAAATTTTATACACTATTCAAATTTATTTATTCGCAATTCCAATTTTCATTTAAATTTCATTTCATTCAGAATTCATATCTTTTGGTTATAAAATCGCTTTACCATTCAAGTTCTATTTATAATCCCATTCGATTTCATTTGTAGTTCCAATTCTATTCAATTTAATTTTAATTCCCTTTAACCAATATTTCCGAACCATATTTGAATTTATTCACAATTAAATTAATTTCATTTCGAAGAAAATTATTTTTAATTCATTCAATTTATTTAACTTACATAAGTTAAGTTATAATTTCATACTGAAATTTCCAAACTTATTTAGTTTAGCTTGAGTTAATTTCAATTTGTTCAATTCATTTAAACTACTCAATTTTAAATTTCTAATTTCAAAATCCAAATCCCAAAAATTTTAAGCACCCAGTACTTATTTCAAACCACTTGAAATCATGTGTGTGTGTGTGTGTGTGTGTATTTATCTCTTTGTTTCAACAAACCATTTCTTAGAATTCTAGACTCAAATTCAGTTTTATCCAAATAAATTCTCTTGGAATTTCTAAAACAACGTTTTTTCCCCACAAATATCTCCAATTCCATTATTTCGGTAGCAATCCATCACTTAGAAACTCAAAAATGAACACTGATGATAAGAACGCCATCACCAGAGTTATTTTCCAACGATTGTAGTGAGTTCAGTGCTTCATCAATTCCAAAATCCATTTTAAACAATTTCCACCTAAAAATATCATAATAGTATCACCATTTCTCTTTCCAACCACTTCGAAAACCATTTCCAAAAATCCTCGGAATTTCAAAATTCCCATATACTTAGTTCAAACCCATTTTAAACATTTCTCAAAGCTTTCGAAATTTTAAATTTCCAAATTCTGGTTTGAATCCATTTTAATTATAATCCATTTGTATAATTTATACTTATACAAATTTTCATTTGGTTATATATGTAGAATCTAGAATAACCCTAGAGGGGGGGTGAATAGGGTTATAGCAAATTTTCTCGAATTAATCACAGAAATAAACTGCAGAAATAAATATGCTGAAAAGTAAATCACACACAAAATTTACCCAGCTTCGGCAACCCCTGCCTACTGCTGCATTCCCAGATTTCTATTAGAATTAAACAGTATCCCGCTTACAAACACTCTACTAGACTCGCACACCCTGCTCCGCCTATAGAGCTTCGCAAACTCGCACTCCCTGCTCACTGAACTAATTCTAACTAGACAATCTGACACTACCTAAACCCTAGGTGGTGATTTACAAATTTGTTGACTCGAAAAATAAAAACAATTTCAAAATTAAACCCTGGAGCAAAAAATAAAATACGAACTTTTACTCTACAATTTTTTTTTTGCTCAAAATAAAAAGAAAAACCCTTTAAAAACTAAAACTAAAACAAAAGCCTCTTTTAAAAATAAAAACCCCTTTTTAAAACTTAAATCTAAATCCCCTTTTAATATTAACAAGGCCGGCCCCTTGTTTTTGACCCGATCCACTATCTTTTCTTTTGTCACGAAAAAAAAAATGGCGGCCTCAATTCTTGCAACTGATTAGGGCTTCGGCTCTTCTCCTCCAAATTAGGGCTTCGGCTTCTTTCTTGAATTAGGGCTTCGGCTCTGGATGATTGATTCACTTACTTGCGTTGCTCTTGCTCATGCTTGTTCTCTGATGGCCTGCGTCGCATGTTCTCTGATAATTGCTTCTTGTTGCAAGCTCTATCTCTGATGATCGAGTTGTTGAATTGCGGTATGTAATTTCACTTTTGTTTGGTTTGATTGTTTTCCTTTTTCTCGATGCCGATGATGATTTCTTTTGGGTTTATTTATAGGGTTGAAACCCTCCTAATCACTGTCATATTTGATTTTTCCATGTCGTTGATTTTGTTCTTGAAATCAATTTTGAATTACTGCTGTCCATATTTGTATTCGAATTAATTAATTCGAAAATCTCTTTCCATACTTGTTGGTTCGGCCCCTATTTGAATTAACCCTGACCATATATGAATTTGAGAAATTTGATGCAGAGATTTCTTGCCAAAATTAGATTTCTTAATTTAAACCTGATGTTTATTTTTAAATTCAACCCCATTCATTTTCTTCTTTGACTTTATACGGCACTGAATTTTCTCTGGCCCTCTTGCCATCATTAATGCATTACTTGGCTTGGTTGTTTGATTATTTTTCTGACCTTTACCCACGGCTATGTATATTGATGCATTTGACATGATCACTTGTTGGCATTTTGGGCATTATTTCATCTGACTTTGATCTCCATACTGATGCTTGTTGTATTTGAACCTGTCTTACTTGTGACCTATTTGCATGCTTCACTGTTGTACTTTGCATCTGTATTCATCATGTTGGCATTGTGGTTCATCTTGTTGCACTATGGTCTGCATCTCCATTTTTGTACTTGAGTTTGTAACTTGCCACTGACATGTTTGTTCTGCATCACTTGTAGCTTGCTACTGTGTTGTCTTTGATGATGTTTCATTTGTACACTTGAGTGTTGTGGTCTTTGTTGTTTGCATTGATCACATTTGCATTGTCTCTGTTGACATTTGGCATTGTCTTCTGGTTTCAGTCTTCATGTTTGTGTTGCACTTGTATGCTTCATGTATTATTACAGAGACTTTGTTCTCTTGTAATGTTGTACTGTCTTGGTACATGCATTTGATATCGACATTGGACCATCCATCTTGTTGCATGTTTGCTGTCTACATTCATGTTACTTGTATCACTTGCGCACATTTGTTTTGTTCACCCATCATATTACCTGAATTGCTGTTTGGTCATTTTGCACCTGTTCCATTCTTCTTGTGTCTGCATTTGAGAGTTTTGTTGGCATTGGCTATGTCTTCTGTTGCATGCTTGTTTGTATTCTCCTGTATCATGCTTGGCACAGGCTTGCATAGTTGTGGCATGGTCATTTGTGTATGGGTCACTGGTGGTCTTGTTCATCATTGATGCTGCAGCTTGGTCATTTGTCTGCACTTTCACTTGAACTTGTAGTCTGAGCTTGTATGAATTTGTTCATTGTATTATTGTAACTGGACATTTGAGTTTGTTCCACTGTTTCATGTAGTTGTACTGCACTGTTTCTGACTTTAGTTGATATTGCATTCGAACATGATGTTGATATTCGTTTATCACTGTGACTTTCACTTCTGGTCAGCTTCTTCCTGTAGCTCCATCTTCACTTGGCAATTGCACTTCCTATATATGTATATTGTATTACTTGTCTCTGGTGTAGTCTTGTCTTCATGTAACTTGCTATGTGTATTCTTCACTACTGCATTTTGTTGACCATTCTTGTGAGCTTGAGTTGTGTAGTTTCTTCCATTCTGGTATGAGCATTTTAAACATGTTGCATTTGTGCATTGCCTTCATTCACTGTCCACTTGAAACTTGATTCACTTCCATACTTGTAGCTTGGTCATTGGTGCAGTCTTTAAGCATGTTCTCTGATCATTTGTTAGCACTGTATAGTGGTCTTGGTAGTGCTTGCTGTCCACTGCAGTTTGTGTTTGCATTGTATCTTGTGGTTGTTGAATTTGATGGCATCCATTTCTTTGTGATCTTTGGCTTTGTAGTCAGTGGTTTCACTTGGGCTTATTCATTGTTGTAAACTGCATTGCCTTTTCATGTGCACAACTTGTTCACATTGTTTCTCGGCCTGTATCTATATCATGCTTTGGATTTTTCACACTGTATTTGGTCATACCTTGCTGTCGTAGATGTTTTGAACTGCATTTTGCAGTTTTGTACAATGCTCGGCCATGTTGGTTTCATTCCTCTACTTGCTGCCTGGATTTGTTGTACAATGCATAGTGCATCTGTTTTGGACTTGCAGTTTGAATTGCATTGCGTTGTGTCGAATTTGCAGTGATGGCTTGACCTTTGCATTTTCACACTTGCTCTTGTTGGCTGCGCACACGAGTTGGCGAGGCAGTGCACACGTGTATGAATGTACACGTGTGTATTGCAGCCACTTGTGATTACCTGTCCCTGTAATATCTATGTGCACGACTTTGTGATAAATTCAAGTGTGAATGATGACAAACAACCCATATATCTGAGGCAAAACATATTTTCAAAAACATCGTTTATTTTAAATTTCAAAACTATTTCTCGATCAATTTTACTGCGTTAGTGAATATTTTTGCAGATTTGCTCAGATGCTAGATACAAACTGAAATGCAGCTGAAGACCAAATACGAGTGTGAGTGATATGTAGTGAGGATAATGATGTAAATATGAAATGTGATGTAATTCAAAATTGTATATAGTGAGAGCATGAATTTGTACTATTCAAGATTGTAATAAATATATGTTTGAATAAAATTTCTGTTTGAATTCAAAATCTGTGTAACTTGTTCCGTTTGAATTCAAATTCAAATTCTGTGATATTTATTTTATTCAACAAATATTTATTTAATATATGAAAATTAAAATAGTACATTACCAAATACATTTAAACAAAATATATATGTATGTTTATTATCATCAAACAAAAATCATATAAGCGCAAAGCGCATATTTCACAATCTCCCCCTTTTGATGATAACAAACATATAATTAAGATTTTGTACATGTGTTAAATGTATTTGATCCATGGTATACTCTAATTGCTCCCCCTATTTAAATGCTTCCTCTCTACATGATGCAACATATAATTAAGATTTTGTACATGTGTTAAATGTATTTGATCCATGGTATACTCTAATTGCTCCCCCTATTTAAATGCTTCCTCTCTACATGA
This sequence comes from Allium cepa, assembly GCA_030765085.1. Classification (NCBI taxonomy): domain Eukaryota; kingdom Viridiplantae; phylum Streptophyta; class Magnoliopsida; order Asparagales; family Amaryllidaceae; genus Allium; species Allium cepa. The sequence continues at coordinate 469,821,470 of CM060935.1, forward strand.
TGCTCCCCCTACATATATGCATAAATAGAAATATTCAAATAAGCCTAGATGCATATAGGAAAATTATTTGACCTTTGCTTAATTCTATTTGACAAAATCTTAACTTTTCTCTCCCCCTTTTGTTATCAGCAAAAGAATAATAGTGTGAGAGAAAAATAAAGATAGAGTGATTGATATTAATCCAACATTAAACTCAAATTGATTATAAATATTTAACTCCAATAAGAATCAAACAAAAATCATAACGACCCTTGTTAGGCGCATATTCCACTTCTAGAAATGATGATTACGATGTTCTCATATAAAATTTTACAGTTGAATCTTCTTGTGGTACATTCATATCAGGAATTTGAATATCTACTAATCATGTATAACTGTTAGGACTTTTAAATGAGATTAGTAGTATTCCAATTTAATTTTAAAAATGAAATCAAGTATCTTTTAATCACGCATGACCGTGAGGACTTTTAAATGGGATTAAAATCAACTTGTCTATTAAATCAATTAATTTTGAAATGCGTTTCATACATGCATAACCATAAGGACTTTTAAATGAGCATGGAAGCACATAATCAAAAATCCAAGTAATTCACCCATGCATAACCGTGAGGACTTTTAAATGAGAGTGAATGCTTTGGATATTTATTTATTTTAAAAAATGTGAAATGAAAAACAAATGATCCCTGATTATAGTACCACTTATCGACAAACTATCTTGAATATTTGATAAATCATGGTCGATAGAAATAATGATAGATATAGAAATGGTCATGAAATTTTTTTTTTCAACAAAAAATTTTATAACTCTTGTTTAAATTCCTAAAGAAATTCTCCAAATATACTCTTTTGAGTAATGTATGTTAATTATCAACACTTATCACCTTTTGAATCACAGTTTATCTCTTCGATAATCAGCAGGGAGTCGGATTCGTCAAAATTTTGTCATTTAATATCAAATAAACATGACTAATCTGAAAGTATGGTCAAACAATTATTTTTACGAAGGGGTTATATGAAAAAAAAATTCTGCTAAATGAAAATTATTTCAAGAGAAAAATATGCAGATATTTTCTTTGAAAAATGATGCAACAAATGTATGTTTCACCATAAATCATGTTCAAATGTTTCACCATAAATCACGTTCAACTCGTAAGTTTTCTATCAACTAGATTATCAATATGAACTGCATCTGAATTTCTTTTTCACTTCAAAATATCACTAACTTGGTAAACAAGACCATGAAAATATGCATAAGAAATTTAAATTCAATTTTGAACAGTGAACAAGTCAGAAAAAAAATAAATCATCATCTCAATCTTGGCTGATTTCTTTCAGAAAATGGTACAGATTATCACATAAGAATATCTTCACCTGTTTTACCTTTACGATAATTTTACGTGATTGCCCATTGTGATTCTGTCACCTTTATACTAGGCTAAGGAACTTTGCTTTGACGCTCATTGTGTTTCTGGAACAGCCAAAATCCAGAAAACACCGTTGATGTTCCTTAGCCTGCCACCATACCTACACGAGAAAAGATTTATGTGACCTATTTATAGGTCCATGGTTGTTAGTGGCAGAAGCATTATGAATAAACAAACCCTTTGGAACCCAAACTTGTTTTGTCCTTTCATTCTTGTTCCAATAGACATGAAATCTGTTTGTAGAATTTTTAGGAACCCAAACTTGTATAAATTTTGTGTTCTTGTTCCTATGTCTACAATTTTCAACATGATGTCCAATTATTTCACATCTACCAAAGACACTCCTTCCTTTTGCACTATCCTCAACTTGTGTTTTCCCAAAACCTAGTCCTTTTCTGTTGTTAGCAAAAATTTGATTTCCCAATAACATGTTGAATGATTTTTCTCCTATTGAAAAGTTATTCAGAGATTTTTCAAGATTTTGGACTTTGGTTTTTAGTGTTGAGTTTTCAGTTACAAGTGAGGCGCATCTATTTATGAAATCCTTTTTCCTAGTGTCAATGGTTTCCATAAGACTCAAGTTTTCTTTTTCAAGACTCTCAAAGCTATTCTTGAGTCTTGACAATTCCGAATCTAAACTTCTACGTTTTTCACATTCTAGGTTATGAATATTTTCAAGTTCGGTTTCTAACCTAAAATTTTCACGAGCAAGTTCTCTCTTATCAAATTCTAGTTTTTCAATTTTTGATTCAAGAGCATCAACTTCTTTAGTAAGATCAGAACACATAAAAACAAGATCTCTATAGGAATAATCACCTTCCTCACTTGATTCCTCCGAGCTTGCTTCTGAATCTGATTTTGCCACAAGACACAAGTCAGCCTCCTCTGAGCTGCTATCCGAAACTTCCTCGCCTTCTTCATCATCCCAAGTTGCTGCGAACACCTTCTTTTCCTTTTTCTTTCCTTTGTTATATTTGAGAAGTGGGCATTCTGGTTTGATGTGGCCAGGCTTGTTGCAATTATAACACGTCAGCTCATTATCGGAATTTTCAGAATCTTTTGACGAATTGCCCTTTGTTTTCTTCTTGCGTGGCTTGAATCTTGACCATCTTCTAAGATTATTGACAGCCATTGCAAGTTCTTCAATTGGATCTTCTCCTTCATCGCTCTCTTGTTTGATTTTTAAGGCAATTGTCTTCTTCTTTGGTTCGAAGTTGTTGCGTTCTTCCTTTGCTTTTAGCTCAAGCTCATATGTCATCAAGTTGCCAATCAACTCCTCCATGCTTAGCTTACTCAGATCTTTCGATTCTTGTATTGCTGTGACTTTTGCCTCAAAGTTCATCGGTAAGACTCGTAGAATCTTCCGCACAAGCTCTACCTCCGTGAAGACCTTCCCAAGTGCTCTAGCGTTGTATACCAAGGTTGAAAAGCATCCAAACATATCCTTTATGCTCTCGCCTTTGTCCATCACAAAGTTCTCGTATTCGTTGCTGAATAGGGCTAGACGAGACTCCTTGACTTGAGAAGTTCCTTCGTGTGTCACCTCCAAAGTGTGCCAAATTTCCTGTGCTGTTGTACAATGAGAAATTCTATTAAATTCGTTTTTATCAAGAGCACAGATTAAAGCATTCATGGCTTTAGCATTTGTGGTTTTCAATCTCTTATCGTTTTCATCCCACCTATCCTTAGGTTTAGGAATCTCAGTACCACCAACAGTTATAGTAGGAGGTTTATAGCCAGTTTCAATAATATCCCAAACATCATAATCCACTGAACTAAGATAAATACCCATCCTAACTTTCCAATAAGCATAATCATTCCCGTTAAACATGGGTGGCCTGACAATAGATTGCCCCTCAGAAAAAGCATTATTTGGTAGACTCATGACTCTAGAGTTAAATAAAAAATATCAGGCTCTGATACCACTTGTAGGATCTAGAATAACCCTAGAGGGGGGGTGAATAGGGTTATAGCAAATTTTCTCGAATTAATCACAGAAATAAACTGCAGAAATAAATATGCTGAAAAGTAAATCACACACAAAATTTACCCAGCTTCGGCAACCCCTGCCTACTGCTGCATTCCCAGATTTCTATTAGAATTAAACAGTATCCCGCTTACAAACACTCTACTAGACTCGCACACCCTGCTCCGCCTATAGAGCTTCGCAAACTCGCACTCCCTGCTCACTGAACTAATTCTAACTAGACAATCTGACACTACCTAAACCCTAGGTGGTGATTTACAAATTTGTTGACTCGAAAAATAAAAACAATTTCAAAATTAAACCCTGGAGCAAAAAATAAAATACGAACTTTTACTCTATAATTTTTTTTTTGCTCAAAATAAAAAAGAAAAACCCTTTAAAAACTAAAACTAAAACAAAAGCCTCTTTTAAAAATAAAAACCCCTTTTTAAAACTTAAATCTAAATCCCCTTTTAATATTAACAAGGCCGGCCCCTTGTTTTTGACCCGATCCACTATCTTTTCTTTTGTCACGAAAAAAAAATGGCGGCCTCAATTCTTGCAACTGATTAGGGCTTCGGCTCTTCTCCTCCAAATTAGGGCTTCGGCTTCTTTCTTGAATTAGGGCTTCGGCTCTGGATGATTGATTCACTTACTTGCGTTGCTCTTGCTCATGCTTGTTCTCTGATGGCCTGCGTCGCATGTTCTCTGATAATTGCTTCTTGTTGCAAGCTCTATCTCTGATGATCGAGTTGTTGAATTGCGGTATGTAATTTCACTTTTGTTTGGTTTGATTGTTTTCCTTTTTCTCGATGCCGATGATGATTTCTTTTGGGTTTATTTATAGGGTTGAAACCCTCCTAATCACTGTCATATTTGATTTTTCCATGTCGTTGATTTTGTTCTTGAAATCAATTTTGAATTACTGCTGTCCATATTTGTATTCGAATTAATTAATTCGAAAATCTCTTTCCATACTTGTTGGTTTGGCCCCTATTTGAATTAACCCTGACCATATATGAATTTGAGAAATTTGATGCAGAGATTTCTTGCCAAAATTAGATTTCTTAATTTAAACCTGATGTTTATTTTTAAATTCAACCCCATTCATTTTCTTCTTTGACTTTATACGGCATTGAATTTTCTCTGGCCCTCTTGCCATCATTGATGCATTACTTGGCTTGGTTGTTTGATTATTTTTCTGACCTTTACCCACGGCTATGTATATTGATGCATTTGACATGATCACTTGTTGGCATTTTGGGCATTATTTCATCTGACTTTGATCTCCATACTGATGCTTGTTGTATTTGAACCTGTCTTACTTGTGACCTATTTGCATGCTTCACTGTTGTACTTTGCATCTGTATTCATCATGTTGGCATTGTGGTTCATCTTGTTGCACTATGGTCTGCATCTCCATTTTTGTACTTGAGTTTGTAACTTGCCACTGACATGTTTGTTCTGCATCACTTGTAGCTTGCTACTGTGTTGTCTTTGATGATGTTTCATTTGTACACTTGAGTGTTGTGGTCTTTGTTGTTTGCATTGATCACATTTGCATTGTCTCTGTTGACATTTGGCATTGTCTTCTGGTTTCAGTCTTCATGTTTGTGTTGCACTTGTATGCTTCATGTATTATTACAGAGACTTTGTTCTCTTGTAATGTTGTACTGTCTTGGTACATGCATTTGATATCGACATTGGACCATCCATCTTGTTGCATGTTTGCTGTCTACATTCATGTTACTTGTATCACTTGCGCACATTTGTTTTGTTCACCCATCATATTACCTGAATTGCTGTTTGGTCATTTTGCACCTGTTCCATTCTTCTTGTGTCTGCATTTGAGAGTTTTGTTGGCATTGGCTATGTCTTCTGTTGCATGCTTGTTTGTATTCTCCTGTATCATGCTTGGCACAGGCTTGCATAGTTGTGGCATGGTCATTTGTGTATGGGTCACTGGTGGTCTTGTTCATCATTGATGCTGCAGCTTGGTCATTTGTCTGCACTTTCACTTGAACTTGTAGTCTGAGCTTGTATGAATTTGTTCATTGTATTATTGTAACTGGACATTTGAGTTTGTTCCACTGTTTCATGTAGTTGTACTGCACTGTTTCTGACTTTAGTTGATATTGCATTCGAACATGATGTTGATATTCGTTTATCACTGTGACTTTCACTTCTGGTCAGCTTCTTCCTGTAGCTCCATCTTCACTTGGCAATTGCACTTCCTATATATGTATATTGTATTACTTGTCTCTGGTGTAGTCTTGTCTTCATGTAACTTGCTATGTGTATTCTTCACTACTGCATTTTGTTGACCATTCTTGTGAGCTTGAGTTGTGTAGTTTCTTCCATTCTGGTATGAGCATTTTAAACATGTTGCATTTGTGCATTGCCTTCATTCACTGTCCACTTGAAACTTGATTCACTTCCATACTTGTAGCTTGGTCATTGGTGCAGTCTTTAAGCATGTTCTCTGATCATTTGTTAGCACTGTATAGTGGTCTTGGTAGTGCTTGCTATCCACTGCAGTTTGTGTTTGCATTGTATCTTGTGGTTGTTGAATTTGATGGCATCCATTTCTTTGTGATCTTTGGCTTTGTAGTCAGTGGTTTCACTTGGGCTTAATCATTGTTGTAAACTGCATTGCCTTTTCATGTGCACAACTTGTTCACATTGTTTCTCGGCCTGTATCTATATCATGCTTTGGATTTTTCACACTGTATTTGGTCATACCTTGCTGTCGTAGATGTTTTGAACTGCATTTTGCAGTTTTGTACAATGCTCGGCCATGTTGGTTTCATTCCTCTACTTGCTGCCTGGATTTGTTGTACAATGCATAGTGCATCTGTTTTGGACTTGCAGTTTGAATTGCATTGCGTTGTGTCGAATTTGCAGTGATGGCTTGACCTTTGCATTTTCACACTTGCTCTTGTTGGCTGCGCACACGAGTTGGCGAGGCAGTGCACACGTGTATGAATGTACACGTGTGTATTGCAGCCACTTGTGATTACCTGTCCCTGTAATATCTATGTGCACGACTTTGTGATAAATTCAAGTGTGAATGATGACAAACAACCCATATATCTGAGGCAAAACATATTTTCAAAAACATCGTTTATTTTAAATTTCAAAACTATTTCTCGATCAATTTTACTGCGTTAGTGAATATTTTTGCAGATTTGCTCAGATGCTAGATACAAACTGAAATGCAGCTGAAGACCAAATACGAGTGTGAGTGATATGTAGTGAGGATAATGATGTAAATATGAAATGTGATGTAATTCAAAATTGTATATAGTGAGAGCATGAATTTGTACTATTCAAGATTGTAATAAATATATGTTTGAATAAATTTCTGTTTGAATTCAAAATCTGTGTAACTTGTTCCGTTTGAATTCAAATTCAAATTCTGTGATATTTATTTTATTCAACAAATATTTATTTAATATATGAAAATTAAAATAGTACATTACCAAATACATTTAAACAAAATATATATGTATGTTTATTATCATCAAACAAAAATCATATAAGCGCAAAGCGCATATTTCACAATATAAACCATTATAATTTTATAATCTTCTTATATTATAATATTACCATCTAAACACACCAACTGCATATAATAATTTTAGAAAATGTATTACTTTTATATCAAAATATGGTTTGGGTAAAATTATTTCATTTACCCACTTTTTAAATAATATTGTGTTTGTTTGCCTAGTTTAAGAGTTTAGAAATCCCTATTGATACAGTTTTCCAGACTGTACCGATTGGAATTTACCAACACTTAATCAATAAGTCAACACAATATAAAACAATTTGCATTCATTAAAAAATATGCCCTCATATCTATCAACACACTCAAACTCATTCTAGAGTATTAATGACTCTGTCTCTAATGAGTAATTCCCAATAGAGCCAAGGTTCTTGCTTAACCTTCAGCTCTGATACCAACCGTGACGACCGGAGTTTACGACCCTCGAAAGTCGACATTAATATGTCCACTGTATATGATGCCGAGCAGTCGAGTGCCGGAAATACCAGTTCATTAGGGGTAAAGAAGAAAAAGGTGGAAGAAAAATAGAAATAACAACACATAATCTCACAGTCGCAGCGAAACAAATATAATATATAATAGCAGATCTTTATACAAAGGAATCTATAACTGTTTTATGCTTACAATCATCAGAGCACAACAACCAATACATCAATCTAGATAGTTATAATAATATGTCCCGATATACATAACTCATAGAGCGGAAATACCAAATACGTGTTATACGTCTTTGTCATCCAGCTCGTCTCCTGAGCTCCATAACATCCTATTTTGAATCCGCGATACTCGGTTTGACCCGAGCATTATAATAAAATAACACCCGAGTCAGTCTGGAAAACCAACATGAGAAAACACACTCAATTTGAATTATTATTTTTTATAAAAATCCTTTAGAAACAAAGATATCTCGTAAGACCACGTTATATATAAACATAACGGGTTTTTAATTTACAATGACCAAAATATTTTTATCAAAACCGTCTGATATTATAACAGTGTCTAAACCAAGTAAATAGAAAATAGCCGAAATGCTTGCATCTTATGTTTCAGCATAGTTAGGCACAATCAAAACTGTATGATGCTTATTGGAGAATGGATTCCATACAATGACTAGGCACTGGGGTACCACCTATCATGGTACACATCCATAAAAATGTACCGAGGACCTCGCCGAGATCCCCTACAACACAAGACTAGTTCTATCCCTAACCTGGATAGAATTGAATATGTTATCACCCCGGGTGTTCCCGCCCTTATCGAGAGCTCTTTCCCGTGCAACCCTATCCATAATGCAATATATCCGAGGGTATCTAGAAAGGTGATAACATACCCTAATTGGTATGACCCACTTAGCCTTGCTGCATATCCCCTGATTTTCAGCCATTCCAATTGATGAAGTTAGAGGCTACGATTACCTTTCAAGAATAATTTCACTTAGAATGCTCATCATCCCCCGATGAAAATGTTTTGATAGCATTCATCCATACAAGTTGTCTTGTGTCTGGATAAACTGAATCACCGTCTTCTTTGTCTTCATGGCATCCATTAGTAAAGTTCAAATTGGATTGAAGTGGTTTTATCGAATAATTAGATCTGATCCCGATCGCTTCGAAATGATTAACGAAATTGGCTAATACTGATAGTCGGTTATTTGACTATCAGTATAACATCCATAAAAAATCACTTAGCCATTATTTGTAATTACTTCCAAAATACTCATTTCATAATATCTTTATAAGATATATACTTAAATACTTCCAGTACTTCAACATTTGAAAACTGTTTCAAATCCTTATATTTTCAACGGAATATTTCCAACCATTCCAAAATCATTTACAATTTTATTTGCAAATTCCTTAACTCGTTTATAACGAACTCTATAAATTCTGAAAATCCTTAATTAATTTCGTTAAATATTTCCAAAGCTAATTATACTTGCTTTTAATTTCAATTTCCCTTTGTACTTCTTTATGAATTCTATTTCATTTTTTGAAGTTTACTTTCATTTAACAACTTTGAAAATTTCTTACGTTTTCCCCAATTCCATTTTGAGAATTCTCTTATAATTCCATTTACCGAGTAACCCTTTTCCAACTCTTGAGAAGATTTATGAATAAATTTAAACCATTACAAAGCTATATATATATATATGTAAATAAAATAAGTATTCAAAAGAATAATAATAATTTATTTTTCAACTAATTTTAAAATAATTATCAAAAATATTGAAACGCTTTATAACATCACTTTTCAAAGCTGATTTTGAAGTTTAGGATTTATTAAAATAAAAGTTAAATATTTGAAAAATCCAATTACCGAATGATTTCAATCTTGACTAGTTTTAAAATTTCATAGGTAAATTTCTGTTTCCCAAATAAACTTAACTTACTAATTTTATTTTATTTCTAAATATCAACAACCAATTCAATTTATAAATTTCTCTCGATTTCCATCACATCGCTTCCATTTCGATCACCTTAGCCATCTGCACTTCAAAAATAGTGCAACAACCCACATATTTTACGATTGAAAATTTAAATATTTTATTTAAATATTTCATCCTTAGTTGGATTTTAGTCCGAGAAGCTACTTTTTGCAAACGGTCGAATTAGGACTCGAGACCACCCCCATTGAGTTCAAAATGACGTTTGCGACCTTTTTGAGTATAAACTTTGATATGTTTGGAGTTAGTGGAATTTTGCTACGTTTTCACTTTGGGCTTTGGTTTTGTTTCAGCCCATTAGACCCAAGCTTCACCCCTCTTCTCTTTATTACTTCATTTCTATTTCCTAATACTCAAGCTTTAGCAACAATGGAGAGAGGAATGGGAAATTAAAACTCCAAGCCCTAGTTTTCATTTGCAAATCAAGTTCTAGCTCCAAATCCAAAGAGAAGCTATTGGTAAGCATCATCTCCTTCTTCTCCAACTCATCCTCGTTTTGATTTCAGAAAATTCCTAAACCTAATTTGGGAAATGTTTCTCTTTTAATCTTAGATTCAAGCTTCATGTGCTGAGACTGAAGTGTGGTTGATTCTTCCTTTGCTTTCAAGCTTCTCCTTCCTTATTTTTATGAAAAGGTGAGATTTTTATCTCACATCTAAGTCTATGATTATCTTTGATTGTTAGGTATGAATTCCTAACACTTATTCATGTGCATTTGATTTTGACTTGGATTGGTTTTGTGAATATTCCAATTTTTTTAGTGTTTTGAGTTCAAATCTTCAAAAATCATAGCTTTGTTGTTTGAACATGCTTTTGGTGATGCATCGAAGAGCCTATAGGGCCAGGTAGCTGATTTGCGTAAATCCCTAGTGCTGTTGCTCGACCGAATGCAATTTGGAAGGAATTCGCCTTCATTTTGATAGGCTTGGAAGCGTAGTAAATAAGTTCCAGTCGACTGGAATTTTGGTCCAGTCGACTGACCTGCTATCTGAGCACATCTCAGGTTCTGGTCCAGTCGACTGGCGTACTGAGTCCAGTCGACTGACCAACATCCCGCGAATATTCCGGGACTGAGTTCAGTCGACTGAATTCAGTGAGCCAGTCGACTGACCTGCTCTTAAATGCCTATTATGCCTATTTTTGGTCTATTTCTCTTGTGTTTCCAAATCTAATCGATTCGGGTTTATTCCCACTTGTTGTTATCAATTGTTATTCGAGTTTGATGACTTCTATTTTGGGATTTTTGGAAATATCCATTTTGATGGATTTGATATCGATTTCTTTGAAATTAATTCGCGTCTTCGTATGTGAATTTTAGTGATTGATTGTTTCTACAATCATTTTTGTGATTTGTCACTTTAAAAATATAAAGGTTTTCTATACTAGTAGTAAATATCAAAACTCTTACATTAAAACGATTTCAACACTATTTTATTACAAAGCTCGTTTCTTAAACCGTTTTCCAATCTACTAGTATGTACAAACCTTTACCTCACTCGTATGAGAAATCTAATTAAACGGCTTAGTAAAACAAGTGGTATGAAACGCTTGCGTTTACTTCGTCCGTTAATTCTTGGACTTGTTCGATTGAATCTCTTGTGACAATTTTATAGTGGAGATCTACAATTTGTTCGTAAATGTTTAAGTTACGCTAGTGGTTATGGGACATAAAGCTAAGCTCATATATTTACTAGCTTAGTGTAATTGACACTTCTTGATGATCGATGATGATCATTTTGTGATTTAGACTAGCAATGTGCGATGTCTCTTTGTCTGCGAGGGAGACTAAACCCCGCTTTTGTTGAGTTTCGGCTCAAATTGGTGGGGTAGCGACCCATGGTCTTCGGGCCATTTTGTGGAGCCTCGGCTCAAAATAAATGGTTAGCAACCATGGAATAGCGTTTCGTTTTGTGATACACGTGTTGGTGAGTTTTCATACTCCCGTTTTGTGATAGGCCACTCCCTTTCGTGATTTCTAGATTTCCATTGATGATTTCTAGAATTTGTGTTTTCACCAATTTTCGTGATTTACATTGATAAGTTTTATCAATATTTGTGCATTAGTGAATTTATGTGTCATTAACTTTTGTGATTGGCATTGGTATTATTGTCAATATTTATGGTTTGGTGAATTAAAATAAAGAGTATGACATTCCTTTTGATCTTTGAGAAGATTCTTGTGATATTGATTAATCCCTAGTTGATTTTCAACTGCATACTTATCACAGATGGCTTTGTGGTTATCATATGTTTTTGTCATATCTCTTATTCTATATCATTTCGTCTGATATTTATAGTTAGACTGATCCGTTTATTATTTCCTTATTAAATAATACTCGGGTCAGACCGAGATGTTGCAGGTGCTTCTACTTGACTCCTCTTCTGGAGTTATTATTCTGACTTTTGGCTAACTACTTAGATTAGTAGTTTATTTTGTTGTATACATTTGAGATATACTCTAGGATGTATACTTATTCTTTTTTCTAGCACTTGTAACTATTCTTTTGTGATATTGTGGATCTTGTTTGACCACTACTCTGATGTACGCCTCTATATGTAATATTCATATCTATTTTTTCCTTTGAGATATGAACTTCTGTGACTAATTTATGTTATGCTTATTTCTATATTTGTTTCTGAAGATATTATAGCCACTGTATAGTTGCTTTGAGTTTGCATCGGTATGTCGGATTCCCTCATGAAATGCAAAGTTATATTTTTATCTGGCATATCGATACTCGCACAAAGCAATTACACGGATGGTCGCTCCTCAACAACCTTATTCTTCGTGCTAGTCGACGACATTACCCCGTAGTGTTCTTGGCTAGCGAGGGTATAGAGGTGGGGCATCACAGCTTGGTATCAGAGCCAAACTTCGGAACAATGTAGAATAATTTAATAAGGATCATCGTCCTAAGTCCATCTTAGGAGTCGTGCCTTAGGATTTTATTCGGGTCTTCGAACCATCCTATCCTATTTTCTTTTGTGATTCCTTGTTTTATCAATCATCATTGTTTGATATTCATTTTGTGAATAACCTTTTTCTTCTTCTTCTTTCTTTCTTTCTTAATGAAGAGAAATGGTTAGACCTGCCCGTCCCAGCGCCGGTCAATCTAGTGCTACTCCCCAAGATGGAGTATTTATGTCTGCCCAGCAGCTTCTTGATCTAGTAAAGAATGTTTAAGCAACCGGTTCTAATCCGGAGTCTACTCACCCTAAGTCTGGATTTGCACGTTTGTGCAACGATTATACCAATTTGGGTGGGAAGCCATTCAAAGGTTCTGAAACCATTATTGAAAGTCCAGGCTTGGCTAAGTCATGCGATCGAATCTTTTCTCGCATGAATCTTATTGATTTTCACCGAGTTCAGGTGGCCTCTAGTATGCTCCAAGAAAGAGCATTAGACTGGTACGAGCTTCTGATTTCTGAAATAAATGAAGCGGATCTTACTTGGGAGAAATTCCGGGAATGATTCGAATTAAAGTTTGTGCCAGGAGCTGAGAAGGTGACATTGGCTCGTCGTTTCATTAACCTTGTTCAAGGTGAATCCTCCGTGGCAGATTATGTCGCATCCTTCGAGTCACTTTCTAAATACAGGGTCGAATACATAAACACCCGATTGAAGAAGAACCAAAGATTTGTCTATGGCTTGAATAAAAATCTCAATAATCCATTACTTCTAAAATTAGAAGTTTCTTTTGTTCAACTCATTGATATCCCCCTTCGACTTGAAGAGGCTGATAGAGTAAGTGATGTTCAGGTTGGGAGTGCTAAACCGAACTTCACCAACAACAAAAAGGCCTAATAAGTTCAAAGGTCCTTATCCCTACAATAAGAAAGGGAAGCAGGCCTCTCTGGCAACTAAGACTTCTACCTCAAGTGGTGAGCAATACTACAACTGTGGTTCTAAGGACCATTATGTGAATAAGTGTTCAAAGCCCCGTGCTTGTCGCTATTGCAAAAGCCCGGACCATTAAATATCTTCGTGTCCCAGACTTAAAGGCAGGAAGGAGGGAAAGCTTAATGTGGTGCAAACTCCTAGTAACACTTCTCATGGTCAAGGTATTTCTTATTCTATCCTTGATGGCATTATTTTATTTCGTGATCAACCTATTCGAGTTCTTTTTGATACGAGTATGTCACATTCTTTTATATCGAAAGAACTTGTTGATACTTTTTCTTTAAGTGTTGTTGCTTTAATGACTTCCTTGAGAATTGTGAATCCGGTTGGTGGATCCGCGACAATTAGTTTATTATGTAAAAATGTCGAAATTATTTTGTGTAATTACTCTTTCCGTGCCGATTTGCATGTTATGCGTTACCTTGGCTTTGGAATGATTTTGGGAATGTATTGGCTTAACCGTTATGAAGCTCAAATCCTATGTCCTGAGCGGACTTTTCATCTTCGACATCCTCAATCTGTTAAGCAGATTTCTATTGATCTTAAAGATTCAGATTCCAGCTTGGCAGCATCTTTGTATTCTTTAAATCCTCATGATGACGATAATGATGATGAGGAAGATGACATTTCTCTTATTCACATTGTTCGTGAATTTTCCGACATATTTGAGCCCGTTTTAGGATTACCACCTAAGCGAGCAATTGAGTTCAAAACTAATCTCATCCCTGGAGCTCAACCTATCACCCGTCCTCCTTATCGTATGTCCAATAAAGAAAATGAGGAGATGCGGAAACAATTATTTGAATTGGAGACGACGCAATTTATTCGCTCTAGTTCCTTTCCTTGGGGAGCTTCTACTATTTTTGTGAAGAAATCCGATGGTACCCTTAGGATTTGCGTTGACTACCGCAAGCTTAATGATCTTACTATCAAGAATAAATATGCTTTACCTCGGATTGATGATCTATTCGATCAACTAAGTTGTGCTAGAGTCTTTTCACAATTAGACTTAGCAAGCGGTTTTTCATCAGCTTCGTATTGCAGAGGATAACATTCCTTTGACATCGTTCCCTACGCGTTATGGATCTTACGAATGGCTTGTTATGCCATTTGGTTTAACGAATGCTCCGGCTTATTTCGTTGACCTTATGAATAGAGCTTTCAAAGACTTCCTCGATCGATTTGTTCTCATCTTTTGATGATATTCTTGTGTATTATAAAACCGAGGAGGAGCATGAAAAACATCTTCAGATTGTGTTGGAAGCTCTTAGGAGCAATCAATTGAAAGAAATTTTTTCTAAATACCACTTTTGGCAATCTCGTGTGAAGTTTCTTGGTCATATTATTTACGAATCCGGAATTTCCATGGATCCTTCAAAGGTTGAACCGATTCAAAATTGGAAGAGACCGGAGAGTGTGACGGAAATTCGTAGTTTTCTCGGAGTGGCGGGTTATTACCGTCGTTTTATCAAAGACTTTTCAAAAATTGTCGTGCCTCTTACTAGCGTGACAAAGAAGGGAGTTAAATACTTTGGTCGGACAAATGTGAAGCTTCTTTTCAGAAATTAAAAGAACTCCTTTCTGATGCTTCTATTCTTATTATTCCCCAAGGGAATCAAGATTTTATTGTCTATACCGATGCTAGTCGCATTGTTTTGGGTGCCGTTCTTATGCAAAGAGAACGTGTTATTGCTTATGCTTCTAGGCAACTGAAGCCAGCCGAGTCTAGGTATGTCACTCATGATTTAGAGCTCGCGGCTATTGTTTTCGCTCTTAAAATTTGGCATCATTATCTTTTGGGAGAGAAATTTATTCTCTCTACCGATCATAAATCTTTGAAGTATCTATTTTCTCAAAAGGAACTTAATTTGCATCAACAATGTTGGCTCGAATTCCTTGCATCTTATGATCTTGATATTCTTTATACTCCCGGAAAGGGAAATCGTGTTGCCAATACACTTAGTCGCAAGCAACAAGCAGTTGTTTCTATGATGATATCCGAATGGAATGATCTCGAGGTTTTATCCATTTGTGAGATTCGAGATCGTGTTTCCAATTCTTGTTCATCTCTTGTTTTATGTAGCCTTGAGGCTCATCCTTCTCTTTTAGACCATATTCTTGAAGCTCAAAAGCTAGATCCCGAATTGGCTCTTCTTGGCCAAAATATTAGGGATAAAATTTATATTGAAGGTTTGGAAGACTTTGATATTGATTCTCATGGCGGTATTCAAAAATTTGGTAGACTTATCATGCCAGATATTAGTGATTTTCGTAAAGACATTTTAGAAGATTCTCATCGTTCTAAATTTACCATTCATCCCGGTAGTAGTAAAATGTACGCGGATATGAAACGACTTTATTATTGGGAGGGAATGAAATCTGATATTGCTAACTTTGCTAAGTGTTGCATGACTTGCCAACTTGTCAAGGCCGAGCATCAAAGACCCGGTGGGTTATTGCAACCTTTAGAAATTCCAATTTGGAAGTGGGCCCAAATTTCCATGGATTTTATTGACGGCCTTCCCAGTTCTCGTTTGGGTCACGATAGCTTATGGGTGATTGTTGATAGACTTACTAAATTCGTCCATTTTATTCCCGTTCGGTCTAACCGGACCGTTCCTCTTTTGGTCAAGCTCTTTATTAAAGAAATTGTTAAATTACATGGAGTTCCTACTTCTATTGTTAGCGATCGTGATCCATTGTTTGCTATTGGATTTTGGAGGAGTCTTCAAAAAGCTTTAGGAACGAAGCTTAATTTTAACACCACTTATCATCCTCTGTCCGATGGACAAACCGAGTGTGTGAATCACACTCTCGAAGATCTTCTTTATTCATGTGTTCTTGATTTTGGTGGAGGTTGGGAAGATCGTATTTCTTTTGTTGAGTTTTCCTATAATAATAGCTTCCAATCTACTATTGGTATGGCACCTTTTGAGGCACTCTATGGAAGGCCATGTCGATCTCCTTCTTGTTGGCTTGAGGTCGGTGAGAAGCTGGTTTAAGGTCCAGATTTTATTCGTGATTCCACAGAAAAGATCGACCTTATTCGTCATAGGATGAAAGAGGCCAAGAGTAGGCAAAAATTCTATGCCGATAACCGAAGAAGGAAATTAGAATTTTCTGTGGGAGATTTTGTGTTTTTTCATATTTCACCTATGAAGGGTGTTGTGCGTTTCAGTCGATCGGGAAAGTTAGCACCACGATATATTGGTCCATTTCCTATCACCGAACGTGTTGGTTCCATGGCTTATCGCCTTTTATTACCGGCTCAATTTTCTGCTATTCATGACGTGTTTCGCGTTTCTCAATTACGGAAATGCCTTCGAGACTCCCATTCTATTCTTGAGCCGGTTTTGTGGAAGTAATCGAAGTTTCGCCTGATTTAACTTATGAGCAACGTCCTTTTCGTATTATTGCTTCGAAGGTCAAACGCCTTCGAAATATTCCTCTTGTGAAAGTTCAATGATCCTCAAATCCTAAGGATTGCTCTTGGGAATCTAGAGAATTCATCGAGCGAACACATCCGGACTTGCTTTCTCGTGCTCTTTGAGGTGAGCTTTTTATTTCAGATTTCTTTTGTGTTGAGTATGCTTTTATGGTTCTTACTTTATATTTTCTTCTTAAATATTACAAGGACGCAATTTCTTTAAGGAGGGGAGTCTGTAACAACCCGCATATTTTACGATTGAGTATTTAAATATTTTATTTAAATATTTCATCGTTAGTCGGATTTTAGTCCGAGAAGCTACTTTTTGCAAACGGTCGAATTAGGACTCGATACCACCCCCATTGAGTTCAAAATGACGTTTGCGACCTTTTCGAGTATAAACTTTGATATGTTTGGAGTTAGTGGAATTTTTCTACTTTTTCACTTAGGGCTTTGGTTTTGTTTCAGCCCATTAGACCCAAGCTTCACCCCTCTTCTCTTCATTACTTCATTTCTATTTCCTAATACTCAAGCTTTAGCAACAATGGAGAGAGAAATGGGAAATTAAAACTCCAAGCCCTAGTTTTCATTTGCAAATCAAGTTCTAGCTCCAAATCCAAAGAGAAGCTATTGTAAGTATCATCTCCTTCTTCTCTAACTCATCCTCTCTTTGATTTCAGAAAATTCCTAAACCTAATTTGGAAAATGTTTCTTTTTTAAGCTTAGATTCAAGCTTCCTGTGTTAAGATTGAAGTGTGGTTGATTTTTCCTTTGCTTTCAAGCTTCTCCTTCCTTATTTTTATGAAAAGGTGAGATTTTTATCTCACATCTAAGTCTATGATTATCTTTGATTGTTAGGTATGAATTCCTAACACTTATTCATGTGCATTTGATTTTGACTTGGATTGGTTTTGTGAATATTCCAATTTTTTTAGTGTTTTGAGTTCAAATCTTCAAAAATCATAGCTTTTTTGTTTGAACATGCTTTTGGTGATGCATCGAAGAGCCTATAGGGCCAGGTAGCTGATTTGCGTAAATCCCTAGTGCCGTTGCTCGACCGAATGCAATTTGGAAGGAATTTGCCTTCATTTTGATAGGCTTGGAAGTGCAGTAAACAGGTTCCAGTCGACTGGAATTTTGGTCCAGTCGACTGACCTGCTACCTGAGCACATCTCACGCTCTGGTCCAGTCGACTGGCGTACTGAGTCCAGTTGACTGACCAACATCCCGCGAATATTCCGGGACTGTGTTCAGTCGACTGAACTCAGTGAGCCAGTCGACTGACCTGCTCTTAAATGCCTATTATGCCTATTTTTGGTCTATTTCTCTTGTGTTTCCAAATCTAATCGATTCGGGTTTATTCCCACTTATTGTTATCAATTGTTATTCGACTTTGATGACTTCTATTTTAGGATTTTCGAAAATATCCATTTTGATGGATTTGATATCGATTTCTTTGGAATTAATTCACGTCTTCGTATTGTGAATTTTAGTGATTGATTGTTTCCACAATCATTTTTGTGATTTGTTGCTTTAAAAATATAAAGGTTTTCTATACTAGTAGTAAATATCAAAACTCTTCCATTAAAACGATTTCAACACTATTTTATTACAAACTCGTTTCTTAAACTGTTTTCCAATCTACTAGTATAAACAAACCTTTACCTCACTCGTATGAGAAATCTAATTAAACGGCTTAGTGAAACAAGCGGTATGAAACGCTTGCGTTTACTTCGTCGGTTAATTCTTGGACTTGTTCGATTGAATCTCTTGTGACAATTTTATAGTGGAGATCTACAATTTGTTCGTAAATATTTATGTTAAGCTAGTGGTTATGTGACATGAAGCTAAGCTCATATATTTACTAGCTTAGTGTAATTGACACTTCTGGATGATCGATGATGATCATTTTGTGATTTAGACTGGCAATGTGTGATGTCTCTTTGTCTACGAGGGAGACTAAACCCCGCTTTTGTAGAGTTTCGGCTCAAATTGGTGGGGTAGCGACTCATGGTCTTCGGGCCGTTTTGTGGAGCCTCGGCTCAAAATAAATGGTTAGCAACCATGGAATAGTGTTCCGTTTTGTGGTACACATGTTGGTGAGTTTTCATACTCCCGTTTTGTGATAGGCCTCCCCCTTTTCGTGATTTATGGATTTCCATTGATGATTTCTAGAATTTTTGTTTTCACCAATTTTCGTGATTTACATTGATAAGTTTTATCAATATTTGTGCATTGGTGAATTTGTGTGTCATTAACTTTTGTGATTGGCATTGATATTATTGTCAGTATTTATGGTCTGGTGAATAAAAATAAAGAGTATGACATTCCTTTTGATCATTGAGAAGATTCTTGTGATATTGATTAATCCCTAGTTGATTTTCAACTGCATACTTATCACAATATGACTTTATGGTTAGCATATGTTTTTGTCATATCTCTTATTCTATATCATTTTATCTGATATTTATAGTTAGACTGATCCGTTTATTATTTCCTTATTAAATAATACTCGGGTTAGACCGAGATGTTGCAGGTGCTTGTACTTGACTCCTCTTCTGGAGTTATTATTCTGACTTTTGGCTAAGTACTTAGATTAGTAGTTTATTTTGTTGTATACATTCACTACAAGAAAGTATGTCATTAATAACGCCACTCGATAACACATTATTCTAAAGCGTTATCGTTTAGCTTTAATTATTTACTTTTGTCTTTAGTTCTCTTCTTTACACACGTAACGCTTGGCTCCAAAATGAAAATACCGCTTCTAAAATTTTCATCTCCCTCTCAAAATACTTAATCAACTCTCGTCTTCCTTCCAGAACCCCTCTTCCTCCCAAAACCAAAATAACAGCTAGTAATTTTTGTCTCCCTCATAATTTCTCATCGCTCACCATCCCTAATCTTCGATCCAACTCGCCATCTCCGATCTCCGCTTATTGCTCTTCAGCAGTTCCAAAGTTGATGCATCTATAACCCTAAATTATCTGCTCAAAATTCTAGGTTATGTTTATTAATTGTTTTATTTTTATTTATTCATTTGGTTACTATTTTAGAAAAATATTATCGGTAGGTCATGATTTTATCATTTGGTTATGTTTACTAATTATTTTATTAGTTGTTTCTATGTTATGTTTATTGACATGACTCTTGAGTATACTCTTGATTCGTTTTTTAGCAAGATGGGGCGAAAATATGAATAAACAGTTTAGGTTGCAGACTTCTCATTATTAATGATTTTATTGTTTGTTTCTCATTAATTTGAACACACCATTTAGATTGTGTCAGTAATTATCGTACATGAATGTTTACTTGGGATTTTTTATATATCATGCATGATTGATTGGTCATTTTGCGAAAGTCTAGCATATTGTTGAGCAGTTGATGGTCAAACAGCATAACAAGATTGTATGATTTTCAATGCACAACAAAATTGACGTTTGTTGTGATGTTCAAAGAAAATTGTTCAAATGATTGAAGTTGAAGTTTTAAATAATTTCAAAAAAAATGCATATCATTCTAAAGCTTTTCTTTGTTGATTCAGTGGTTGAACATTTTCATTATCGGTCTAAAGCTTTTCTTGAACTGAGATGCATTAGAGACCAAGTCCCATAGCTGTCTGGATCATCTGCCACCAGAGATATCGAGCAGCATCTAGTTTGATGTGATTATACAGTAAGTGATAATCTGGTTTTGGGATCTTGACCTTTTAGTCGTGATAAGCTTGCATTGATGAATTATTAGCTTCGTGACATACCAATAATGATATAGTGAGGAATGTGAACTTGGCTTGAACTCGCTGCTACTGAATTCGACTGAGATTTTGTATGTACTTGGAGATGTTGTGCTTTGCAATATGGTTGAGATGATAATGCTGAGTTGAGGTTCTTCAGTTGTAGACTGCATTGAGAAGAAGAGCTTTGTATTGAGGCTGGAGTTTATTAGTCTGAGCAGGTACGTCTTTCCTAGAACAATGTCGATCTTGTGTATGTCTATAGTGTTGAAAATTTGATAATCATCTTCTTAATGTTTAATTGGGCAACATGTTACCATCTTTGTTTTTAAATGCCTTCTTCTTTTTTCTCTTCATTTCACCCATATTTTCTTCGTTTGATGACGATAGAGCACAAAAGCAAATGATAACAATGTATAAGACGTAATGTAAATAAATATATGTATGTGTCTTTTAAGCTAAAGGAGACGGTTTCCACTATTGGCATTACTTTATTAATTAGTTGACCTACAGACCAAATTCATTGAGTCAAGCACTGCTTTAGCTAAGTGCAGACATCAACTCGCATTAAATTTTCAACATCTAACTATTTTCACCAAGTAGCTATAAATTATTAGTTATAACTGAGGCCAGTGATAGTATCTTGATATAATTTTAATACGTCTATGTGCTACAATGTCGATCATGTTGTTTATTGAAAGAAAGTATATAGCCAATGTTATAGAGCATGTGAAGTTGTTTAGGTTGATAAATATTGGCTATGAATATGCAAATATTGGTTGGTTGTACATCTGATGAATCATCGAAATAAAATGAAATGGTGAGTAATGTGTTATGGTTAGCAATCAGAAGGTTTAGTCTATGTTATAAGATAATATATTGTGTTACTGAATGGTTAGGAATTAGAAGATTTAGTCCATGTTATAAGATAATGTATTGTGTTATTGACAAATAATGTGTTTTAAAAATTTACCTCATACCCTCCCTACTAAGTGAAGATTGACACAGATAATCTTAACGATCACACTGATACAAAATAATGCAATTCCTGTATGAACTATGCTCCATCCATTTGCAATTATCTGAGAGTAGTTTTCCATATGAATCCATCCATTGTCTGTCCTACAAGTACCGACAAAATTTACCGGCATGGGATTGTAAGTATCAACAACATGTACATGTCTTATACAATCTATGCCTTTTCTTTTATTGCATACTTCCACTTTTTGATCAGTTCCTACTGATATATATTGCCCACAATTGTAGTCTTTAGTTTGGTTTTGGATTTGAGTCTTTAGATCAGAAAGTAGCTTGATTTACGGGTCTCTTGCTTTGCTTTCTTATGTGCTGCATACAGAGTTTTATGGTTATAGTTCCTTGCTTCAATAAAAATATCTCACAAATGTCTTGAATCTAAATGATGATTTAACTTGATGTTTGCAACACAAACAAACCTTGTTCTGCTGATACATGCTTTATTTTCAATATTTTGGTTTTTCTATTTATTTTATAACTACAAATATGCTTAGAAAATCTTTGACATCCACTTGTTTATGCTTATTTTATTTGAAATTGCAGTTTTTTTGAGAGATCTTGTTGAAAACTGTCAACTTTTCTATACGAATATAATGCTATATGGCTGAAAATGCTATACATAATGTATAATTTCTGGGATTTTGTTCTCTTGTTAACTGGCCAACAAATTTCAGATTGTTTAAAACTAATTAGCTTTTTTTACCCTTCATATATGGCCTAGAACTAATTAACTTCATGTCTAAGTGATGTAAATAATATTCAAATGGATGTAGCAAGACATTGGATGTTTAATTATAAAAGCGCAAACTCTCATACTGGCATTTGGAACCTAGAAAAGCTGTTTGCCAATGGTGACTCTGTCGGTATGCTTGTTACCGTCGCTATCCAACCCATTGACATTGTCAAGGTCTAATTTTCTGTTATCTCATTTTCTAATGGTTTGGTTTTTGGTTACATATTTGACTTGCTTGACAAGTCAAATACGTGGTTGCGTTCATTTAATGTGTTTAATCGACAAATAGATTGTCGTCTGATTATTTTGGTTATATTGTAAATGGATAATGGTAGGAATATGGAGTGCATTTGAAAAGCCATGAAATATTTTGGTGAAATTATGTTGTACCAACTTTTTTATGTAAATTCTACTCTCTTCTATTTGGTTCAAACATATAGTAAGACATAGTCGAGAAATACATCTTTAAAATTCTAAAAGGAGAAAAAAGCATTACTAGAATGTCGGAAAAATCTTTCTTTATCTTTGGAAATAGGTGTATGGGTTGGATGAATTTAATATGAGATATAGCCCAGATTGAATTTTCGTAGTCTTGATATAAATCTACCAGTTTTGAATATTTTATAGCTTTGAATCATTATTCATTCAGGTAACTGGAATTGTTTCAAATTTGAACCTCTTTCATTGCACTTTCCATCAAAGCTAATTTTAACCTTGCATCAAATTTGCGTCGTTGCATTCCAATATCCCTTATATCAAAAGTACATTTCACTATATACTTTTTGATTCTATCAGGTTAGGATCCAGTTATGGCAGGGATCAGCTCTTCATGTTGCCAAAACTATGCTTGCTCGGGAGGGGTTGGGCC
The DNA here is from genome assembly GCA_030765085.1 of Allium cepa. Classification (NCBI taxonomy): domain Eukaryota; kingdom Viridiplantae; phylum Streptophyta; class Magnoliopsida; order Asparagales; family Amaryllidaceae; genus Allium; species Allium cepa. The sequence goes on from CM060935.1 coordinate 469,844,568, forward strand.
CCTATTATAAGGTTTGTTCCTTAATAATTTCATCTCTATTTATTATGAACATATAAACTTCATGAATTAACTAAGTTTTATAACAAAAATAACTAAATTTATTTATATAATAATAAAAATAATAAACTAACTTAGTTTATTAAAATTAATTAAGTTTATAATAATATAATAATAACAACAACGAAAGTCATAATAGTAATAATAATAATAATAATAATAATAATAATAATAATAATAATAAAACCATGTTTATAAAAATTAACCAAGTTTCAAAGCAATTAACTAAGTTTAGAATAATGATAAACTATAAAGTATTAACCGAGTAAACTAAGTCTTATAAAAGTTAACTAAGATAATAATAATAATAATAATAATAATAATAATAATAATAATAATAATAATACATTAACTATGAGTTTTATAAAAATTAACTAAGTTAATAATAATAATAATAAATTATAAAATATTAACCAAATTAACTAAGTTCTATTTCTTAGGTCAAATGAACAGAACTAATTTCAAAACATTTTTATAACTGTTCTTGAACATAAAAAATATTTTGCAGAAGCATAATGTTAAATAAGAAATCAACAGTACATAGTAAGATTTACCAACTAAAGAATTTTGCAACATCTGGTATAATACTATTGATTGTTTTTGTAAACATTACAATGATTATTTGCAGGTCCTCTATATAGCAGTAGCATTACATTGGTTAGCTATCTAAATTTTCATAGTTAACTAGAATGGAGATGGTCACATAGTAGGAAAATTTAACTTATAGATTATCATTATTATGACATTGTTTTTGTAACTGTTCATCATTATGACATTGTTCTAGATGTCACTGTTATTAACCGAACTAAAGAGACACTTCAAAATCTATGTTTAGAATTAGCAACTATGGGGGATCTTAAACTTGTTGAACGTCCACAGAGTTATACTTTAGCACTGGAATCAAGCAAGAAGATTAAGGCTAATATTAAAGTTTCTTCCACTGAAACTGGTGTCATTTTTGGTAATATTGTTTATGAAACTTCAAACGTTTTGGAAAGGAATGTGATTGTGCTCAATGATATTTATATTGACATTATGGACTATATTTCTCCTGCCACCTGTGCCGATGTGGCATTTAGAAATATGTCGGCAGAATTTAAATGGGAAAACAAGGTACATTTTCTTTCCTTTGTTTTGTTAATCTTATATTGATAATTTGTTATGCATGCAAAGATTGTATGGTTTACTTAGATAGATGTGTACATATGCATGTTTCAGCTATTTTGTATTCTGTGAATGCCTCATGGTATGTTAGGTTCATAATTTCATATATGAAACTCCATGAAATTGTGATTCAAAGTGTATGCTGTTTAATGCAGCATATGTAGACAGAGGCTTGAAATAAGGAGCTGTGGTGAGGATGTTGTTTTTGGCAGAAGGGGTAAATAGATGAAGGAAGGCAGTTGACAGAATTGTTCAACAGTGTGTGGAAGTGGATGGTTGTTGCTGTAGGATGTGATGATGGGTTGCAGGAGTACGGCTGTGCAAGTATGCAGTATCAGTGTGCACGTATGATTTGTTTTGAGTAGGAGGTGGTGATGGTGATGTGTAGGATGGGTACTTCTGACTTGTTCCCTGGTTTTGGAAGGCAGGAGGCTGTGCACAGTTATGTGGTCAGTGAAAGCAATGCAACAGTGTATTTGATGTTTGGTGGTCTTGTTTTGATGGTTGGAATAGAAGATTGATGTGAACTGTTGATGGTGGAGGGTGTCGACAGTTTGTTCTGTGAAATGTAAAAGTGGTAGGAAAGTTATGGTGGATGAGAAGTGTGGTATGCTCTGTAGTGGATGGGTTGTGGGTGCACCAGATTGGTAATGACTGTATTGCTGATGAGGCAGGGAGGCTGTCAGACAGTTTTGTATGAATTGAGGTGATTGAGTGATGTTTGTGGAAGAATGTCAGTAAGGCAGTAAGGTGAAGACAGTTATATAAGCTAGTTGAATTTGTCTTGGTTGAAGCAGAAAGTGATGAAGTGCTAGATGGTGAAGTGGTGAGTTGTATTGGAGGGTTGGGGATTGGGATTGCTGATGTGGTGATCAGGGTGGTGTGCAGGTGAGAAGGCTGTGCAGTAGCAGTAATAGAGAGAGAAGGGGGGATGTGGGGGTTGAAGGAAATGCACAGACAGTTTTTTTTGCCAATCAAGTTTGTAAAAGAAATTGAGTTGTAAATTGGATTGTAAATTGTAACTGAAAATTGAAATGTAAATTGAAAAAATGCAATGCAATTTTTTTCTTTTCAAATGAAATTGTGTATTTTTTTTTAAAATTAGAAATGCAAATGCAACTAGTAAACAAGCACACTATAACATGTTGATTTAATAGCGCGAAATGACCGCTATTGAATAAATATTTTATAGCGGCAAAATGGTGTTATAAATATTTCCAGTTCTGTTGAGATTTAGCTGTATTATAGAGACTATAATGAGCTACTGAATTAACGTACCATAGCGGCGAATTTGCGTTATAAAACTAAGCTCAACCATAGCGGCATATTTTGTGTTATAAATATTCAACAGTTTTTTATAATATGTCGATATACAGTGCTTATCAAACCGCTATGGTTGTGACTAATAGCAGCTATATGCCGCTATAAAAGACACTTTTTGTTGTAGTGATTTGAGATATAGACTCTAGGATGTATACTTATTCTTTTGTCTACCACTTGTAACTATTCTTTTGTGATATTGTGGATCTTGTTTGACCACTACTCTGATGTACACCTGTATGTGTAATATTCATATCTGTTTCCGCCTTTGAGATATGAACTTCTGTGACTGATTTATGTTATGCTTATTTCTATATTGTTTCCGAAGATATTATAGCCACTGTATAGTTGCTTTGAGTTTGCATCGGTATGTCGGATTCCCTCATGAAATGCGAAGTTATATTTTTATCTGGCATATCGATACTCGCACAAAGCAATTACACGGATGGTCGCTCCTCAACAGCCTTATTCTCCATGCTAGTCGACGGCATTACCCCGTAGTGTCCTTGGCCAACGAGGGTATATAGGTGGGGCGTCACAAATAGTATCCGTTATTTTTCTATCACTCTAATTTCCATACTCCAATATAAATTCTTCCCGTAAATCTATATTTCCTATTTCATCTGATATCAATTTCCTTTATTTATGAACATCATTTAAATTTATAAAACTACTTTGAGTTTCACTAAAAATAATCTCATTTATAAAATTCCATTTTATAAATTCAATTCTTCATAAATTCCATTTATTTTGGCAATCTTTTTTTATATATCGATTTCAACTTCTTTCCAAATTTCTTTCTTGAATATCATTTTAAAATCTAGTCTTAAAAATCCCTTTATATAATTTACTTGAAAATCTCTATTTAAATATTTTTCCCACATTATTTAGTACGATCAAAACCCAATTATTGCTTATTCAAATCAACCTCTTTTAAATAAATCCAAACTTCGACATACACATTTTTATATCAAAAATCTCCTTTTAATTCCTTAAAATTTTAAGATATATTTGTGATATTCAATATACCAAAGTTAATTACAATGCTATTATAACATTTAAAAATTTACAACACACAATAATCTAACAAATTATTCAATCACATCATATATTTTTATATATAAAAAGCACTAAATATATTTGATAAATTCAGTTGGATCCCTTCAACATATTACCTTACATCCACAGATGTTAGACAATATAAAATACCAATCCACTTTAAGGGGGATATCACATGATATAAGGTAATCTGCTATTATGCGGGGAGCTTAGGGTCTCAACCGCTAAAATGTGCGGGAATATCACTCCAACCTCCATTGCGCATGTGACCACCATGATAAACAGCGTCGCCTGCAGCCACCATTCGCTACCTCCTTCCCTTGTTGCAATCGCCTATAGCCGCGACTTCGTGTCAAAATACACACGTTCGCCATCGCCTGCTGCCTCCCATCACCATCACAATCCATATCGCCTACCTCAATGATGCCAGCCTCTACCTCAATTGCCTTCAGATCGCGATTCTAGGCGACACACGACTTTGCACCTCCTTCACCCTTCGCCTGCAAGTCCACTTGATCTCCTCACCGCCACAAGTCTTCCCCTGAAAGCGCGATCTCTCTTCAGGCGGCGACAAATCGCGAGTGTGTGTGTATTTAGTATACGAACCAATTTCTAGTGAAGAATATGGAAAGGAGAAATATGCGGTTTTGATTTTAAGTAGATAAGCATCGCGATTTTATTCAAATTCATGAAGCTGTGACTTTTTTCATCGGTTCTTTCAAAATCGGTTTCTACTTTTATTTTATTTTTTGAAAGAGATCGTGATTTTAAAAGGAGAAGGAGGCACGATTTAATTGAAAATAAAGAGGGGAAAGCTTGCATACAAATATGGGCTTGCTTCAGAGGGAAGAAATGGTTATGACTTTTCCCATTTATAAATTTATTTAATTATAAAATATCTTGATTTATGCAACTCAAAATTTCAAACCCCTAACGAGGTATGCCGCTAGGCGTTCATAATTTCATACCCCTACTCCAAATGCAATGGAAAAGTTTTTGAGTCCTAACTCGATCGTATGGATAAGATAGCTTTTTGGACCCAATCATTATATTAAATTCTCGATATTATATTCAACACGCTTGTATCCTGTACGATCAAACGATAACTATAAGCACAATGAAATTTTAAATCCGATAATAATACACTATTATGGATCCGATGGAACTGGTTTTGCCAAATTCCGACGTTGTGTCCCAGATCACTATTTTAAATCGTTAATTTCCTATTTTTAAGAAATCGCTTAAAATTTCGGTTTTGAAAACTTTCTAACTCAATTATAATTTCAAATCAAATATTTAAAACCATTTAAATATTCAAAATTAAATGATAGAAAAATCCGAGTCGTTACATTATTGACGCATGAAATAATAGGAATTGTGAATGATTAGTATCTATGTTTGTTTATAGGACATACCATATCGTGGCAGATGGGATGCTTGATATCCAATATTGATGTGGTATTTATGTTTTATTATGTTGGCTGGACAGCCAAAATAAATAACATAACTTTGGTTCAAAATACAAAGTGCTATAGATTTCAGTTTTGTAATGTATTATTTGTAGTCAAAATGGTACCTTATCACTAGTGAATGTAACAATAGCATTGTGTTTGTGATATATATATAAAAAATTAAATTCCATTGTATATCAATGTCATATATGTCAAATGTACTTCAATTTTATAGTATATCAATGGATAGCATAATTATAATGAACTTTTTTATATGAATAGTTGATTACTCATTTTTTGTGTGAAACCTTATAAGAAATTGTAGTCTGCTTGATTTGCCTACCTCATTCTTGAAACTGATGTGTGAATCTTTATTCAGTTAACAATGAAATTTAAATTCAGAGTCACCCTCGGTCCCATTTGGATCATTTACTTCAAAGTTATGTTGTGTAATTATGTTCATAATCGTTCTCCATCTCCTTAAGATAATTCATTTCAAATATATACATGAAAATTCTTTGATGAGTTTACAATCTGCATATGGTGGGACAATGAATTTTTGGTGAATGCTGGGATACATCAAAGGTCGATTCTAAGTGCATATCAATTAATTGCATTGGTCATGGATGAAATCACAGAAAAAGAATCGAGATGATATATTTTCTTACAACATTGTTCTAGTATAGATCAAAAGAAAAGATAGGCAAAAACTACACTAAAGTCAAAATGATTGAAACAAAGTAATATTGAAATTGAGTATATGTTATACAATTTCAATAAAGAAGCTAAAGATATTAATACGATAAATCTACAAAATCAAATAATTATTAAAAAAATGTGTTTAAATTTCTAGTATCAATTACACAAAAGATTGCAAGACAGAAAGTGATATTTGAGTCGCAATGGCATAAGATGTATAAATAGAGACAATTTAATATTGTTTTATATCAAAGAAAAATAATTAGACAAACTAATGGAATTTTTATCAAACAATGATTGAACTAACTATATTATATGAAAAAGAAACATGAAAATAAGGTAAATGTAGGAGAAATGAGAATCTACGAGGGATAATTGGAATTTACCAACAAGGACAAACTTCTAATTAAGAGGAAAAAACACTCAAAATGATACATAAAAATGTGAAAAATTAGGAAAAATAGACCAAATGGTACGTGGACATATAAAGAGAACGAAATGATATTTACATTGAAGAAGAAAATTAGAAGAGAAATAAGGGTCTTAAATTAAGATGGAATAAATGTATTAAAATGATCTAGAAACCAGAACTTAACCAATGATATGAATCAAGATAGAAACTTGTGAAAAAAGAGAATCAGTGTAACCAACCCCTAGATAAGGAAGAATTGATGATGTGTAATAGTTAACATGACTGTATTTGTAATGATCCACCGATCCGTATAGTTCAAGCTGACAATAAACCACACATGTCCAACCCAAATCGAAGAAAAGGACGGATAGTTATGGGGAAGAAAGAAGAAAGAAGAAAAAAAGAAGAGAAAAGAAACTAAAAGCAACATAGAATATCACAATTGCAGAGGAAGAACATATAATATAATATCACTAATTTTTACAATAGAGAAACTGTTATATACTTACATTCATTAGAGTACAACAATAATCATAATTATCCGCCTGGACAACTATGACAACATTTCCTCACAATTTCTGATAATTTCAACAGCAAAGCAGCGGAATATAAACATACACGAGAATACGACTTAAAGTTCTCCAATCCGTCTCCTGGGCTCTAGTGCATCCAAAGAATTTTGTAATATATCCGGTCTGACCTGAGCATTATAATAAAATAACATCTGAGTCAGTCTAGAAAACCAGGGTGAGAAAAACACATCCAATTGGATTTTAATGTTACAAAAACCTTTTGAAAACAAAGGTATCTCGTAAGACCATGCTGCACATAAACACTGACGGGTTTTTACCTTATGATAACTAAAGCATTTCATATGAAATCTTTTGATATTATAATAGTTTCTAGATACAATGACTTATTAATTATAGCCGAAATTGTTACATTATTAAATTCCAGCATAATAGGAATAAAATCAAGTCTGTAGGCACTTATTGAAGAATGGATTTCATACAATGATTAGGCTACTGGAGTACCACCCGACACGGTGCATCTCTAGATAAAATAACACCGAGGACCTCGTCTAGATCCCTGCCAACACAGGACCGGCCTACCCCTTATTAGATAGTACCGAATATGATCACCCCTCCATTAATGGGCCTCGAAGCATACGATAAACAAGAGATAATAGATCATAACTTACTTAGGAGCGACCCACTTAGCCGTGCAACATCTCCCTATTTTAGTCATTCCTAGTTTTTGAGGCTTTAGGCTACGATTACCTTTTAAGAACATTTACACTTAGAATGCTCATTGCCCTCCAATGACAATGTGCTGATAGCATTCAAGCAAAAAAGTCCGCTCTGAGACTGAAAGAAACCGAAGGCAATATTCCTACCATATCCATTTTGGAATCACCCCTAGGATTTGTAGAGATTAGCACTTGCACTTTACATCTCTATCTTTGGCTCCATTCTCTTTACGATGTCTTTGGTTCGAAAATGCATTCGTTGGATCAAAGTGGTTTTCGGATAACATATTCGATCCCGGTCTCTCCGAAACATCTTTCGATAGTTCCGATAAACACAACCCCGGTTCTCTAGGAGATAAACAGACAAAGATAAGAGCGAAGTTCACCTTCTAACCGTTTGTGGAAGGATTTCCTTATCATTCGACATAGAAGAATGAAACGAGATTTATACGCATAGTACAGCATCATCGAAGATGACTGTGCCATATAGCTCACGTCTTTCTTCTAGATATTTCCAAAGTTACATTTAGGTCGAAATTCGATAGTCAATTATTTAACCATCGAATAAACAAACATTCAAATCATAGATTTCATTTCCCATGGAACCCACTGAGCCTCACATTCACAAATTTAAAATCACTTTTCAAATACTTAGAAATCACTTCCATATACTTATCTCAACAAAATAAGTATATTGAAAAATGAAATATTTTCAATATTTAGAAAATATAACCTGTACTTATCTTAACAATATAAGTATATTTTCAAATCATTCTTTTTGAAACTTGAAGAACCATATCCATGTGCTTACAAAATGGTATAAGTATTGTAACTGATCACTTAGAAAGATTTACTTATTTCAAGATCATTTAAAATGATTAAACACGGGTATCCTTTAAACAAAGATATAAATATCCCAAAAATATGCTTTCTTTCTTTAACTATCTTTTCTTTTAATTTAAAGTATCTTCTTTATAAATCTCCAAAATCAATTTATAAAGTTCCCTTTAAATCTCCAAGATTTATTTACAAAAGAACTCTTTTATAATCTCCTAATCCATTTATAAAATTTCTCATTTAATTACTAACCATTTAAAATCCTTATTTTCACAATCTTTCAAAATCCAACTTCTTTTCCAATTCCAGTCCTCTTCCCCGTTTTACAAACTCCTTTGGAAAAATCCTTTTTATAAAAGAAATCCTTTTATAACAATTTATTTATTTTTATTTTATTTTTTGTTTATAATAAATAAACTAAAATATCATAAACTTGACTTTAATCATTTTTAAATAATATGAAAGAAATATAATTAATTTTTTAATATTATAATTAATAAACTCTTAAACTTTTAAAACATTAAGAATTAAAAACATTAATAATCTTCAAAAACATTAATAATATAATAAATATAATTAAACATTTTTAATTATCTTCAAAAAACATTAATAATATTTATTTTAAAACACTATAGATAATATAGTAATTAACTTGCAATTTTTTTTTACAAACTTATGTAATTAATTATTAATAAAGCTCTTTGCATATATAGAAATACTTAAAACATTTTTCTTCCAATTTATAAAATTAGATGTTACTCAAATCCACAATTTTTGAATCTAGAAAAGGCTCGGCAATCCCGGTGGTACTTAACAAGCTACCATTACCTTTGAAACTTCTCAAGTCAAATTGCATGTATTACGTAATCAAGCATAAACGTAAATAAACCCATAATTCACGATCAACTGACACTTAAATATATGTCCAAATTAATATAATAGTAAAACGGGGATTTATTCTGCTAATCAATGTCATTTAAAGGTAAACCCATACATTTATTAAAAATGTATATTTGGCCAAATAGATAACACCAAGTAGTATACGTACATTAACTACGTTATAATTTTAAACAACGTAATTATATTAATCAAAATCAATACCAATTTATTACCTCATATATGATTCGTTTCTTCAAAACAAGTTTGAATACAAATTTAAAACTCGAACAATCTAATAGCATTTCAAGATGCTATCGCGATCCTAGATCAAAAATCAACCAATCTAATAGCATTTCAAGATGCTATATCATGATGCTAGGCAAAATTCAATCAACTAGAAAATTCAATCAATTCAAGCAGATATAAATAAATTTAATCTACACAATATCATACTAGTAAATCTGAAAGGTGAGTTTGACTCACCATTATTCTAGCTGTCGCTTATGCATTCAGTTTGGTCTATAGTCGAACTACGTTCGACCAAATCTCTAGATTCAGCTAGTTCCAAGTGCAACTAATTCAACTCCTTTGAATGGAGGATGGCAACACGATTCCAATGCGACTGACGGCGTCTCAATTGGACCTCGTATACGAGAGTTGTGAAATTTATAGGTTTTTAATTTTAAATTAAAATAATTAATTAAATACACTAATCACGCCTTTTATTTAACCAATTACTCAAATAACCTTATTCCCAAAACATGCTTTCCCTTCTAATATCACCGTGCACTTCAATACCGCATGTACGCATGCCTCAATGCCATCATCTCTCAACGAAAACTGTTTTCGACTTTACCATCGCTTTGCTCTCCTCTATCTCCATAATTCTTGACCAATAACCACACAGTTAACACACCCTAGGAAAACGTGACACAACTATATCCCCCTTCGACCTCCTAGGCCACGACTATCACCCTTGCATCGCATGTCACTAATATCGGTCCCTGGATGTACTATGATGCCATCAACCTATTGGTACCACCATCGATGACTAACTCCTCCGCAATGCAGCAAGAAAGCTAACCCTAGTATATACATAGACCACGACCATAATTAACGCACCTCTAACAACACCACCGAACAAGCAAAAACCACTATAGGATTGTAGATCTCTTCATCCCATTTCCAAAGATAATTATTTTAGAATTTATAGTTAAGTGGATTTTGTGAAACTGAATTTTAAAGTTTGAAATCTTATTTTTTCTTCTTTTGCTGTGGTTCTGAGAAGAACGAAAATGAAGTGAAGAGCAGACATGAAGGTTTCCCATATGTATGAATTGTTAGGAGTGAAGGTTTATATTATTTCAATATCTCGGCATATCGCCGCACCGTATTTTGTTTGCATACGGATCCTAAACCGACGAAACAAAAATATGGTTGCACTCAAAAAGATGATGCGATTCCAAATAAATAATAATATATACTGGTTATTAAATTCGATGGAATCTCAAAACACTGTTATTTAACGATAAAACGTCAAACGATTTCAATATTTTCCCAATTAAAATTTATGTAAAAAATCAAATAAATTAAATTAAAAATCTGCCAATAGAATTCGGTTGTAAAAATGAAAATTAATTTTCTAATTACTCGTTTGAACCATTTATTATAGTAAATAACTTTTAAATTGAATTTACTGATATTATTTATCATTTAAAAGAAATTAACAAGCCCATTTTATCCATAGAATAAATATTCAATTTAAATCAAAATATTTATATTATCATTCAAATAATTGTTGTCAATTCAAAGATTTTAAACAATCCTATAGTTTAATTGGAGTTTCAAAGCTTTTATACCAATAATTAAACAATTAAAATTAATTAAGTATTCAAAATTAAATGATCAAAATCCCGGGTTGTTACACTCTCCTCCCCTTAAAAGAATTTCGTCCCCGAAATTGCCAAGGTAAGGAAAATGCCTACAAACCCAGCAACTTTTCAAATAAACTAATTGGAATAGGTTACTAAATTTTTTCTAGGTCTTAAAATTACTAAAAATTTCGACAACGTCTCCTTTGCATGGCTCGATCGAAACAACTACAAATCGCCATTATGGGCCCAAACCAATCAAAAAGGAAACAAAAGCAAAGTGGTCCCATATCCAGGGCATAAAATCATCAATCCAAACATCAATATAAACACACACCTATTTGTTGGGCAAATAACTCAAGTCATAAACCAAAGGCATCAAACTAGCCTTTGATTCCATAACCCTGCATCTCAATTTCATATATATCCAACCAAATAATTTGCATTTCCAAATGTCAAACTTGTAATTATAATAAAGTCCATAAGATGCATATATACCATCCATACGCAATTTAAATTGATTGCTCACTCGATCGCACAATTTCACTTCTGAACCAGTATCGTCCACTCGACTTCTCTAGTGCGGACTTCGATCCGGTTCCTTGATCAGAAACCGTTGTTCTCCTTGCATAACCATATACTATGATTGCAAACTTTAGATTTAAACCAAAAATTCGTATCAAGTGTTCACCGTCAAGAACCGAGTGAAAAATCCTAACTCGGACCGGTGTACATCAACTTGAAATCATGCACTCGAATCTGGATCAAATTAGTTATGAATAGAATGATCTACGTACACTAACGTATATATTTCATTAGTTACTTAATTATGTCAAGTTCTTTTAATTCACCTTCACTTTAATTCATAATTAATTATACCAACAGTATATCTCTTTTACACTAAAATTTATTTGTAAACCATTTTATTTAACTTCACCAGAGTTAAATTTAAACTCATAGCTCAATTTCAATTTACTTTTCTTAATTATACTAATTATTTTAATTCACCTTTTATTTTTTCTTGGTATATTCCCTTTAATATTAAAATTATTTACAAACTATGTCATAAATCCATTTTCAGTAAACATTATTTTATTTTAACCCATTCTTAAATACATTACTTAAGAACTCAATATTTCACAACTTAAGTTTATAAACATCTTATAAAACACAACTTAGTTTTATCAACACTTTAAAACTCAAGTTTATACGCATTTCAAAAGCTACAACTTCCTCTTAGAACTCCTTCATACTTAAGTTTATTAAAAACACATTATAAAGCCCACATAGGTTTATTAACCATTTTACACTTAAGTACATATTTTTAATTAATACTTGAACTCATTTTCTGAGTCATTTTATAACATGTTACTCCAAGCCACCAAACACTTTATCAAGGCTTGTCTTCATTAATAAAATGCATCCAAGATTTTTATTACCTCCAAAGAATTACTTTACTTAAGAAATATTACTAAAGTCTATTAACATTCTATAACACGATTTTATACTTGGAAAATACTCTTTTATTCCCTAAGAGTGTGTGTGTGTGTGTGTGTGTGTGTGTGTGTGTATATATATATATTAATTGATTTTTTTACTTAATATGAAGTTCAATACATTTAAATCTTGTTTTAAAATTTCCATCTCTTCAAATTTATAAGTTAAAAAACTTATTTTCTTATGCTTTCACAAAACACTTAGCTTAGTTTTCCAATTCAACCTGAAAGTTTTCAGTCATCCAAAACCGTCAAAAATTCCATTTCATTTAAATAAATGAAAATTACCTAACAACATCTCAAACGAGATGCAAAAACCATACTATCCTAATGGGTATGAATCATGGGTACATAATACCACTTAATTATAGAATTCATAATTTAAACACCCTTTTTTTTCAAATTATTTCGAAATAATAATACATACATAAATCCCTTATTAACAAATCATCCTCCAAAAATTTATCAAAATGGTTTTTCCCAAACAACTAAATAACAAATTTCTACCGGTAGCAATTCTTTACCTAGAAACTCATAAATAAACGTCAATGATGCCACGATCATCACCGAAATTATTTTCCAGTGACTGAAGTGAGTACAGTGCTTTTTAACTATTCCAAATCCTTTTTAAATATTCATACTAATCGATATTTTCCAAATAATACCATATTTTTAAGAAAATTTCTATTCCAAAACACTTTTCAATAATACTATTATTATTCTTTCAAATTTTCAAAATAATTTCCACAACACCAGAATTTAAGTTCTCAAATTCTTAGCTCAAATTCCTTATTTATAAACTACATTTTTAAATCAAACTTATATGATTTCCCTTCTTATATAAGATCCTTTCCTAATTATTTCTCTTTGTATCGATTATAATAAATAATTTTATTATAATTGAAAATTCAACTCAGTATTATCATTGAGCACCTTATAGTCAAACTATGAAACTGAATTCAAAAGGTGTTTATACTTATTTTAACCAACAAAACGCTGATAAACTACCTGAGCATAAACAATAAATAATACATGATAATAATTGAATATTATCATTCTCTAACAACCAAACACACATGTATAACCATATTAATTTTCTGAAAGTTATTCTTTTCATATGTAAAATATAATCTAAGTAAAATTATTTCACTTACTCAAATTCAAAACAATACTATGTCGATTTGCTATGTTCAAGTGTTTAGAAACCCGTATCAATACAGTTGTTCCTTCTGCATCGACCAGAGTTCATAACCACTCAACCGATAAATCAACACAATTTAAAATATTTTATACCACCAGTAGATACGTGCTTCTATATATAATACACTCAAAATCATACTAGGGTCTCACTTACCCTATCTCAAATAAGTTAACCACACCAAAGCCTAGGTGTTCGCTCAATCTAAGCTTTGATATTACGTGTAACGACCCACCGATCCGTATAGTTCAAGCTGAAAATAAATCACACATGTCCTATCCAAATCGGACAGAAAGATGGATAGTTATGGGAAAGAAAGAAGATAGAAGAAGAAAAGAAGAAGAGAAAAGAAACTAAAAGTAACACAAAATCTCACAATCGCAATGGAACAACATATATTATAATATCAATGATTTTTACAAAAGAGAAACTGTTATATACATACATCCATCAGAGTACAACAACAATCACAATTATCAGCCTATACAGTTATAATAATATGTCCTCACAATTGCTAATAATTTCAATAACAAAGCAGCATAACATAAACATATACGAGAATATGACTTGAAGAACTCCAATTGTCTCCTGAGCTCCAATCCATCCAAAGAAATCTATAAATATACTCGGGTCTAACTCGAGCATTACAATAAAATAACACCCGAGCCGGTCTGGAAAAACAGTGTGAGAAAAACAAACCCAACTGGATTTTAAAGTTATAAAAATCTTTTGAAAACAAAGGTATATCGTAAGACCACGCGGCAATAAACACGGACGGGTTTTTACATTACGATAACCAAAACATTTCATATGAAATCCTCTGATATTATAATAGTGCCTAGATACAATTACTTATTAATCATAGCTGAAATTTTTACATTATTAAATTCTAGCATAATAGGTATACAATCAAGTCCTAGGCGCTTTTTGGAAAATGGATTCCATACAATGACTAAACTACTGGGGTATCGTCCATCGTAGTGCACCCTTAGCTAAAATAACACCGAGGACCTCGAATGGATCCCCTTCCAACATAGGACCGACCTACCCTTAACTAGAGAGTACCAAATATGATCACCCCTTCGTTAATAGGCCCCGAAGCGTACCAATGAGAGATAATATCGACTCTAGATAGGGATGATCATACCTTACTTGGGAGCGACCTAATTAGCCCTACTACATCTCCCCTGTTTTAGTCATTCTCAGCTGTTGAGGCTTGAGGCTACGATTACCTTTCACGAACATTTACACTTAGAATGCTCATTGCCCTCTAATGACAATATGCTGATAGCATTCAACCATACAAGTCCGTTCTGGGACAAAAGGAAACCGAAGGCATTATTCCTACTACATCTATTTTGGAATCACCCTTAGGATTCATAGAGATTAACCCTTGCACTTCACATCTCTATCTTCGATTCCATGCACTTCACGATGTGTTCAGTTCAAAAACACATTCATTGGATCGAAGTGGTTTTCGGATAACATATCTGATCCTGGTCTCTCTGAAACAACTTTCGATAGTTCTGGTAAAGTCAACCCCGTTTCTTTAGGAAACAAACAGACAAAGATAAGAGAGGAGTTCACCTCCTAACCGTTTGGTCAAATTTCCTTATCATTCGTCATAAAAGAACGTTTATACGCATAATACAACATCATCGGAGATGACCGTGCCACATAACTCACATGTTTCTCCTAGATATTTCCAAAGTTACCTTTGGGTCCAAATTCGATAGTCGGTTATTTAACCATCGAGTAAACAAACATTGAAACCATAGATTTCATTTCCTATGTAACCCACTGAGCCTCACATTCACAAATTTAAAACCGCTTTTCAAATACTTAGAAATCACTTCCATGCACTTGTCTCACCAAAATAAGTATATTCACAAAACGAAATATTTTTGATATTTAGAAAATGTAGCTATGTACTTATCTTAACGGTATAAGTATATTTTCAAATCATTCTTTTCGAAACTTCAAGAACCTTTTCCATATACTTAAAATGGTATAAGTATCGTAACCAATCATTTAGAAAGATCTACTTATTTCAAGATCATGTAAAATGATTAAATATAAGTATCCTTTAAACAAAGATATGAATATCTGTAACATCCCATGTATAGAGGTACAAAACTAAGCGCTACAGATGCTGCAGTCATCTATATAGTATTAGCTTCCAACGACTAAGTGCATCCATGTTAATGGTATCAATAATATTAGAAGCACTTCGAATATGGAACGAAACAGAGATTTCAAAAACAAATTTTACTTCACTACATTTCAAACCAATTGTTTCACATTCACAACACATGTCCCAAATCATTCCCAGGAATAGATCAAATATAATTATTACAAAATACGCCAAGAGCGGTATATGAAGATATCCCCTTGGTTGATCAGAGCCATATGGTCATAATAGACCTAATACAAAACAACATAGCAGAAAATCCAACAAATATAAAAAGAATTGTAACTCCTAAATAGTTATTTTTGTCTCCTGCATGTCTCCGGTAGCTTTATTCGTCATCCAACTAAACCTAAAAAGATCTTATTCCCTTAGCCTACTCAAATTAATTTTGAGCACCCAAGAGTTTAAGGGGAAAACATAAACTTCAAGTTAGACATAAAGCCTGGTGTGAATAATATTATACATCCCGGATTAATTATGTTAAGTATGACCACGATGCTTAGCGGAACATATTTCCCCTCACTAACATTCTTTTAAACATATCTTTGCAAAACCTTTCATAAAACCATATACTATGCTCCTACATCCACAATATTTAAATACTGTAAATCAATCATTATGTAAACATACATAAATATTAGGTAATAAAGAATTATCTGTTCAAATGCACAAGTTTTTGGATAACTTTTAATCTTTGGCTGAATTGGGCCCACCAGAAAATACAATCAAAATTAACCTAACATCTGTTAGATATTCTACTTCTGGATTATCTGTTCTTAACTATCTGTTAAACATTTTCCATTTGGACGGTTTGTCCTTAACTATCGGTTAAATACTTCACTTTTGGATAGTCTGTCCCCAACTTCTCATCTCCCAGGTCTTCCTGATCCCAATGATTTTCCGGGCTCACCAATAACCTATCTGTATACAAACATATATTCCTTTCGTTATGTAACCATAATTTTAGTCTACCTATGACAAAGCCCTACACACTAAAATTTTGGACACATAATTAGCTGGGGCTATTAGCTAATGTATAGAGCACTACAACATACTAGTCTCATATGGTATTCTAATATCTAAGTCATTTTCACTTAAGCATCCCTTCCCATAATTTTCCTTGTAAACGTTTTCAAAACGATTTAAATCCTTTAAATAAATTTAAACAAGGAAAAGTATATAACATTTGTACTTTACTCAAAATCATATCACCATGTCATGCACACACGCACACTTTACTCAAAATTTAATTGATGAATTTTTTTAACCATTTGAAAGAACCGCTTTCAAAACCTTTGAAATCATCTCTTTCAAAGTCAATATCAAACCTTCCGAAATCATTTCTTGAACCTTTCGAAATCGTACATCAAACCTTTCGAAACCATTCTTCAAACCTTTCGAACCCATTGAAAAGCAAACCTTTCAAAAGCAATAAAACTTTGGACATCTTCCTTTAAAATCACTTTAAAACATCGCCTTGGAAAACCTTGGAAAAACTTTCGTTTAAAACTTTCGAATCCATTGAATTAAACCTTTCGAAGCAATTCAAAAAAAACCTTCCTAAACCATTCAATAAACCTTTCAAAACCGCTGAATCAAACTTTTCGAAATCATTCAACCAAATTTTTTCGAAACCACTGAATCAAACCTTTTGATGTCATTCAACTACAACCTTTCGAAACCATTCTATAAACCCTTCGAAACCACCGAATCAAAAATTTCGAAATCAGTCAACCAAAACCTTTTGAAACCACTGAACCAAACCTTTCAAAATCATTCAACTAAAACCTTTTGAAACAATTAGAAGCAAACTTTTGACTTTATCGAAAGTTCTGCTTTGAAAGTTTAAACATATCCTTTAAAACAATCTTTTGAAAGCTTTGGGTTTTACTTCAATTTATAAAACAAGGGTGAATCACCTAAGTTAGAAGCTTCCTTTCGAAAGCATAGAGAAGCCACTAGTTTTTAAAAAAATTAAACCTTTTGTCTTTGTCGAAAGATTCAAAACAAAACATTTATAAAGCGGTAGTAACCTTTCGACAATGTCAGAAGGTTTCAAACAAAGTAGGAATAAAGCAGCAGTAACCTTTTGACTGTGTCGAAGGGTATAAAACCTTTCTTTTAAACTTTTTGACCTAGTTGAAAGCAACCAAGTCGAAAGCTCTTATTCGAAAGCAAGCAGATGAAAGCTTTTGGTCTTTGAAACAAACATACCCTAACCTCTTTAGCCATCAACCTTTCGACTTAGAACCTTTCGACTCAGTCCAATTCATTACGTACCAAGTAGCTTGATACCATATGCATTTGTTTGACCTTACCGAAAGCTTAGAACCTCTCAACCTTATCGGAAGGTCTGGGTCGGAAAGTTTGTTACCGCAGAGGCTCAAACATGCTAAAAGTATGTTTTCTTTGTTTTTAACTTAAATAAGGCAAACTTTTTACTAACATACATTTGTTTGTCAAATTCTCATTGGTTAATTAAAAAAATTAAGAAATATGCTGCCACTATTTTAGAATTGAATAATAATTTCCTTTTATAAAATGCCCCTTCTCCTTAATCAAATATATAAAACATTTATGTCACATTCCTAAAATAATTTTATATATTCATCAAATAACTTAGGAAAAATATGAAAAAAATCCTAGAAAATCTATTTTAATATGTTGCCTAATATATAAAAATTTCAACTCCAAATAATTATTATTTTAGCTGAAAATAATTTATAACCCAATAAACAATTTCCTTCACTAGAAAATTAATATAAAATCCATATTAATAAAGAAAATTAAGAAAATCAAAACCCATTTCTAAAATATTGTTTCCGACCTATATTTAAATATTTAGGACATTTGGATGTCATTAAATATGGTTTTCATGCCAAACATATCATAGAACTAACATAAGCATATATAATCCATCAAATATATATATATATATATATATATATATATATATATATAACTATAATCATCAAAACATGACATATACTTGCAAAATCATTTCGGATCTAATCTTAAAATCGAAAATTAAAAGAAATTGGGATGTGTTAATTATTCATTTTAGCTTTGAGATTTGATGTTGATTTTTCTTCCATCTTTTGAATTCTAGCTTTAATCTTCTTCATGAGAATAAAAATGGTGGCCGGCCTTAGGAAATTTTAGTTTAAATGAAATGAAAATGAATGTGAGTTTCATTCCAAAGGGTTTAGTGTATAAAACTTACCTATTTCCCATATTGCCCTTCTCATGTCCTAACACATTAACTTAGATTATTTCATTTTAATTAAGACACTATCATGGCACGACTACCCTTTGTTAATCAAATCTCAATCTTTTAATCTTCACTTTATTTTTTTTTAATTTACTCGATTAATTATTCTAAATAATGTTATAGAAATATGGGGTGTTATAGAGTGCCCACCTTAAAGAATTTCTTCATCGGAATTGCGATAAGGTACATAATCAAATAACCAAAGGTAAAACATACCATCAAACAAATCAGGGTAAGTGTCTCTAATCATGCTCTTCATTTCCCAAGTACAGTCTCTAGAATCCTTACTCCACCAAACCTTTACTAACTTGACTGTCTTGTTCCTCAATTTCATCTCATCTCTAGCCACAATCTGAATTGGTTTTCTAGCTATGATCAAATCCGGTTCTATTACTAAATCCTCTAACATTGTAGATACTATGGTAGTCTCCGAGTCTCTAACATTTCCTATGATGAGAAACATGGAAAACATCATGGACTCCAGCCAAAATACTCGGTAACTCTACTCTATAAGCGAGTTTTCCGATCCTCTCAACAATATAGAAAGGTCCAACAAATCTAGGTGCTATCTTTCCTGACTTTCCAAATCTAATCACACCCTTCATCGGTGAAACCTTAATAAACACATAGTCTTCGATAGAGAATTCCAAATCTTTCCTTCTTCTATCAGCATAACTCTTCTACCTAGATTGAGTTTCCTTCATCCTAACTTGGATCAACTCAATCTTCTCCGTAGCTTCCTTCACCAAATCCGGACCAAAAACCAACTATCCCTGATCTCTAACCAACATACGGGAGACTTGCATAGTCTTCCATACAAAGCTTCAAATGGTGCCATCCTAATACTAGTCTGATAACTATTGTTATATGAGAACTCGACTACACGAAGATAGTCCTTTCATGATCCCCCAAAATTCAATGCACAAGCTCTTAACAAATCCTCCAAGATCTTGCTAACTCTTTCCGTTTTCCCATTTAGTCTGTGGATGGTAAGCGGTACTCATGTTGAGCCTGGTTCCTAATGCTTCCTATAGACTTTTCCAAAACTCACTAGCAAACGAAGAATCTCTACTGCTGATACTACTAGGAATCCCGTGCAGTCTAACTACATTCTTTGGAATCCCATTTGCACAATGGAACTTCTAATGGTTGAAGCAATCCACTAGGTTTCTGATGTTAAGCCTTTGCCTGTTGGCAAGCACCGCTTAACACACAAACCAATGTCCCATTTCATACCTTTCAACAAGAAACTTCTCTTCATATCCTGATACATCTTCATTCCTCCTGGATGGATAGTGAACTTCGAATGATGGCACTCATCCAAAACTTCTGTCCTCATGTCTCCTACATTAGGAACACACAACCTTCCTTTCTTCCTCAACTACCCATTTTGTCAAGACTAAAATCCTTTAGGTCATCGTTTTTCGTTCCTTCCCTCAACCTTCAGATCCATTCAGCCAAAACTGGATCCTTCTACTGTTTAGAAGCTATCTTCGCAATCATTACCGGTCAAACTTCTAAACAGCACTTACTTCACTTGAACCTACCTCGAATCTAAACTACACACTACAAGCTGATAATGCTTCCAAATCTTTCCACTCAACAATCATAGCCAATACTGAATCTAATGTTTCCGGACCTTGTTTCCTTTTTTGGGTGTGTACTCAATTCCAAAATCATAAGCATCGATAAACTCCAACCATCTCCGCTATCTCATGTTCAGCTCCTTCTGAGAGAATAAGTACTTCAACGACTAATGATTAGTATAAAGCTCAAATCGTTCTTCCAAAAGATAATGCCTCCACACCTTTAAAGTAAATATAACGGCAGCTAACTCCAAATCATGTGTAGGATACCTAACTGCATATGATCTGAGCTGTCTAGAAGCATAAGCAATCACTTTACCTCTTTACACCAACACAACTCCCAATCAAGTTCTATATGCATCGGTATAAACAACCAAATCTTGATTTCCCTCGAAAACCACTAACATTGATGCATGGGTCAATGAGTGTTTCAAGTTCTGAAATGCTTCCTTATACTTATCAGTCCATATGAACTTCATATCCTTTCGCATAAGCTTAGTCATCAGTGCAGCTATCCACGAAAAATCCTTTACAAACCTTCGATAATCCTTTATAAACCTTCGATAATATCCAACCAATCTAAGAAAGCTCTTAATCTCGGTCACCATCTTGGGTCTCTTTTAATTGTTCACTCCCTCAATCTTAGTCAGATCTACAGACAACTCTTTCTCTGGGATGACATGACCAAGGAACTTCACTTCCTTCTTTCAAAAATGGCACTTTGAAAACTTAGCCATAAACTGATGCTTCCTCAACGTTTCAAGCACAAATCTAAGATGAACTTCATGCTCCTTCTCATCCTTAGAGTATATCAAAATGTCATCTATGAATACCAACACAAACCTATCCAAGTGCTTTCGGGAAAATTCTATTCATCAGATCCACAAAGAATGTCGGCACATTAGTTAGTCCGAATGGCATAACTAACCATTCGCATGATCCATATCCTGTCCTAAATGTCATCAAAGGAATGTTATTCCCTACCACTCTAAGCTGATGAAATCCCGTCGCCAAATCCAGGTGAGAGAATACTTTGGCCCCACTTAGCTGATCGAACAAATCATCAATTATCATCAATGGATATCGGTTCTTTATCGTCTTCTCATTCAACTTATGTTAATTGATACATAGCCTCAACGATCCATCCGGCTTCTTCGCAGATACTATGGTAGCCCCCCATGGTGAACTACTTGGTCAAATAAAACTCTTGTCTTCCAAATGCACCAACTACACCTTCAACTCCTTCATCTTTGTAGGTGTCATCCTGCTCGACGGCCTACTCATCAGCTCAGCTTCAGACACAAAATCAATTCGAAACTCTATGGTTCGTTTCGATGGCAGTCCAACTATCGGCTCAAATACATCAGTAAATTCTTTAACTACAAAGACTCGATGCAATTCATCCTCCAACTCCATAATACCCAATAAAGCATTCACTTCACAACTAGGGTTCTCTGTGGTTTAAACTATCCGATCACTATAATCTGGGTGACTAAGTGATATTTTCCTATCATGAAAAAATATCCTTGCATCACATTTACTTAACCAATCTATCCCAAGGATAATCTCAAATCCCCCAAAGTAAAACACATGCAAACATCAATCAAAGTATGGCTTAGCAAATCAAATTCTATATGGTCACACCTCATCTTAAGCGTTGCATACCCTCCTATCGGATTTGCAACCCTTGAGGAAGTAACTAAGTATGAGGTTCTAGGTTAAGTCACTCCACCAAACATCGAGAAATAAAAGAATGATATGCTCCAGTATCAAATAGAATGCTAACAGATATACCATGAATCTACAGTGAGCCTCCCAAAATAGCCTTCCCCTTTCCTGTGCAACTGGCCATGGAATTGCAGGCTCTAGTGAATACATCTGTCCATTTCCTTCTCTACCAAGCTCAAAGCATTTGTTCTTATAATGTCCGGTTTGATTACAATTAAAACATCTAACATTCTTCTTTCCAACAGCTTCTTTCCCTTTTCCTTTTTCATTCTCGGTACGATAGTCATTAGCATAGTCTCTTCTTATCGCGTTTGTAGCAAACCACTTCATCCTTTCCTTTCTTCTATGCTCCTTCCTTCTGAGCATTCTTTTTCTGAAAATCTTCCTTTTTTGGCCCTATCCCATCTAGGCGTCCTTCATCTTCTTCCTCAAGCAAGCCAACGTCTCTTCATATCTTAACGCCATTTCAACCATTGCATCACTAGGATCTCTCAAATGTGGTAAAGTGTCACTTATCAACTCTGGCTTCAAGCCCCTTATAAATTTTTCATTCCTCTTGATCATGGTATCCACCAAAGCATACCCATATCGGGCCAACACCTCAAACTTCCTTGCATACTCCAAGACAGACATGTCTCCTTATTCCAACTCTGCAAACTTCCTCACCAACGCCACTGCACCATAAAAGACATGAACCTTTCTAAAAACCTTCTCCTAAACTCCTCCTAAGTTATGGTTTCCTCAACAACTACAGCGGTAATATTATTCCACCAGAATAGAGCAGCTCCCTACAGCTGCCTCGAAGCCAATCTCCTCTTCTATGCATCATTCAATCCTAAGTCAACAAAAAAATTTCTTGTAATGCAGTAGCCAATTTTCCACCTCGATCGCATCTTAAGCACCAATATACTGCTTCCTTCCAAGCCTGATGCAATCCCTACTCAAGTTAGCATATTGATTGACTATTGGAACTTCCTAAGCTCCACCTCCAGTAGCATTACCTCTGACAACTCGGCTGCTATTCCAACATGCATCATGTTTACAAAGAACTAATACATTGCACCCATGTCCACATAGGGAACTCCTGCACCAACAGTTTCAGCATGAGCCTGAATGGGACCTCTCCCATTGTTTGGTCGGAAATTACCGCTATTGGTGGTGCTATCTCCTCCAAGATTTACTCTGCCTCTTCTTCCCTCCAAATTTGTATTCAAACCTCGTGAGATACAAATGAATAGCCTAACTAAGATAGGAGTCTAGAAAGATAGCGCATACTTATATATATATATATATATATAGCAAATACAAGTACGTTACTATAGCGTTATCCCATCCCCCGATCTTAACTCTAACTTCTAAGGATTATGTTTTCAAAAATCATTTTTAATTAAAGTATTTCACAAACCACGCTCTGATACCAAGCTGTAACATCCCCTATCTAGAGGCCCAAAACTAAGCACTACAGATGCTACAGTCATCTATAGCATCCGGCGACTAAATATGGTTATGTTAATGGTATCAATAATATCAGAAACACTTGAAAATGAAATAAAATATAGATTTTAAAAACAAATTTTACTTCATTGCATTTCAAAACAAACTGTTTCACATTCATAACACATAATCCCAAATAGTTCCCTAGGATAGATCAAATATAATTATTATAAAATACGCCAAAAGCGGTATATGAAGATACACCATTGGTTGATCAGAGTCATATGGTCATAATAGACCTAATACAAAACAACACAGTAGAAAATACAACCAACATAACAAGAACCGCAACTCCTAAGCAGCTATCCATTTTCCTCCTACATGCCTCCGGTAGCTTTATTTGTCTTCCTATTAAACCTGAAAAGACCTTAATCCCTCAGCCTACTCAAATTAATTTTGAGCACCCGGGAGTTTAAGGGAAAAACATAAACTTCGAGTCAAACATAAAGTCTGGTGTGAAAAATATTATACATCCCATATTAATTATGTTAAGTGAGAACATGCCGCTTAGCAAAACGGGTTTCCCCACACTAAAATCCTTTTAAAACATATCTTTGCAAAACCTTTTATAAAACCATATACCGTTCTCCTGCATCCAAAATGGTTGAATACTACAAAGAAATCATTATGTAAACATACATAAATGTCCGGTAATAATGAACTATCTATTCAAACACATAAGTTTTGTTTGGATAACTTTTAAACTTTAGTTGACTCGGGCCTACTAGATAATACAATCAAAATTAACCTAACACCTATTACATATTCTTCTTTAGGATTATCTATCCTTAACTATCTATTAAACATTTCCTATGTGGATAGTCCGTCCTTAACTATCTGTTAAATACTTCACTTCTAGACAGTCTGTCCCTAACTTATCATCTCCCAGATCTTCTTGATCCTAATGATTTTTCATGTTCACCAATAACCTATCTGTATACAAACATATATTCCTTTCGGTGTGTAACCATAATTTTAGTCTACCTGTGACAAAGCCCTACACACTGAAATTTTGGACAAACAATTAGCTGAGGTTATTAGCTAATGTATAGGGTACGACCCCATACTAGTCCCATCTGGTATTCTAATATCTGGGTCATTTTCACTTAAGGATCCCCTCCCATAATTTTTCTTGAAACCATTTTCAAAATGATTTAAATCCTTTAAATCAAACTTAAACAAGTGAAGGTTTATAATCTTTGTACTTTACTCAAAATCATATCACCATGTCATAGATATATACTTTACTCAAAATTATTTGATGGAAACATTTAACAAATTGAAAGAACCTCTTTCCAAACCTTTAAAATTATCTATTTCAAAACCAATGTCAAACCTTTCGAAATCATTCCTTAAACCTTTTGAAATCATACATCAAACTTTTCGAAACCATTCTCCAAATCTTTCGAACCCATTGTAAAGCAAACCTTTCAAAAGCAATAAAACTTTGGACATTCTTCTTCAAAATCGATTTAAAACATTGCTTTAGAAAACCTTGGAAAACCTTTTGAATGCATTGAATTAAACCTTTCGAAATCATTCACTAAATTTTTTTGAAACCATTCAATAAACCATTCGAAACCACTGAATCGAACCTTTCGAAATCATTCAACTAAAACCTTTCATAACCACTGAATCAAACTTTTTAAAATCATTCAACTAAAACCTTTCAAAACCATTCAATAAACCTTTCGAAACCACTGAATCAAACCTTTCGAAATCATTCAACTAAAACCTTTCGAAACCATTTGAAGCTACTTTTCGATTTTATCGAAAGTTCTGCTTCGAATGATTTAAAACATATCCTTTAAAACAACTATTTCGAAAGCTTTGGGTTTTACTTCAATTTATAAAATAAGGGTGAACGACCTAAGTCAGAAGCTTCCTTTCGAGCGCATGTAGAAGCAGCTAATTTTTAAAACAGGTAAAATTATCGTCTTTGTCGAAAGGTTCAAAACAAAACATTTATAAAGCGATAGTAACCTTTCGACTATGTCGGAAGGTTTCCAAATAAAGTAGTAATAAAGTAGTAGTAACCTTTCGACTGTGTCGAAGGGTTTAAAACATTTCTTTTAAACTTTTTGACCAGGTCGAAAGCAACCAAGTCAAAAGCTGTTATTCGAAAGCAAGCAGGTGAAAGCTTTTGGTCTATAAAATAAACATATCCCAGCCTCTTTGGCCATCAACCTTTCAACTTAGAACCTTTCGACTATGTCCAGTTCATTACGTGCCAAGTAGCTTGATACCATATGCATTGGTTTGACTTTATCGAAAGCTTGGAACTTCTCGACCATGTCCGAAGGTCTGGGTTGGAAGGTTTGTTGCCGCAAAGGCAGAAGCATGCTAAAAGTATGTTTTTAACTTAAAAAGACAACTTTTCAACTAACCTGCCTTTGTTTATCATATTCTCATTGGTTAATAAAATCTTTTCAAAAATATGCTGCCACTATTTTCAGAATAAATATAATTTCCTTTTATAAAATTTCCATTCTCCTTGATCAAATATATAAAACATTTAAGTCTCATACCTTAAATAATTTTATATATTCATCTAACTTAGGAAAAATCTAGAAAAATCCCAAAAAGTCTATTTTTTGTCTAACATATAAAAATTTCAAATCCAAATAATTATTATTTTAGCCGAAAATAATTTATAACCCAAATAAACAATTTCCTTCACTAGAAAATAATATAAAATCCATATTGATTCAGAAAATTATGATAATCGAAACCCATCACTAAAATATCATTTCTGACCTATATTTAAATTTACAATACATTTGTATGTCCTTAAATAGGGTTTTCATGTCAAACATATCATAAAACTAACATGAACATACATAATCCATCAACAACATACATACATACATACATACATACATACATACATACATACATACATACATACATACATACATACATACATACATACATACATACATACATACATACATACATATATATATATATAACTTTAATCATTAAAACATGGCATATACTTACAAAATCATTTTGGGCCTAATCTTAAAACTGAAAAATAAAAGAAATTGGGATGTAGTAATTATTCACCTTAACTTTGAGATTATAGATGTGAGATGTGATGTTGATTTAGTTGATTTTTCTTCCTTCTTTTGAATCCTAGCTTTAATCTTCTTCTTGAGAATAAAAATGGTGGCCGGCCTTAGGAAATTTTAGTTTGAATGGAATGAAAATGAATGTGAGTTTCATTCATAAGGTTTAGGGTATAAACCTTAATTATTTTCCATATTGCCCTTCTCATGTCCTAACATATTAACTTAGGTTATTTCATTTTAATTGACACGCTATCATGGCACAACTACCCTTTGTTAATCAAATCTTAACCTTTTAATCTTCACATTATTTTATTTAATTTATCCAATTAATTATTCTAAATAATGTTATAAAAATATGGGGTGTTACAATATCCCAAAATACCCTTTCTTTTAACTATCTTTTTTTTAATTTAAAGTATCTTCGTTATAAATCTCCAAATTCTTATTATAAAGTTCCCTATAAATCTCCAATATTTATTTACAAAAGTATCTTTTACAATCTCCTAATCCATTTATGAAATTCCTTTTTTAATTACTAACTTTTAAAATCCTCGTTTTCATAATCTTTCAAAATCCAACTTCTTTTCCAATTCCAATCCTCTTCCCCATATTACAAACTTCTTTGCAAAAATCCTTTTTATAAAGGAAATCCTTTTACAACAATTTATTTATTTTCATTTTATTTTATTTTTTATTTATAATAAATAAACTAAAACATCATAAACATAGCTTTTATCATTTAAAAATAGTATAAAGAAATATAAATAAAACGTTTTTAATAATATAATAAATAAACTCTAAAACTTTTAAAACACTACGAATTATTTTAAAACATTAATAATAAAATAAATATAACTAAACATTTTTAATAATATTCAAAAAACATTAATAATAATTTATTTTAAAACACTATAGATAATATAGTAATTAACTTACAAACATAATTTTTTAAAAACATTTGTAATTAATTATTAATAAAGTTCCCTGTATATATAGAAACAATTAAAACATTTTTCTTCCAATTTATAAAATAAGAAGTTAATCAAATCCACAATTTTCGAATCTAGAAAAAGCTCAGCAATCCCAGTAGTACTTAATAAGCTACCATTACCTTCCAAAACATCTCAAGTCAAATTGCCGGTATTTGCATAATTAAGTATATTTGTAAGCAAACCCATAATTCACGATCAATTGAAACTTAAATAAATGTCAAATTAATCTAATAACAGAACAGAGATTTACTCTGCTAATCAATGTCATTCATAGATAAACCTTTACATTTATTAAAAGATGTCTATTTGGCCAAATAGATAACACCAAGAAGTATACTTACATTAACTACGTTATAATTTTAAACAATGTAATTATATTAATCAAAATCAATACCAATTTATCACCTCATATATGATCCATTTTTAAAAAACAAGTTTGAATACAAATTTAAAACTCAAATAATCTAATAGCATTTCAAGATGCTGTATCGCGACTGCAGATCAAATTCAACCAATCCAATAGCATTTCAAGATGCTATATCGTGATCCCAGACCAAATTCAGTCAACCAGCAAATTCAATCAATTCAAGCAGATATAAATAAATTTAATCTACACAATATTACATTGGTAAATCAGAAAGGTGATACTCACCATTATTTCATCTGTCGCTTTTGCGTTGAATTTGGTCTATAGTCAACCATGTTCGATTGTAGCTCCAGATTCAGCTAGTTCCAAATGCAACAATTCGACTCCATCGAATAGAGGACGGCGGCATGATTCCAAGCAACTGATGGCATCTCAATAGGATCTAGTATAGAGAGTTGTGAAATTTATAAGTTTTTGATTTTAAATTAAAATAATTAATTAAATACACTAATCACACCTTTTATCTCTACTATTAATAATAAGAATTGATTGAACTATAGTCAACCGTGTCTTTTGGAATTTCCTAAAATACCCTTTTTCACTACGCGTTTCTTTTCATTTCATTTCTTTTCCCAATGGCCTAAAAATGCCTAATCGCCTCAAATTAATAGTCATTATCATTATCATCTCATAGTCTAAAATTCCCTAATCGCCCTTAAATTAACCCTTAATTTCGTTGCAATCTCGGATCTCCACTTTCGATTCTCAAATCTCTACTGTCAACTTTTACCGCATCTGCCTACACTAACACTGCCGATTATCCTGCACTGACGCTGAAGTTATACGAATTGATTATATATGGCTACACTTATTACGTGAGTTAAATAGTTTGTCAAATTAGTTCTTCAATTTGTAGTTGATGTTTGGTTTAGGATAGATCTGTTTGTTTGAGTGGATCAATTTTTTAATTATTAACATTGTTGGAAGCTTACTATATATTACGTGGGTTAAACAACTACGGCATGTCTGACTACTGTAGATCGAAAAGTTGTGTCAAACTGCCATCGGGTTAATTTTTTTTGTCAATTTATGAATAAAGTGACTCATGGTTCACATAGGTGTGAAACATCTTAACTGAGCATGTACGAACGCTTTTGTTTGAGTGATGTTCATAGTACTATCTTGCTTTAGAGGAGCACTTGGTGCTCAATACAAGTTTTTTATGATAAATAAATCTTAAAACAATAACAGGTTATGCTCTGTGAACTCCTTTATAAGCAATGTATAGGGCTATACATTCAGATTCCTCATTGTAACCAAGAAACAAGGTATGTCTTTAGTCTACTTATCCTTTCTTGGTGAAACTAATATAACTTGCTGAACATTCAATGTCGCACAGATTTATCTATCTTCGCACGATTTATATAATAGAAAATAAGTATGGTTTTAGATTTTTGAATTAATACCAGAGATCAATGGATTTCAGTCATTTAATTTGTTTTACAAATGTTGTAGTTCAATCATGCTTCATATTGAAATTTATATAACCAACAGTACCTCAATAACAGTAAAACATATGGGTCCCTCGCTAAGCATTATACATTTCCATGTTGTGACTTAATATTTATAAACCTACAATCTATTTGCATAGCTATAGCTATAAAAGGAGAAAAGAAAATACAATCAACTAATATTTAGCATAAGCATTTCTTTGGAGAACCTCATTTCAACTGTATTCTCTATGTTTTAAGTCTCATTCCATAACTTAGATATATATGAGCATATGGTGGTGGTGAAAGAAAAACAACTAAGTTACAAATTTCCTTTTGACTTTGGGAGAAACATGGAAAGAAGGAAAATTCCTTTAGAAAAATAATTCATAATTACTCCACTAATAAAATGTAAGAATTTAAAAGAAATTTCCTTATTATATTATTTATTGGTATGAAAAAAATCAGAAACAAGTAGGAAATTTGTTTAAACCGGAGACAAATAAGAATTTCAATTAGGAAAAAGTTATCTTTTGGGAAACAATCGTAAGTATAATAAGTAAATTTTGATAGGTGATCAATTCACATTAGAAACCATCGTCCTAAGGTCAAGAATGTTAATAAACAGATGAATTGAGCAGATTATATTATGAAATTGCATCTTGATGTTGTTTTTACCTTTCCACTAAAATCTCAAAGCTTTGCTTTCTCAACCTTACTCAATATTTATTGTCCTTATTTTCAGTGAATAATAAGATGTATAAATACACCAATTATTTTATTAGTGAAATCATATAGTAACTTCAGTATTCATAATGCAAAATAATCCATGGATGATAATTCATAAAATAACGAAATGATTCGATCACTAGAAGGATAAAAGTCATAAAACTTAAAATTTATTCAATTTGACTAGAATCAAAAGTTAAATCATGAGTTAATTGAAACTCAAAGTTTATTCAACTCAGTTAAGGCTTCAAACTTTAGATTAGTTCAATTTATGTGAATTTAATTAAAGAATTTAATTAAACTCGACGGTAACCTTCATGTGAGTTAATCCATATGAGCTGTGTTAAATACGGAAGTAAACTTATAAATTATTCCTTTTCCATTGCAATGAGTTTATTACGTATTAAGTAATATTGAAATCTTACCTAAATTCTCTGCAGTTACAGGTTTGGAGGATGCAAATGGTAAACTTTAATTGGGTTCTATAAGGAATCAAATGAGCCTATTGCAGTATTCTCTACAATCACCAGATTCGGATTTGCTATTGCAGTATTGTATTTTTCTGCTGCCTACTCCTACATGAGGTTGAATTTCTTCCCTTTTCAAATTAGCAGTTAACAAATTTGTTTTTACGGGCTTCTACAGGCTTCAAAATAGCAGCTAACAAAGTCGTAGTTAACAAATTTGAATCTTTACAGGCTCCAAAATATCCAGTAAGAATATACTTCCTCGAAATTTTTTACACTTTTATCACCTAGCTTCTATTTGCTTGCTTTTGTAAGGTTATTTTTCTGCTTATTACCCTAAGTTTGTGTTGTAGGCCTTTGGGAAAGAGTTCACACATATTAAAGAATAAGATCAACAGAACCGTGCTGCCCAAGGTGAATATTATTATTACATGTAAAAGAAACATTTAAAGTTGTCTGTTGATAACATACTTTTCTGTTTATTATTCTTTTGTTAGTTTTTTTTCCTAATTTTGGTAGCAACTTTTTATTCTCTTTTCAACTACTAATAATTATCTTTCGTTATATAGTTTAAAATTGTTTTGAAGCTTGAAAAGACTAATAACATAAGCAACCATGTAACTAACTGACAAAAAATGGTGAGGCTATTGATCAGTCAAGGTATTAAATGACATTTAATGAAGAAAATTTATATATTTTTTGTTTCATATCAATTGTTTTAGAGAAAGGACGTGTTTATTATCTTAATGAAAAAAAATGCAAATTCATTGAGAACTAATTTAAGTGGTAAATTTTCTATATGATGTCATTTATAGAGTTGGAACTACACGCTATTTTTTAGCTACCTTCCAATTTCATTTTTCATTGTTGGCTATAGAAAAGAAACCGTGACTTTTGAACTTAGTTTCATCGATAACTATAATGTATAATTAATTTAAAATATAAGCCTAAAGTACACATTTTAAAGTTCTAAACGGACTTTAAATTGTTGGTTTAAAAACCCATAAACTTTTTGGCTACTAGAATATTACATATTACTGACTTTGTGTCTGCAGGTACAACAAACTTCGACTCATAATGTTTACTAAAGTACAATGCAAAGGTTAATGTTTACTAAAATACACTTTTAAGAAAACGCTGCTGAAATTTTCATTAGTAATGTTATACGTCTAGTATACCAAAACAGAGAATAATCAAATATAAACTCGTCGCACAAGTTTATAATTCAGATTTCCACTACACTGGAATTCTGTAGTAAATATTATAACAATATGAATGTTGTAAATGAATTACAACAACAGCGTTATACTATTTTGAATAAACAGTATAACAAAATAAAAGAAAGAATTGAGAATTCTAACCGGATAATGTCCGAGCCTCGTCGTAACGATTTCCATAAGAATTTTATTCAAAATTCTCCCAAGATACAACAAACGTAATCTACACGAGATTGTGATGTGTATGATCTTCTGTGTGATAGGACTGAAGATGATTTTAAGAGATGAAGGGATAGAAGAGATGATTCGGTTTTGAAAAAATAAGTGAGGAAAGTGATCAGGTTTCCTCCTTATTTATAGTCGAATTCCCAACTGCTGCATCCGTTGGAAAAAGCCGCATCTCTTCATTTGCAATGTCAGAAAAGCGTTACTGTTCGCAACAGTCACTTTCTTTCATTTGCAACGCTCCAGAACTGTTGCTGTTTGCAACAGTCGCGTCTGTTCATTTGCAACGCTCCAGAACTGTTGCTGTTTGCAACAGTCGCGTCCGTTCATTTGCAACGGTCCAGAAATGTTGCTGTTTAAAACGTCGCATCTCTTCATCGTTTAAAAAACCTGCATCTATTCAAACAATAAATGTTCACTTTTATTTACAAAAAATATAACCGGGTCGGGTCCGCTCATATTAGACCCGCACTCGGCCCGGTTCGGTCGGTCGAACGAGCGGGCGGCGGCGCGCGCGTGTGTGTTAGTCCATGGCCATATAGGTCCTCCCCCTCGCACAAAATATACTTGACCCTAAGGGCCAATATAGGGGATGAGAGTATATAATATATACAAGAAAATGGACATATTTTTGGTGATGTGGGATATATCTCATTCACCGTCTAAAAGGAATTCCAACAATCCCCCACATGAATGATGATATATCTCTCCCCCACACAAAGTGTAATATCACACAGTTCATATGAAAATAATGTTATATCGAGGATAAGTAGATATTTCACTTTGAACTTTCCCTAGTTAAAATTTATCGGATATACTTGTCTAATCGGTGAATTATTTCATCTTGAACCGTCAGCCGTTATTGTATAACCAGACAATAAGCGTTACAAAGCATTATTTCCCTTCATATCCAATCTCTTGGTTGTGTTCATTTTGGTCCTGAACAATTTTTGGTTCTGCGAGTGTTTTTAGAGAATAAAAGCCTTTGAATATTCTCATAGAGCCGACCCAGCTCACACTAACATAGGTGATCGCAACCATTAAGAGTATCCTACATATACCCCACTTGTTATTGTCAAGATATGGTCATCATTAAAAAACATAGCTTTAACCTTTAAACACCTCTGTAGGCATGCATTTATATTTTGCACCATAGGAATGGAGTTGGACTATGTCCACGTAAATGCATTACGTCTTGAGTTATTCAGAACTGGTTTGCCTATTGATCCTAGCCCGTGGGATCTCCAGTCGCTAGGATAGGTTTCCGTATAAGATAACTCTTGATGGTTTAGGCTTTTAAGCTCATTCCCCTCGATGCGCAGTCAATTTTCTCTCTTGATAAACCTTTAGTAAATGGATCCGCTAGGTTATCATTTGTTCTCACATAATCTATGGAAATAGTTCCATTTGAGAGTAACTGCCTAACTGTATTATGGCGTCGACGAATATGTCGTGACTTTCCATTATACACAAAGTTTTGCGCTCTGTTTAGCGCTGCTTGGTTATCACAGTGTATGCATATGTCCGGTACAGGTTTAGGCCAAAATGGAATATCTTCTAAAAAGTGATGAAGCCATTCTGCTTCTTCGCCTGCTTTATCTAATGCAATGAACTCTGATTCCATAGTGGATCGAGCTATGCATGTTTGTTTAGTAGATTTCCATGACACCGCTACCCCTGCTAGGGTAAAGACATAACCATTCGTTAATTTTGATTCCTCTGAATCTGCAATCTAGTTTGCATCACTATATCCTTCTAAGACGGCAGGATATTTTCCATAATGTAAGGAATAGTTAGTGGTATTTTTTAAATATCCAAGCACTCTCATTAGTGCTTTCCAGTGTTCCTTCCCTGGATTGCTTGTATACCTGCTCAATCGACTTACTGTATAAGCTATATCTGGTCTTGTGCAATTCATGAGATACATGAGACATTCTATTACACGAGAATATTCCAGTTGCATTACACTCTCATTAGTGTTTTTGTGCAGTACTTCTGATGGATTAAAAGGTGTATTTACTCCTTTAATTCCAAAATTATGAAATCTTTCAATCACTTTGTCTACATAGTGTGACCAAGACAATTCAATTCCATTTGGAGTTCTTATTATTTTGATTCCCAAAATAACGTCTGCAACTCCTAAGTCTTTCATATCGAAATTGCTAGTTAACATTTTCTTTATGGTCTCTATGACTTGAGTATTTGGACCAAATATTAGCATATCGTCTACATATAGACAAATCATCACGTATGATTGTCCAATTTGTTTATAATAAACACACTTATCGCATTCATTTATACGAAAACCATTTCTTATCATGACACTATCAAATTTTTCGTGCCATTGTTTTGGAGCTTGTTTTAGTCCGTATAATGATTTTACTAATCTACAGACTTTGTTTTCATTTCCTTTGGAAATAAATCCCTCAGGTTGCTCCATGTAAATCTCCTCATCGAGATTTCCATTTAAGAATGCTGTTTTTACATCCATCTGATGAATCTCTATATTATAGATGGATGCAATTGCTATTAACATTCTTATAGAGGTTATTCATGTTACCGGTGAATAGGTATCAAAGAAGTCTACTCCTTCTTTTTGACGATATCCTTTGGCTACCAATCTGGCTTTATATTTATCTATAGAGCCGTTTGATTTCAATTTCTTCTTGAAAATCCATTTGCAGCCAATTGGTTTTATTCCAGGTGGAATATCAACTATTTCCTAAGTTTTATTACTTAGAATTGAATCAATCTCACTTTGGATTGCTTCTTTCCAACATGAAGATTCAGAAGATGACATTGCTTCCTTGTACGTTTGACGTTCGTGTTCTAACATATAAGTTAAAAAATCCGAACCAAATGTTTTGGAAGTTCTTGCCCTTACGCTTCTTCTTGGTTCAACCTCCTCGTTGTCCTGATGAGTTTCATCTTCACATGTCTCATCTCTGTTATCTCTTGTCCTTTTTGGGACTAGATTTCCATCGTTTCTTTTATGTGGGAACACATCTTCAAAGAACGAGGCATCTCTTGATTCCATGATTGTATTTACATAAATATCATTTATATCAGACTTGAATACCAAAAATCTATAGGCACTACTATTTTAGGCTGGCCCAAGATAATAACAATCTACTGTTTTTGGTCCAAGTTTGACTCTCTTGGGAGGCGGAACTGGAACTTTTGCCAAGCACCCCCACACTTTGAGGTATTTAAAGTTTGGTTTGTGTCCTTTTCATATCTCGTATGGAATTGTTCCCATTTTATTGTGTGGAACTTTGTTTAATATGTGATTAGACATATTTAAGGCTTCCCCCCACAAGTTCGTCGGTAGACCAGAAGTTAAAAGCATGGCAGTAATCATGTCTTTTAACGTTTTGTTCTTCCTCTCCGCTACACCATTTTGTTGTGGTGAATATGGAGCTGTTGTTTGATGAATTATACCATTTTCGACACAGTACTGTTCAAATGGTGATTCATATTCTCCACCTCGATCAGATCTCAATATCTTGATCTTTTTATTTAACTGATTTTCTACCTCAGCCTTGTATTTTATAAACGCGGTTATTGCTTCATCCTTACTATTTAAAAGATATACATAGCAATATCGCGTATAATCGTCAATAAAAGTAATAAAATACTTTTTCCCACCTCTTGTAGGTAGTGATTTAAAATCACATAAATCTGTATGTACCAAACCTAATGGTTCGGTGCTTCTGTCAACAGATTTAAATGGTCGTTTGACCATTTTTGCTTCTACACATGTCTCACATTTGTAGTTCTTATCTACTTGGAAATTTGGAATCAATCCCAAGTTTGATAATTTCTTCATTTTTCGGAAGTTTATGTGTCCTAATCTATCGTGCCATAGTAAAATTTCGTGCTCAAGCAAGTAAGAGACTTCAATTTTATTATTAGCACAATCAGAATACATAGATTTATTGCCGGTAACGGCTACGTTTGCCTTAAATAGGCCATCACATAAATATCCCCTTCCGATATACATTCTAGCTTTGGACAGAACCATCTTGTCTGACTCAAACACCATCTTGAATCCCTTCTTTGATAGGACTACACCAGAGATGAGATTCTTGCGTATGTCTGGAACGTGAAGCACGTCATTCAATTTGACAGTTTTTCCAGAAGTGAACTTGAGGATAACTGTGCCACTGCCTTCGATCATGGAAACTGCAGAATTACACATGTAGAGTGTTTCTTTCTGATCGAATTTCTGGTATGTTGAAAACTTGGATTTTTCAGAGCAAACATGACGAGTAGCTCCTGTGTCAACCCACCATTGGTTAGGGTTCTGAATCAAATTGCATTCAGAAATAACCGTTGAAAAGTTGGACTTATCCATTTTCATGTTGTCGACTGTTAATATATCTGTTTTAGTGTAAAACAGTAAAATTCTTAAGATGTTATACGTCTAGTATACCAAAACAGAGAATAATCAAATATAAACTCGTCGCACAAGTTTATAATTCAGATTTCCACTACACTGGAATTCTGTAGTAAATATTATAATAATATGAATGTTGTAAATGAATTACAACAACAGCGTTATACTATTTTGAATACACAGTATAACAAAATAGAAGAAAGAATTGAGAATTCTAACCGAATAATGTCCGAGGCTCGTCGTAACGATTTCCTTAAGAATTTTATTCAAAATTCTCCCAAGATACAACAAACGTAATCTGCACGAGATTGTGATGTGTATGATCTTCTGTGTGATAGGACTGAAGATGATTTTAAGAGATGAAGGGATAGAAGAGATGATTCGGTTTTGAAAAAATAAGTGAGGAAAGTGATCAGGTTTCCTCCTTATTTATAGTCGAATTCCCAACTGCTGCATCCGTTGGAAAAAGCCGCATCTCTTCATTTGCAATGTTAAAAAAGCGTTACTGTTCGCAACAGTCACTTTCTTTCATTTGCAACGCTCCAGAACTGTTTTTGTTTGCAACAGTCGCGTCCGTTCATTTGCAACGCTCCAGAACTGTTGCTGTTTGCAACAGTCGCGTCCGTTCATTTGCAACGGTCCAGAAATGTTGCTGTTTAAAACGTCGCATCTCTTCATCGTTCAAAAAACCTGCATCTATTCAAACAGTAAAACTGTTCACTTTTATTTACCAAAAATATAACCGGGTCGGGTCCGCTCATATTAGACCCGCACCCGGCCCGGTTCGGTCGGGCGGCGGCGCGCGCGCGTGTGTTAGTCCATGGCCATATAGGTCCTCCCCCTCGCACAAAATATACTTGACCCTAAGGGCCAATATAGGGGATGAGAGTATATAATATATACAAGAAAATGGACATATTTTTGGTGATGTGGGATATATCTCATTCACCATCTAAAAGGAATTCCAACAGTAACTACTCATAATAGAATGCTATCTATATATTGTTCATATTCAATGTTTTCTTGATTT
Organism: Allium cepa; assembly: GCA_030765085.1. Taxonomy (NCBI): domain Eukaryota; kingdom Viridiplantae; phylum Streptophyta; class Magnoliopsida; order Asparagales; family Amaryllidaceae; genus Allium; species Allium cepa. Next base: position 469,882,520 of record CM060935.1, read on the forward strand.
AAGTGAGTTTTAAAAGATAGAGGTGCAATTTACAAGGTTCCATTAAAGGGATTTCATATTTTGAAACTTTGTAGTAGTGTCTTTAAAAAAATCAATGAAAACAATATCTCAAAAAGAAAAGTACCATCAGATATTACTAATTCTTCATATAAAATTACCTATACACCCATTCAATGCATGGGCTTTCCATTTTACAGTGTTAAGGTTATTAAGAAAAGTTATAATTGCTACCATGTTAAGATCGTTTAGAAAATTTAAAAAGGTGAAAATGATTACTGCATTGTTTTTACTATCTTCATTTTGTAATAGCTAAAATGCAAAAATACAATCCAACAATCAAAAAGTATGTCCATCTGGATTTATGTGTTAAAGTCATTAATACAATCCAGCATGCGGCGAGGAACAATATGTTGAGGTGAAAAAGAAAAGATAGGAAATGTCGGTGAAGTAAAGGAGCTTAGAACACAAGTGGCAGATAGCTGTAGTGTAGAAGTATCACAAGCTTAAGGTACAATGCAATCAGAAGATACTCCACTTGGTTTTACCGTGTATGTGAATAGAAGACCTTCATGTATGGTTGAAGTCATTAAGGATATAAATAGCCAGTTTGAGAGAATATTGGATGCAAGTAGAAAATTGGAGTGATGTTTGAAGCACATAAAGCTTATATTCTGCCCCAACTCAAATTACAGGTATAGCCAGGTCTTTCTTTTTTCGTGTTATTATCAGTTGTCATTCATTTCTGCTGGAATTTTTAAAGGAAATCTCCAGCCTATAATGTTGAAATAAATGTAAATGCAGGAGTTAATATTTTTAGCAGGCCATCATCGCGGTCATCATCTTTTTGATTATTACTTGAAAATTGTAATGTAAATAATCGAAGAGAGTAAGAGATGGGGGAAAAAGCAATAGTAATTACTCAAAAGAATGTGGTATGCTAGCAGGAAGCCACCAATCCACCTTAGAGAGACTGTATGCTTGGGAGAAAAAGCTGTACTATGAACTTAAGGTTCTCCTAAACTACATGTATTGTAGTAACTATTTATTAACAATAACATTTTCAACAGGGAACAGAAATCTAGATTTTTGCCTCCTACTATAGAAATTATTATCTTGGTTTTTTGGTTGATTTGGAAATTCTTTTGTAAAATAATAATGGACCATGTATTGGTTTTGCATGCATCATTAATTTGTATTTACTACCTCAAATTGACGATAGAAAAAGTTGAGTCTGCAAAAGAGCATTGGAAATAATCCATAAAATTTTAACTCTTTTTTAGGATATTTAAAGAACACGCTAAGATTATGAAGTTGTTACCAAAGCTCAAAATTAGTTGTAGTGTTAACAATGTTAGTATTTTTGTGCTACGAATTGGCTTATAAATTGATGTGGTAAATATATACATTTATAACTTGAATTCACTTGATGTTTTTCTCGAATATGCTCTTTAATTATGCAAAAATTAATGTCGTTGTAGCAAGCTATATAGTTAAAGTCCTTAGGAAAATTTAAATTAGTGAAAATGATCACTGCACTACTTTTATTAGCTTTGTTTTGTGGTAACTATATTGCAAAAAGAAGGTTCAACGATCAAATGTAATTCTACATATCAATTAACCGTGGCTTTGGATATATTGAGGTCTGCCATTAAAAACTACGGTGGAAGTGTAGAAGCAACTTTTATAGAGAATGGATAATGGAGATTGTCATGTTAGATATGTGGGTCCTGATTTGATTGGCAATGGAATCAGAGCTGCCATCAAGGAGAAGTTTCCAAGCATATTCAATATAATGTTTACTGATGATTAAATCAGTTTTTTTAATCAACGTCTGTCTTACCAACTTCTAGATTTTATACATGTTATCCTTTTGAAATCATGAACCAAATTGGACTATTTTTTGTCCCATGCATTGTCACATTTGTTTCTTTTGTCATCCGACTTCATTAGTTGATTATTGGATCATTTTCTGCCTTCCATTTTTTGTCTACAGCAATTTTTCCGAGGGTCTGATTTAACATCAAATATGCTACTGGATAATACATAGTATAAATTAAATTTTTATGCATATAAAGAGATTAAGAAAAATTAAGTAAATAATACTACTCTTTTGGAATGCCTAGGGACATTTTGATGTGAATTTTTAAGAATGGATTTTACAGAGATTAACTAAATTGCACAATGTAATTTATTGCTCTACAGTTTATCATGTGTAAAAATGTTGTTTTTATGAAAGTGCACATTATACATAAAAGCAGATTGAATTTTTGGCTCATACCATTATTATACATTATACACATGTAAAAGTACAAGTATTATTTTCATTTCCAGTAGTATAAAATAAACTAAAACAAAAGAAATAAATGATTAAATATGAATACTTTCAAATTATTGGTTTTACGAATGTTCTTCAATTGTCTTGGTTTTCTCGGCCATTGCTTCGGTACAATGTTTAACGACACTGATATTGTCAAATCTACATCCATAGGTGCAGATATAAATGCTTACACGTTGTGATTAAATGCAGATCCGTCTGGTCGTGCATATATACTTGTATAAAGTGGAGGGCTGGACTTAGAACACAGCCTTAACCATCTACACAACACCTTCACATTCTTGCTATGAGATTGGTGAAAAATAAATACTTTGAGATAATAAGAGATTGAATGTTAAAATCTTTAATGGAAATACCGTGGTTCGTCTTATCCAGTTATATCTCAGAGGTACCCTCTCACTACTACAAATAAAATTACTAATTCTAATGATTTTGGTATAACAATTTACAAATAAAAATACTCAAATGATCCATTGTGAATTTTTTAATCCACAATGCAATATTTCCTGTCCTCAAATTTGTCTGAAGTAGCAAAGTCCAATAATAAATTACAGTCATTAAAGAGAGTTAAGAAAGTGGAAGTAAAAGGACTGGAGCCAAAGCAATTTTTAATTACAGTAAAAGCTTATCTCAGACTTGAAAAACAATGTACGCGCAATGTGAAGTATCAAGTCGTGGCTATTCATTGTTTTTGTTTATGATATTAATTTGTTGGTTAGCAACTTATTTTTATAATGAAGTCCTTACAATACATTTACAACTGGAAATGGAAAGTGCACTTTTGGCGTTGTAAGTGTTTTTGCTTTGTTTCCCACTTCTTTTTTGCTCGTCTATAGAATATTTTTGTCACGCATGTATATATTTGAATATGGATTTTAGCTCAAATTGTAAATTTTCTATTCAGGCTTCTTTTTATTAGAGCATAATGTTGACCTAGATAGTAATTGTGGGTATCTACTACCGTATCCTAGAGATATGAGTGATATTTAAAATAAATAAAAAATCATGAAGACAGTATCAGATAATACCTTCAAATGTCATTATCTCATTAACAACGTATAGATGTTAGTAAAATATGCAAAGTATTATACGTGCATTAGTTTCTTAAAACCATATGGTCAACAAATTACAATTTGTCATATTTTGATTGTATACTAGCAATAAAATTATTTCATAGAAAACAAAATAATAAATAATCTACATATGCACTATTATCATTTCTGCCACCTCCTCATCTTCTACTTTGTCTTCCAAATCAATGTATTCAATTATTTTTCATTAAAAAAAAAAAAAACACCGTATATGATAGTCCTTCATTGTGGAGCACAATAAAAAAGCTTGGTCAGCATCATATTCTCAGGATGAAACTTCTTATTCAAATTAAAGGTACTAAGGATATCGGAAATAAAATATGGAGATTTTATGATTTTTATTTTTTTTAAGAAATATACGTTCAACATAAGTTAAAAGAGATGGTTTGGAAAGAAAATAAAATGATTAATTACCATCAAATATTAAATATTGGGACATAAAGCTCAATAACCAAACTTAATTATTTAACCATCCATTAGCAAGTCAAGTAAGATTTAGAGTTTGGACATTTAGAATAAATTCCAGAACTCATCAAGAATATTTTGAAGGTGGTGGTTTTGGAGAAGAAGAAATCTCACTTTTGTGATTTTGGAGAATTAGTTACCGACCGAGAAGAATTAGCTGAAATTTTCTTATTTCAAATCCATTTTCTTAACACCACTTCACCTCTTTTTAATTTCAAATTAAATCGTGACTAGTGGAAATGTGGAAATAATGGGATGTAAGTTTAATAATGGAGAACATCAGAATTTTATGGGTTTATATCATTTCTTTTATATTTGTTAGTGTTGATTGATTGAATTCCTATCATATATGCTTGATTTGTTATGTAAGACTAGGTAAGACTGAAGAAACAAAAGATATGGATATGGGAATAATTATGATTAAATAACTTAGTTACTTAATATGAATTCGTGATATCGGATCAACTGTTAATCGGATGAGTTCATTGCCTTTTACGGGCTAATGAACCAGTATTCCTAAAGGTACACCTTAGCCTAACCCCAGGTATATTGCATTTATTTCGCAAGGCGATGGTAAGGTGGTGATACCTAAGTTGATCTTGATTCAACTGTCCCTTACAATAATCGCCTAATCATGTTAAACTTGCACACAATTTCTCTTGATTTTTCGCGAGGACTTGATTCCTTTGCAATGATGGTCACCTCATTGTTATCGTAAGTATAGAGGTACTGGATAACAATTGTAGAAATAACCCCTAGTTCTTCAATGAATTTGCGCATCCACATGACTTCCTTAGCTGCCTATAATACACTTGCCTTCCATAGTCAAACATAGTGCCTTATTTGAAACTCTTTCAAATCACTACCCTCTGTTGAGGAATCCATAAAGTAGATGTCACTTTATGGATTCTATGCATATTGGTGAATCTTGAATTTGCTACGACTGAATGTACTATTGCCTTTTCATGTAGCAACACCCTCTAGTTCACAATTGTTTGGTTTCTATTTTCATTTTCTACTTTTATTCATGGAGCAGTTTGTGTGTACACAAACCCACACCCATCCACCCACACAAATTTGTGTGTGCACACGCACGCCCTTGCGTGTAGAGACACACATGCATACACATACACACATCATTCTTGTGAAAATTAACTATCCGTCCATTTTTAGCTCAACTAGAATAGAAATACAAAGAAGTAGTAATTGTAAAGCGATATAGTTCTAAAGAAAAACAGTTTTTTGTATCACTGTGATACAGCCCAAACTGCGCCTGCTGCCACTACTTTCAGACCAAGAGTCCAAGACACACCAAATTGCCAGCCAAGTAAAAGGGCTGAAATGGACAATGGTATATCACCTGCACATGGAATAAAAAGCAATGCACCATTTCACAACTTTTGGGGCAGCTACAATATTGTTATAACCAACTTTCTTTTCTATTATTAGAATCTTTCTGTTACAAATGATTGACTATGATTGAATATACAAAAAACAGTGGCTTCAAGAATGCCACTTGTCAAAAATTCGTACAAAGAAAAATGATGTAACTTGCTGTTTTTTGGGCCATTGGCAAATGATGAATGGAATTGGTTGGTTGGAAATTTGTTACTCTTCTTACATGCTTTCTCCTCTTCACTCACTCTTTTCTTATCTGAAAATTCTTTCTCCACACTAGTAATGGAGCTTAAGCCTTACCAATGGTATTGAAGTCGGTTTTGAAATTGTTTGGTTTCAATGAGTTTGGCAAGTCAATCACATCGTATAAGGAGTTGGGCTTATATGGTTGTAGCTCATTTTTTAGATTCGTTTTTAGGCCAGAGATGAAGCAATTAAGGAGAGCGTTGAGGTAAGTGTTTCAAACTGAGATCGGTAGTTTTCAACGCTTGTTGTTTGACGGAGTTTCAATAGGGTAGTTTACGGGTTTATGAAGGTGGAGGATCCAAATGCCAAATCCTATTCATAATTTGAACAACGATTTGGACCCTCCTCCTTCATAAACCCGCAAGCTACCCTATTCAAACTCCGCCAAACAACAATCGTTGTAAAACTACCAATTCCAATTTGTAACACTTACCTCTACACTCTCTTTAATTGCTTCATCTCTGGCCTAAAAACCAACATAAACAATGAGCTACAACCATGCAAACTCAGTTCCTTAGCCGATACAATTGACCTTGCCAAACTCATCGAAACCAAACAATTTCAAAATCAACTTCAATACAAGTGATAATTAAGGCCTATGCTCCTTTACTAGTGCAGTGAAAGAATTTTCAGCGGAGAAAAGAGTTGAGAGAGCGAAGAAGATGAAAGGAGAAAGCATGATGCAAGAAGAGAAAAGCAAATTTCTAGCCTGCCTATTTCCATTCATCATTAGCCAATATGTAGCAAGTTCCATCATTTCTCTTTTATAAATTTTTGACAAATGGCATTCTAGAAAGCGTTGCTTTTTTGTATTCCGTTATAGCCAATCATTTGTAACAGAAAAGATTCTGAAAATAGAAAAGAAAGTTAGTTATAACAATATTGTAGCTGTTCCAAAAGTTGTAAAATGACATTGCTTTTGTTCCATGCGCAGATGATATAATATTGTGCAGTTTGGGCTGCATCACAGTGCGTACGGTGTTTTGTCTAAACACCCTTTCTACAAAACAACTTACTACATATCCGATGAACATGGTCTTTGATTTCATGTTAACACTAAACCCCTCAATGTCTTGATATGAAATATACTCCAATATAATGCTGAGCTAATACCTATTTCATCATCTTCCTCCATAAAGTTTAGTCTGTATTTACACATTATTCAATTAGTTTGTTGATGCAGCCGATGCATACCAATTTTTTACACCTTCTGAAATATTGATTTTGGAAGCGCCTTTGTGAATAAATCCGCTGGATTTTCTTGGGATCGGATTTGTTTCACTTCTATCTTATTATCCTTTTGTAGCTCATGCGTGAAGAAAAATTTAAGAG